>CM023451.1:141236160-141969910 GCA_013339765.2 Haemaphysalis longicornis | reverse complement strand
CCTATTTTAACAGCACGTTAGCACTCAAGTGGTAAGATCAAACGTAACTAGAGGCCCCTCTGCAACCACTCAATTTAAAAATACTGCAGTCCAGATTACGGCTATAGCAGGAGTGGGTACAAAATAACGTGCACAATGCAGATATAGGATCAGAGACAATCAATATTATGTATCTACGCCGGGTTGAAAGCAACAACAAAAAAGGCAAATAAATACAAACAAGTCAGATTAAAGCGGTGTGGATAAATAGTCGCAGAATTAAAAGTTTGTAGGTGGTGGCTCAGGCCGGCGGCCGCCAATCGCACAAACAAGATTCTGTGACGTCATAGAGAAATCGACGGAGCGGCTGCGGAGTCGCCACTGCATCTCCTGTTTTCCATACTATTTCTGTTATTTGTCTGAAGATCGCGATAAAATTGGTATAATTGTTATCGGCACAAAACAGATTTTTTAAATGCACCGAACTTTTATTTGGTCTTCATGGCTCCGTTAAAGGGAGGGTAAAACAGGTTGACCTGCCGAGAATCTAAATACACAGAAGGTGACCCGGGAAAAAGTGCAAAGGCTCATGGGTACATTGTTTTCTCCCGCGGAGTCGCCACTTCTGGTTCGGGAGCTCTCCTGACCTCCCGTACGCCGTTGGCTTTCACGCGCGTGTTTGTTTTTTATGTTTTCACCGGAAAAAAAAACGCTCATGCATCGGGAATTCCATAAATAACAACGATTGACCCTACTAGGGTTTTATCTGACATGTGAGCACCCTGTGACAATTAAACAACGCACACACGCGACTGAAAGGCGCCGGCGTACGGTAGGGCATGGACTCAGAAGAGATCTCGAACCGGAAGTGACGGAAGCAGACGACGTACCCGTGAGCCTTTGCGCTTTTTACCGGTCACTTGTCAAGGCAGAAAGCGCCAGAAACGTGAAAACAGGCGAGACGCCCCGTACGCGTTTGGGTACCACGATTTGTGACGTCACAGACGTTGCGAACGGCGAGAGCTCATTGGAGAAGTTTCCTGAAATAAACAGTTGCAAAGTGGTTGAGCATGTGAAATAAACGGGAACCAAAGCTTTCCGTAAGCTCGTCTTATGTAAAAAAAAAAAAAAGTCAAGCTGTAGATTTCATACACTGAAAGGCAGGCTGCTTCCCTCACTATTCAGTCAGCCATCATGCTTTCAGTTTCGTTTTCGAAAAGCATTGGTGCGCATTTAGCGAGGTCAGTAACCTACGACGGTGAGCGCCCGAGCTTCTGTAAGCAATATACCCGGAAAGAAGCAGCTAAAGTTCCTTCATTAGAAGCGGCAGAAGGAACAGGATGCACGTGGTTAAGCGACCTACCTGGCCGCCCGCGCCCGGTTCGAACATAATCGCCCGTGAAACGAACTTACTGCGAGTGGTTAGTTGACCGAATCACCCTTGTGCTTTTCCGCTCGCCTTGAGCCGCCGTTGATAACCCGTAAAGCGTGCGTCGCTCTGCCCTTGTTATGTTTGAGCCAGGGGGAGAGCGGGCAATGATTACTCGACACGGCTGCCGTGAAGAGTATTTATCTTACGCTAGATTTGCGCCGCGTAAGAGAAGATAATGTGAGATGGCTGTAATCGCCAGACAAGGTGATGTGAGGGCGCCCTCCGGGCCTGAACGGCGCCAGCCGGGAGCCCGGGATGTCGCCCTTGATATTCGAAACGGCTTTGCTCGCAGCCGGCTGGATTGGGTCTGGGACGCTGGTGTAGGCGGGCCGCCTCCTCGGCAGAAAAACGTTGTCGTAGTAGGCCATGGCTTGGAGACGTAAAAGCCACCGTTTCCAGCGTTTACGCTCTAGACCGCACCGGTGCTGCTGAACGTCATGCTTCACCAACGTCTTTTGCCATGTGTACTACAGTGAACAGTATTCACTGTAGTGTGTACGGTGCTGACTGAGACAGATAAGACACTGTTCTTCATCAGTCCGGTCAGGGCAGTCGGAATCGTTTAAAGGTGTCTGCTAGACCGTGGAGCGTATACTGGTCGCTTCCCATTAACATGAACCTTGTTAATGTCTTAGTTGATTTCTTGGGCAGCCACAGAAATTTTTAAGGGGGCATAAAGGGGGAAGGAACCAAATAAGTATTATTGAAAATTCAATGAAGAAATACAAAAAAAAAAACTGCAATTTTAAGGCACCTGTGAAATAAAACGTGCAATCAAGTATCTTGGGATCCGCCCCATTGGATTAGCCAAGAATTGTTTTCAAATGGGGAGGGGGGCCCTTTGTTTTCTGAGAAAAAATTGGGTACCATTCTGAAAGTTGCGAATTGGAGGCAGATAGGGTTTTTAATAATGCCTCTCTGTTCAGGGTTGTTTTTTCGTTGACAAGATAATGTCCTTCAGCAGCACTGACATATTTTAAGGTGAAAAAAAAGTTTTGCGAACAGTAAAGTACACCTACTAACTGTTAGCAGCATGAAGATTATTTAAAACATGCACAATCTCTACGATGCAGACAGGCCATTTATGCCATGATATGACAGAGTTGTTTTAATTTCTAAAACATTTGCCGTAGGTTGGCACGAGGCACTTCCTGCGATGTCTAAGTTTCAATCATTACACTCGAGCCATGCACTGTGGAAACTCATTTCTAAGCAAGATTTTTGAAGGCCGTATTCAGAATTTTGTAATACATAGTGACGCATTACTACAGTGACACATTTGCTGTCGCTTTGGAATTACTAGTAAACTTTGCCTCCAGCTCATTTTTCACTTACTGTGATAAAACTTTGTTTCGGGTGCTGCGGTACAAATGAGCTTCAACCTGATTTTTGTAATTTCATTAAGGAAGCGGAAGCGAGTAATAGCTGCAAATACAGCAGAACCCTGCTTTTACGTTCCTCAGTGCTACATTTTACCGGCTGCTACGTTGTTTTTGTCTAGTCCCGGCGCAGCTCAGACAGAGTCCCATGTATTAAAATCCTCACTGTTACGCTGTGGCTCATAGTACATTCCTGGATCAATCGTCGCAATCTGACACCCCGAACCCACTCGGGCAACATGTGTGGGCTGCCATTTTGACTTTTGATGAGCCTTGGCCAGGCTTGGCTATGGAACTGACTGCATGAAGCCGCACGCGGGTGCGATTCGTCACCACTAGATGACCCTATGTTACTCTATACGCTATCACCACCATCACTGCGCTTACAATGGAAGTTTCACATTGGAATGCCGGAAGTGCGTGTTTGCCATAAAAGCACCACTGCAAGAGTAGCACGCACTCTTGCCCTCATTGCGCTTCAAGCTTTGAAAACACCGTTGCACTTGCAACCACGAACTTCGTCGTGCCTTGATGGTGTCGCGAAAACGGCAGGCACTTTCCCTTCAGGAAACGCTTGATGTACTAAACGCAGTAGACAAGCAGCCAGCACGGAAGCGAGTCAACCTAGCTAGGGAAGTTGCACTGCCACGTGTGGTGTTTTCCAGCGATCACAAAAAGCGGCAATCCTACATTCTCGAGTTTTTGAAGGTTCGAAAGCCAAAGTTGCAGAAATACATGGTTGCAAGTCAAAGCTACACTGTTTTCATTCATTTTCAAAGGTCTCCTCACTGTTGCGTTTTACTGGTTGTTACATTTTGTTTTCCCGGTCCCTTGAAAAACATATGAAAGGGGTTCCACTGTATTGGGTTTCACCAGAAATGAAGTACCCCACTTATATCTCACCACGAACACAATGCTCTACAAACGGACCCCTTGTTTTCTAGACTTCCACCCAGACTTCTTTGCATGTCTACCAAACACGCAATCCGTATTCCAAGCAGCATTTATAACCACGTTCTCCATATGCAACCTTTTATGTGTCTACCACTGTCCTGTATGGGGGAGGTCCCAATATCCAGTTCAGTAGAAAAGGTATAGGTAGTTAGGCAGTGGAAGTTGCACAGACCTGGTTCTAACCAGGAAATGTGAATGTGGGAGTGTTAATTCTGGAAGCTGTAGTGATGCCTTGAACTTGCTCTTCTTTCTTTTTCTAGGTCTACGCCTATCACGCACCCCACCTGCCTTACGAGTCCTTCTTTCGCCCTCACATGATTCAATGGGAGAAGGACATTGACCTGATAATCCAGCGTTTCATCTATGCCAAATTCTAATCCAGAGTTACCAGCCCGCACAAGTGCAAACGCTGACCCTTGATACGTTTGTGAAACCTGAGACTTTTTGTACAACAAAGCTGGAATAGAAGGCAGACATTTTCTGTGTTGTGTTTTTTCTGGTCCCCATGGTGCAGTCTTAACACTCCAGTGTGTGAACCATTACCACTTCAGCCTACCAGATACAAATATGTTGATTGATTCAACTCAATTTTAAAATGCTGATTCCTGTGTCCTCTGTGGACTAAAGAGGAGGCTTTCTGCCCACATCAATGAGTCACAAAAGGTCCCAGCTAAGATTGAACCAACAAAAACAGTTGCCATTTTGTAAAGCTGGAATAAATTTCAGAAGATAAAAATGGTGCACAAAGTAGCCCCTCTAGATACAGCATCAGGTATGCCTGCAATTTGCAACCTTACAACTTGGCTGGCCTACTTGAAACAAAGTTTAAATTCTAACAAAACTGCCCCAACCTTGTAGGTTATAACGCAAACTTAATGTCAACAAAAATTGTAGCAAAGAATGAGGCCTTCCTCCATTTGAATGCACATTTATTAAATGATCACAATAACAACAAAATGGCAATAATTACATGTCCAACAGATGGCAGACATGTGCACGCATCGTTCGCCAATGCCAAAATGTCTATGACACTGAAGTTTACAAACATCCTTCTCTCGCACCTAAACAATGCGCACCACCACAACGCTGCACACAACTGTGCTGGTGGCCAAAGTTTCTCCATCCAGCACGCAAGGGACATTTATGCTACATATAACTTCTGGTCCTGTTCTGTTCGGTTCAGACCTGAAGAGCATTGGAGAGGAGACTAAGCATTGCAGGCTATAGTGTGCAACATTATAGGTTGCACTAGGGTTGCACTGGAGTTGCACTGGCATTGCACTGTTGCACACCCGGCAAAACTAAGTGCAGCAAGCTCAGTAGAAATGACAGGAACATTTGACTTTCTACAAGTACATGGTGCATGGGAACAGTTTTAGAGCCAAGGAATACTGGAATGCCCAGTTAAGTGCTCAGTGGGTCCGACGCAAAAGCATAGCTACACATTCCATGTTAATACATGCTGAGCTACCTTTCGAATTTCCCATATGAATTTCGCTCTTATTTGATATGGGAAGGCATCAATGAAAGCAAACTAAAAGGTCGTAACTTGAAAATAAAGAGATCAAAAACTTCAATAGAAGAAAAATACCTTTCCTCACGTAAAGAAAGGTGACCAGTGAAACGAGGTGTACAGACAGTGTAAATGTGTACCGCCTTTGGCCAGGCAGGCGGTTAGTCCATTGTGCGTATCAGTATCAGTTAGTCTGCTAGCAGCTACTGACCAAAAGGATGATCACAGGACTATGCACTTTTTTACACTTTTATATTAGTCTCTATACAAGCCTCGAAAGAGCACATGTCCTTTATATCTGAGCAACAAGGAAGGTGTAAAAGTTTGACCAAACAGAAAATTTGATGTAATGCTTTTTCCATGCAGATATACAATGGCTATAAAAGTCTACTGAACCTAGTTTCCCAGAGTTCTAGGACAGAAAACTAGCCAGCAAAGGCAAACTAATGTTGTCAGAAGAACAAACTACAAAAAAAAAAAAAAACTGCGCGTCACATTTAGTCTAGTTTTCTCTCGCATGAATCACAGTCTGTGCTGATGGTCAAGTATGTAGCATATAGCAAGAAGAAGCTAAAAATCACCGGGAATGCGCATTCACACACATCTGACGATCAAGCTGCCACAGTCAAACAGTAGTCTTGCACTTACACGCCTTCCTTTAATTTGCATGCAAGCATTAAGCCCACGCTCACTGCGGCCACAAATATTTCACCACAGTACCCGCACAGTGCAAACGCTAAATAAATATGTCTGCTGTGCACAACTGGGCTCAACCAAAAGCCCTGCTTGTTAAATAAAAAGGAAACAAAAATTCCATTGGATTATTTTCTTATATGGTTGCTCTTACGCTTGTCTTAACTGATGCTTCCAAAAGCTCTAACAGACCCAAGCTAGTCTTGCCTAGCATAGAATCAAGTCTTGTACATGAGCAATGCTTTGGTCACAGCTGTTGCCAAAACACATGTAAGCTGAAATAAGATCAGTTCTGGAATTGGTGTAGACAAGTCCTGTGAGGTTAAAAACTATTCACCATGGAATGTATCATAGTGACCATGCTTTACAGAAACTGCAATAACGGAGAAACAGCTGAAGTCTGCCAAGCATTCAGCCACTTGTTAGCTGAAATTGTACCGTCTTTGCCAAATCGCTGCTTGAATCCTTCTAAGAGCAACCCTGCTGTTTCACTGCCCCTATAGTTCATTCCCAGTGCGGTAAAAACGCCATGATAAAAAAAACTGACCATCGCGTAATCTATGTACAATCTCGCAGACACTACGTAGCTTACAGGAAACAAAAGGAAAATATTTTCATGTATTTAATACCCCTGTCAGACAGGCACTTTCAATCGCGATCGAGCCTGATCCCAATTTAACTCAATCCTGGTTCCCCAAGCGTCATCGAGGCTTCCAAGCGCGATCGAATGAAAGCAGCGATACTCTCGTCCCTGCTGAGTAATAGCACAGAAGGTGACAACTCCAACTAAAGCCACAAATTGTGTCAAATAACTTCACCCAAATAAGCATGCGGTAACATTTACATGGCTACGTATACCTACAACCGGGCGAAGTTACCAGACGCCAGCCGTGAAGTACATTTTTAGCACCATCTGGCGTACACGAGTGCAACCGGTGCTACGTCTTGATTGGGATTGACACGCACCATGTAGCAGCAATGGTGCGTCGAGCGAGCTTGAAAAGTCAATCACGCTTCGCTTCAATTCAAATTGAAAGTGCCCACGTGACAGGGGTATTAATGCCACCCGCTCAAGGTCATATTTCCTTCCCTGCCGTCTGCTACGTGTAAATCCACACTACCCGTCTCGCAAGAAAGGTCATCCGTGTCAGCAGAGCCCAAATGTGCGCCGACCGAGTGCTATCGATGACCAGGTGCTCTCCCAAACTAACACGCCATCACATTTTTCTCATAAGAGGCAACTCACCGAGCGTAACAATCTGGCAATAAAGACACACCTCCAAAGGCCACCATTCCAACAAGGCCCACCTTTCCATTCACAAGCTGTCACGCCAGGTTGCTGAGAGTCGAAGCAAGGACCAGATCTCGACACGCATATGCCGCAGAGAAGGAGGAGGGGGAGGGAGATCGAGAGAAAGAGGGAGAGAGAGTGTGGGTTCAGCAGGCACACGACGACTCCGAGTGAGCGGAAGAGCGCTCACTGGCGTGGCGCAGCATGACGGCGCGCGAGCGTTCGTCGGCCTGCCAGTGCGAGGGCGTCATCATGGGCTTGCTGTTCTTGAGCTTGTGCGCCAGCGTCATGAAGATGGCCTCGATGTGGTCCGACTCACTCTCGTCCATGGCCGACGTCTCGAAAAGCGGCATGTTGTGCAGGTCGGCAAACTTCTGTGCCATGTTGGTGCTCACAGCGGCCTGCAAGGGAGGCAGACAGAGGACGCATTCACCATCATCAGTCATCAGCAGACCATGTTTGTGTTCAGACACATTGTCATGACTAGGAAGCTTTCACCCCACACTTGCGACAGAGATAGAAGGTGCAGGTGCAGTCAAAAGTAAATGGAGCATAGGTTCATGTAGTTGGCTTGATTTTCCTCCTATGCGCCTGTCAGCATACATTGTGTCTGTGTGTGCAGATTTTTGTTTAGACGGTCTTAACATTCACTTAAAGGCTGCTGGCTAGGCACTAGGATGATAAATTTGTTTAAATTCTTTGTTTATTTTTGACTGCACCTTTGCACCAGATCCTTAGTGCTTAAATTTAGAAGTGTTTTTTTTTTTCAGCTAACGAGTAACTCGTTTGCAGTCTAATATTGCCCAAATTTTGAATTTTACAGTCTAGATTGCTTAACTTTAAGGTAACTGATTTGTTAAAGGGCCACATCTGTGGAACGCAATCTGATATCAGTAGAGGAACGGCGGGAACATTCACTGTTGCTGAGAAGGAACGCTTCAGACCATTTTGTGGGAGGCTGAGCTGATAAGTGGTGCTGTTATTCTGTGATATGCACAAAATGAGTGCCGTGTTGGATGTGGCCTTTGTGAAAAAATCACCAGTACAAATGAATAAGCTGTTTGCTAAAACAAAATTTGCAAGTGTCAACACCAATGCTGCAATGACTTGTAGCCCAGAAAACATTCACGCGCGCTACGGCAACGCAACGCAACCCCCCCCCCCCACACACCACACACACCACACACACACACACACACACACACACACACACACACACACACACCACACAACAACACACCAAGTTTTCAGGTTAAACTGCCAACAGTGCTGTCACTTACTTGGGTAAGGCTATACACCGCTCTGCCTTTTTTTTCTTCTTATTTTGCTTTGTAAGCATTCTTTCTGTTATGATTTAACATGCTCTGATTATTTAGCCTTCTCATGCAACCTGATTTTTGAGCCCTTGCCACGGCTTCTGGAAGTATCACACATCCCAACTATAAGAATGTTCTCTTTTAATACCAACGCTTGACCTTAAAAGGTCACATCTGTCTGCTGCCATGCATTGTGTACTTGACGCTTTGCAACAGGGGTGTGTAGATGAATTCTTAAAGTGCAGATGACTTTTCCACAAAGGGACTCAGTAGTCCCAGAACCCAGCACAAGGAGAGCCAGTGGGACCTCCTTGAACATAAGCTGCTGAAAGTTGAAACAAAACGGCACCTACACCAGGATTGTTTGAATTTTCGAACAAACGACAACTTCCTTGAATGACGCATGTGATAAATGAAACAGATTTTGGTGGGTTCTTCACAGCCCTATTAGGAGAGATGAAACAGTACCTCTCGGCTGATCCGGACAACAAGGACACACTAGTTTGCAGAAGTGTTCCACTCTGACCAGTAATGATCCTTGCATGAGTCTAACGCCAGATAACAGGTTTTATTCTTAGATGAAACCTGTTATCTGAAACCTGAAGGACATATTAGTAGAAATTAAGAAGAAAAAATGGGTGTGGGCTGGGCATGTAATGGAAAGGCAAGATAACCGTTGGTCATTAAGGACAACAGAGTGGATTTCTAGAGGAGGCAAGCGTTGCAGGGGGCAGCAGAAAGTTAGATGGGCAGATGAGATCAAGAAGTTAGCGGGGATAAATTGGTCGCAGTTAGCACAGGACCGGGGTAACTGGAGATTAACAGGAGAGGCCTTTGCCCAAGCAGTGGGCGTAGATAGGCAGATGATGATGATGAACAGGTTGCATAACAAGATAGCCCCACAAACATAAAACCACCTGAGAGAGAGAGAGAGAGAGAGAGAGGAGAGAGAGAGAGAGAGAGAGAGAGAGAGAGGGAGAGAGAGAGATATTATACGAGAGAGGAGAGTTTAGAGAGAGAGAGAGATCTCACCCACCTTGTCCTTGCAGTCGCACTTGTTGCCCACCAGGATGCGGGGTATGTCGGAGGTGAGCTGGTGCTCGTCGCACTCCTCGACCCAGAGTGGCAGGCTCTGGTACGAGGCCATGCGGGTCACGTCGTACACAAACACCACCGCGTGCACATTGCGGTAGTAGTGCTGCACCATGCTCTTGCGGAAGCGCTCCTGCCCCGCCGTGTCCCAGAGCTGCAGCTGCATTCGGTCGCGAGGGAGGGCCAAGTTTCGGGGCATAGTTCTCAAAAGAGTACAGACAGACAGACAGACATCCCAACCAGGGACTCGAACTTTTTGCGGAAACTAAGGGATGTGTGGGATTCCGTAGCTGAGCTTTCTCTAGCTTATGCCTTTCCAGATATACTCCAGGCTACCGTTTGAATCTTGCATGAAACTAAGCCATCTTTCTAACCTGGATGTTTTTATCTCATTCCTTTGCCTGGTGCCCTAACTTTGCTGACCTGTCTCTGACTACTTCATTTGTTACTCATTTTGTTTCTTTTCTGCACAATACAGCCCATCAAAGTTCCCTTCTCTCTCATTTTGAGTTGAAATTTTAAGTTACACAAGTTTGTCCCAGGGTACAGTGCTAATGGCTCTACTACAACGGTATTCCCCTATCTCAATTTTGAACGTCTTGTACACACAAATGTACTATCTGGCAAGCTTCCCTACAATGGCAGTGTACGCCTAATCACAAGGTGCACTTGAAACTGCAATCGGCCAGTTCTGCATCCGAAAGTCTTATACAAAGCAACTGGACAGTTTAACAGAGAAAGCTGATAAGCTCAAGTGGAGAATTTCCGACATGCTTGGGTGGCTACCTGAAGGCCATTTTCAGCTGTGAAATAAGCTCGACTGACTGATAAGCTGTGAGATAAGCTTGACTGGCCTCAGACATGTGAGAAAAATGACAGAGCAGCCCAGCCTTGCTGAAACGCATGTGCAAGGGTATTCGAAGCATCCGATTCCATCCAAACCACTCGCCCCTTTCGGGGCCAAACTTGGCACTAAGCTTACATTTTGAGGCCTTCTTGTTTACCACCGAGATAAATGACCTCTCACCGTTCTTCTTTCGATGGAGGTAAAAAACGAAAAACACCAATGTGTAAAAAATTCGAGTAACCGGTTAAGAATCTCTGCAGCCCTTCACTATATTATGTGCCCAATGGATGGACTAGGATATTATATCAGGGGTACTTCAACATTTCCCTCTCTCTCCGAGGGGTAGGGGTGTTTCCTTCAAATGCACGGACCTGTGAGCATTTAGGGGAGTTGAGAGTTCCACCTTCCAGCTTTCCTCCCACGTCACTGTATTGAAAACGCAGCTTTGGGACGTAAAACCACAACTTGAAACCTTCCCTTGCCTTTTTTGTTGGCATTCTTGCAAAGGGTGGAGCTCTCCACTTTCTGCAAATTGTGTTGCAATCAGTGTTCGTTCTAAAGTACAGTATATGGAGCTTTGCCATTTTCAATTTTTTCGTCCACTGATGGGGAAATCATAAGAGGTAACTGCACAGATGACTGTCAAGGTGAACTTTGAAAAGGTTGTGTACAGCAAGGCCAACTTAGATGCGGTTAAAGGATTGAGGGTGGGATTATTGGTATGTATCGAATTGTTGCCATACAACAGGTTTTGGTAGGCCAAGAGCGCTTAAGCACGTGAAACTTATCAGATGTTAAGATCCACTGTGCTTTGTACCGATTGCTCCTGATAAGCAAAGGCATATTCGGGGCACACACATTTAACTTCGCCTGATCAGCTCATTACTAGACTGAGATAGCGGAAGTCCTACAAATGACACTTAAAGGCTTCAAAGTCAAGCAATTAATCTGTCAGTTGGCCAAAATCTTTTTTTAGTAGGTAAGTGGTTTACAGGAAAAAAAAAAAAATTGGAGCTTAACGCACTGAATAGAGCAAAATTAGGAAATGTTGACATACGTTTTGCTACTGTGTTTACAAATACACAAGATTAAATAATGTTCAGTGCGCTTTCGGGGTTATCACATCTTGCAGCAGCGCATCAGATTAGTTAACACAACACGAAATAAGGACGGAAAACAGGTCTCTGCAAAACTGTACAAAACAAAAACAGCTGTTTCTTCGACAAAGGGGGATTGCCGGCATTCGAGATCCCTGATACGGCTGCTCACGCTAGCAACAAAATCAAATCGACTAACAATTTTAACTGTACCTCTCGCGACAACGCGGGCGGCGGCTAAGAATAATCTTTTGTGAAGTCGGACAAAAGCGAACGATTTGACGTACGCTGACAAGCCCGATCTAATTGTTCGCCAGAAACCTCGGGTGCGTAGTAAAACATCGGTGATTCCCCAACGTAACTCCTGTGAGAACGAAGCAAACGGCATCCGACAGATTGCCACACGAATCTGTGAGGAAACGCTGCCCAAGGTAAAGTGCGCAGGTGGATGGATACCAGGAAAAAGGAGTACCCAGAGCAAAAACACAGGCAAAACGCCAATTAGAATATTTCGACGTTTAGACGAACTTACTCACCTTAATCTGTTCGCCGTCCACTTCCACTGTCCTCTCTCGAAAGTCAACGCCGATGGTGGCCTCGGTTTTAGCAGGAAACTTGCCGCAGCAAAAGCGGTAAGTGAGGCACGTCTTGCCCACATTTGTGTCTCCTATGACGATGATCTTGAATATGCGTTTTTGCTTCTCGACGCTTACTCGGTTCGGTGTGCCTGCTTGGGGTTTCTCTTCCATGCTTAGATACCGGCGGGAAGTACGAGATCAGGGACCTCGGCGTTGGTGCCCTCGATAGCTACCGCCTCGGTGACACAACAAAACAATCGCAGCTGTTGGACGCGTCTCAACTAATCAACCGTAGTAAGAGCAGCCGCTGAGCAGGTGAAGGTAGGGAAGAGAAGAGATCACCGAACGACGAAATGCCTTCGTTCAAGCTATTCAACGGATTACGCATAAACAGAAGCGTAAGACGTGTCAAGCAGGATTTCTGTCACAAAAACGTCAGTTTCGATATGTTCCCGAGAAAGCATAGAGTCGCCATCTTCACCATTTGAGTGATGATGATGAACACACAAAACCATACACTATAATGCATAATGCAGTAAAAAAGCACAAAATATACAATATTTTACCTTAAATACGAATAAAAATTTATAAAAACTAAAATTTTTATAAACGAGTTTGAGGATAGATTTAGATAGATTAGCATTGCTCGAAATGCCGTGGGACCGCCATTCACGATTCTTACCACGCGGTTCTGACACGAGTGTTATCGGAAGGGGACTTTTGTGAAATTCCCCGGTTCCTTCCTTGGCTCCGGGATGTCTCCGAGCCAACCGCTACCACCAAAAGAGAATGCACTATTTAAAAGAATATTGGTGAGTATTCACTCGATAAGTCCGGCGCAGCGCGCTTGAGCAGCATTCTAAGCCTACTTGCATTACCCGATTGCACGGAGAGCGGTTCAAAATACGCGTGATTCTTTCCTGTTGCCCCGTAATCGACGCGCTAGGAGTTGGGCGCGTTAACGGTTTAGCCGGAGCGGTGAATTCTGACCGAGTAACAAGCTGACTGCACCATCTGTAGCTTAACATTCAAGGCGTCGTCTCCGTTCAGCCGGCGTCATCCGATAGCGGTGATCGAACTCAAAATTCAAATAACCGGATTAAGCATGTCCATCTCTTTGCTCCTGTTGCTGCTGCTAAAAGCGGGCGACTGCCGCCGCTTTGTTTCAGAAATGCTACGAACACAAACAATACAAGAATGGGTTGAAATTTGCCAAGCAGATTTTAACCAACCCGAAGTTCGCCGACCATGGAGGTGGGTGCTCGATTCCCTTTTTAAGCGTAGGCGCGCGATGCCGTTTATGTAGTTGTGTTCTTGGACTCTGATTTTTGAATAAGCTTGAGTGGCGTGATCATTTTTCTTGTGGTGTGTGGATGTCTTCTTTACTCTTAGTCTTAGTTCAGGACAAAATTGGGAAACGTAGCTTATCGCGATTGTCTGCTTGTAACGCTTTATCGGTCTGCACGTTGTGCCAGTGACCCTGGCAAGCTGTGTTGTTACCTGGCGGTATTTGAAATGGAATAAGTTAAGAGAACGAGAAAAGCAGTGCGATATTTTTTGCCTCCAGTGATTGATTTATGGGCGCGTCCACCACGCAGCTGCTAGAGCTGTGGGATTGTCTGTGCATGGCCCATTCTTGTAACCGCCTGTGCGTTTTTCTTTCCGCCAGAAACGTTGGCCATGAAGGGGCTGACATTAAACTGCCTAGGAAGGAAAGATGAAGCATACGAATACGTACGGAAGGGGCTCCGGAATGACCTTAAGAGCCATGTCTGTATCCTTTTATTTCTGGTTTTCACCTGTTGCTTCATGCGGCAGGAAAACTTTTGATCAGGGTTTGAAATATAAATTTTGACCCCGTCGTCTCTTTTTAAACCCGGCAGGGCTAGTTCCAACCAGAAAATTGCTGTAATAAGTTCTGCTTGACAGAAAAGTGGCGGCGAAGTTGCTGCTGTGTGTTGCATTTCTCCCCACTCCTGAAAACTGAACCGAAGAATGTTGTGTATTTTCTTGTTAGCATGTCACTGTAAGGGATATCTACTTCAGACTATAAGCATTGCCAGAATGTGAGCCTTAACTTTAGATCAACCGTGGATCGCTAATTCATTCCTGCCAAATCAAGCATCTAATGTTAAAAAGAGCTACCACAAAATAAAGTCAGTGTTCCCAACTGCAGCATAAGCAAGTTTTAGGCAGTTCATTGTTTTCAAGTTTTGTCTGAAGAAGTTTTAACGAACCGACTTGATGCATTCAAGCCAGCAGTTAGCTGACATTAATAGTTTGCGCCGGCTCAAAGGTGGGCATTCTGCAAATTTTTAAGGTGACCAAAGAGCATCTGTGCGACTAAGTGCATCTATTTCCCTGGCAGGATAGACAGGTGTTTCCTAGAGTAATGCAACAACCATTTCAGTTGTGTCCTTGCCATTCAGAAAAATAAATGGGTATGAGATACCTCACAATGTGAAGCAGAATGCTGTTTAGTATGTTCAGTCTAACAGAATAACTACTGCTGATACAATGCCTTATCTGAATCTCCTGCAATGTATTGGTCATAACAGCCATAAGCACTCCGTCAGGTGTAACTTGCTCAACCTCGCAGTGCGAATAAGTTCGCAGTGTGTTCGATGTGGCAGCTATTCACTGAAAAGAGAACCTCCGCTATTTGCCGAGATGTATCTAGCCACTTTGGGCTGTAATGCGCAGCATTTCCTGTCAACTTTTTGACATCACATTCTCGGTGCCCGACTGTGACCATCTGGCCGCGTTTCAATAATGTGATGCCAGATTGCATCCAGCTGTTAGGGGGGGGGCTTGTCTGTACATCAGATTCTCATTTACCTGTACAAATACTGTGTGTCTGGTACGTTAAATACAGCTTTGCCTAGAATGAGCTCCAATGACTCAGTATAGTGAGGCTGCAGCCCTTAGAACTTTTCACTTTATCGAAAAGATAGTGGAGGAGTATTTCTTGGCCTTGCAAAGCATTTTTGGTGATCTGGCCTTTTTTTGTGGGATGTTAGTGTTCTGTTATTTTATGTGAAAGAACTGTTAGTGTAGGAGTGTGCCTTGGCCCTGTAAAGCGTTTTTGGCGATTCGGGCTATTTTTGTGGGATGTTAGTGTTCCGTTATTTTTTTATATTCTGGTGAAAGGCTTTTAAATAAAGCCTCAGTCATGTGGCCATGTCCTGGTGCGCTTAAAGGCCGACTGCACGGAAAGCTTCGATCTCTTCAAAACCCTGTTCCCGCATAGTCTGCCTAAAAATTGTGCAAGTAGATTGGTGGAGAATGCTTCTGTGGATATGCGATTCTCTCAATTTTTTTTTTTTTTGCAAGGAAGTGAAGATTAGCTCAAAATGAACTTGTAGCAAGGCTTGTATGCCTTTAAATTGCAGCTGCATGAGGTTGTTGGTCATTGTTTCCATTTCCTTCGATCACCGTAAAAACCGAAATGCTGGGACAAATGTCTAGCCGGAGCGTTGGTTATGCCCCCGTGTACGCGATACAAAGTGTACATAGCTTCTGATCAAAGTGGCAGTGTTGTGTGTTGCTTTAGGCACTCATTTGTAAAATGAAATGGCCAAGGGAAAAGAGTTTGTGGGTTTGCTGTAGAAGCTATGCGTGGCTGTTGTGTTCCCCCTTGACTTGGGATCCACTTGCCAAGGCTGGCACGTGTATGGCCTGCTCCAAAGGTCGGACCGAAAGTACGACGAGGCCATCAAGTGCTACCGGAATGCTCTCAAGTGGGACAAGGTGCGTTTTGTTCTGCAAGCTTTAACAAAGTGCCTATGTTTAGCTTTGTTGTACTGTGTGTATGGTTGCCACCTGCCGGTTTTTGACCGGCCTGAACGGTTTCTTAGACAGCGGGCCGGTTGCCGATCCGTAGTTAAAACCGGCTGTCATTGGCCGTATTTTTTTTTTTTCCCGCCATGCCGCGATTATTGTTTTTTGCTGTTTTATAAGCGTCAATTCAGCTACTATGACGATAAATATGTGTTGATAAGCTGCGCAGACATGTGAGCAGGGGAAATACGTGGACGAGCGCACGAATTACCCTCACAAAGCATGTGCGGTTACTTTTCAGTGCAGCAGGTTCAGAGCAATAACCAAAATCTCGGTCACTTTCAGTAGAAACGTTACGTTGAGTTCTCTCTAGGAAAATGCTACAATAAATGGCATTGCACGTCAAAAATATGGCATCATTTTTTTCTACACAAATTCAATTTCTATATACCATGCCTCCTCCCCGATGGTGGGCTTTTTTTTTTTTTTTTCGGGAAAGGCAAGGTGGCAACCCTAACTGTGTGTGTGCACAGATCAACAACTCTACTCACGGCACGCACCAATGCTTTGTCTGTTCTCTTTGCAGGATAATATACAGATCCTGCGAGATCTGTCACTGCTACAAATCCAAATGCGGGATTTGGAAGGATATAGGGTAAGCGGGCTGCTTGCTTGAGTGGCTGGTCCAGCGGTTATGTGGTGTAGTTGGTCCTCAGTAGGTTGATGTAGAGAATGTCTTATTTATAATTGTGCTTGGTCACCCCATTTCTCAAACTAAACTTCTTCTTTTTTTTTTTTTTTTTGCAAACGTGGATGTGACTTTGTTTTTTTACATGTAATTTTGTACCTAGCTAGGGAAAGGGTGGGGCGTTATTAGAAAGCTTTTGAAATTGCAGCTTTGTATGTACTCATTGCTGCATTTCTTTTTTTTTTACTCAAGAATGCTTGTAAAAGTACACAATTGTCTTCAACTGAAGTAAAAGAGTTGGTGTTGCCTTTGATTTCAGGATACTAGGTACCAATTGTTCATGCTGCGGCCAACACAAAGGGCATCTTGGATTGGCTTCTCGATGTCCTATCACCTGCTTAAGGACTACGACATGGCTCTCAAGATATTGGAAGAATTCAGGAAAACCCAGACGGTATGAAAACCTGTGTGTATTCGTGGCTTGCTAACTACCTGCAACAGAGAGACAAACCCTGTAGAGGTCTACTGGGGTGTGAAGCGGGACAAGTTTGTTCTTTGCGCTGCTTTTTCGTCTCGGGCACCTTTGTGGTGGCATAAGCACAAGGGAAAACATTTTTTTACTGGCTTGCCTTCAACTATTTTCTTTTTCCCCGTCTTGCGTTTTGTGAAATAACTGATGCAAGGTTAACATTTCTTGGTACGACTTACGTGTTACGGGCTTCTTCCGTAAAATAGAACTAGGTTATAGCCTTGAAAATTGTGCTCGTCTAATTTAAAGGAGCACTGACACGAAAATTTTATGTTACACTTTTATTGCTTTTATCGATGCTTAATGGTCTGGCGAACCTGAAACAGCACTTCAAATACTTCAGCGCGCGATAGTTAATTACATTGAACGGCCTGAAAATCATTTGTTTCAAATTCCCCAGGGTTCGCACAGGTCCTTGAAAACCTTGAAAACCCTTGAAATTAGAAGTGTCAATTTCAAGGCCTGGAAAGTCCTGGAATTTTTAAATGGCCCTTGAAAACCCTTGATTTTTCTGGAGAACCAATGGTCCTATCTTTTCTCAAGAATTTAAAGTGTTTGCCGTGAATTTTAGGTGTTAAAAATGTAAAGAAACATTGTAACAATCAAGTTTCAGTGTATTGCGTGAGATTACGAGTTTGGTGGATTCTCATTATTACGAGGCAACATTGGGAGCAGCACTCCTAAATAGAATCCATGTCACGATACAATCCAGTGAAACCCGGGTTCTGTTCTCTATCTTGCATGTTCCATCTAGTCGGTGGACGGACGCTCATTGCGTTTTGCTGTGCCTCATAGTTAGCTCATCTGCATTTCTTTTATGCCAAATGCTTGGAAATGTACAAGTTCTCTTCAACTGAAGTAAAAGAGTTGGTGTTGCCTTTGATTTCAGGATACTAGGTACCAATTGTTCATGCTGCGGCCAACACAAAGGGCATCTTGGATTGGCTTCTCGATGTCCTATCACCTGCTTAAGGACTACGACATGGCTCTCAAGATATTGGAAGAATTCAGGAAAACCCAGACGGTATGAAAACCTGCGTGTATTCTTGGCTTGCTAACTACCTGCAACAGAGGACAAACCCTGTAAAGTCTACTGGGCTGTGAAGCTGACAAGTTGTTCTTTGCGCTGCTTTTTCGTCTAGGGCACCTTTGTGGTGGCTACAAAGGGAAAACATTTTTTTACTGGCTTGCCTTCAACTATTTTTTTTTCCGTCTGCGTTTTGTGAAACTATAGGTTAACATTTTTGGTCGACTTAGTGTTACGGGCTTTTCCGAAAATAGAACTAGGTTATAGCCTTGAAAATGTGCGCTATTAAAGGAGCCCTGACCGAAATTATGTTCTTTTATGCTTTTATCGATGCTTAATGTCTGCGACCTTTAAACAGCACTTCAAATACTTCATGCTGAAGTTTATGAATTGACCGGCCTGAAATCTTGTTTAATTCCCGCGCTTTCAGCCCGAACGGCGCATATGACACTCCCGGCCTGACCTCACCGCTTTGTGCGGACGTCACCGGCGCCCGCTTGAGAGGGTGTTGCGCCCGCTCGCCGCTTGTGGGGCCGTGCGCGTGAAGTGACGTCACGAGTTTTTGACAAGCGCTGTCGTGTCACTTCTTTTGGCTTCACGGGGTGATGTCACACTGATGTCCATTTGCTAAGTGCCGCTCTGCGCGCTGCTCCGTCGGCGCGATGAATGAGATCCAATTGAACTATGTTCTTGGCGTCGCAGGCCACTCATATTTCAGCCAGGTTATTCTGTTGAGTGATGGAAGCGAACTGTGCAATAATAATAACGCTGAAAATTGGTGTCAGTGCTCCTTGAATGTTCCTGTTCAGCAGCTTTTTTTTTTCATCCTGGTCATATTACACCAACAAAATTAAATGAATTTCGCTCATATTATCCAGGAGTTGCCTAAATATGTGTGTTGCCATTGTGGTGGGTTAATTCCGTTCCCTGCGACCAAGGGGCCTGTCGCACTGCTGGGCAAAGAGTTGTATGTGTGAACACTTCACAGCTGTGTTCACAGCCGTATAAGCTGTGCCCCCTGTGGAGGTGTGGTATGGTTGTGGATGCCATTCTTGGTGGGGTTTGAAATATCCGAGGAGCTACCCTTCCCTTATTGTAACATGGAGCTGCCCTTCCCTTATTGTAACGCATCCCTTATTGTAACATGCAGTAAAGTTTACATAGGAAGATTCAGCAATATACCTTGACGGCGATTCTATTACGGATGTTTTAAGTACATGACACCACAAACCTGGCAGAAGAAATCTTATTTGAAGCAGGCAACTGTGGAGCCAAAAATCTGTTGTGATTGTTATACCCCAGTCACACACGGCAGATCTAGTGACATTCAGAGCAAATGTCATTTGCTCTTAATGTTATTAACGCGGCGCTACACAAAAATACCGAGTGATATTTGAGGCGAGTGACATTTAGCGGCTGAAGGAGGTTTGGGAGCTCATTCAGCAGCCAAATGAGTAGCCTCGACAGTCACTAGAGAAAAAAGTTCAGTAATAATTCAAAGAATACTGTTTCTAAAAAAACTGTTAGTAAACTGTTTTACATTTCATGTTGTTTTCCAAATGAAGAAAGACAAACAAGTACTAACACAAAAGAAAATCTAACCCCCAACTTGTGAGATCGCTGCCGTAGTACAGATTTCTTGCGGAATTGTCTCGGCTTGTGATATCTACGGATGTCACCTAAACCGGTGATTGTCCTATTTTTATTTTTAAGAAATAATCCTTTATGTTTCAGAAAGATATGTATGAAAACATTGTAGAGGCACTTGAAATATAATTTTGCGGTTTTTGCGAGCACACTAATTGCCACTGCTGTAACTCTCAAATGACGTTTGTTTCGCCGTGTACACCAGCACGGCCAAAAAGAATGTAATTTACAGCCACGACAAATCTTATGTCATTCGCTTTGAGCGACATTAGATTTGCCGTGTAACAGGGGTATTATACTTGCTTATCCAGCTCGGGCTGGCATTGCAAGTGGAGTGGGTTGGATTTTGGGAGGAGTTTGTATAGTCCGTGGCAGGTGCCGAAGCCGCTTTGAAGTTGATTTCGGTTTTGAATCCGATCGTAACACGCACAAATTTAAAGGCTACTTTTAGCCCAAAAACAGTGCACGTTGAATAGTGCAAATAGAGTAAATTAACCGGAAGCCTTCAACTGTGACAAACCTTGTAGGCAAGGTGTTCATTGAAACAGTTAATGGCAAAAATTTTGGGATGCAAGGCACTTTTGGGGGTGCGCGACGGCTTGAGGAGACAAAGAAACCGGCAACATTTGTTTTCTTTCTGCGACTGCAGAAGCGAGGCTATGACTACGAACACAGCGAGCTGCTCCTCTACCAGAACATGGTGATGCGAGAGGCCGGCGAGTTGGACGAGGCGCTGTGCCACCTCACGCGCAACGAGGAGCAGATTTGCGACAAACTGTCCGTCCTCGAAACGAGAGGTGGGTGCACCTGTGCGCGTTCGCTTGCGGGGCTTTGCATGTGACAAGTATGCGTACTGGTGAAGCGGATGTTACTACTATGAGGGATTGTATGTCTTCTCTTTTGTTGTTGCGTGGCTGTAGTGTGTTACTGTGGGACCTTTCTTAACAGTGGCAGCAGAAAACAAACTTGTAAACGCATTTGCTGCGCCGAGCTGTTGCCACGATGAACAAAAGCAGTTGCCGATGCGTGTGTTGGGGAGGAACTGCTGTCGTGGGTCACATATACGTGGGAAAATAATGCGCGGCAGTTGCTTGCTTGGTCAAAATGGAAGTGAGCTTGCTGGGTCTTGCCGTATCTTAAGCCAGTGCAGTCTACGTGATGCACCCGAGCTCCCCGCTAGGTGTACACCCAAGCTCTAGATGTGCAGTAACACATTGCAGTGGGTAGGTGATTGCAAGTATGGGATATCATTGCCATGGGTTATACTGGTTGCGGGATTAGCACTCATTTTTGGCGGGAGCACATCTCCAAGCTGTGAGAATCACTTTTGAGATGTGGACCGACTCTTTGATGCACGCTTCCAAAAATTAGGAGCTGTTGTAGTCTGACCTTGGGTTTGCAGCCTATCAAATTTTAGAACATTTCACTGCACACTGCCAAATGTGGCTCAGTCACCTAAGTATGTCATTGTCATGCTTCATTGCATTATTTTTGTACGTTGTTAGTCATGTGTTTTTCGTTCATTATTGTCGTGGTTTATACGTAGCCATTTTGAGACAAAATTTGTATATCTGCTTTCATTTATTTAGAGTCTAGGCAGCGTGGAGTGCGCTATTTAATTTATCTTTATCAGTGCATAAAAAGACAGCTGCGAATTGCTATATGAGGTGTGAAGGAATTGGGATTATGCAAGTATACGAATGGTATTTTGTAAACAGATTTTTCTCCGCTCCAGAAAATGCGTTTTGGTGTTCTTGTGGATTGCTTTTATGTGCTAAAGCCCATTTCACCATACTGAGCCATGCTTCTCACTGGTCAAAAAGCTCAAGTTGCTGCTCCAAAGTACCTTTCTTTTTTTCTTTTTTTTTTACTGCTGTGAAACTGTTTTCGTGCTGCGAATAGCTTGAAAAACTGCTCCCAAGTGACTTGGGCCAGTCACATCACCGTGATGTTGAGACGGAGTAATAATGCATTTTTTCTTTGCCTGAAAGGCTTTCACTGTGAAAAGCAGTAGCACACATCCACGGTTTGCAGAACTTCGCCAATCTACAAACACATCCCGCTGAATCGCGAACTAAACTGCATAAGGAGACTCAAACACCCCAGTGCTTCGCTTCAGTCAGGGAGAGTAGGTGTTCCACAGGGTGTTGTACTGTTCCCTGTGCTGTTCGTTGCTCTGCAGTGGGCTTGCTCTCACTGAACTGCAGTATTGCAGAAAATCTGAAATAGACCTTGCACTTGTGGGTAGTGGTGCGTGGCAAGAAATTGGACATCTCATGAAAGTACAAAACCTAAGGTCTGCGGTGAAGGCATCAGTAGTGTCTGAAGATCGTGCATGCCCTCGTATTGTTCAGTGTGGGGGTGGCTGTGCTTTCAGGTTGCCTAGTTTAATGCGGTGTGTGAGTGGTTGTGCACCCCCCCCCCTCCCCCTCCATTTTTTCCCCCGTGCACATGGGTGTGGGGGGCTGGTAGAGAGACCACCGTTGGGCCGGGAGGTGGCGTGTGTGTTAATGCTGTTTTCTCTCGGCGTCTTATTCAGCCAACCTGCTGATGCAGGTGGGCCAGTTTGCGGCGGCTGAGTCCATCTACCGGGAGCTCCTCAACCGGAACCCCGAGAACCACGAGTACTACCACGGCCTCATGAAGGCGCTCAGGCAGCGTGAGTTCTGTTGTTAGCCCCTCTTTTAAATGCAGAACACTTTAAGTGCTTGCCTTGTCGTCGTAGCTCGCTTGCTGTACCCAAGTAGAGCCGCGCCGCGTTTCATTGTCGCAGCATAACACAGGCTTCAAATGCCTAGCGGATTATGTAGTCATAAGTGTTCGAAACTCGTGAGCCACTGGCGCTTGTCATACATCCGCCCCTGTTGTCTTAGGCAAGCACTGCAGGTAATTTGCGGCAAATATCTCGTAATTAACGGCCAGCACCCGTGTTCATTTAGTTAGGAATGCTCGTTGGGTTGGTTTTTACGATAGTAAGCAAAAAAAAGTGAAAGTGCAATGCCGGCACATGTGAGAGGAAAAGTAAGTACAAAAAGAACAGAACTCCCGCTGGCGCTGTTTAAGGCAGGGGACACGGGAGCAAGGTGGGAAATTTCAAATGTGTTGGGTGGTAGCAGTGAGTGGATGACGTCGCTACAGCCCATTATGGCGAATCACTGCTCTGCACTTGCGACAGCTTTCACATTGAGTAGAACAGCTTTAATTTTTGTCACGATCGGGGTCCGTTATCTTGTTTGTGCGGCTGAGCATTCAAGTAATGAGGGAGAGGGATCGTTGGCGGGAAGATTGCGAACCAGGCCTGTGATTGCTGCCTTCCAGATAGACAGGCTTCAAAAGATTCGCCGTATGCTGGAGTCATGGCTCTTGTGTGGTGCTTTAGTGCTCATACTTTCTGCAGGGGTTATCTATCTTGGCTGGAAAATGTCGTGTCTGTTGCTGGTGTAGGCAAGAAGCGCCAAGCTTCAAAAGTCTGTTCTTTTCCTGCCGTTGTCGGGGACTGGGATAATCGGCCTACTTTCTCGGGGGTGCAAAATTGTGATCCTCAATGAGAAGACAAAGCTTTGCCACAGAATCACGTTGCCGGTTGCACCGGTAAATCGCTTTTATTGTAGGGATTGTGCGTCAGCTTTTTCTCTGCTCAAGTGTAATTGCAGCTGAAGAAAAATTCGGGGTCATATGTGCCATGCTTACATGTGGGTAATGAAGAATATTGAGTGGTGGACTAATTTGGGTTGCCCGGCTCTTTTTCTCGTTCAGAAACATCTCGCACACACTTTTGCCCCCATCAGCAAGACTGGCGCTGAAACTGAGAGAAGGATTCTCATAAAAGCTGCATGGCCTGCTGAAGCATTTCTTATAACAAGGAATTTTTAACTGTTGAGTCTCTTCATTAACACTGCTGTTAATAGTGGAAACTTCCATCCTTTTTGAAGTTTTTTTTGTTTTTTTTGTTACTGGCACCATGTGACAATGACAAGTCTTAGCTGTGTGTACCCTCTGTACTTTAATATGATAATTGCCAGCAGCTTGCCTTGGCTGTTGTACTGAATGTCAAGCAGGAAAAGGAGGGACCTCTGGTTGATGATGAATAATGGGGTTGTGCTGTGCTCTTTAATCATGTGGTGAATCTGTTCTGTGGCTGGCTGTTTACGAAAATACTCTGTGTTAGACGGTTCAACCCAATTTCAGGGGAAAATGTTTTTCTTATAAGTCGAAGACACAGTTCCTAAAGTAATTGATCTAAAAGGGTGGACATGGGATTGCTGCTAGAGGGGTAATCGCCGGAGCCATAGTCATAGCTTGATTTGCATAAAGAGTGGAGGAGAAGTCTCTCTGTTGGGTACGTAGTGAGAGGGCTGGTGCAAATGTCTCTACATGCTTACAAAGGTGCGCCATGCCAAATTTAAAGTGTAAAAAAAGGAGTGAAATGAGGGCATTCCTTAATCATCATTGTAGGATATTAGACGGGCAGACCACGTGGGCTATCAATATCGTGGCAGCGGTTCCAACACTCTTTCACTTGTGCATGAGTCTGTGAGTTGTGTTAGGGAAAGATTGGCATGCACTGGTTTAGCCATGGCGGCATTACAGTGGGCTGCGAAAGGCCAGGCCCACGTAGACAAGAACACTGGCCAAGGTTAACAGTGTGCTTGGTCTCACTTTTGCGCAGAGGGTGTGGAGGATGAACTCCAGTTGTTTGAGGAGGCACAGGAGAAGTTCCCCAGGGCACAGACCCCCCGGAGATTGCCGCTCAATTTTGCCACAGGTGAGCTGAGCTGTCTTCACCTCCCTCTCTCTACTGCTTGTGAAGGGTGTGGCATCATGTGTAGTACAAAGAAGCTTTGCTGGTGGGGCCCCTAAGGTTATTTGTGTGTGGGCCTGCCATTGCCAGACACCTACATATTTTTGCTTTTAGTTACTAGAAAACAAAGTCGTTGCAGCATTGGCTGGCGATAACGGGCTGCCCCTGTGTCCGGAGGAGCTGGAAGGTCAGGACTAGCCAGCCATTTTTCCTGACCGGGCCTCCTTCATGAATCGTGTCTGCCATTTTTGTTACTAGCAGGACCTTTCAGGGTGTCATTCATGGCACTCATGGGTGGAACAGCTGCGCCATTGTGCGCTAAACTTAATTACCTGCACCATCCAGTGCCGAACCGCCTCTAATGCGCCATACACATTTATCAGTGCTGTCCTGAGCCGTATAGCCCGAATTAAGTGATGAGAAACGACTGCCTTGCTGCCCCGTGACCTGAAAACTTTGCTGAAGCATTGTGTTTTTGGTTTCCATGTTGTTATCTTGTGGTTTCATCAATTCATCAAGGTTATTAGTGGCTATGGAAATTTGTTCTTGCTTACCTGTACGCGCCTTCTCCGCCTTCACTTCGGATTTATTTGGTAGCATTTGCTTGGTTCTGTTTGCTAGTGCTGGCCGCTGCACCACAATCAATCGAAAATAACCAAAAGTGAGGGAAATGTATTTGTGTCGCATCGCAAACAGATAGAAAACAGTAATATTCACACGGAAGGTTGCAGCTTATTGACGGTGAACTTCAATTTAGTCGACCATTCCTGACGAGCGTAGCTGCATGTGGACAAACAGGGTCTCGAACGCCTTGCCCTTGCTTCTGAATCCAGTTCGGCTTTGTAGTGAGGTAACTACTAATTTTTGCCTGTGAACTGTGAGGTTGGCTTTGCTTATGGATAGCATGGTCCAGCATTAATTAAGCCTTTTAAGGGGACACGCTGCTCGAAAAATTGCCATTTTTTGAAAATATGTCGTTTTTTTTTTGTTTTCACTTCATTATCATCTTTGACTATCTTTCTTTCATGGGTAAAAAAATGAAAACGAAATGCGAACGAGAATTTAGTGAAAATCGTGTCTGAATGACTCGCGGTGATCCTAGAAATCACACAATCAAGCCAAATTTCGGCCATCTTTGAGAGTTTTTGCTGCACAGAAGTGTGGCTGGCCGCCATTTCAGTCACTTGAGAGAGGTAGACAAAACCTTCGTCTCTCAATCAACCGCTCACCAGCTTCGTATCTGTATCTCCGCGTAAAAAATAAAAAATAAACATTTCTTCCCGCGTGTTTTGTGAGCTCCAACTGGGTGTTTAAATCACGTGACGTAACGAGCATCAGAGACCGCCAATTGGCTCTCGCCACTTGTGAGCCGCCATCGCCCCCGTCGTTCCGTTCGCTACTTCGCGCTATCTTTTCTATTTCCTTATCGTGTGTTAATCATGAACAGTGAGGAGAAGCATGAATTTCATAGCTGCAAGTCCTGGACATCATGCCCGCACAAGGGAAAGCGCGACGATTACGGCCAACGCCGGCTCGGCAAGGCCTAACGGCGACGCGCCTTCAAGCGTTGCGATCATGGCTCAACCAGGCGAAGCTGATCGGCCAAGTCTTGTGGGATATGTGAGGGGTTCCTCGGGCCTTGCCAGCACTCTGGAGTAGGCCCCCACGCTAGCTCCCGGTGTGTCAACCACGCGGGCTCCCATGGCTACGGCAGCCCAGCGAGGTTCACCAATACGAGAACACAGTAGACAGTAGTGCCGAAGCACAGCCGTTTATTTGGGGAATCCCAAAGCATGCGAGCACAAGGCTCGACAGCGTTCACGAATCACGCCGCCCGGGTTGTGACCGCGAACGGGAGGCAGGCACTCACGGTGCGCGACAAACAAAGCTCCCACCTGAGATGCATGTATCCATCACCGCCGCGTTCCGCTGATGTCGCCCCGACCGGTTCTCCGCCAAGACTCCCTTGACTCCCGTGCGCGCACGTTCGCGCCGCCCGCGCCCGCGCGCCTATCCCCGCACACATTGGTGGTGCCATCTCTCGGGGGACGCCAACGAACCAGCGGAGCGCCGGACCGGTTTCAGCGCACAAGCGTCTCTCCCGAAGCGCGTGCTGGCTCGGGACCGCAGGTCGCGGTTCTCCACAATTCCCACAGTCTTCAACTTCCGCTTTCCGGTTGCCGCTTTCATAGTCGCTCACTCACAAACGCGCAAACGGCAGAAGAAGAGAGACAGCGAAACAAAGCAACCGATAGACAAAGCTTTTGGCTATCCGGCCATGTTCGCTGGAACGGATCTCCCGATTGGGTGTCGCCATGGCAACAACAAGACGGCCGCCGGGTGGTTCGGCTGATGTGCAGTTCGCACGCAGTCCGTGTCGCTAATGTTTTTTTCAGTTTCGTGGTCGGCTTGGTTCTCGTTCAGCGGTCTCGCGCTTTGTGATTCCGTACAATGACGCTATCGTTATCGTGGCGAGAATGCTTGAGATCGTGTGCCAGATAGCGAAGTGCGTGGCTCGAAAAAGGCATCGAAAACATGCCTGCGCCATCGCCATGGTGCGTCCTTGAGTGGGAAACTCGGTGCGTCCATGTACAATTGGTGTTCAAGAAGTGAACTTTTGGACGTATTGCCGGGTTATAAAACGCTGATTTATTGCTGTGTTTCACAGCGAGCTCACGAGCTTCAGGAATGGAATGACCGACTCGCCAGAAGTTGCGGCGCGCGCTGCATTGGCGCGACGTGTTCGGGCAGCGTCCGATAGTGGGATCGGTTGATATTGCACGCGAGTAATAATAAATGATGTACGCGAAGTGAAATTTAATGGTAAAAGTAAAGTTGCTAAACATAGTCAGGTTACCTAAATTACGATTGGGGTGGACATGGGCGTCAGGGATTGTAGGGGGGGGTTGCAGTGAACCGTCACCCAGCTTATTTGAGAAACTTTTGCCGTGGCTCTAAACTAGTTCGTACAACGAAGTCTGGGATTACAAAATTATATTTTCAGTGTTAAAATAATTAGAGAAGGCGCCGTAATGTTGCAGCGTTCTAAAATTTTTTTAATAGCACATTATTTTTTCCTATTTTTGCAATGTTTGCAATTATGGTGTCCATTTTGCAATGCTTTTTTCGCCTGAAGGAGAAGAGCATGGTATTTTAATAGTAATTAATGTTGTAATTGTGTAAAACAAGTGTATATTCTGCCTTCAAATAGCTCATCTTATGCTTGTGATGCCCTGATATGATTTTTGACATTGAACAGCCTCATGTGCTAAGCTGTAGCTTCATCAAGGTTATGACACCCAGAAATAAGCTGAAAGTGTGCTGGCACATTAATATAAAAAGAAACCACTCCTTACTCTTCATTTTGGAGACAGCTATGCATTAGGCATACATCAAGTAAAGTATAGGTACCCTAGTAGCCCATAGTGAACTTTTTGGTACTCTCTGCGTAAAACTGGTGCTTCTGCCATCTAAAGGCCTGCCCATTGAAACCTCCAATGAGCCAGGAAGGCATCCCAGATGTACCAAATCAAAGGGCAAAGGTATGTGAGGTTGTCCCCAAGCAAGGACAGCAAGGACTATGCTGCTGGTGCAGTTTGAAAATCGTGAAGTCATCGTAAAGAGCCGTTTTCTCAAAAGTGCGTTTTACGAGTTCTTCGTTGCTCGTGGAAAGGATAGCATGGCGACCACTGGGGCTGGGGGATTTTGACCCTGTCTGTTTTATTTTGATCCTTGAAGAGTTCTGCAGGGCGAGACAGTCTCGGATTTTTCATTTTAGGGTCGTGATTTTTTCATGTGAAATTTACGGCTAGGTCAATTGTGTCCTACGGGTTACAAGTGAAATTATTATTTTCTGTAAAAAAAAATGAAGGGTGTAAAAAGTATTTTAAGACTGTCATGCCCTCTGGTGTTCTTTAGACTACAATTGAAAAGTACCGTATTAACTCGCATAATCCTCGCACTTTTTTTTCGGAAAAGTCAATGCAAAATTAGGGGTGCGAGAATTATGCGGGGGGGGAAAAAAAATCCGCTGCACAGTGTTGCCAATTTGCCTTATGCCAATACCGCTAAATGTAGCGGTCGTTTTTTGTATAGGTAAGCTCAGTGTTGCCAACAGCAGCTATTTCTTTTTATTTTATTAGTTACAACGTAAACAGTCTCCCGTCGATCAGCGATCATGAAATTGCCGCCTTTGCTTTCTGGCGCGCGCCCTATCTCGTCGTCGTATGTGCGTGCCCTACTCCAGTAACGCACGTTGAAGTCGGTGACGCCGAAGTGCCTGCCTGCGGCACGGTTGCCGTGTTCGATCGCGTACTCTTTCGCTATCAATTTGAAAACGGCAGTGTAGCTGGCGTTCCTCCCCATGGCGAAGCGGCACCAAGCACAAAACAATTAGATCAAAAAGTTCTCAAAACGGCAGCGAGCCATCCACCACTGACGCGAGTCTCACTGACTGCTGCCGCTCAACGGCGGGACCACGGCGGCGACACGACGACACGACAGCGGGCTGCGCGAACACCGTCTAGTTGCGCGCACGCGAAACATGCGCGAAACCGGCTCAAGTACAGTGCGAATAGCGTGTTAGGGCGCCTGTTAGGGAGTAGCCATGCGGGTTGTTAGGGCGCCTGGATGGCCTTGGATAACAGCGCTCTCCGCCGAACGGAGACGCGGCGGGGGAGGGCGCGCGTTGGAGAGCGCGTGCACCATACGGGTTTCGCGAGCAGGCAACTTTCACCGCTGCAAAGTTGGGGGTGCGAGGATTATGCGAGGAACCAAAAAATCCAAGTTTTGGTGGCTCACATTAGGGGTGCGAGGATTATGCGAGTGCGAGGATTACGCGAGTAAATACGGTATTCAGAACTTCCCAGCATGTGTAAATACCTTGCCAGGCTTTTCACGAGCGGGCAACATGTAAACATCTGTAACAAAAGAACTACTGAATCATGAAATATTAAATTTCACCATTTGGAGTGTTTTCCAATGTGCCTGCCAAATTTCATCACTCTACGCCAAAAAACAAAAAAGTTCACTCTGAGCCTGCTGCGGCTAGAGGACGTGCTCCGGGCCCACCCCTTCTACTTCAAGGCCGCCCGGGTGGCCATCCAGGTGCAGTCTGCTTTGCTGCTCCCTGTAGCCACTGCAGATTGCGATTAAGTGACAAGCTACCATTTTCACGCTGTGCCGGCTGTCTCCGGTTCAGTGTAGTAGCGGTAGCGACAGCAATGGTTGTATGAAGCCTGCAATGAGCCTTCTATAAGACGGTGGCTCTGGATGCCTCCGTCTTTTCCAGCTGTTGCACAAGCCCTCTCCCTCCCTCTTCTTCCTTTGAAAAGCTGCTTTTCTGTAAACACTAAAATCCTGCTTATATGTTCCCTCTGTTATGTTTTGCCACCTATGGGAATTGACTGCTGTTAGTAAAATCAACCACAGATTACATTGTGGGCTCATAAAAGAAATCAAAGGAGAATAAAATTGCGTTTTTATTTTTCTGTACTCTAAGCAAGTGACAAATGCCTACGAGACAGCACCTTGCACAAAGCCAGTGGTTATGTGCTGACAAAATACCGAGGAACGTATTTGTGCTCTGTACGAATCTGTTGGGCTTCTTGGTTTGGTTTGCGGGTGTGGGTGTGTGTTCAGGTGACTTTGACCCCCCAACGAATCCACATTGGTGTGACCAGTGTTTGACAGTTTTTTACCAGCTTTAGCGGCTGGCATGTCCTGATTGCAGTTTCTTTTGTTTTCTTGCCAGGCGAACAGTTCCGTGCATTAGTGGACAAGTACATGCGGAAGGCTCTTCACAAAGGTGTACCGCCCCTTTTTGTTGACCTCCGGCCTCTCTACACTAGCCCCGAAAGAGTTGAGTACCATTCGTCTTTATCTGGTTGTCGATTGAGAGGCTGATAGCCATTCACTGGCGAGTAATGGAGCGTTGCAGTTGCTTTGTGCCGTACGACTACCAATGAACAAACTCGCACTATTGCGTGTTACGATTTTATGATTTCAATATTTTTTTGTTTATGGGGTGCAGGTAGCTTAGGGTATTTTTTGCTTCTTTCTTTTCTGCAGGCTCCCCCATGGTATATAGTCTATGTACAAGAGAGTGCTTTATTGTAAATAACACAGGAGTCCATTTTAAAGAAATTCAAATTGGGCAGTTGCGAGCTCTCCAAAAATATATTGTGGAAGTAGCCATAGCCTAGCATGAAAGAATTTTAGGGAGTGAGCAAATTCTGGCGTGTTTTATGTCTGGTAATGGCCTCATAGCATTCAACATATGGGGAAATGATTCGCAGCCCTGGTCCCAATTGGAGGTCTAATGTGTACGATTTGGCTGAGCAGTTTTTTTAGAGCCATTCATAGCTGTCTGGGAAGCTGTTCTGTGCAAGTGTTTTTGTAAGGTCTTATGAGAGCAAATTGCAGTGTATGCATTCTGCAGTAGTCACTGCTAATGTTGTGAAAGCTTGTTAATGCACTCCTAATTCGATCTTGCCACCGCAACAGTGTCACTGCTTTAAAGATGCTGGTGTGTCGAAATGGTTGTTTTTCTGCGTGAAAATTTATGTTTCCAATGATTTTAAACGTGTCACCATGCAGGGGTGTACATAATGATATGGCACCAGTTTGATTTCTGTGGCTGCCTTATTGTGTAATTTGAAATTTGTCTTCCCCGAGCCCTTCCGGCATCCTCGTGGTATTCAGAATTTACAAGGTTTCGTTGTTGTACCCTGTCTTTTCTCTGGGGGCCCTGCAGCCAGTAGCTGCCGTGACAGTTGTGCCTCTTCTGCCCCCTTCGAAAGAAAGACATGCGAGCTTGGCGTGGTTTCTGTTGCAGGTAAAAATTATCGAGCAGTTGCTGACGGGCTATGTTAGCGCGCTAAAGAAGTACGAGGTTTTTTCTGAAAAGGGTGAGTGTGTTGCCTGTCCTTCCTCCCCGCTACGTCTCTCCCCAGTCCTTACAGGGGGCACCTGGGTCTTAGGGGCCAAAAAGATTGCCCAAAAAAGCATTTTTTTTTTAGGTATCACTTTTTGATGATGATGATGGTTGGATGTTTATGGCGCAAGGCCAACTGGGGCAAAGAGCGCCACTTTTTGCTTGATTTGCACAGTTTTTCCTCCGAAAATTCCGTACATGGAACAATACCAGGTATACTTATAAAAGCCAGAGAGGCCCGATTTCAACAAAGAAATAATTATTTTCCCATAATTCCCCACTTTTTCGCCACAAGTGGTATGGCAGTGATACAAAATTCTCGCGAGGTACATCCCAGCATGTAATGCAGCTAGGAAGATCATTTCTTTTGCACTGTGAAGCTGAATGTTTAAACCATGCAATATGGGAAGCAGATTTTGCATTTTGTGTTTCAGTAGTTGTTTCGTTAGCATTATTTTTAATTGGTTAGCAAGAGTGGTTCAAACTTCGAAGTTTGAATTGATGTAAACGTGTATCATATGCGATTGCAAAAAAAAAAAAAACGCTTCCCATATTTTTTTATACACAACTTTTGGTACCTGTTCATGTCTTGCTGGTAATTTTTTGTTGAATAGTTTTTTTCCTATTGTTCTCAAGAACAATCAAGGAAATTTTTTAATTAACTCGGACACTGGTTGCCTCTTATCAAAACTAATGAGCTATTTGAAATCAGCTAAAAAAAACTGAACAAGCCCATGAAGCTTTGTCAAAATCGGTTGGAAAGCAAAAAGTTTCAATGACAGTGTGCCCCCCTTTAAGGGGGCCACAACGGCGAAATGCAAGTTTGGCTCGTTTAGAAAAAATGGGGGTTGAAAAGTGCATTCTGTGGATTGATAAAAAAACGTCGTGACTCCTGATTATGTGAAGTAGCTTGTGTTTCTGTGCAAAAACTTGTGCAAATTGAGTCCTGTGAAACAAATGGATATTCAATATTCGATGCAATGTTCAGTTTCTTTACCTAAATTGATTCGATGTTCGATTCGGAAGTTACTATTCGGTAACATCCCGCAAGTTCGCCTTTTGTGCACATTTTTCTCCTTGGTCCTCGGCAACGAGTATGTCCAAGCATGCAAGCGAAGTCCAGCTTTTGTTGACGAAGTTTACCAGACAGGGCACCTCGTTGTTCCAGCGCTGTTCACAAAGTGAGCACCGCTTTGTTGACATCCAGAAAGGCCACAGCCGTCACTATCTTGTTTTGTGCACGTGCGCCATTACACAGTGGCGTCATACTTTGCAACGAAAGTGCGAGCTTTCTGCTGCATGTAAAAAAAAGCTGTACTGGGCACAGATGACGGTGAGCACCCGACCTAATGACTGCACTTGTTCATATAGTGTGCACAAAGTTGCTAACTCCCGCGACCTGTGGCTGCCCCTCTTTCTCCTCCCTGCAGAAAAGGACTCTGAAGACAAGGAGCCTGCCACGGCGTTGTTGTGGACTTACTACTTTGCAGCACAGCACTACGACTACCTGGGCTGCACGGCCAAAGCGTTAGACCTAATCAATGCCGCCATCGAGCACACGCCCACCCTCATAGAGCTCTTCGTGGCCAAGGCCAGGATATACAAGGTGGGCACAGCGCACGCTGCGTTACTGCAGTCTGCTGTTTTTCCTCCTGTCGTCCAGGTCCTACAAAGACCTGTCTATTGCGTAGTCGCACGTCCACTCCCTCCTTCGGTTCTCTCATTTGCTGCCTGTGGCGTGATTTGCGTTTATTACTGAGTGGGCTGTGATGTGTTCTTAGTTGAGAGCTGAGGCACTGTTTTTTGGGGCGGGAGACTGCCGTGTGTGCATCTCAAATACCTGTGAGCATGCTTGAGGTTTGGTTTGACCTGCTCTATGTTGAGAAAAAAAAATGTTCAGAGGCCTTCACTTCCTGTTCCAGTGCTCGCATGGGGCCTTGCAGATCAGTATCGGGTTATTCAACTTTTCTTTAAACCGGGGCATCATCTCCTGGGGAGCTCCGTATTTTAGTGGCATTTAAAAGAATCAACTGTCACTTGCCATATTGCAGTGAATGCTACTGTCAGCAAATTTTACTTGCTACGGGTTTCGAGTCTGGAGCAACAAAATCACTCTGAATTAGTCGAAGATCAGCGAGAACGAGCAGGCAGTGTAGCTGCCTCCACTTCACCTACTTTTTCTTTGCCGGCTCTTTTTAAAAGCAGTTGCAGTTGACGTGTTTGAGAATAAAATTTTAAGGAAGGAGTTTCTGGAAAACTGATTGGACCGGTTGTTGACTTGCAGCAGTGTGAACATTTGTCCTTTTTTTTTTTTTGTCGATCTGTTTATGGGCAGTGGGTTGCACCAAAACTGCTTTGTGTGGTTTCTGCAGCAGAACGAATTACCTATGCTGTCCTTGCACTTTACATGTTGTATCAGCTGTGGTAGTTGTGTGTATTATTGTGGGGCACTTGTCTTTCATTTTTTTTAGCTTCTACTTGTACTCTTTCCAGTCTATTTTAAAAAGCAGGTTGTTTGAAAATTGCTGGGTTGCCTGCACTGAGGCTTCTGGTAATTTATTTTAGAAATAAAATTGTTGAAGGTTTGAAGGTATAAAATCTATTCATCACGGCTGAGCAACGTATTAGAAGTGAGATGGTACAATTGGGTAAACCTGCACAATAAATGAAGGCTAGCATTTTACTTCCGACCGCTGTTGTGACGTAACACGGATTGACGAAGCTCTGGATGTGGTACTCAGATGACTGGAATAAACCCGGCATGCATTCTTACCCGATCGAGGAAACAGAGTCACTTGTCCCGGGGTAATTTATTCGCTTCAGTGCACCAAGTTGAGCGGTTGTGAACGAAGCCTCTTCTTCTTCCCTCCCCTCGCAGCACGCAGGGGACATCCAGGAGGCCCTGCGCTTCCTGGACGAGGCACAGGCGCTGGACACGGCCGACCGCTACATCAACTCCAAGTGCGCCAAGTACATGCTGCGCGCCAACCTCATCAAGGAGGCCGAGGACATGTGCGCAAAGTTCACCCGGGTGAGCCGCCGTGTACGGTTGTAGGGGGAGAGAAAGACTCGGTCGTCTGTTCCGAGGTGCCTTGGGGTGATGCCACGTCGATAGCCCTCACAATCTGGCGTGGCTGACCTTTGAGGAAGGCGGAAAGGTGTTGTTTGGGGGCCTGTCTAGTGTCAATTTGTCGCAGCCATCCACTGCGTCTCGTTCTTTGCGACGAAGTGTGTCGCGTACTTGCGTGTCGCGTGTCGCGTTCTTTGCGAAGAACGTTGTGTGGGGTCAAAGCGGTGCACTTTATAGTGGGGGGGTGAGGGAGGGGTGCAGAAGATTCTTTCGTGGTCCCAGGCTTCATTCAAGCTCATGTTGAAGGAGAGTTGGTTTAAAAATGAATTCTGGGCCAATTGTTGCTGAGTGGGATGACAGCTCTATAGTAGATGCTTGTGCGTACATGATTCATATTTGTGTGGGCCAGAAAATAAGTTCAACTTCCACAAAAGTCAGATGTGGAAACTTGTTGTCAATTAGCGCCATAGTGAAAGGGACAAGGTGAGGAGACGTTTTTGGCAGGGATTCACAGTGGCTGCAAACTCATTGAGGGCAGGGAGTGACTTGCAGGGCTGTGGAATACGCAAAATCCCTAATGGTTCTGGGCCCTTCACCAAAGTGGGCATTTTTTCACCTTCCGAAGGGAACCACCGCCCTTTTTGCTCATGTCTTTGCTTCCTAGATAGGCTGCTAGGCATTTTGTGCAAATTGTTTCAGAGACTCGCACTTCGGTGGGCTAAGAAGGAGTGCAGGTGTCCTGTCATCTCAAGGCTTTGACATAACTGGCAATGGTGTTTTTGCTTCAAGAGCGCTTTGCTGATCGCCTATGTTAGATATCAGTGGTGGTGTTCTCATCCCCCCCACCACCACCTGCGAATGCTGCCTGTGCGTGCCTGAGGGAGCCTGACGAGTATCCTCCCCTCTTGCTGCTGCCTGCAGGAAGGGGTGTCGGCGGTGGAGAACCTGAACGAGATGCAGTGCATGTGGTTCCAGACGGAGTGTGCCCTGGCCTACCAGCGGCTGGGCAAGTGGGGCGAGGCCCTCAAGAAGTGCCACGAGGTGGACAGGGTGCGTGCTTGTCTCCGCTCCTCTTCGTCCGGGGGAATGACCCGTGTCCTCCTGTCTTCTTCCCCAGCACTTCTCGGAGATCATGGAGGACCAGTTTGACTTCCACACGTACTGCATGCGCAAGATGACCCTGCGTGCGTACGTGAGCCTGCTGCGGCTGGAGGACGTGCTCCGGGCCCACCCCTTCTACTTCAAGGCCGCCCGGGTGGCCATCCAGGTGCGGCCTGCTTTGCTGCTCCCTGTAGCCACTGCAGATTGCGATTAAGTGACAAGCTACCATTTTCACGCTGGGCCGGCTGTCTCCGGTTCAGTGTAGTAGCGGTAGCGACAGCAATGGCTGAATGAAGCCTGCAATGAGCCTTCTATAAGACGGTGGCTCTGGATGCCTCCGTCTTTTCCAGCTGTTGCACAAGCCCTCTCCCTTCTCTCTCTGTTTCTCTCCCTCCCTCTTCTTCTTTTAGCACTGCTTTTGGAGGATTGTTTTTTCATGCACCCAATTGCAATTGACTGTGTACCTGGCCTTACTGAGTAAACAGACCTTCACACCCAGTGCATATAAGACAGTTTTAGTTGAGCGAGCGCAGAGAGTTGCGCGCGCACGTAAAGGCAGCACAGCGCGTGCAGCGAAGTTCTCGCAAAGAACCAGTTTTAGTTGACCGCATGCAGAAGTTGGTGCGTGGATAAACCAGTAGCGCCGAATTGCGCGCTTTGTGTGTCATGCAGCGCCACTGAACGCCAGATTGGCGAACGAACATGTGGTTGGCGGCCAGCGCCAGACGTAAACCTAGTCAGAAGAAGCCGTAAACCTGTTTGTGGGGAGACGCCGTTCCTTTGTTCCGTTCGTTCACGGGCGGGAGCGACCGGAAGGAGGACGGGAAGGGCCTCGCACACGGCCCGCAAAGCCCGCAAAACCCGCAACGCAAGAATCCAAAACTTGTGGGCGCACGCAAAGCGCGCGGCTGCTGCTTACGTACTGCGCATGCGCTCTCGCGCCTCCGCAAGTTCCTTGCGCGCGCAGAGCTGCTGCGTGCGCTCAACTAAAACTGTCTATAGAGATGTATTCTGTATTAGCGCCTCAATGCTGTTGCTCAGTTTTGGGCTGTGGCCTCGTAGGTGTTGTGAAATCCCCCCCCTACCCCGAGACGGCCGCCGCGAGAGCAGTCTGTCTTGATTTTACCTAACCGGCCGAACCGCTTCTGCTCACTGACTAGCCAAAGTCACTGTTAATTATTGATAGTGACGCTGGGTAGTCAGTGAGCGGAAGCGGTTTGGCCGGTTAGGTAGAATCAAGACAGACTACCGTATTTATTCGAAAATAGGTCGAGCACGAATATAGGTCGACCCCCTAAAAATCGAAGTCGCCGAAAAAAAAAATAATATATTCGATTATAGGTCGACCCATACTTTTAAGAAAAAAAACTTGAGGAAACTTTTTAAAACTCCCATTTATTTACAACGCGGTCACCTCACTGGTCGGAGCCACACACTGCGTCGTCGTCGGAACTTGCGCCACTTGCGCCGCATGCGCCGCAGTTCATTACCCACCTCCACCCCCGACTGGCTTTGAAGGCTGAACGGCCAATCCCGCCTCGCAGCGCTAACTGTTGAGCTTTGGTCTGAATATCTTCGCAGGACACTCGGTGTCCTCTCGCACGCTCCTCTTCCACGTGCAGCCGGAGTTTTTTCTCGAGAGCATCGTGCCTCCCACCACGAAACGCACGACGCAGTCCCCTACAAGCAAAAAGTTTGTCCCGCTGTTTCCGCCATCCCCTGATCAGCTTTTCATTAACGACTAACTCTCGCTGAGCGGCGCAGTTGTTCAAGTTCTCAGCAAACAGGATCACCCGGCGCTTAAAGTCCGACGTGACATTGCGAAATGTGCACGAGAAAAACGTTGTGTGCGGAAATCACAACGAAGTAAACACAAAGAAAGCGCATGAAACGGAGAACGGGAGATAGTAGAGACAGCGAGCGAAGCAGGCAACGCCGTTCCGTTCACGAGGTGGCTACGCTAGGTGGCGAAAGTCACCTTTACCCCCACCTCGCGCTAGCCACTACCGCCACTACCGCGGCTCCGAAGTCACCAAGCCAAGCCAATCTGGCTCTCTAGCCAGTACGTAAGCTCGCTCGTGCGGTTCGGCCGCAGGTAATGCGCGATAGCCGGCAGTGACTGTGGGTGGTTTTCTTACGCTGATTGTTTTGTTATTTTTTTCCTTATTTTCTTGCCTGTCTTTGTTCTAGATGCTCCGCGCTGCCGCCTCAAATTGAGGAGCGCCGGGCGCGACGGAGAAACGGGTCGCTCGGTGCGCTCGCCATTTTTGATCACGACTATAGGTCGAAATTCTCCGGTCACGATTATAGGTCGACCCTCAATTTTTAAGCACATTTTCGGAAAAAAAAGGTCGACCTATATTCGAATAAATACGGTAATCACTCGCAGTTGTGAAGCGACACCAGCTGTACTGGACGGGAGCAGTCTGTCTTGATTTTACCTAACCGGCCAAACCGCTTCCGCTCACTGACTAGCCAGCGTCACTATCAATAATTAACAGTGACTCTGGCTAGTCAGTGAGCGGGAGCGGTTTGGCCGGTTAGGTAAAATCAAGACAGACTGCTCTCGCGGCGGCCATTATCCGGTAGGGGGTGGGATTTCACAACACCTACGAGGCCACAGCCCAGTTTTGTTTGCTTGCATACCACTAGTCAGATGTGCCTTTGTTCTACACCCACACAGCTGAAAGTGCTGGTACGTAATCAAAAGTGCCCGTCTGTCAAGGATTTGGTGCATGAGGTTCGAATGTTTTTGAAAAAACTTTCCCTGATGGTCAGATTACATTACAGTGATAAATTACACTGATAAACGAGCTAAGAGCAGTGCGAATATAGATAGAAATCAACCTTCGCCTTTGTTGCGGACAGTCTTTGTGCACCAAGGCAACCATGCTTAGCGCTCCGTCTCAGTGGAAACGTTTGTTTGCTTTAGCAGGGGCATTGGCTGCCTGTCAGTGTGCTTGTCGTCCACTAGTGTTGGTATTTCAATGCCTTCATTCCTTTCTGTTGTGCCACCCTGCACTGGCTATGCACCTCATTTAACCCTTTCGCTGCCACTGGCGTACCGGTACGCTTCCACATTTCCCCTCCGCAGTGTTGCTGACGTACCGGTACGTTCTCTATAGTGCATTCAAAAATATGCACCATAGAGCAAAGCTGGCGCGCCTGGACTCTTCGCGCCATCTGTCGAATCTTTCTAGTAGCTTGCATTTTCACTCGATAGCTCTCTCATCGGTATGTTGAAGAGTACGGAGCTCGGGGGGCGTGGTCACTCTGCGTGCTGTACTCTGTCGGGATGGGTGACCATGTGGCATGCGTGCAATTACAGGTGCGAGGGTTGTTGTGTCATCCGCAATGGCTTTCTAGGTATTTTTTTTTTATTCTGTTCACGCGTCTGCCACGGCGCATCAGGTTAGTCCAGCGCGTGTTGCCTCTCCAATAGACCGTAACAGGACTCAATCGCGGCTTTTGCTCGCTTGCCACTGTTTGCAGCAAACGAGGTTGTTGTATTAATGTTGTATCCCCTTTTCATCTCTACCTGCCATCATGATTTCGCAATGTGTTGTTTCTGTGCTTAGTGCGGGCTGCTGAAAGTTCTCCCTCTATGCGCACGGTTACTTTCGGATGGCTGACCGCGCGGGGCCTTCAACTGCGGACAGAAGCAATGGTTCTTTCGATTCCAATCCGAATACGAGCCGAGCTCAGATTCGCATTCTAGCGTCAGATTCTGATGTTGAAACGGGGGCATAGTCGTTCCAGAAGCGTGCCTGGCAAACTAAAAATATCTGGGAGAAAGGCGATTTCTCACCCCCCGCTCTTTCCTTTCGACACATTACATTCCGGACGCTATCACAGTAAAATAAATCACCGTGCTCCTTCCCTGATATTTCGTAAACCAAGCCGACACTAGGGGTGTGTCACGGCTAAAAACACCCGACAGTGAAAGGGTTAATGAGACGTGCAACTGGTAGCAGCAGCTACTGTACCTTTTGAGATGGCGTGCGATGTCGCGTAGAGGCAAGTGGTGAGCTGTGCTTCAACTTCACGTGCCCCTAGCAATGCTGGCAAAGGTGCGGCACAGCTCTCGCGTCTTCTGTTCTTCTATAGTTCTGTGGACGGATCATTGGTGGAAATATTTTCCAACATGCCCCATCTATCACTCACACAAAAACGTAACACATTCAAGAGGACACAGACAGTTTTTATTGAGCGAGGTACCGACTTTCCCAAGACTATTATTCAAGAACGGTTGGCGTCGCCCTTCGGCCGACTTTGTGACATTGTTGCCTAAAGGAATCCTTTTGTGTGGCCCACCTGGCCTTTATTTGTTACGATTTCCTCAGCCATGCTTCTCTGGGTGCGCAGTTTTAACTCCCCCTTGCCTGCTTCGTGCATGTGTTCCGTAGCTCAAGTGTGTGGCCTTGGTTGTTGTGCAGGTCTACCTCCAACTCCACGACCATCCTGTTGCTGAGACGGAAGCTGCGGAAGAGATCAACACCGGTGAGTCGTGCTGGTCCTTTTTCGTGCTTCTCTTTCAGGACGGGCTGGTTCGCAGTTTCGGCAGATGTCCACCGGCCAAGAAGTTCCCGTAATGAGGTCTGGGCGGACAGGGGCAGGCTTAGAGGTACCTTCACTGTGTTTCGCGCGAGTTCATAATGAGGACTGGTGCAGAGAATGGGCTTGAGGCCCTCGTGAACTCCACAGGCTGGGCACGGGGCAGGAAAGCTGCCGAAGCTTCCAAAAAGGAGAGTGCTTCATGTTGGCCACATTGAGCAAATCCGATGCAGGACAGCTCACAGCAGCTGCTTGGCGTCCGGTATCTGCGGTTCAGGTCACTTGTGTGTAGTGGTTCGCAGGTTTTGTGGGGGTGATCCCAAGCAAACTCCGAGTCTCCTTGCAACTAAAGAACTAAAGGCTCTGGGGTAATAGAGGAGTTGCAGTGCGTTGGAACAAAGCTCAGTCATCTCTGTTGTTGCAAGCCACATTTCAGTGACCTGGAAGTGGCTGCGACACAGTAACGTCCGGGTAGTTTCATGCTGACAGCCCAGCGTGTATGAATTTAGGAGCGCAGCTCTCAGCCTTCCATCAGTGCTGCGGGAATAGGTCATACTAGGACGACACTCCACACACGGCTGCTGTGTCAACAGCGCCAAGGTAGGAGGCAGGCAAGACACAAATGCAACTGACACGCAACTGACGCAAACTTCCAAGGGTTTATTCCCAACAGCGCTCCTGTCTTTACGTCTTCGATGAGCCCTGGGTTGCTTGAGTGGCCGGAATCATTCGACTCTGGTGCTACTGGTAAACGGTGATTGGTCGAGGCTGGAAGAAAAGACCTGGGTGGCTCCACTGCTGCAACTGCTGATGTTTCGGCACCACTTTTTTGCTTTCCGCAATTCTACCGGCCACGCTGAGTGCCAGAGCCAGTCTCCCCCTCCTGCGCCAGTGCGTCTCTCGAGCCGTCCGCTCCTGCACCCTGAAGTGGTGGTGCCATCTCACGGGGCCCAACCAAACTCTGCCGTTGTCGTTAAAGAGCTGCACTGAGAGCGCTGTGGGCGCATCGCCTGCCAGCCGCGAATGTCCCAACGGCAGCAAATACTGAGTCAGGATGGTGGCTTTCAAACGATTCCCATAGCGAGCGAGCGGTGAGCCTAGGGGGAGGATGAAACAACACATGTGGAGGGCAGTGTAAAATGAAGATCAATGGTGGTGATAGTGAAGAGGATGCAAGGAGGAAAAAAAGCGGAGGAAGGCAAAGAGAGAAAAACTTATTTCTGACTAGGCTCAGTCCTAGCGAGTGTCCCATAGGTGGGGAAGGCGCATTAGGTAATCTTGAGCCCTAATGGTGGTCAGGAGCTGTAGCTTGGGTGAGGAGCTCTCGGTCACCTCTGGCCAGGTAGTGGGCGGGTTGGGCAGATGGAGCGGGGGTAAAAAGGGGCATTCCCAGTTGGCGTGTGGCGTGGTATCTCGAGCGCCACGTGCCGGGCAGTTTGGGTGGGGATATAACGTGGGATAGCGCACCAGAGTTGTGCGCCGTAGTCCATTCGCCAATGGCAACCGACACCATAACTGGAAACACAGCACTGCTTCAGTGGAGGCCTGTCTGCAGTGGCTAAGAGATGACACCAGAATGTTCTCTAACTGTACGTACATGTGCGTTAAAAACAGCCAAAGAGGGGCATTCAAATTTCGCATTAGGTGGGTAGTGTAATCAACAAATTTTTTCAGTTTTAATGCAGGCAGGCACAACTCAAAAAGAGCGGAGACCAAAGTATTTTTAGGGGGTTTCACAGGCTACAGTTTGAGATGCTGAAGGTAGTAAAGAACACTAATGAAGAAACTGCGTGGAAAGGAAGAGTCTGAGAAACGGCATGTTGAAGCAGCACTCTGTTGAAACAGACTGGGGGAGAATTTAAACCTAGAAATGACAAAGTATTTTCGAAATTTGAATATTTTCTTCAGCATTTTCAGAATTTGTTCGCGGTCAGTGTACTTGTACAGTTGTGTATGAATGAGACGTGAACAATAAAATATGAACTGGAACATGCGAAATCGAAGAATATGGATAGTGGAAATAAAATTCCTGCCCGCTAGTTCCACATTTGCAAATGCACATTTTCAAACCTTGTTGCTGTAAAAAAGCCACGCAACAATCTGAGTTTCTAGGAAAGAAATCGTGCTCTTTGGGTATTCTGTTTCATGTTTTCATGTTTCCGTTCCATTTGTCTGATTGTACATGTGTGTAGACCCCCCCTCCCCCTCCCTTTAAACAGCGAAGCTGTTTAGCAAATTGTAATTTTTCATGTCTGCAGTTAAAAAGTATCGTTAAATTGCTGAGCGCACGCACGGGCCTCGCGGCGATCGTCCTGGCCATTACCAAAACCAAAAAAATGCCTAGTGCTCGTGTGTGTGTGTGTGGCCTCGCAATGACCACCCAGTGTCTCCTGTGTGCGTTTGTCAAGCCAAGCATACCCACCGAGGGAGATTGGCCAAGATTGCGGTGACTGCCTGGCAGTGAAGAAAGCAAAAAAAATGCTGAGCGCTCGTGCTTGCATGCTTCGCGATGACCGCCCAGTGTCCCGGCGCATGTTTGTCAAGCCAAGCATACCCCCTTAAGAAAATTTGCAAAATTGGCGAAAAAAAAAAAAAAAATCCAGCGTTTGTCGTAATCGTGGCAACACTTGCACGGAACGACGGACACATCATAGCGTGCGCCCTTCCAAGGTGATGTCCAATGATTGTCACTTCCACAAAAATCAAAGCTCACAGTTATAGCAAGAATGATGGAGTAAAGGTCGTTGCGGCAGTTAAGAACAAGCAAATCGGCTGTAGTCGTTGACTTAAAGGAGCCATGAAGAGAAAATACAACTTCGTTTAATTTGAAAGAACTAGGATTCAGTATCTCACTCAGCTCCATTACAGCCACAAAAGATGTTATTTTAATGAAAAAAAGCAAGAAGTATTTAAGAACTTTCAAATTTTGCGTCACAGTGACGTGTTATGAGCAAGAATGATGTCATACGGGCCAACAATAAAACATAATTTTCAGTGCGTTTACTGCACGTTAGCATTCAAGTGATGCGGTCAAATGGAACTAGAGGCCCCATTACAGACGTCCAGTCATGTGTCATCGCGACTGGTCAGTAAGGCGGCCGCCAATCGCACAAACAAGGTTCTGTGACGTCATAGAAAAGTTGCGGGAAATTGTCTAGGGGGTCGCGACTGTGTCACACGTTTTCTTTAATATATCCGTTATTTGTTCGAAGATTGTGATGATATTGGTATCATTGTTATCGGTACTAAGCAGTCTTTCTAATAAACCCAACCTGTATTTTGTCTTCATGGTTCCTTTAAACCGTCATGGTAGTCGTGAAGGTTGTGTAAGCTTCGCTGCCTTCAAGTCTTACGCGGTAGCGCGAGCTTCCTTCATTTTTTTCTTGTTCTTCAATATAGAGTGGCCCTTCTAAGTCTGTGAAATAACATACATAGTGCAAGGTTTAAAGGAGTGCTACACCAGATTTTAAGGCTAAAGCCTTAACTATCTAGGTTCGCATTAAGAGTTCCAGAAAAGTGTGCGAAGAATCATAACGCAGAATTGCACAGAAAATCAGAGTGCACACTGGGAAAGGGAATTATCAGCATTGGAGAAGGGCACAGTGGTGATTCAGATCTTGTGATAGAATTGCTGTCCATTGTCAGGTACGGCTACTTCAAAGATTCAATGCTCTGCAAATAAATGTTGGCTTGCGGCGAGTAGCTACTGCCTACCCAGTCAGGCTTGTGAGTTCGCCCAACTTGGGACACCTCGAGTAGTAGTCCGTGATTATTGGCCGCCTTACTGCTCCGAAGAACGAGAGGCTGCGACTTCTCAAGAAACTTCATCGGCTGCAGTGGCATCCTCCAGTTAGGCTTGTGCTGGCGTCAGATGTGGCAGGGCATAACCAGGTTCCAATGTCAGTGGTTTGATTGAAGGTAGGCCACCAGGCCTACATGCAGCATGTGGAGAGCTGACTTCCAAAGTTTGTCAGGCACAACAACCCGAAAGCCATGCACCAGGATGTCATTCACTTCAGTGATGCTGTACTTGAGGGGCCAGGAATCCCCTAAGTTTGCTTAGAGGTGGTGACAGCAGAGCCGTCGCGGCCTTGAACTGGTGGCAGAGTTCGTCGCATTTTTGTTCCGTCTAAGGAAGGAGGTGGAGCGGGTAGTGTAGATAACCACTGGCCTACGTTCCTTTTGATCTCTCTCTCTCTCTCTCTCTCCCAAGCTTATTTTTCTCGCTGTTGCTTTATCAGGGACCTCGATATGAGATCAGCGGCTGTCGGTTCCGTGCGGGGGGCATAAACAGCTTTCTATGCTTAGAGCATTAAGCACATCTATGCTTAACTGCACATCTATGCTTAAACTCCTTTGCATGTGAGGCAGTCGTCAGTAGGCTTGAGCCAGAAAGTGCAGGTGGCTTGTGGTCAGGCTACAAGGCTAAACCGGTAGGTGGCATAGCCATGGAGCTTCTCGCATGCCCATTGCACTGAAGGACTATACTCAGTTACAACTCAAGAACGGCACCACCTCATGTAGTGTATCACTCCGCCAAAGCGCCGGACCCGTGACGTCAGTGCGCGCGCGTTTTGAAAGTGGTTTGCTATGAATGAGTGATATCGTCTGCCTTGTCTCACGCAGTTTGTTTATCGTCACTGGAGTCGTTTATAAGCATATTAAGTCCAAAAAATCACGGGAACGGCTCACGCCATGTTCAAAATATTCCCAGTAATGCCCTACATGCGCCGTGCGGAGAAACATCCGGCTATGGTGATAAGGCACAGCGGCAACTTCCGGTGCCGTTCTTAAGTTGTCAGCGAGTTTAGCAATGCGACTAGCATTGAATGCAAGTTCAATGCTAGTCGCATTACGTGGGAAGCAGCAGTAGGGACTCATTCGTTCAGCTATCGTTCACGATGTGGTGCCCTTCGGCTGACTTTCTAAATGACCAATGCTGAAAATGTCACTAACAATTTCCGGTTCTCGAAGTGGCTGCGCGGTTTCATGGCACTGGGGAATGAACGTGGGGTGCGGCAATGCACAAACTTTGCCCCTAAATGCAGCTTCAACACACAGCTTGCTGCATGGTGGCGCATGCATGGTCACCAGCAGTCGTTGAAATCTTCCCGCTTACTGCCAAAAGCAAAGAATAAAATAGTTCTGCTGTTCGATGGTCGGGCCAGCGCTTTTCTATCTTATCGTGAGTGCACTTGCCTTTCCAAAGGTTAGATAGATGAGAGCTGTGCAGCTGCTGTGTGGAACAGGGTGAGATAACAGGCCAGGCCCTGGCAGGAGGGGGGAGATCCTGTTAAGCTATCATCTGTCTGCTAGTAATCAGCTGTATAGGGGTGTCTTGTGGTGCAGCAGGGCTTTTTTGGGGGCACGCCCCCCCCCCCCCCCCCCCCCCCCCACACCCTCTATTGAGCTGTGTTTGTGCTGGAAAAAGTTGATAAACACGGGTATGTTGGTTATTTGGATAAACAGGACGCTCTTGCGCGTATTTTTTCGGTAGATAGAAGTGTGCATTACTTACGTGATCAACCAAACATATAATATGCTAGGGTATTTTTTTCTCATTTTGTGAACGTTGTTTGAATTTCTAGTTGTGCAATGCAGCAAATTGTCTCTTGTTTCTTCTTAGTTTCATTTTCTCACAATTTCTTTCGGTCTCAGTTTCTCTTGGTCTTTTTAATTTGTCTAGAGTCTCGTTTGGGGTAGAACAAAGTTAAACTTTTAACAGCTTAGGTGCAAAAGGACCACTTTGCCTCTCTCTGGTCTTCTCTGGGCTGCTTTACGTGACTGTGATGTTTTTGTCATTTTTTTATTGGTTGGAAGTACAGTTGAATGTAGCTGTTGCTCTGTCAGCTGTCATGCTTTAACTATGGGAACATATATTTTTTATCTCGTTGGAAGAGTGGTCGGCTCAGCAATGATTGAACCTAAAGTATGAACAATTGGATATCTTTTTGCGTGTTTACAACAAACGAAAAAATGCAAATAAATTAAGTTTGACTAGAAATCTGCACCCAAACACGCTTGTACTGCTCCAAAACCGTCTTGGGCACTCCAAAGCTGCTCCATAACATTTATTATTCCTGCTGCCTGAGCTGCTCTGAAAGGCTCAAGCCCACTTCCCCTCCCCCTGTATTTTCTTCCTCGCATGCCCAAAAGAGTACACATTATGGGCACAGCAGGGTGTCCCACAAGTTTGGCATTTATTAGTCTATCACCATTTACTCTTTTCGGGAAACTGGTGGTTGGGAATGCCAGCAAGAAAAAAATACAGGGGTGGAAGCAGGCAAGATCCTTTTGGAGCAGCGCAGGCAGCAGGAATAATGATGCTTTGGAGCACCTAAGATGAGTTTTGGAGCAGTGCAAGCGTGTTTGGGTGCAGATTTCTAGAGTCAAGCTTAATTTATTTACAATTTTTCGTTTCTTGTCAACACGAAAAAAAAAAATATTGTTCACACTTAAGATTCAATCAATACTCAGCCGGCCACTCTTCCGATGAGTTAGAAAATATATGTTCCCATAATTAAAACATAGCAGCTGACAGAGCAATAGCTACATTTAATTGGACATCCGACAAATGAAAAATGGCGAAAACACCGCAGTCATGAGAACCGGCCCAGAGAAGACCAGAGAGAGGCAGAATGGTCCCTTTTTCACCTAAGCTGTTAACTGTAACTTCGTTCTACACCAAACGAGATGTTAGAGAAATAAAAAAGACCGAGAGAAACTGAGAGATAAAGAAATTGAGAGAAAATGAAACTAAGAGGAAACGAGATAATTCGATGCATTGCATAACTAACAAAGCACTTCACTCCTGCAATACAGCAAAGAGAGCAAATACAGCAGACTGGCATGAAGTAGAATCAAATGAGCACACCTGTTGGTCTCAGAAATGTCTGGAACTGGGTGTTGTTTTCTGCATTGTCGTGCACAGCTAGAAATACGCTTGTTTCTATTGGTCATGGGTTTATCTAATTCCACTCTTTAGTTAACCGTGTGTGCAGTGTTCTTATTGACATAGGTAGTGTTAAACATCTTTTGAGCTAGCTTATATGGGTTAGCTAGCTCAATTACGCAGCTCAGGTGATGGGTACCAGCAGAATTCGTTGAAGTCCGATAGTACCCCGTTTGGCCAGAATTCATTCACCATTTGTGAAAGCGAATGGAGGGAAAGGCAGATGCAGGCAGAGGGGAGCGGAAGGAGCGGAGAGGAGCTGGGCTAATAAATGGAGTGTGAACGCGAGAGGGGGGGATTCATATTTTGCCGAGAGGCAGTGCTAGTCTGGCCTTGTGACCTCGCGTCGGCCGGCCACTTTCGGCCGGCCACTTTCGCCTTCCCTTTCGCGATGCGTTGCAAAACGGGCCTCTGCTGTCACCAGCCCTGGGAAAAAGCGAGGCAAGGCCAGCAGCGCGGACGGCGCTAGAAAAGCAGTGTCGTGGCCCGGCTAGGTGGCCCTGGAAGATGCCTTATGCATAGCCGCGGCGGCATGCTCATATTGTAGATCATTAGCACGGGCCTTACATCACTGGGCCGTCCTCCGCCTCTGCCCCGGCAGACGACCCGCGCGCGCGCATGCGCAGTCAAGCGAAGGGAGAGAGAGAGGGAGGGAGGGGAGAGAGTTGGGCCGGCCGAAGGCAGCAGGGCCGGCAGTACCACCGGCGGCCTTTGTTCTGTGCCTTGGACTCTTTCTCTTCGCCCGGTGCTCTGATGGCCCCCTGCAAACAATGCTCGGGGGGTTCTTCTGGTCAGCCTCTCCCCGCGCGCGGGTTTGGGAGGTGATGGTGTCATCCCGCCTTTGTTTCTCACCGACCTCCTTTTTCTCTTCTGTTTCGTATGCCCCCTCCGCCTCTGCCCCGCACGGAGCTTGGCCCTGCTGATTGTTTCACCCCTTTCCCGCTGGCGTCGCTCGCGGCCGTGCTGGGATCGCGACCCGGACTCGTTTGTTGTTGGCTTTCTTGGCACGCCGCTGCCGCCCGAAAATCATGTTGTTGCGCCCTCACTTGTTTTTGTTTGCATTTTATACCCGTCAGACGTGCCTGTTTAAGTGCACCGTCACAGAGTACACTCGGCTAGAATGTCATTCGGAAGCGCAGCTAAGCGGTAAACGCGAATGACATTTTACAGGAAACGCACTTTAAGCAGAGTGTTCCCCAAACACACTTTACGGGGGCCAGCTGGACCCAGCTCGCCGAGTGAGTAATCTCGTGAGTAGAAGTTCGAAAATCGGGAAAAATAACATAAAACCGCAAGCGTTTAAATGATAATAAGTGATGGTAAAAGTTTATGGTGTGTATATATATATATATATATATATATATACAAAAAACTATATATATATATATATACAAAAAACTAGAAAATAACCTCTGTTTCAACTAGAGCCACTAAATAAGCTACGCTTAAGAGTAACGACACTGACGCACGGCGGCAGCCATTTTGATGCCTAACGCCAGGGTGGCCAGTTTTGTGCGCCCTATTGGGGCTGACATTGACGGGCGGAATAGGTCCGGGCGCCGCTTGGCAACCATGATAGCTGCGTTTACTTTTCGAAGATTTAGAGACAGCGCGCCGGTGCGATGGGGTCAGGCTCGGTTACGCTAGCGTAGCTTGATTTGTGGCTCTAGGTTACGCTAGAGCCAATAATTAAGCTACGCTTTTGAGGTGGCTATAGGTTACGCTAGGCCACTGTCGTTTTTCCCAGCAGGAAGCGGTGAAGGCGTTTTCCACCTTCCCGCCGGTTGAAACAGCTTAGTACAGAGCAGCACGGCATCGCTACTCTGCCTGGGGGCTTGAAAACTCACTCTGAACGCGTCATACAGCCGCACTGCGCTCCGAAAGTCACGACTTATCGATGAGCGCGCGCGCGCCAACACAGAGGCACCAAAATGTCAGCGCCCATGGGTCTTCCTGGGGTAAACAAATGTCACGTGACACGGTTCGACCAATGGCCGCTGTCGGCGGCATAGAACAATGACAGAAAAGAGTGCCGATACTCGGAAACCTAATCTAGTGGCTCTAGTTTCAACGACGTGCCAGCGCCTTCTGGTGGGGTTTTGATCCATGGTGGCCGTTCTCTGCGGCGTTCTCGTAGGTGGTTTCTTATGGCCCTGTGATTGTGTTCCCGCTTCAGCCTTCTCTGTTATATTCCACGCTTTCAGATGATTTTCCCCAAACGGTAATGCTGCTGCTATTCGGTGCGCAGTGAATAGCGGTGAAGATATCAGCGCCGGTGTTCAGTTGCCGTCCCTACTCCGTTTTTTTGTGGACTTGTGCGAGGCGCCGATTGCGATTTTGAACAATGCAAACACGGCGAAATGTTTACATGGTTTCTCACGTGATAAAGAGAGAAATTTTCAAGTAATTTTGCGGAATATTTCCGCCGGCTATCGTCACTGACATCACGGCCAAGGGAAGGGCACTTATTTCGTCGTGCAGCAGGCGCGCAGCCAAAGTGTCATTCGTGGAGCCCGAGTGCACTCGGCGTAGGTGCGCCTGAATACGCACTTGACAGGGGTATTACTCTACCGAGGTTCACCCGCTGTGGAAGATTGTGCAAAATTCGCTATTTTCGAGTTGCGTAGTTTGTCGGCGTTCTACACGCGTCGATAGTAGAGGAGGTCATGCTTGAGATGTGCACTTAAACGTGGTCGTGGGAGTGATGGTTTATTTTTTCGATGCTGCTAGTACATATCTTTCAATTGCACCCTTGTGAAAGACGTTTCTGTAGCCCAAAAGTAGTATAGCTCTTGTGTGATTATTTCTTGTGCTGTTTATTTTTTGTTACTTTGAACGTCGGAACACAACCAATGAGACCCGCTTCGCGTAGTCTGCGTACCTGCGAACAATTCGAGAAAATCGCGCGGGCAATGTTTTGTACTTGCTGCTTCATGATCCGAAACAGTAATGAGTTATATTGCAGCTTTTTTTAAAAGTTGTATGTGAAATTATTCGTTGCCATTCATTAAGCCTTGCCTTCGCCTCTGAGGCCGTTTGCGATGAGGAGACGGGTGAGAGTTAAAAGCCGCAATTAGCCTAGCGGGAGCTTCACTCTTCAGGTGTTCGCGCTAAAAGCACAAACTCGCGCAACTTTTTTTCTTTTCCCACATAAGAAGTTTGCAGTTGCATACTCCTGGCGCTAACGGGTCCTTGGGTCGGTTCCCGTCCTCTTGCCGAAAGCGCGTCTGTAGTCCGTGCGAATTATGTCACTTCGCACCACTGCGCCACCAAAGCGCATGCTTCTTAGGTCATTGCTAGGAAAGGCCCCCCTCCATAGTCACGCACCTAGAACACAGCACCGTCCCTCGCTTCGAGGCCCTGCCTGGGGGCAACCTCGTGCGCGCGCGCACACGCACACACACACACATCACACTGCACGAGGCGGCGTCGTTTGGTCCCGAGCACGATACGGCGAGTCACCGCCGGCGGAGTAGTGTTCAGGTCCTGATGAAGTAGACGAATCCTCCGGGCTTTCCCTTGGCGAAGGTGGGCTTGAGCGGCAGGAAGTGGTAGTGGGTGGCGGGTGGTGGCGGCGGTGGCTGCGCCTGCTCGGCCGCCTTGTAGGGCGCGTACACGGGCTCGTTCCGCGGTGGTGGCGGTGCCACGAGGTTGGCGTAGGCCTCGTCCCTCGGCCGCTTGGCGTTGAACAGGCCCCCGTGGAAGATGAGGAAGTTGCTGCGGGCCACGCGGTCCGGGTCCAGGGCGTCGCCCCGGCGCCGCGTCAGCCGGCCCTCGCGCTTGATGCGCTCGAACTCGAGGATGCTGATGCGCTCGTCGTTGAACTTGAAGATCTTGGGGTACTGCGGGCCGCGGATGTAGTCGTACTTGGGGAAGCCTCCCGGCGGCAGCGACTGGGGCCGCGACGGCGGCTGCGGGGGCGGTGGTGGAGGCGGCGGGGGCGGCGGCACGTGCTCGACCACGTTGGTCGGCGGCTCGTCGATGAAGTTCACCACGGGCTGGAGCAGCGTGAGTGGTGGCGGCGGGGGCGGTGCCGGGGGCTCGGTCAGCCTGGGGGGCGGCTGCAGCAGCAGCTGGGCCGAGGGCCCCTTTGGCGACGAGAAGGGGTCCTCGAAGAGGCGCGGCAGCTGCGGGATGAGCTGGAACAGCGTCTCCGGGTTCTCGCGGAAGCTTATGGGCACCGCGTTCTGGTCGAACACGCCGCGGTACTCGAAGTGGTTGGGCCCCACGTTGGTGAAGAAGAAGGACGCCTGCGCCTTGGGCCCCGGCGTGGTGCCGTTGCCCGAGCTCTCGTTGTACGCGCCCCGCAGCAGCGTCCCGTTCTTGCCTCCCGGTGGCTGATCGGTGGAAGTCTTGGGCGAATTCTTGTAACCGAAGGGCTTCCGCTGCTTGACACGCTCTTAATCTTCTCCGGCGGCAGTGTCGGACGCGGTGTCGTCAACGCCGCCTTGTGCTGCCCTGACCTAAACTTGGTTCGCGGCGCTGGGGGAACGGTCGTGCGCGCGATCAGGGGCGTCGTTCTTTGCGGCTGGTTTGGGCTAACGACGTCGTCCGGAACGAGCCTTCGCCTCTGCGGGCCGCCTGACGCGGTGGGCTTTCGCGCTTGAACCGGAGGTGGGGGTCGCGAGTAGAACCGGGGCTTGCCCGTTGTGGCCGGCGGACGCGTCGTCTCCGGCCGCGATTGCGTCGTCGGTGGGGGTTTTTCGAATGCAGTCACGCCGTACAACCTCGGCGGCTTGAGTCTCGTGCCGTACGGCAGGTCCTCCGTGCTTCTCTCCTGACTGTCGGGCAGCTGCAGCTTGTGGCTGGGCGCCGATATGCTTTCGGCCGCGGCGAACCCTCGGCCCCTGGGGGGCGCCTTGGGCTGCGTCGACGACGCTGGCGGCTGCTCCCTCAGATAGGCGTCCATCGGGTCGACGGGCTCCGAGGCCCAGGCCGCCGGCGCGACGAACAGCAGGCCCAGCAGCAGCAGCGGCAGGTACGGCGCCTGCATGGTCGGAAACAAAAGCGAGACGTTTTAGCGCAGCCGGCACTGCCGCTCTGTGACCTCTGCCCCCCGTCGGTGCGAGCGGAGGGCTCGGGCACGAAGCCAGCGCACGCGCGACGCTGTTGCATCGATGCCGCGCGCTCAGACTTGCCGCGAGAGAATTTCCCCGGCACTTCTTCCACTGAGGACGGGCTCACCGCACCGCGGAAAGCTGCATTCTTTCGCGTTTGTATGTCTTTCCCGCTTGGATCTCTACTTCGCGCGTGCTGCGGTGTCGGGCGTGATTCCCGGACGTGTGTTCGTGTGTCTTTACGCATTTGAAACACGCAGACTTGCCTAGCGCCGACCGGATCTTCCTGCTTGCGCAATCGGCGGGGCTAGCGGCATTAGTTCTCGCCGGTCACTGCGCGTAATGAACAGTAACCCTCTCTCCCGCGGCCCTGGGGCAACGAGGAGGCGCGCCTTGCTGCTGGACGACAGTGCAGCGGTGCGCTTCGATTGCAGCGCGTTGAAGCACGCGAGGGCCACAATGCGGCCGGCCGGCCGCCCGTGCGAACTGGCGGGCGACCTCCGGCCGGAAAGGTTACGGGAGCAGCGCCGAGAACTCGTCCGGCACGGCTGCCCGTCGGGTCTCCCTCTTTGTCCTTGCGCTTCGCGAGAGAAAGCGAGTGGCCGCGTCGTGACTCCCTTTTCGCTGCTCATTGTTGACATTGCCGCCGTCAGTGCTGCGGCACCTCGCTCATTTCGGTCTTCCCCCTAAACACTCTCGATTGCCGCGCAGCTCGCTTCCTCGTGCCCACTTAAACGCTGTGCATATTACGCGCTCTTTCGCCCCCAGCTGTCAGTGAACGGGACTCGTGGCCGAAATGACCGAGTCTCGTGCAGGCGCGGGGACGTGCCCCCCTCTGGACGACGGCTGTCATCGAGACTTCGTTACTGCCTCGTTCTGGGGACGATGCGCGCCCTAATACCCGTTATCTGGCGAGTGCGGCCAAGTGGCGCGTTTAGCTGCTGCCCGTTGCTGAGCTCGAATTGGGCGCGGCAAGGCTTTACCACGGTTGTCTCTCCCCGCACTGCGTCACAAGATGCTTTGCGCGGCGGGACGTTCTTTGTGTCGACCTTATTTCCTGGCGAGCGTTGTCGGCCACGGTCAAGCCCGTATACCTCCCACTACTGATTTGTGGAATGGCCCTGTAGCGACCGTGAATGCTGTGGTGTATACTTAGTGCGCCGTCTACAGGACTTGATTTAGCTGCCCTGCGAGATCGTTCGGCAGTCATTCAGTATAAGGCTGAAAACTTTAATGGTGTACAGGAGGTTCTAGACTGCCGAGCTCCTGTAATGTGTTGCGTCTTTGAAGCAGCGCCGAGCCCGCTACTTTCAGTGGTCCACAAAACTGTTTTATGCCCGAAAGCTGGCGGAAGCCTCTTCTTTCTTAGTGACATCAAATAATTCGGTCAATCTAAAGGTTAAGCGGCGTTTGCATGTAATTCCTTGATGTGTGCAAAAGGTGTGGCCTAGAAACTTTCGACAAGGACTGTACTTTTGATCGGCATCAATATTTCAAAGCGAATTTCAGCGCTTTGGGCGCTTCCGCGTATTTCGCAATTGCCCCGAGGCTCAGCGAAGCGCTGTAGATCCCGCTGCTGCCAACTGCTTACGATAGGCCGCATCAGCATTTGTGAGGGCTGCGTGCGCGCGTCCATTGAATTGCGACGTCCTGGGGCTCGCACGCGCTCGGTCCCGTGTCGGGGGCTTTTGTCGCCGGGGGACGGCGTGAGACAAAAGGGGAGAGTCCCCGGGCGGCCGGCCGGTCAGCCGCGCCTGTTCAAGGTCCCCCGCCGAGGAATGACTGCGTTTGACCCCTTTCGCCGACGTCCCGGGGTCGCGCCTTTGAAGCCGTTCGCCAAAGAAGCCGCGCAGCGGCGTCCCCGGAAGTTGTCGGACAGCGCTCCAGGCGACGGATCTCGATAGTGTCCGTAGAAGCGCGCCCGGCGTCGCCTTTCAAAGTATCCATTGCGGGTCGCAAAGAAGGCGGTCAGGTGGCCGCCGTGGGGTTTCTGTTCGATCGGCCTGGTCGTGTAGCACTAGTTGTGTTAACGGGCCCCTTTGATGGTCCGCCGTGCGCGAGGCTTTCTATCAGTCGCTGTGGGAGAGACCCAGCCCGTGAAGCGTTGATATTCGGTGGCAACGACGAGTAATACGTTTACCTCCAGCCAAGCTAAGTGCGTGCAAAGAGCTCACTCCCACGCTGCAATAGAGCGTAAACTCTCGCGGTGTTGCATAGCTTACACATCGGCCCCAGGTGGTCAAAATTAATCCGGAGCCCTCCACTGCGGCGCGCCTCATCGCCTGCGTGGCGTTGGCGCGTTAAGCCCTACAGTCAATCAATCAAGCATAGCTTACACATGACGTCACCACCGCCCTTTCTGGTGTGCTGCTGGGGACTTCCCTAGAAGAGCACCATTAGGCTTAGGTTCACTGCTTTTCACTGTGCGCGTTCTTCACCACCGTGACAGCTACCGTGACGTTAGTGCGAGCCGTGCGTTCAGAAGCCATTTTCCGGCTTTATCGTCGGATCTACGCTCCTCACACCACGTGACCGAGTTCGATTTGCATTCCAGGCAGACTCCTGCCCTAGCACGTGGCGCGCGCGATTCAAGGTCTTTTTTTTCGCCGCCCGCACTGCTTTCGCCCCCGCGAATCACTGTCTTGCCACGTTTGTTTCCGCCTGCGTGGAAAATAAAGCAAACGCGCCCACTTTCACCGCCGTGTGAGGTTTATTCGCGAAGCATGCGCGCCCGAATCCGCGCGTGCAACTGAAAAAAAACTCTTCCCGAGTCTCGCAGACTGTGCTTGCTTGCTCGGCGCGTGCCTTGGCGGCCGGCCGCCGTGATTCCGCGCTTTATGTCGCGGAGGGGGAAGGCAAAAATAGTGTCCTTTATTTTTTGCGAATGTGTGCCGGGGTGCTTGCCGCTTTGTAGCGGCGGCGGCATTGAATGTGTGCAAGCCGCTCTCTTATTTTTGTGAGTTGAAGTTTGTGTGTGGTCGGGCAGTGTGGGCTCTTCTCGTAGGGCGATGGGGTGGCAGCGGCAGCTTCACACGCTGGCAGCACTCTACTCTCTCCCCCTGTCGTAGCGGAGGGGAGGGAGACGGAGCGGGGACGACAAGTCGTTTGCCTCTGCCGACGACGCCGCATTTCCCGTCTCCGCGACGACGGCCGTGGATTTGAATAGCGCGACGACGTCGTCGTCTCCGACGCCCGTCCCATTCGGCATTGTTTGCATTGCGACGGGGCGGAGATCTGCCGCGAAATCTGGATTTCGGCGGAGATGGCGGCGCGCGCGGTTTATTTTCATACCTGCTCGCCTTCGGTACCTTTTAAAAAGCCCGCCCCCGTCTCTTCTCCCATCTTTTTTTTTTTTCTTTCTGTTCTCGGGGCGTGGGCGTTAAATAGCGGCGTCCCAGCGATGGGCGCGGGTTGCCTCTTCCGCGGACGACGGTGATTGCGCGGCGCGTATACCCGGAACACGTGGCAGCGAAGCAGGCAGATCAGCCAAGTTCGCCGCGTTTCCGCGTGCTGCTTTCTGAAATGAATATGACGGTGGGGAGGCCCTTCCTATGCGGTCTCGCGGCGGCGTCAATAGCGTTCGCTTCGCTCTAACTGACGGGCGCTGATCGTTCTAGTTTTGACGCGGCGGGTTGCTGTCTCGCTGGCGCCGTCCGCTACACATTCGCCGTAGGGAGCATACGGGCCGTCGAAGTTAAATTTTCATCTCGAATGACGGCGGACCTTTCTCTATCGCCGTTCGGGGTCGCGGGGTTTTTTTAGCCGCGTTGAGAGGAGCCGCCTCTTTTGACACGTAAGCAGCACGAAAGGCGTTCTTTTCTTTTGTGTGTGTGTGCATGTGTTCAAGGAAAACGTCGTGAAAATGATTCCCGGCTGTGTTCGCTCCGCCAGTCCTGGCTTCATCAAGCGTCGCGACGTGTTGTAGAACGCTAGCTCTTCGTGCTGTACTTCGAGCTCCGCGACCTTTAGGTGAAAAAGTTCCAATGCAGGATTTGCCCAAACTGAGGATCCCCCCCCCCCCAAAAAAAAAAAAAAAAAAACGATACAGTTACTTTTCTAGGTTGTAATGGAGGGAATAAGTGCTGCCTCATATACACATGCATCTAATTTAACTGCAGTAGAGAAAAATCGTAGGAACGATTAAAAGGGGGAATAGTTTTTTTTTTTTTTAGGGAAGGGCTGTAATTCAAATAGCACGACGTCCGCTCACGCTGCGGCATTGTAGTGAGCAACGAAGTGAATGCGGAACCGACTCCGGTTGTGCATATTCCGTGCGAAGACGAGGCATCGAGTGGTTTGAACTTTCGCCCATGACTGCGGTGCCTCGCTGTCGTGCACTGTGACTGGAATGGGGGGGGGGGGATGTTATAATTGAAATGCGATCAAGCTCAATTTACAGACCACGTCGAAGCGGAACCGCACACACACGAATAGGCTGCGCTTCGCCGCCATGTTTGTGACCGGTTGTGAAGGGCCACGTGAATACGTCTAGAAATAGTTGACAAATTACACGAGTACGCCCCGGCCTGTTTTTGTTGTCACAACTTCGGAGAAAAGGCTACAAAATTAACTAAAGGGTGCCGCATGGCTGCGGAAGCACTTTCCTGCCTACTTGGGCAGTTATGCCCCTTCCCCGAGACCGCTGCCGTCTTGGCACGACGCGTGGCCGGAAGGTCACGGAAGCAGTCGCGACGCGCGCTAATCACCGGGTTCTGTTGCGACCTCTGGCCACCGACGCCTGGTCGCTATATCCGTTCCTCCAGCGGACGGGCTCGCGTTCGTCTGGGAGCAAGCCGGGGAAGGGCAAGAGTCTTCATCGGTGGCCTCTCGCAACCGGTGGTGACCCGTCGCTGCCGCTTCTCCCCTGCTCCGTTCTCACGTGCGCGAGTCGTGAGGGGGAGCCGACCTTCGGGTCTGCGTGCAAGAAGGCCGCCGCCGCTTCCACTGGTCCGCGCGTATGCAAATTGCTGCGCGGCAGCGGGTCGGCCGTTGTTGCAGCTCTTTGATCGGCTGATGCGCGCTGTTCGCCTGCTGGCCGGCGGTGGTGGTCCGCCCGTTGTCTAGCGCGGACGCGTGTCAAGGGGGGACCGCTCCCGCCTGCCAAAGGCGCCCTTTTTTTTTTTTTTTCGCCCTTTGCTGCGAGCGGTGGCCGCATAAACAACACGACCCAACGATGCTCGCTGACAGGGCGCCCCCCCCCCCCCCCCCCCCCCCGCTAGTTTTGCATGTGCCACGTGCCTCGGCCGCACGCGAGCGTGTTCCGTCTGCTTTCGCTTGCTTCGGAGACGGTTTGTTCGCTGTTGCGTGACATAGCTCGAGCTTTCATGCCTCGGAAGCGCAGTCTAATGAATTCTATATTGTAAGTCAACCAGCGTGGAATTTGACAATTTTGTGTCGCGTAAACAAGGGTTCGAGTGTGCTATAACGGTTCAGGGGACCGGTCGAGGCGACCTTCGATGATATCGGTGTTTTTATGGAGCGAATGCCTCTCGAAGCAACGTCAACTGGACCCTGCGGCACATACATCTTGACTGGTACACATAACGGGGCTGTTAATAGAATTTTGGCGGCGTGAACATATAAGGGTACGCTGAGAGCAACCTCCAATATAGGTGCGCTTACTGATGATCTAGCGCTGTCGGTTAAAAGTCCGTCGTCTCTTGGCCGCACGCGTGTCACACGGATGCTCTGCATTTCGTAGTCCTGGAGCGCCGGCAGCTGTGTTGCCAGAAAAATTAAGGTTCTTTACGGGCGCTCTTCGCTCTATTCATTGCTGCGTCTTGTGTTTGGCTCGTTCTGGACTTGGTGTGGGGTGCGCTTGTAAAACTTCGCGCTTGAAACCAGTACCGTTAAGTGCACCTCTTTCGTTTTCTGCACTATGTGTACGGCTGCCTTTAGCCTGAGTTCGCTGCTCTCACCCGCTTCGTATCGCGGCGAGTGTCCGAACCTGCACACGAGGGAGCCTTTTGTCTTGCGGGCGACCGTACGGCAAACCCGTTATATGAAGCGCACGAAAAAAACCGCTTTCTCCCCTTTCGACGGAACTTGCGGAGAAGAAAAGGGTTCCCTGTTGGCCTCCTCGGAGGCGAAGAGGGGGGCGGCCGCCGCAGGACGCCGTTATTCGGAAAGAAGGTCGCGAGGTCGGCTTCGTCGGCGTGGGAATCTCGTCCTCCCCTCCCCGTCGGCGCGGTGCAGAGGACCGCTCGGCCATTCGGCAGCGCGACGGGTCCGCCGTGCCAATCGGCGCTGATTGCGGCCGGTCGTCCTTGGCTGTCCGGTCGCTTCTTCGGCCAGCTCTCTCCGGAGGCTTCTTCGCTGCCCACGATCTCGTGATCGATACGGCGCGCCGCCTTCATCGGCTCGCGGTGGGATCATCCTTTCTCGGATGACCCGCGATTCCGCCGCGGTTACGTGGTGGCGCCGCCGGCATTCATTTTGGCTCCCTAAGCGTTGTGGCCTTATTCTCGGTGTTGCCGCGCGGCGCGATTTTTGAGCGATGGCCTTCGTTACGCGCTCGCTCTATTATAATCTGTCTCGCATTGCGTAGCCCTGATGTCGATGGTGGAGGCATAAGTGGCCCTTCCTCCCGCACATTTCCTGGCTGTTTGGACCCAACGAAGCTACTGGTTTTGCTTGCGGAACTGTTTCGTTTCCTTCTTATTTTTTTTTTTGCCTAAATTTTAGAAGTGCCCCGGTGTAGGCGCTGAGCCTTATGGCAATTCCCTGCACAGAACTTCCATGCCAGCAATCACACTATATGAGACGCGTATTGCTATTGGTAGTGAAGTTGAGACATCTTTCATAGGGGTTCGTTCTAATTATACAGGGGATTTGATTGTCGTAAACTACGCCTCGATCTCCTTTTAGTGGCCTAACAAAACTCCGCCCTATTCATTGAAAGTGCAAAAGAGTGCAGCTTGTAGGAGGAAATTGCAAACAGGTGCAGTCGGCTCGCAGACGGAAGGGGCCAAGAAGTGCAGTTAGCTCGTAGACGGAAATTGTAAAGTACAATTTGTAGAGAGGTGCCGTTAGCTTGTTAAAGGAAATTAAGCTTGTAGTCTGGAGTTCAATTTTTTAGGTCCCGCCCGTGAGAATAAAAGTTCTTGCTACTTACTCGAGTGGAATTAGTTTCCTTTTAAAACTGTTGGCGAATTCTGTTTTATAATTCTTGGAGACCTCTCCAGCTCTATCTTTAGTACTGCAAATCGTGAAATTGCAAATCCCGTAACATTGGCTCTAGAACGTCGTAGAGCATTGCCCAAAATATAACGTTTATCTAAGCGGACGCTTGAAAGGGACATGGAGTCGCTTCTTGCGTTCCACGGCATTTTTCATTTGTTACCTTTGGGAAATCGTTGTAAGCACATTAAGAACTTTGTTGAGGGAGCTACTTTTAGGGTTAATTCCTTCATCAGGTCACACATGGTTGCTATTTTTATTACGAAATGCTACGCCCTGAAGTTCCATTGTCAAGTCGTTCCATCTTCGTAATTTTCGCCATTCATTCCGACGTTACAAAGCACAGCTTACAAGAATTCGGCTTTTTTTTTTCTTTTTACATTGCGTGCAAGCAGAACCGAAGAGCAGTCGGGCGACAGAGCTTCGCGGGTTCGTCGAGGCTTTCGCTACTCGAGCCCCATACCGAGGCAGACTTGGGTCGAGTCGTAGGCGGCCTTTGTGGGCCGCCCTTGCGTTTCGGCCCTTGACACGCGCTTGTTTCAAATGCACGCGAAACGGCCTTGCTCCGGTATCGAGGCAGCCGTTTCGAGTGTTCCCCGCCACTTTTCGTAAGCTCTGCCGTGGGCGACCGCACTTGGCGCAAGTGGCCACGCGCTAGCTGCTCTTTGTTTCGACATCGGTGGCGTGGGTCCGTCGGGGGGTCTTCTTCTCCGTGCACATTCCCGCAAACTCACTCCACGCGCAGCTGGCCGCCTTCTTTGTCCGGTTTATGTGGCCAGCTTGAGCGGGTTGCACGAACCCTCACTCGCACATTGGTGAGGCGGCCGAAGTTGCAAAACGAGCAGCGCAGCGCAGCGCCTCTTCGTGTGAGGCACTCACGCTGGCCGGCCGTGCATCGTTAAGGACCGTTATGCGGCCGCCTCGGCGGGAGACACCTTTTGGTGCGCGCGACACACTTTCGGCTTCTTCATTTGTACGTCCCGGCATCACCGCGCTGTAATAACGGTAATTTTGCGCCGCGTCGAGTCATCTCGCCTCCTCCCGCACTTAATCTTATTTCTTTTTTGTTTTGTTCTGTCCTCCTGTCTGCCCTTTTTATTCTGCCTTGCGGAAGAAGGGCGTACGGCGTGGCCAGCCGGCGCGTGTATCTCGGAGGCGAAGGACTAGCTGTGGTTGGGGCCTTTGTCTCGTCGTCGACGCCTCGCTGGACGACGCCGGAGTAGTGAAAGGATCTGTGTCAGCCCTCTTCCTTCCGGCGACTCGTCCCCGCGCGCGGTTTTTTTTTTTTTTTTCTTAGGATCCTTTCCCCCCGCCTCCTTGCTTGAGGTGTGTCATCCGCGCGTCACCAGCCGAAACCATAACCTGGGGGTTTGTTCCCCGCGAACTCGAAACGGAACTGGGGGCCTCTCTTTTGAGCAGAGCTCTTCTTCCTGTCAGGTGCATTCTGACGATACGGCTCCTGCACTCGGGGGGTTGCCGAGTGGACGTTTCGTTTCTTTTTCTTTCTCCTTCCGCTTGCTAGTTTGTTCCACTGGCGCGCAGTTAGTTGCCTTCCCTGCTGGAGGAAATGATTGCGGCGTTTCTGGCGCGTATGCTTCTTTCTGAGACGGAAAACTGCCGCACTGGCAGCGCGAAACGGCCGCTGCGCCGTTATGCGGGCGGCCGTCATTTCGCGACACTTATCCCCCCCCCCCCCCTCTTCCGTTTCTTCCGGCACTGTATGCTATGGTAGCGCATCGGCCCTGTTTCTTCCAAGACACTCGGGGCCGCCGGCCACCTTTTTAAAGATAATAGTCCTTAAGCTATTCGAACCCCGAAATTTTGGTGTCTGTCCCGCGATTCAGAAGTTTATGTAGGCAAAATCATTCCCAAACCACGAAACCTGGTACCATTAAGAATACGCGTTAAGAACAATGTTTTGACCCCAAAATACAAAAAGAGCCCGCGCCTAGACCTTGTGGCGGTGTTTTAAGTCTACAGTAACGAGAGGTTGCAACCGATGGCGCGCGACCAGTGGAACGCGGGAGAATTGAATTAGCTTGAGCAAACCTCCACCGTAATTATCGTGGCAGGAGCGCGAGAGGTGGACGGGGGAGAGAAGAGGCATCTACGTGGCAGGGGCGGCAGAATTGACTGTCGTTTTCGGCGTCATTTGCATTAAAGGGAGCATTAATATACCCGGCCGCTTCTTTTTTTCTTTTTGTCTTTCCAACAGTCATAGTTTTCGACTGAGCGAAGCGGATGTGAAAATCCGCCCCGGTTGCACCAGCTTACGCTAGCTGCCCCTCTTGTTGGCAACAGCTTCTCCCCTCGCAAATAGGTGGCAGCAGAGGTCGCGTTTTTGGCAACACGCTGTCACGAGGCGTGCGCGCGTCCGCCACTGCATTTCTCACGGGGTCGCGCAGGTGCCGGTAACGCTCGCAGTGCCTGTCTTACCGTTAGCTTCCATTGTTCCGTTTTTCTCCCCCACTGACCGTGACTCGACGCGTCGTCACGATCACCGAACGTCGCCCGGCGCGTCGTGGTCGTGCCAAAAACGGGCTCGGCGGAAGCCAGAAGATATATTATCCGCCTCGGGCGCGTGGGTTCGTGCCTTCACGTCCCCGCAGATGCGCGGGCGATGTGTGGACGCTCACTTTTGCTCGAAGGTTGCGCTGCCAAGAAACAAAGGGAGGGGACGTGCAGTGAAGACTGCCGCGCGAGGAACTCGCCAGCAGCGCCGCGCGTGCGTGTTGGCGCCCGGTAAGCGGGCATATTTTCTCGCCCCCCGTCGTCGCACCGCCGATAATGATGTCCGCGTGTTTCTGCGACGCATCATAACCAGGCGCCCATCCTCAGGCATGCGCGCGGGAAACTCTCTCGAGGAGAGGATGCCTCGTTGGCAGCGGCTTCTTGTTGCGTCGTCTTTCGTTCTTTTTTGTCCTTGCTGCAGGAGGATCGTTACTGCCTCTGTCTGGCTTGGTATACGGGTCCCGTTATACGTGGCTGGTAGGATTGCTCCGGTTGTTGCGCAATGAGCGTTCCCGTGTGAGGCTGAGATGAGCGCCCCTTTGCATTCGTAAGTGGCGATTTTTTTTTTCGTGAATGGAGAGCGCCATTGTAAAAAAAATAAAAAAAAACGATCGGCCGCGTCCTGATCGCACTACACCTTGCGTCATACAGCCTCGGAGCGAACAGTCGGTATTCGTTTTTTTTTTTACTTCATGTTTTGTTTTTTAGGTGTTTCGCGTATCAGCTGTGTGAAATATTCCATCTTCGATATTATTTAACATTTAAGTGACTAAGCGTCATCGTGTAAAAGCTGGGCAAGGCAAGCGGCTTTTCTTTTTTCCTTGCCGGAATTTGTTGCTGAAGCGTAGATCAATTTCCGGAACAATTGTCCATGTTGGCCCGAAATGCGTGCAAGGCCGTCAACCGTTCTTGCAATTATGGAAGACTACTTATCAGGGAGTATTTTGCTGCTCTACGGATCTCCTCCTCCTCAGCGGCCGTCTTGCTCGTCGTGTTCGTAGTTCCTGTCGGGTCAAGCTGTACGGTAGAGCTCTTCAGTTACTAGGAGAGCGTTTCGAGGAACTCTCCTGTGTGGGCAGTCTGACGAGCTCACGACTGTCTTCTCCATTTGTATTTACCCCGCTGTTTCTTCGTTCGGTTATCGTAATAAGTTGAGGAGAGAACGAACACAACCCTGTCCGCGTTTCCGTCGGTCGGGAAAAAGTGGCACAACCTCCGACTGTCCGCGTTACCATTAGTGTGGTCTGTCGCCACGCGACCAGTCCGCGCTGTGAATAGTAAACGTAACTGCAGAGGTCATTCTTTTTGTCATACAGCCGTGTGGAACAAGATTTGCGACATTGACATTTGACCACGCCCAATACCAACGCACTGCGATGAGGGGACGTTTCAAGAAGCGCTTTCTTGGGACTACGACCTCGTGGTGGCGCGGAAAGGGCGGTCTGGTTCGCGCGCTTCTCTGACATGGTGGCGTGGTGCGGTGCTTTTGCAGCGTTGCGGGTTACGTCGTCGCAAGTATCGAGGCTTCTTTCTCAAGTTCCCGTGTACCACGCAGCCTGTTCTCAAGTCGCTCGTGACCCGGCATGTTTGAAGCTGGGCAAACGGACGCATGAAGGCGGCTCTTCCTCCCACCGCCATAGTTCACGGTCTCGCGTTGCGCGCGCGTGGGCCCTCCTCTGCGCGCCGACTCTCTTCGTCATCGCTTCCCGAACACCGCTCAGATCCTCTCGTGCGCATAATCGGCGTGAAACAAAAGGTCGCCTCCAAGAGAAACGCCAGGCGCGCTGTCCCGTTCGTTTTGGCCGCGGAAAGGCTTTCGCTGTTCGGAGTGGTTTCGCGTTCCCGGGCACATCACCGCAGCATCAGCGCCGCGACCTGTCGTAGCGGGCACACAGTGAAAGGACTGACATTTCCTTACCAGCTACCGAACTTGGAAAATATGCGCGAAGTCGCTAAGTTTGGTCCGTTCGGAAAATGTTTAAAACGAACGTGGCCCGTTTTGGTTCATGTATAGGTGATTAAACTCGTAACGTACTGAATATGCCTTGCGCTTGATTATAACCACTCCTTGAACAGTTTTCCGATATGGACGCGTAAACTCTTCGTTTCAAACGTTATGAATATTAAATCACACGTAGAATAACCTGCGCCCATTTTCAGTCGTGCTGCGTTGGATCTTCGCGCCCCGAACAACACGAATGAGTAATATGTTATTTGAATTGCATGGTCCGTAATTCTTCCCCCGGCAGGCTGTCCCGAACGTGACAGTAGGGGCTCCGCGCTGCTGCATTCTTTCGTTGCATGGGCGTTAATAACGGAAGCCGAGCGCGTATGTATTTGCATTTCCGATTCACGCCTGCACGCAGTGGGGGCGCCAGTGGGCGCCTCTTTGCCGAGCGCGCGCATGCGCGAGCTGCGCGAGTAACCTTGCCCACCGACATCATCATGGTAGTAGCAGAAGACGCTCAGAGGAGTAGCCCCCCTTCTCCTCCGAGGACCGGCCTTTCCGGGGCTGCCTGGGCGCTCATGCGATTAGCCCAATTCCCTGCCGCTCGCGACGACGCTGTTCTCATGTTTTGTTTCTCCTTCGGCGCCGCTCTCGCTTTCGCCTTTGTGTGCCGAGACCCCTGACCCCGCCGCCTCTGGACGGACACTTAGCTATAATTTCTCTCCCGCGCACCACCGGTTCGGCACGACGGAGAGGCCTCCGCCGCCAAGTTGCTGCGCTTCTGTTTCTGGGCCTCCTTGCTGCCTTCGTGACCGATCGCGTTGCGCGAGGCTGCTGGCGAGTTTGCTATTCTTCGTCCGTGCTGGGCGTTACGTTTGTGGTGGGCTGGGCGAGTTATCGGGACGGGGATGATTTATCGTTCCGTGGGACCACCCGGAACTGTGGGAGCTTCAACGAAAGCGGCTTCATTGATGCGGAGCTCACTTGAAGATGTATCCGTAGACATTTTAAAAAGCAACTTCTCCGCTGAATGTAATGTCAGTTAGTTGTGCGTGAGAGGGTCAAAGGTTGTGAAGGTTGAATATCAGCGGGTGCGCAAGCGTTTAACAGAAATAGAGCGATTAACGCTTGATGAGGAACTATAGTTCACGGTAGAAACATTAATCGCTCTTTTACACGGTATGACTACGTACCCTTTTTGTACGTGGCCGATCTCACGCGTCCAGTCCCGTGCCGAAGCGACGGGGGCTTTGAAGTGCCCCATAGTAACAAGTCCATTCTGACAACGCGAAGAATTGACAGATTTTCGCGTTTATTTCCTGTGGAGTTTGGTGTAGTTTCCGTCAGTCGTGAATAGTGGGCTTGACACAAGGGTAAATTGCTTTGTCTGACGTCAACTTTGGCGCTCAAACAACAACCGCTAGAGAGGCAAAGTTTGAAGAGCGGCCGACGGCAACCTTGCCTGACCCTGATGCGTCGTTTGGCGCACCGCGTCAACTCTGGACGTCTCCGGTCTTTCAGCCGTCGTCGTGGCCCGTATTGGCGATTGGTTGAGCGCGGTGGCAGAAATTGCTGGGGAAACGACGTGTGCGGAATATAGTAGCGGCCTCGTGACTTCGGACCTCAGTTCTGGGTGACCTGTGCCGGTTTGCCTGTCTTCGTTGTCTTCGCGCAACCTTTCTTCGTGCTCCCACCGGCCAGGGAAATAGCATTGGCAGCAGTCGGCTTCCGCGTCCTGACTTGAGATTGGTGCGCGTCGGGATGCCGTTCGCGGAAGTCAGTCACCGTCATTGTTTTTTTATTATTTAGGATGCGCACAAATTCGAAATACAGGAAGCCGTGGCCGTGTCCGGGGTTTTCTCGGATCGGGCAGTTTTCGCGAAATGCGTAGCACGGCAGGCGTGCGGCGCACGGGCACGCCATCGAATGCAACTAAAATGTTGTGATGGCACTCGTCGCTTCCTACGACGCGGTGGGATCTCAATGTGTTGCGTGCTGTGTGTGTGTGGGGGGGGGGGGAGGGGGGGGGGGGGGATCGGATAGTATCAATTACATCGCCGTCATCATAGCCCCATCCTCGCAAGTGGGGATCACCCGCTCCGCATTCACGGGAACAGTGGGAAGACGAGTGGGACTATTACGACAGGGTGGTTCACTCCTCTTCTAACGTAGCGGGTACGGTGGTTAGGATTAGTGGGCAGGGAGATAGAATAACACGCTGTGTTCTCTGTCGAGGGCGATTATGCCATTCGGCGGAATGGGAAGGGGAGTACATGTTCCCTGAGACGAGCGTGTCGTCAGCTCCTCGTTGACGCGAGGAACGGACTGAGGAAGCGTGTTTGCGTGCACACGAATACGCTCGCTGTCATGACATTCCTTATTGTCCTCGAAGCAGGAATGAACCTTTGAATTCTTTTCCATTGTGTGTCGTCGCGTAGCGTTGCGGCGAGACACGTCTTTAGGATGAAAGTCAGCTGGCCGAGTTCTGTGTTGTTTTTGCCTTAGGCATGCCGCCCCGAGCTGATGGACGCAGCTCAGCAACTGTCTGCACAATATGTGTATTCATTATGATTTTTTCTCGAAAATTAACCCGCGTGATTTAAAAAATTAACGGTCCCGCTTCCAAGAGCAGTTGGATTGCTAATTCCTTCGTCGATTTGCAGTAATAAAAAATGGCGTTGTGCTAAGAACTTCTTGCAAGAACCAAATATTTCTGTCTTGCGAAGCACTTGCCGCGGTAGATCAGCGGCTAAGGCGTGGTACCGCGCCGAAGGACATCGGTTTGAACCCGGCCGCGATTGCCGCTTTTCAGATGGAGGCGAAAAGCGAAAACGCCCGTGTGTCTGGTATTTCGGCGCACGTTAAAGATCCCCAGGAGTTCAGAATTAATGCGGAGCCCTCCACTACGGCGCTGCCTCATAGCCCAGGCGTATCTTCGGCGCGTTAAACCCGATAATGCTGTCTTGCGAAGCTCTTCCGAGAGCCAGCCCTGATGTTTCCTGCAGGGCCTGCTCTTGTTTTCAGGTTGCGCTTTAGCATTTCGTGTTTTCTTCTGGCTGCTTCGTTGCACCGTTACGCAAATTTGAAAGCTTGCTGTCGTCTGGAGCCCGTAAGACTTCGTGTGGCTGCATAAGGCTGTATACGAAAGCGCTACGATGTGCTGGCAGCCGCTGTGGTGGAAGAACTTCCTCGTGAACTTTGGGCGTATGGGAATGAACCCGTGCCCCCTCCCATCGAAACAGCGGCGTTATTTATTGACACGCGTCCGGTAGAAGAATGCTCGCGTTATTACCGTTCTCGAAGTGGTTCGCGAGCGCGGAACGGATTTGCAACCCGCAGCGTGCGCGACGTGGCCAAAGAAATCCTTTCAGAGCGCCCGCTCCCAGTTCCGTTCATTCCGGGCCACCTTCAACCCCGGGCATTCCCGGCTGCAGACAGGCTTAGCGCGCGCCCCCTTTGTTCGCTTTCACCTGCCTGCCTTACTGGGCTTGGGCGGGTTTTTTTGTTTTTCCCGCCTCTTCCTGCGCACGCGCGGCGCAGTCGCGCGCGCCTGTTCTTCCCCGTATCGTCCGTGGTCATCGGTGGGCCATTCTTTTCCACTTGCGGCGACCGAAAGTGTTTGCCCATCATTGGGGTCATGTTGCAGGCTTCGCTCCTGCTGCCTCATTGTCTTTCCGTCGCCTGTCAAGAGCTCCTTCTCTTGGGGGCTCCGCTGACGGTGCACACTCCTTGGCTCACTCGGGAATCGTCGCCGGCTAGAGTGAAGTTTTGGCATCGTGTGTTGTTCCCGCCTTCGCTGGGATGAGAAATTAAAATGCGGTTCCGACGACAGCGTTGATGAGATTACGCACTGATCGGATGTGCAGCTCGTGTTCGTCGCAAAATCGGCTGCCTCTGCTCCGTTTGAATAGCTTAGCAGTATAGCAGGCAGGCTCCCCGAATGTCCGGTTACTGTTCCCACCACTGCAAACAGCGCCGAGTTTGAGCGAATTTTGACAGTGCATGCAGTTGAGGCTGCATTCCGCCACGGAGCTGTCCAGTGTGCTTCCCCAGATTCCGAGACGTGCACAATTGCGTGGTAAGTAAAAGCTATACGATGACGGCCAGAGCAGCTCTAAGTTTTGCACGAGCAATAAGAGCAGCAAGTCGGGGAAGTCGAACGTAAGGCACCGTAGAAACGCTGGCACGGCTGGCGACAGAGAGGGATTAGCAAAAGCACGGGTTTCACAGGTCTGGTTTGCTTTACGGCCGTCGTCTCCAACGTAGCTTTGCTGCTAAAATTGAAACTTAGGACGTGCCCAGATTTTAAGTGCCTCACCCTGCCCTCAGCCTTCTGGAGATCACGTTTGAATGTCTGGGCTGTAAGGCTGCCGCCTCTGAACTCGTTTTACAGGTCTGTAAAAGTGTTCAGCTTTGTAGTTTCGTTTCTGGACATTATAAGTCTTTATCTAGTGCGTTAGCCGACAAAGCTAATACATAGTGTGTTCACTAGGCTAGTCAGCGTAAGTGGCGGTACGTTCGCTTCTTTCAGTTTGTGCGGCAGGCAGGAAATTAGAGAGTTGGCGCAAGCTCCTCCAAGGCTGGTTGTCGACAGAATTGATTCGTACGCAGCGGGCAGGGTGGATGCGGAATTGCGTGCGCCGAACAATGATAGCGTGACCCTAGCGGATTTTCGCGCTGTGTGAACGGAGTTAGCGCGGGCTGGGAATGAGAGGAGGGAGGGGAGATCACTGCTCCTTCGGAGCCTTCATTGAATGCACTGCTCGCTCTCCGCGTCGCTGCAGGTTATCCCGCGGTGCGCGCGCCCTTGCGATTGTCATTGTAATGTGCCTGCCCCTGACGACAGGCTGCGAAACTGGTCTTGCGGCAGGGGAGGGTGCACTGGTCACCTCCTTGTGTTCGCCCCTCGTTTCCGAGTTTTCTCTCGAACGGGTGGAGGAGAGGGAGGGACTACGCGCGATTGCCGCCTATTAAGCCGCTGTGCGCGGGTGATGCAAACCCGTTGAGCGGCGGCCTTCCTCGGAGCCTTTCGTGAACGGAGTCTTGGACCGTCTCATCCATCATCACGTGGTGCCGCGTGCGTGGTTCACGTCAGCGTCCCGGCCGCGCTAATCCCCGTCGCTGTCCCCGCCAATAAACAAGTGTTGATCTTGGCCCGCCCCGTTAGATTGTCAGGATCGAGTCCGTTAAGGGCGTGCGTAAGGCGAGACGTGAGGCGTTTCAATTACCCCCGAGTATTTGCTAATGAGGAAGTTTGTTATTGGTGCTGAAACCGGTCGCCGTGGCCGTGCTGTTGAAAGTACAAGCTGGTGGCTTTATTTCTGGCCGCGACGGGGCACCCTGGAAGTTAGTATTGTGTTAGAGCCGTTCGTTCCATAAAATCGAGCCTTCCACTACGACACGCTCTCTCCCTATCGACCAGATGGTTCTTACCGTGGAACCGGTATTCGAATATGTATCGCGGCGCAATCTCCTCCGATGAATGGCCCTTGAAACAGCTCCTATCGGTGTCACCGGCTCGCGACGACTTGATTAGTGGCGCGGTTCAGCTAAGCGTACGGCAGCCTTAATAACTCTCAAGAATGCACGTGGCGGCTCTTGCAGACCGGCACTCTTCCGTGTCGTGCAGTACTGCACCATATTCACCCCACACTGCTTCCTTCCCCCAACTGCCCTTCGTGCGGTGCTCTAGCCAGCGTGTGGGCATGTCCCAATGATCCCTTACCCTCCATAGCGTGTGACGAGCAGTGGGAGAGGGCGCTGGGTAGCTCGGATGCGGAGATCCGGATCTCCCTAGTGAACCGGGCCACCGCTGTCGCCGTCAGGCTCATGCCACCGGCCGCTGCGCCCTCTTAATTGCATTTTACAATAAAGTTTCTCTCTCTCTCTCTCTCCTCTCTCTCTCTCTCTCTCTCTCTCTCTCTCTCTCTCTCTCTCTCTCTCCCCTCCTCTCTCTCTCTCTCTCCCCCTCCCTCCTCCCTCCCTCTTTGGTTCTGGTGCAAGCCATGGCTGGGACATATATGTAGACGAGCAAAGCTCATACGTCCGGGTACCCGATCATGGGGAATTTAAAACAGAAGTCTGACTCGTACAGTGACACCAGGCAATTTATTTTTTTTTTCTATCGGAGTTCCGAACTGTGTGGGTGGGGGAAATAAAAATTTTTCAGAGAAATAAGTCATTACACACGTACACAAAAAGATCGTAGCACTAACAACGCGTTAATGTGTTAGTAGTGAAGACGCGGCAACGTCACAATCGATTGATCGACATCATCTCCCCCCCCCCCCCTCGGTTATATACAGCGGACAGCAACGCGGTTTTTTCACAAACGTATTATGTTTGTACGTCATCTTCCGATGCAATGTTTATGCTGGCGCTATCCGCTAAGCAGGACTAACTGTATGCGTGGTCTAACAGCGGTGTTGAGAAAGTGGCGATATATTCCTTTTCTACTGTTCATACAGGACCGGCGTTTCATCTTTACTCAGTAGCAATTTCACTCAAACCTCTGGTATATTTAACAGGTATTGCTGGGAATCAACCAAATGAGTCCCAGGATTGGCCTTTGCGGGGTGCAAGAAATCGTCGTTAAAAGAAGAAAACTGAGGAGGAGGGCAAGGCGTGCTTGTGAATTCGTGACGCGTGATTTGGGGGGCGGTGTCCTTTCTTGATGTCGTAACAGGGAGCTCGTTATGTCAAGAAGAGTTGTGCATCTGTTGTGAGGTTACAGAACCCTTTTAACCGGCTCCACAACAAGAAATCTTAGTGGCATTGAAGCAACAAAAAACTGGGGGTCCTTGTGCGCAGACCATTCATTTTGAATTTCACTGTGTGCTTTTCCAAGCCGCATTGATATTTAGGGGGATATTTTCCGAGCAGTGTTTACGCCTATTTGGCTGCGATAAGGTGCTGGATGGGTCTAGCTGATAGTAGGTTAAACAAGATGAAAGGGTCAATGTTAGCGAACATATCGAGTTCAGCAGAAATAACAAGGTCTCGGTAACAGGAAAAGAAAACGAAATTATTTCCGTGTATCCAGGAGGTGTGAAGATTAGACATCTTTTTATGACGAACCCGTGTCATTCGTTTACGTTTAGAAGAGCTTCTGGGGTATAATTTTGCGTTCATATAATTTTGCGACCTGACTGCGCATGTTGCAGTGACTCATTAAAGTTTTCCTCCAGCATGGTTTTTCGCGCCATTCGTTAACGTTCTTCGATGTTTCGTAAGCTTGCGCGTAAATAATGCCGGAGTTTGTTGGGCAGCGCCCTTTACCTTCGCTGAACTTCTTAAAACTCGTCGTGTGGGCTAAAATGATGTCGGACACAACTTTTAAGAGGCGTTGACACAACGTCAAAGCTGCGTCAACGTGACTCTTTACGGCTTAAACGCGCTCCCTTTGGGTACGTTGGCACGGTGGAGAAAAATTCATCTGCTAGTTTATTCTGCTGGAGACGCTTTACCGCTGCTAGTTACATTCATTGTTCGCGCTGAGCGCCCGTCGGCACTGCCCCTCACTCAGTTCCTGGTGCTATATGCAGCGCGTGCCGCTTTCTCCTACTCTGCCGTCCTCTGGCGCAGTCATCATCATTGGCCAAGTTCCCCCTCTCGCCTGGTGGTAGCAAAAATGCCCCACTGGCTGAAGCAGAGTTTGAAAGAAAAAGAATGCATCGAAGTGAACATAACTTTCGCTTATATCGAATGGCCGATGTCGCCGCCGCTTTGCAAGCAGTGCAGAGAAGATAATTCACGGTACTGGCTGCGGCGGTAAGCGCAGCAGGTTCTTCTATCTGCGTATCGCTAACGGACATCTGGAGAACCGGAAATGTGGTCAGCGGGTAAGCTTTCGCATTCAGCCCGTTCTGCGGAGCCTTGAGTTCGCAAATGACCCCTATCCGTTTCCACACGGCGGAAATGTATCATCCCTCCTTCGACGCGCGTCCGTAAATGGCCCGGTTCTGCTGCTTACCTGTCGCAGTGCTGGGCCCAAGGACGGTGTCCGCATGGCTCTCGTAGCAGAGACCAGAGCCGCCTGCGGCGGCCCTTCCGTTCCGTTTCGCGAAGCGTATCCGCAGTGGTTGCCGTCGAGTCCGCCGGCGAACACTCGTCGGCGCTTCTTTTTCTCTGCCCGTTCTCCGCGCACCCTGACCGCCGGCCGGTCAGCTGCGCTAGACGAGGGCTCGAGTCGCGAGAGCGTTACCGCGACGACGCCACCGCGGACCCTTGCTTCGCATCCCGGACCGCGTCGGTGGGGTCCAGGCCGCGCGGCGTTTCCTGGGGGGCGTTCCGTCGTTGTCGTCGTGTTGTGGTCGTTCTGCCCAGATTTCACGTGTAGCACGGAACACGTGCTCGAGAAGGGGCTATGCCTGGCCGCCCGTCGGCGGGCGCCAGCGGAGCTGCCGGATGGATCAGACGCGCGGAAGCAGCCTGTCGCGGCGTTGTGCGTCGAGCACGTGGACGTCGGCGGCGTCACTGACGCGAACACGGCGCGCACTCATGACGGCTGCTCCGAGCCGGTCCGGATGATGCGCGGCCACTGACGACGCTCCCGGCCGGCAGACGCTCCTCTCGGAGAAGACGACGCTGCCCTCTCCCCCCTCTCTGAGCATCCCTCCTCTCCGGCCTCCCTTGCTTGCGGCAGCCGCCGTATCCGTTACTCTTCTCCCCGCGGAGGCCGGCCTTCTTGGCGGCATCATCTTTTTCTTCTTCGCTTCCCATTCATCCGCCGACAATAACTCGGCGCATCCTGAGTATTATTTTGTGCTCGTTGGCATTTAGCCTCGCCCACCTCTTCTCTCTCTCTCTCATTCGTGGATGCGGGATATCGTGACTCGATGAGTTGGTTATTGTGATTATCTCGAGCCTGCGTATTTTCTTCTCCCACCGCTGTAGCGCGGTGCTGCATTAATTGGCCGCCTTCAGCAGAGCGGTACGCGACGCGTGTGGTGGCGTCTTGTTCGTCTCGTCTGGTCCGCAAATGTCTCCCTTTGTGTTCGCTGGAATCCTTTGCGTTGTTCTTCGTAATTGGTCCTCCATTCCTTGCCTCTGGTACGGGGCCTTGGTCTTCGGGCGATAGCGCTCCGCTCCTTAACCTCGTCATCTGGACGTGCATTCCTTCTGTGTCCTGCTCGCGTCTCTTTAACGCTAATTGGCGGGGGCGAAGTCTGCCGCGCGAGACGTTGCGATTTGGAGTTCTCCTGCGCTTTTCCCCTTATTTCGCAACTGATTTTTCTCCCCGTCGTAAAGCTTCGCGAGGCCATAGGCAATTTGGGCGTGCATGGGTTTCTTCTCCGTCCGCGATGGAGGTGTGCGTTCTTACTACTTTGGCTGGGCGGTCGGGCCACCCAAGCGGCAAAGCACATCTCTGGGCGGCAAAATCGTTGAAATACGATGTTCTGGCTAACAATTGGAGGCCGATACCTTCGATGCTGGGCAAGCATCATCCGCTGCTCGCGCTAAAAAATAGATCGGGCTTGTACAAACATTAGGGGCGCTGAGTAGGTGACATTTAGCATTCATTAGAATTGGAGGTATGAGAGTGGATCAAGGTTGCATGCATGCCTCTTTCGCTGTGTTTGTGGGGCTCATCAAGCAAATGGCGATAATTGTTTAACGAGGTTGGTAGATTAATTTTCACAATAACCTATCATTGATAACAGCTTGAATAATCAGAGTGGATGGTAGTTGCGTATATTGGCCTGTCTTCCTTTTCACATCCCACGTAGCGCAGGAAACAAATTTACGCTTCGGCGCGTTTGGCATTTTCCACACCTTTCAGTCGTGGATCTCGAGTCTTTATCAGCCATCAGCTAGTGAACTGTGCCGACAAAGTAGCTGCGGGAGAGTTAACTGCGAACGCATTTTCCCACTACAGTGGCCGGCTGGCTCGCATTGGTGTCCTGGTCTCGCTGTAGTCGTTTCCATCCAAAGCCGACTCTCAACTTCACCTATTCTAATTAACCATTTCCACCACGAAAGAATTGTGACATTATTGCGTTCCGAACGCAGCAGTCTCGACCGTGAAAATAGGTTGCCTTTTCCTCGCATTGTAGCTAGTGACCGCGCGCGAAGTCACAATCAATCAATCAATCAATTTATTATTATCTGAAAACATACATGGGTGTTATATGCAATAGGCGCGTGTTAGAATGAACGAGCGAACTCGAGGTTACCGAGAAAGCGTTGTTCATATGAGAAATTAAACTCTGAGCGGTAAGCGCTTACACTGTGTCTCTCAAAAGAAAACATTTGGTCGCGCCTCATAGTCCAGGTGTAGCTTCGGCGCGTTAATTCCCACAATCGATCAATCATAAATCAGTAAATCAATCAATCAATCAATCAATCAATCAATCAATCAATCAATCAAAAGTTTCAGTCTTCTTAACGGTGAATTTTTCCTAACCCAGCGTTCTTAATGACAATACGTTTTGAAATCGGATGTAAAGAGCCTCAGATAATGGGTAGTTGGTACCTCGAGGGAGCACTCAATATTTACCGTTATTTGACACTGTTTTGTCTTACGATCGACGAACGCTCGCCGCATTACACCGTACGCGTTTATAATTATTGTTTTACTTGTAATGAAACGCCAGAAGCGATTGTCCGTAAGTTGCGTTGAAGTTGCCCATAACAGATAATGGCGCATAATTTACTGCTGCCTTTGGCACGTTTCTTATACGTCTTATACGACGCCTGAGTCAGTATCAAAGGTGGCGGTTGGCTTTGCTTAGATTACATCTTTGCGTTTGTTTGTGCAAAAATACATATTGGCCAACAAAGCCGCCATCGCTAGGAGTTGCACAGCTTGAAATCCTTGCTCACTGAAGCTCAAATACTGTCTCTTGCGCAGCACGGCAGGTTAGTATTCACTCCAGAAAAACATTAGTAAATCCAAGGGAATGATTTTGGTGAAGACTGCAGTCTAAGTAAGAATCGCGCATGGAGCTTTGTGTTGACAGTAACGGGCAAGAGGACTAGCCGCGAAATAAAACGTACGTTCGAAAGCAGTATTGTGAGGTCACGCTGTATACAATGAAAACTGCCGTGGTATTTCTTTGTGTGCAGAAAAGGCTTAGATGTAGCACGTTCTTAGTTTGCACAACATTCGTCTGTGTTAAGGTCCCGAACTGGCACTAGCAGGACCACACAGAAAGAATATTTTGTGTCAGCCGTAGTTTGCGCTGGACGACAAGGGAATTTTTCTAAAAATAAGTAACTTCATACTTCCTTACTTTTCCGTAGAGCTGGACGTCATAAATCGTGACCTCAGCAAGGCCGTGGTGGTTTGTTTGCAGTAACCTTAAGCTACAGGCCAAAATCCCCCGAATGCATGTGCGCTCGGTGTCGAGTTGCGTGTGCGTTGATATTCTTATACCGGGTTTATTTTTTTTAATAGCAAACTGCGCTCACTAAGTTTCATATTCGTAATTTGCGCATCGCAAATAGTGTGGAGGGATACGGCAGCAGTGTCTGTTTAATGTTTTCCGACTTTTTTCCCCTTCTAATTGATGAAAAATGCCGTTCCCACTACTCTTTATCTACGCGTGGATGAAGGAAACTTAATCACGGCATTGATCCGCTGAAATGATTTCTGAGTATCCATATCCCCGCTTAAGCCAAGCCAGTAATACTTAAGTGCTCACCGCCTGCATTCAGCGTTTTTCGTGTCTTGAAAGCTGACAACCGCAAGCGTAATCGCGCGACGGAGAGTTTTCCGAAGTCGAAACGGGCGTCAGTCGCCCGCCCGCCTGCGAGAAGCTTCGCTCGATCCATTTAAAAACCGATGAGCCAACAGAGCTGCCGATTTAATTAACAACACTGTCGCCGTTTTTACCTCGTTGCTTTGTGGTCAGCGACCTCCATAAGCCCCTAGCTCACGACGTCTTCAGCCCTCCGGCGATTTTTTATTTGCTTCTTATCGCGTGCGAGCGTAGAATCCGCGCATATATGGGCAAACACATTCACACGCATACGCTGGTGCCGGATCGTCGTTACGCGCGCTTCTTCGCTAGCACTCATGAATATGCGAGCTCGGTTGCGTTTGTCGCCAATTACGCTCGCCTGCGTGCGCGTCTTCGCCGGAAGGAAGCGCCCGAGTTCGTGGCACGCGGGGCCTTCTGCTCTTCGACCTTGCGGGCTCGTTGGTTGCATACCTCGCGGCGATGATCCGTGCTGCCCAAAGCGCCTTCCTCGCGCTGCGTGTTGTCGTTGTGTTCGTCGTTTCCGAGCGCGCGCGCGAGACGCGCTCATTTTAGGCTGTCCGGATCATCCACGCCGGAAGAAGCGTGTCTAACGGGGGTCGCCGCGCGCGTTCTAGACGCGGTCTCGGTGGAAATGCTGCACGCGCGGAACAGCGGCCAGGCTGGGATGGTTTTTACCCCAACTTCCTGGTTCCGGTTGGTTTTGTTTTTTTTTCTCCCGTTAGAAGTATTAAGAATGTAATCAGTCGTCTTATTCCCCGGCGATAGCCTATGCGGGGAGCGTGGGAAGGGTCCTGCCTGTCGCTTCGCCGGAGGTCGTCCGGCTGGAAGCGGGGTGTTGCGAGCGGCGGAGATAGCGAACGCGCGTGCTCGTGTGCCGTGCGCGTAAACGCCGCGGTTACGTGGGCCGCTGGCGACGAAGGCGAACTCTGACCCCTCCTCCCTGTGTGACGGGTTGGGCATGGTTCACCGGGCGGCGTTGGTGTATAAGCGTGTCACGAACACTGAGTCTGTGCGTTTTCCGTGATATATATTGCTCGACTGTAGAATGGTAGGAGGAAAGGGCGTTCGAACGCTTACTTGTCGTTTCTTGGCATTCCTTGTGTGTGGGTCGTGGTGTTTGAAAAAAGCGCGGGTAAGGGAGTCGGGGTGTGTCCATTTTACTCGCTGGCTTGCATTTTAACTCACTGTCGTACTGTTTCTAGATCACTGTCATACTTCGTCCTGTCGGCCAACCGCTTCGAAACTGTTTTGTACTTACAGTAATCGTTACCAACCTGCTCTGGGACCTCGTTAATTCGAACTTTCGGTTAAGTCGAACTTCTCAATAAGCTAGGCGGACTTCTCGTAAAATGAATCACCTGTTCACGAATTCGATTTCACATCTGCTCTAACAAATTTTTCTAGCCCCTTCAGGTTGTTCTTAACGTGATTGCACGGAACACTTGAAATGCGTGGTTGTTAGAATACAAATCGATACCTCCTTGGTAGGGAGGGGCGTGGCATAAAGACTGTCTCAAGGGTTATTTAAACTGGGAGTGGACCCATCGCGAGCCATTATTTATCTTGTGAGGGATTTTGTAGAGAACATTTTACGATTAAAATTTGCCGAGACTGGGCCTATGAGGAGCTGGGTTGGGCAAAGTTAGAGATGCGTGCATGTGGAAGCACTACAATAAGTTTGTTATTCTAAATGTTATTCTAAATAGGTTAGGCAACCTCAGTCCATCAAGCTAAACACCGAAAAGGCCGCTCGTTTAGGTGACTACATGGCGTAATATGCAGTTACCGTATTTTCGCGGGTATACCCGCCCCTGCATCTAATTCCCACCCCCACTTTCATCCAGACGGAAAAGAAAAAGAAATCCCCGCGTATTTCCCGCACATTTGATGCAGGAAAGGCTGCACCAAAGCTACTGCTCAAGCGACACATCACATACTATGTAGACACAAAAAAGCGTATATTTAGCAAGTAGAATACATTGACTGCTCGGCGAAAGTCACAATTCACTAATAAAATTAAATTGTTAGAGTGCGCTCGTCCTTGTTTTTTTTTTCTTCCTTGTATGTTTTGCGCAGTCGCTGCCATGGTAGGCTTAGTCAGTGTTACTGCGTAGGAGCTTCACGGCACAACGCGCATTGCCGTGAAGCTGCACTAAAACCCGTAAAAGTAAAAACCCCGCGTGTTATCCGCACCCCTACTACATTGCCACTGAAATTTTCGCATTTTTGGTGCGGGTTATACGCGCGAAGATACGGTGAATACAGTCATCCTGTGCAGTTCGGAAGTTTTAGATCACAACTATGACAAACGTGTAAATTACCTAGGTTCTGGTGCATTCATTGACTAGACGAGCGCTATTACTTTGGTATCATGACGGCAGTGCCCCCCTCACTTTGGTAGCGGCCGTCTGCGTCGACCGCTTCTACTCTCAGTTCACGTTGCCACCAAGCCTGTTCGGGATTTATCACTGTCTTTTACAGTAAGACCGTTCGTCTATTACGCGTCCGTTAAACGTGCAGTTCATCCACTCGACTTCATCAAAGAAATGTCAGTAAAATTTTCCCCATGCGCCTTACTCCCAAAGTCCCAAATGAGTGATCCGAATGCCTTTATACTCGCTATGCTGTCTTAGCTTCGAGCGTTTCCCTTTACTGCCCCGGTAAGCGCTGAGCATGCGCAGGGAGGGCAGTAGCTAACGCGATGAACTGAAGCCATCGACATACGTTTTATAGGCGAACGTTCCCCATTGTGCGAGAAAGCGGCGTCGTTGTCGTCGTGTACGGAAGTCCAAAAAATGGCCATCGATTTTAAGAGTAAATAAAAAAAAATGTTCTTAGTGGGATGTGACCCCGGGTCTACACAGTAGGTGCCAGTGGTGGAAGCAAGGGTCAGCGTAGTTCGTGCGGCGCTGATGTCGGGGGACAGGTGAACGTGGCTGCACGTGAGTGGAATAGTTGCGCGGCAGCCCCGGAGGGCTCCCATTCTAGGGAAGCTGTGGCGCTAAGTGTCGCGTCAGTCTGCTTGCAGAATTAATTCGCGCCAGAAGAAACGAAAGCGAAGAAAGAGACGCAAACATGATGTAGCAGTGGAGTTCTTTTTTTTTTTTTTTTTTTCCCTCCTCCACACTTTAATCTTCCGGACATCAGCCGTGCGGAGTGTGCCCGTTGTCAATTCGGTGCGGGAATTGACTGTCGGCGGCAGCCCGTGCCTTTGTCCTCCCTGTTTGCCGGAGGGGGGTGGGGGCTATGCCGAAAGACGAGCGCGGAGAAAACTGCCGGAAGAAAAAGACGCGGCGGCGGGATGAGGCGTATCACTGCTGCTCTGCGGTAGCCCGCGCTTCCTGGGTCGCGCTCCCGTCGTGCCTGTGGGCGTCCCCCATTTTCCGCTTCGATTGCGCCCGTGCAGTACCGCGGGCCTCGTCATTGTGCGCCCATGGCGTCTGCCGGGGGCGCCTGCCTGTACGAGGTGTGTGTGTGTGTGTGCGTTTGCCCGGAGGGAAAGGCGTGTTTGTTTGTCTTTCCCGCGTGAAGTGTGTCTTTGTTCTCGCCCCGAGCCGTACCTGCCGTCTTCGCGATCGGCGGCTCGGGTTGCGACCCCGATCGCATCCCGGCGCGTCTCTTGGAGGAAGAGAGCGATCAACGCGGTTTCGACGCTGTCGGCAGGTGCGAGATTGCCGCGCAACTTTAGCGTCCGTTTCTGGGTTGTGGATGATGGACTTTGGCGTGTCGACCGTCTTAAACGAGAGAGGTTACGTTTCCTGCCTCGCATGGCGGGTGGCAATGTTACTTCTAGTGTAAACAGACACTTAAGGTATCCTCCTGTCTAGACTTGCCAATCAGCCTAGTGGAATTGTAGGGGTGATTCGTTTGTTTTTCCTCTGCTACCTATCCGGTTCTTTCTTTTTTCCACGCTGTTAACCACATTTTTTTTCTAGTGCACTTCAAAATTAGGACATTTTGCTACCTGTTTTTCTTTACTTTCAATCACATCTTGGATTCCCGACTCTCTTCTTACGCTCTATGTACCTGCTGCTCGAGCATATGAAACGTGGAAAGTAGTTTTTTAGCCCTTCAAATTGGCTTTTCTTTAAGAAAATAAATTTGGCTTCTAGCCCCGTTCATTTATTTTATATATTGGCTTTGAACCTGCCATAGCCTTGCTGGAGTGGGTATTGTTCCACACTTCATTTTTCTTTTTTTTTCTTGGAAGGGGGGGGGGGGGGGCACGGAATTTTTAAAAGGATTTAGAAGGTGATTTTATCGAAACAGCTCAAAAACGAATTTGGGTGAAAATACCGGAACATGCATGGTATGGTCGATGTCGCCGAATAACAGGCTACTTGCCTAGCTGGATGATTGAAAAATCAGCGCTGTCCTGTCTACTTCTCGTTCCTTTTTTGTGCTTAGTTTTTTTTCCGCGCTATTTTCAATCATGAACGTTCACCAACTCGCCCAAATCACAGTCGTCTTGCTTAACTGGATACATGCCTCACTACAAATACACTTCGGGATAAAACTCTCCGTGACGCTGTCCCAGACTTCCAATAATTTCTCCGCTTCCTTGTGGGACCCCAGCCTCTTTCTTTTTTTTGTGCTCGTAAACACTGAACCACGGGGAGAGCACCATGTCCGGTACACACAGCTTAGCCACCAGGCAGCGAATACATTAATTTCGACCGTGTACTCAAGACTTCATGTCCCCTAATGTCCGTCGTCGTAAAGCGCCAGGTTAAATATTAATATTCCCATAACGAATTAAAGCTATGCCCATATACTGCGATGACATATCCTGAAATGATCGCAGAAAATGTTCGCAGCCAACTTCCGTTCTTCCAATCGTTGAGAATTTGTGCGTTAGTCTGAGAGAGAGAGAGAGAGAGAGGGGGGGGGGGGCAGTCGCAACCTCGGGTGCGATATGCAATTGTAATTTATAGCGGAATAAATAGCGACAGTTTTGTGCGCAATAGTAGCGGCTGCAACAATATCCAGTCACTTAGGCGCGCTGACCTGCACTGCCCCGAAGTCGCGCACGCACGTTTGCCCATCACCAGTTGCGGCGGGACCGGTGGCAGGTCTGTCCTGTAGTCCAAAAAAAGTGGACTAGTGGGGCAGACTGGCCGTGGGAATGTTTCGGGAATGTTCTGCTTTCATATAACCATCAATAGTTTCCGTACGTGCGAAACCCGCGATCACGACTGCCCGGCGCGGACGAGCGGTGGCATGTGTGGCGGAGGCGGCGGTGAAAACCGACCTTGTGTCACCTCACCGCCGCACTGAACGGCACTAGTCTTGCGTCTCGTGCCTTCACGGCGGCGAACGCAGAACGAATGCAGCGAGGAGCTGGCTACCGCCGCCGCTGCCGGGTGCGATGATAGGGGAGCACGAAGTCTTTGTTTGCGCAGCATCGCGGTGACAGCGAGTTCGCGCTTGTCTCTGGCCCTGCGGCGGCGTGCCCCTGCTTCGTGCCGGGCCCTGACGAGCCTCGCAGGCTGTAATCACGATGCCGGCGTTCTTCCGCGGCCGGCGTCCGTGACTTCGAGCGGCGAACGAGTTTCGAAGGGGTTCGACCTGCGTTGCTGCGCTCGGCCAGGCGTGTGAGATAATCCCCCTGCCCGCGACTGGCTGGGGTGGCTTCGCGGTGGTGTTCCGGTTGTAGCTCAAAAGCAACTCGTTGGGTGGTTGGATCGCGTGCAGCACTTGTCTTTTTCTTTATTCCGCTCTCTGTTCCTTGCGCGCACTTGTAGCCACCGATCTATGTGATCGCGTCCGCGCTTGTCGAAGATGACGTGACCAGTTACGTGACTGAACATGGCACGCGTCAACTGGGTGGGGACCGCCCGTTCACCCTACTCGTCGAGGGACGAAAGTACGCCGACGTCTTGCTTCGTGTTCCCGAACAACGGGCTGTCAGTGCAGTTCGAAGCGCGATATGGCTGACAGGGGCGATCACTTACGTCATGTTGAGGACGGATAAGTTGGATTGACGGGGGTGATATTGGGAACGGACGATATTGCGCAACCGGTCTCGTGCCAGCACGATTCTCTGTACACTGGCTCGTCGGGCCTCTGACGTTTCTTTTGAGTGAACTTTATGTGAAACCTGCGGGTGCACCTTCTTCGACGGTCGACGCCGTGGTTTCGATTGAGTCATTGAGTTATGCTGGAGAAGCGGATAGTTCTAAAAACAAAGGCAAAGTTCTCCGTTCCCTGGCTCGCTCGTCGCGAGTCGTAGTGCGATCCCACAACTTCCACAAAGCCGTCCCAGTCTTAATGGCTGGAAGCAGGCCACGCGCCTGTCGCCAAATCGTCCGAAGAAGACCCAGATGGTGTCGTCGGAAAGAACTCTTCTGAGACTTGGCGACTTATTGCATAATAGCGAGGTCTTTTATTCCTTTTTTTTTTCCCCGTAGCTGTCGTTTTACGGTAAGAATAGGCGACCAGAATAGCGCTTTCGCTGACGAAAAATAGGGCCCTGGAATACCGCTGTTGTCGTCCGACCACCATTTCAGGAGGAAAAGCAGAAAAGGAGCGGAGTCTACCCTCCGGCGAAGTTTCTTCGGATGCGTTTGTCAAGTGAAGGAAACCGGAGGACGCCCTCCCTCCCTGGCCAGAAGACCCGCGAGGTTGTGCTGGGCGTTTTTCGATTTCTCTGTCGGCTGGAACCCGCGAGGAATGCCTCGCCGGGGACCTGCTCTTCCGCCGCGTAGAGGCGGGTTTTTTTCTCGCGCCGCCTGGAACGGGCGGCTAGAAGGGTTCGTCTTTGACGTCGTCCTTGCCTTTGTCTCTGGCGGCCCGCATGCGTGCCTCGACTGTCAAGCATCGTTCTCGGGCGTCCCTTTGTGACAGGCCACGGTCTTGCCGTTGCAGCGGCCGGGCAGGGGTGCCTGTTCACTCTGTCCATTAGGTTCCTCCCTGTTGGTATCCTCATCGATGCGCTGGATGCCAGATTTGTTGCGTGCTTGGCGACCCACTTTTGGTGGCTTTCGTTGCATGCTAAAGACGGTCGGGAACTGGTGTTTAGTATCCGTAGGCTGTGATCGTGATGGGTCCGCGGTGTGAAAGCTGTACCGTTGTGTGGGATCACGTGGATGACAGGTCTCCTTCCGCAGGGAACGGCCCCCAACGTCGCTGGAGTTTGCGGTGTTTAAGATTAATGGGGGGCTGTCACGCGTCGTCTCATCCCTGTGCCCGTTGTCTTTTTTTTTTTTTCTCGCTATTATACCAGCAACAAAAGTGGGACCGCTCGCCGTGATCCCGTAGCTTACAACCAGTTAACTGAGTAGTTAACGCGCTATTATCGCCGGCCACGATCTCGCCGTAGTAGACTGACAGCAGCGCGGCGACGAAGCCCTTAATCGCCTTTCCTTCGAGATTGGCTACCTTACCTGACTTAATGACGTGAAAATCACTGCGCCCTCACTGCCGCAGCGTGTGATCAATTGTGTTACGACGTAACCATACTTCCTTGCGTAGTTGTCTTTTGCTTCGCTGAGCGGCCAAACGGCAAGGCAATCCAAGATACTTAAGCGTGGTGTCAGACCACTGATTGTACCCGCCGCGGTGGCTCAGTGGCTAAGGCGTTGTGCTTCTGAGCACGAAGACGCGGGTTCGATTCCCGGCCGCGGCGGCCCCTATTCTGATGGAGGCGAGAAGCGAAAACGCCCGTGTGTACGAGACTTCGGCGCACGCTAAAGATCCCCGGGTGGTCAAAATCAATCCGGATCCCTCCACTACGGCGCGCCTCGTCGCCCGCGTTGCGTCGGCGCGTTAAAAACCCTACGATCAATCAATCAATGAGGCCACTGATTGTAATGAAGTCGCCCTTAGTTAAAGTTCGTGTACGTTGCCACACCGTAGATGGCATGTAGCCCTGTTTGGTTCGTCGATGCTGACAGCCCCGATTGTGTCGTTCGTGGTGCATGGATGGGGCGTTGTAGGCATCCGGTGGGAAATTGCGTCGCCGATGCGTTCAGTCTGGGAACAAGGCCGCGAGGTGATGTGTACCGCTTTCACCGTCGTCCGCCTTTCCTTTGCATGTGCACTTAAGCGCGCGGAAGTTTGGAAGCACAATGGGGCGTGGGCCCCCTGTGTGCCTTATGGCCGCCGATTGGGCAGCGCGGCGTTACACATTTTAAAAGGATTGCCCGGGGGGCCGGCCGCGCGGACCACTCGGTGGGGGGCCGCTTTCGTTCGATAAGCGACCGGGGACGGACTGTCGGTCCCGCGCCGTTAGGAACGACTCCGCCGTGCACAAAGGCGCTTTAAGCTCGCGTCTGCCGTGTTGACTCTGGCTGCGCCCACGATGTGTCCGCCGCGGCTTGAATCGGCCTCGAGAACGGCCGTTTCTCCCGGCCGCTGCTGCCGCTGCTGTGTGGTCGAATGTCGTTAGGCGGGTCAATGAAAACGAGAATAGAGATCGGCCAACTGCACCGGACGGATTTAGCTCCGCCGTTGATCTGCGACGGTCTGCGCACGACTGCTGCGCCGCCTAATGCGTGGTCTCTGGCCCCGCTGTCCTGAGATGACCAGAGCCGGGAGCGCGTTTCTTGTGTGCGACCAGCCAGGTCCGCGCGGCATGAGAATTTCCGGCGTCCGAGCGGCCCGGCGATTGTTTCGTTGCGTGTCGCCTTGAGCTGGGTTGGGTACGCGAGCGTAGTTCGTGGGCAGGATGACATTTGGCGCGGCTGAATAGCGACGGAAACTGGGGTGCGTTTTATGTGGACGTTCGGGCATATAAACAAGTTCGTGCTTTCTCGTGGTAGTTACTGGTCGCCGTTTCGCCGCAGGTCATTGTGCGCTAGCTGAACGACACGCTGATGAGTCTGCCCGTCTGGTTTCCTTCTCATATATGGGCTGCTGCTTTTAAGGGCTATGCGTCTCTGCGCGAGCATCTCGCTATTTCGTGAGCGGATATCAGTTTCTTCTTGCGCTGCGCGGAAGCGGGCGACGAACGGGGTTGTCTCCCAAGGAGATGCTTCGCGGTACGACCCCAATAAACTCCCGTTCTTTGGCTGTGGATTCTTCCTCCATGCATAGTTGCTACAGTTTCGCCAAAGCTGTGCTCATTCGTTTCCCCTACTCGCGCATACGTGCGTGTGTACACGCTACTCACTCAATTGCGGTTACCATGAACTGACCCATTAATTCGACTGAAACTACCAGCATTTGTTTATTTCCCCCTTTCCTCTCTCCCCATCCCCTTCTTCCATCGTGACCAATGGTCCTCCTTTTCTAGTAAACGTTCTCTGCTACTCCTACTGATGTTTCTTTTGAGATCGGTGTTTCGGGGTGGCGACACTTGTGACGACGCCTCTTGGAGAACGTGTTGGTCTGGTTGGTAATGAGGTTCTAGTCTTATGTGACGCTCGCACGTGCTAACTGGATCTCCAGGACCCCTGTTTAGCAGGTGTGGGGAGGGCCTATCCGTGATACACATCCTGATTCAATGCAAGGCACTCGATATTACACGACGCAAACACTGCAGAGAACTCTACAGGCAACAGGGCGTCTTTCTGGTCCTTGTTTACTTGTCAAAGTTCAAGCGCTCTCCACTCAAGCTCTACAGGCAACATATTCCGTTACACCCATCATACTTTTCAGAAGACACTGCCATGTTTTCTGTTAAGCGCACGTTTAAGTTTCTGTCAAAGGTTCACTTAAGTGAACCTCTATGCGTAGTATGAGATGAGCTGCAAGAATTCTTACAGCTCATCTCACACCACGCATATTTTTCCCCTGGTCCTATACACCAGCCACCTTATCTTTTAAACGCTCTTGGTCTTCATCCTGACCCTGTACACCAGTCATCCTCATCGTCTTTTATTGATTTTATTCGTGTTCACTCTAACCAATTGCAGTAGTCACCTATTCATCGAAACACTTTCTTGGCGCTCTTTGCCCTAGTTGGCCTTGCACCATTAACACCCAAACGTCATCATCATCATCAGTTCTAGATATAAAGCTATGAGTAGACGAAAAGTATTCTCCATCGCTTATAGTATGATGTTCGAGACATGCCACCTGCAGGCCAATGTATGTTGCTTGTGGCTGCTTGGGAGTCGCTTGTGTTTCATAAAGTGTGAACTGATGCACGCTAACAGCCTATGGTTCGAATGCGCGGGTATTTCTCGCCCACGGTTCGCGAGACGGTATAGCTGCCGCCGTGTGACAGCGTAAGCAGGACCTTTGTGTCTTTGTAGAAATGCAGGACCTTGATCAATTCATTGCATTCGCCGAATCGGCGCGTTCACCCGACATTCTCTGACTGCACGCGCTGCGGACTTGGCATGTGTTGCTTGTTGTCGGGCCATGCGCTCGAAAAAGAGAGAGACAGGACCCTCTGAGTGTCGCGTCGTCAGACGCTGTGTAAGCGCGTCCCGCTAAGTGTGTGCGCAGATGCACGAAGGTGACGTTAGCCACATTTATTTCACTGGTCCTCCTTTGCCGTTTTTTTGTATGGCAGGACGAAAGGGGTACAGTGGTCGACTGGGCCGAACTGAGGCCGGGTGCACCTCGCGGGCAAGGTTGAGCTTGGCCTTCCGTACCGCGTCTTGATCAACTGTTGATTCGTGTTAATTCACAGGAACTTGCATTCTGCACTGCACTGCGTGCTTCTTTACGTTTTTTTTTTTTTAATTTGGACAGTAAGAGCGTTTATGGCGTTGATTTCGGCAGCGTGGAGCGTGGCGCAGGTGAAGTGTGTTCAAGCATAAGTACTTCATAACCCCTCCGGCGACCTCTAGCGGTACGCGTTTCTACCCCCCCCCCCCCCCCCCCTTCTCCGGAGTAACACATCTATCCTTATATTTTACAAAAAACTGGTTGATTCCTCTGTCATAGGAGTCGGTAAAACACGAAAGGGAAATGTGCAGCTAAATCTGAAGCTGAGCATGATTTGCGGGTCGGTGGCTGTCTTGTAGGTGGGCTTGGCGAGCGACGTCCTGCTGGCAGGTCGTTTCGGCAAAGGTGTACTGGCGTCATGTCCGTGACGGATGTGACGTCAGGGAAATCTTGGTGTATCCCGGCATAAAACGCTTTCGCGTTAAAATATAAAACCCGAAAACGAACAACCCTAAGTATAACGTACTCTTTAGTAGTACTGAAGGTTGCTTCCCCGCAAGAAGACCCTTTGTGCAGGGGTGCACCCTTTACAGGCCGCTTGCTTCATTGTACTGGCGTCACTTCCGTGACGGATATGACGTCAGTGATCCCGGAATAAAACACTTTCGTGTTAAAACCAAGAGAGCGTCTCCCCCGCGCATCCGATTCGCGCATTCTCAGGTATTGCTCCCTGTCGGTGACGGAATGCAGCAGGATGGACAACTGGGCAAGTTGATGTTGGTTCATGGCTGTTTACAGCGCTCACAGACAAGGGATGAAAAATCGAAGCAACGTGAGACAGTGCCTCGTCTTGTTGATTCTTTATCCCTCGTCCCTTGTGTGTGAGCGTGTTGCTTGGCTAAGATTTTTTGCTGGAATCATAGCGCGTGACACTGCTTACGTAGAAATGTTATCCAGTTCCGGCAGGCAGCGACGCCAGCTAGGAGATCTAGTCCGTCGCTGTGTCGTTCGGACACTTGATTTTTCTCCCGGCTCGACGGGGCGGTGTGACAGCTAAGCTACCTTTTTCACACCGTGCCGGCTCCCTCCGGCTCGGTGTAGTAAGAGTAGCGACAGAATTGGCCAAGCCAGCGGCGAGCCTTCTATAAGACGGCGGCTCGATCCACTGCCGCCGTCTTTTCCAGCCGTCGCACACGCATTGTCCGAGATTGCGCATATGCATTCTGCGTGCTATCGGGAGGACACTCGGGCGGCGAAACTTTCCCACGTTTTCGAATCGCCGCGACTTTATCCTTAATCCCCGACCTGTATCGCGTGATTCCTCGATGGCCGGGAAGTCTCCGGAAGAAATTGGCGGCGGCGGCCGAAGCTTCTGTACTGCTGCTGCCACCGCGGCGGGCGGTCTTTTGTCTTCTGTCGGAGACGAACGTCGGGATTTGCGTGCGACTGCTTCGCGCTTTGATAGGCGTTAAATTGCGGCCGCACTACTACTGCGGTACTACTGCTTTCTTCACAGTGAAGCGGAGCGTTTGGCGGCTAACCCCGAGCATTGTTCCGAAAGCGACGTTATTTTTCTCACGACTTCCCGTGATTTGTTGCGTGTACATGCGGGGAGAAGCGTCTCGAGCCTGTGGTGGTTGCGGAGTCGTGGGACTTTTTTGCGAAAGCGCACCTGCCTCGGACGTATCTGCCTCGCGTCACCTCTCCCTAAGGTTTGAGAAATGCGCACCGCGGGAAAAAAATCTTCCATGTGCTCAGGGAATCGATCTTAGCTTGAGGCGAATGACGCGTATTGTTGAACGATACCGTTAACCTCTCCCTGTCTAAGCTTTGTAAGGATGACTCTTCCGCATCGCTTTGGCCGCTCTTCTGTGCGCGCGGTGACGCGACGGAGATCGTAAGAAGCGCTGCCTTTCTGGACGCATACTGGGCACATTTCTTCTTTCCATTGCGCAGTGGTTGATGTCCGGGGGTCGCGGTGCCGGCAGGAAGGCGACCCGGTAACGGGGCGACATCATTTCTGCACTGAAAGGGACGACACCGTTGCGTTTCTCTTCGGCGGCGTCGTTTTCGCTTTACTTTATTCCATAATGGTCGGCGATGACGGAATTCCTGTTGTAGCCGCTGGCCCCGTCGTCCTTTCTTTCTTTTTTTTCATTCTCTCTCTCGGCGGGGTCAGGAAGAGTCGGGGGACCTCGTTGCTGCCTCGCGAAAGTCGTCGCCCAGAGGCATGCGGCCCGTCGTTATGAATGACCCAACGAGGCTCATTGAAAGTTCTTCATTAAGCTGGCGGTGCCGCGACTACGTTGCGCGAGGGCGGTACGTTTTAAACTTCGCGCGCGTGGTGCGTCGTTTCACGCGGTCGAGGGTGGCGCATGTCGTCGGTGATGGATTGCGCGCACACACGGAGGTGTGGCGCGAAATTGTAAAGGCGGTGAAGGAGCAGCGTAGCCTCTTCTTTATTGAGGCTTCTTCCTGTTGGCTTGTTTGTATTCGTGAATGGCGAACGTCTTGGGATCCACCCTTAACACATTGCTTTACAGCGAAGCTGTGTGGACGTTCTTCGGAATTCTTCGTGACCCCGGTCGTCGTCCATGCTTTCAAAGCAAGAAAGAAAAAGAAAACGCGGTACCCCGCAAGAACAGAGAATGAATTGCGGAGGTATTTTGTTTTTCTTTAAGTGATGTGTGATTTGGCGAGGTTACATGAACAAGAAGTTAGACTTGCGGCACTTTCTTAGGTGTGAACAAAGCAAAAAAATTTTTGGCCACTGCGTGTCCAGGCCTTGGGAAAGGGGGAGGCCTTTGAGAGGTGATTGATTCGTAAAACCAGTATTGTAAGCTCAATGGATTGGGAACAGGTGGGCCTAAGGGTTAATGGAGGATACCTCAATAACCTCAGATTTGCGGATGACGTTGCCTTGCTTACTCGGCGGACGAATTGCAAAGTATGCTTACCTCACTTGGACAAGCAGAGTAAAATCGTGGGCCTGAAAAAAAAAAAAAAAGAAAACTGCAGAAAATTGAAGTAATGCTCAATAGCATCGGGAGAGCTCAGCGGTTTGAGATAGGTGGCGAAGCAGTGGAAGTGGTAAATAAATATATCTACTTAGGCCAAGTAGTGACCCCGGATCCAAACCACTAGGCAGAGATAATTAGAAGGATAAGAATGGGGTGGAGTGCATATGGCAGACATTCTCAGATAATGAATGGCAGCCTACCATTCTCCCTGAAGAAGAAAGTGTATGACAGCTGCATCTTACCGGTACTCACCTACGGGGCAGAAACTTGGAGGCTCGCTAAGAGGGTTCAACTTAAATTGAGAACGACTCAGCGGGCAATGGAACGGAACATGATAGGTGTAACATAAAGGTACTAGAAGAGAGCGGAGTGCGTCAGGAAACAAACACGTGTTAAGGACATATTAGTAGAAATTAGGAAGAAATGGGTTTGGGCAGGGCGTGTAATTCGAAGGCAAGATAACCGCTGGTCATCAAGGGTAACAGAGTGGATCCCTAGAGGAGGCAAGCGTGGCAGGGGGCGGCAGAAAGTTATATGGGCAGATGACGTCAAGAAGTTTGCGGGGATAAATTGGTCGCAGTTAGCACAGGACCGGGATAATTGAAGATCTGTGTGAGAGGCCTTTGCCCAGCAGTATAGACAGCTCTTTGCTGCGTCGTTAATCCCCTAATGGCGTCGTCGTTGCCCTTTCGCGCATATGTCTGCGAACAGTTTATATTTCCAAACACAAGCCATTGCAGTCACTGGGTGCTTTAGATGGTGCCACGGGAGAAAATATTGATGTTAGTTATAAGAAAATCGCCTAGGGTTAGTAGAGCGGCAGGGTAATGGCAAGGAGCGGCGAAGCGCGATTGTCATACGCTTCTCGGCGAGGTTATGTTGATACGCTGTGTTGCATACGACTCGTGCGAGGTAATAACGGCCAATGAAAGCTTTCAAGCGCCTTAACAGTAACGCAAAAATAGTGACAATAGCAAAAGTGTATTCCTGAGCGTAATGAATATGTATATGTTTAGCAGACGAGAAAAAAACGCATGTTGCTGATGACAACCGCAAAACAAAAATGCTCGCTACAGGTAAGCGTCTCGAAGTTATCTTTTACACTCGGTACATAATTGCCCTGGGCACCAAAGCTATGACAATGCTGCAACTGCTGTAAAACCCGCTTGCATTTCGCAGTCGCAATCGTCTAGCGACGCGAATTTGAAGAATTCAGGCTAAGCAACACCAAATTCGCTTTCGCCGATGCAGGAAAATATGGCATGTTTCCTTATTCTGACACTCACACAGACGACACCTTTCACATACGTTACATAGAGCACTTAACATATGTATCGAACACTAAGAAAGCACTTAGCTTGCGCTAATTTGTGCGGAAACAAATGAGTCGTCCGATCGCCCAGCTACCTATCTCAACTAGGCGACGACGAGTTGATTGTTATTTACGAAAAAACTATGGTTGTGAGGCTCTACTTCGAATCGAACTGAGCAATAGTCCCTAAACCTAGCAAAGCGCTAAGCGCAAGGCGCAAAACGCGGTCACGTTCGCTTGCACAGATAGAAATTCGGGCACCAGTTGCAATTGATCTGTTGCGTTATGCACAGAACTACACCCTGTACACTTGAATATTATCTGCCGCAGGAACCATCCGGCGGCGTGGTCTAGCGGATAGCGCGTCGGGTTCCTTGTGTATAATTCCGGGCGTCAGGGGTTCGATCCCTGCCGGTGCTGGCGTTTTTTTCTTTTTCTGCACTCTACGCAGTTCGTCCTTGGGGAGTATCGGAACGGACCATCCGGGTGGGGGACTAACCGTTCGTCCCCTCGCAGTTAGTCCCCAAAGGGACTAATGATTGTGGCAGAGGCCGTTAGTCCCCGAAAGGACGAACTTTTAGTCCTTTTTGCCTAAGAGTGTGATGATATGGATGATGATGACGACGACAACGACGCTAGTATGGCAAAAAGGCGGCACGATTGATATGCGCCGAGAACATATGGCAACCAACTTTCCAGTGGCCGGGAACCGACACTCCGTGTTGGGCAAAGGATCGAGCAAGACATCCATGATCAGAGCGTTCGCGCGTTCTTAAGTGGGTATTGTGGTTTTTTTGATAATTTTGTGGGCTCTAACCTTAGTAAAGAGGCAAGATTTCTGACGACTCGCCTTCTGGCGTTCCCCGAATGATTACCTAGCCGGATCATTTTATAGTTAACGGTAGCGGGTGCCTCATGCCGAGTCTGCAAATGCGCACACGCGGAAAGAATTGTTTGCGTTTTGTGAATGCAGTCTTTCGCCGTCAGAATGCCCCTTTTTCCTCAAGCTCATCGTCGTTTCTAAGCGCCGCACTTCCGCCGCCGCACTGTAGTTACGTTACATTATTGCAGCGTGGGGTCGACGGGGTCAGCAAATTCCGCCCTTTAACGCTCTTTCGACTAGCGAGGCAAAGGCAAGTCCGCGCAGCCTGCCGCCACCGGCTCGTCATTACCTGCAGCCCCGTTTTTCTAATATCTCCCTCTCCTTTTTCATCCGTCGCGGCTCAGTGAATAGCCGAGAAGGGAGAGGGTGAAGGGATCTTCCTCCGCAGAATGACGATGAGGGAGAGAGAGGGGTAACAGCGGCGATGCATCTTCCCCTTGGCGTGAACTTTGATCGCAGCCGGCGTCTGATTAGGCCGCGGGTTGGCTGCTTCGTGCGCGAGAATGAATGCTGATTGTCGGCCTGCCTGTGGCTGAGGGGGGAGGGAAGGGGCGAAAGATAAACAAGGCCGGCGGCTATCGTCAGTTTCATAACCCGCGTGCCGTCGCCGAAAGGAAGATGGGGGCGACGTTGTGCGCGCGCAAATGAAGCGGTTCCGGGTAGACCTCGAAAGGATGCGCGTGCGCTCGGCATTTCCCTATTGTTGTTTGCGTTGCCGGAAAGAAGGCAGCTGCCGCTGGTTTGCGTATGGATGTGGGTCCTCGTGTTGAGTTAGTTTTTTTTTCCGCCTGGCGTTCGTTTATGCGGCGTTTGGGCGCTTTTAATTTTCATGTTAAACTAAACGTCATTTTGGGGGGGTCTTTTCATTTTTTTTGTCGATAAAGGTCCATGATGTAACTTCGAAGTTCCTTGGCGCAAGCGTAGGCGAGAATTAGTGAGTGAGTTTGATTTCAGAATCGACGCCCAGAAGCAGAAGCTCGTCATCCATTGAGCAAGCCGAATATGTCAGTAATTTGCCATGAGACCCTGGTAAAGTTACATAACTAGAAACGGGATGATGTTGTAGTAGTGTATTAACCTGGTTGACTATAGACCGAACGGCAATAAGTAGAATGAACCCGTCTAGCTATTTTATTGGTAGGCAGTTCTGATGCACTCAATATCGAGCGTGCGACGGTGAGTTCTTACAGCATGCAGCGTGTTTTGGTTTGTGGTTTCATTCGTTTCCAGTTAGATTCGTGGAGAGGGGGAGGCGAAGTAACTTTTGATCTGTAATTATCTTTGCACAGCTGTGATGTTCGATGCGTTTTATCAGATTGATTGTAGGTTTTAACGCGCCGACGCAACGCAGGCGATGGGGCGCGCCGTAGTGGAGGGCTCCGGATTAATTTTGACCACCTGGGGATCTTTAACGTGCGCCGAAATCTCGTACACACGGGCGTTTTTGCTTTTCGCCTCCATCAGAAAAGCGGCCTCCGCGGCCGGGAGTCGAACCCGCGTCCTGGTGCTCAGCTACGCAACGCCTTAGCCACTGAGCCACCGCGGCGGGTACGTTTTATCAGAGGTGACAAGCTTAGTGGAGGTCAGTGGACGTCCCGTAGGACAAAGTGTGCTGCGGCAGAATATCTTTCACTTTCGCTGTAATAGTCGAGGGCACCGGTTCCGTTTAAGTATGCGGCTGTGCGTTGAAGCTTGTGGAAATTGCCCTCGTTATTTCCTGCAATGTTAACAGAGGCACCTGTTGTAAGGTTATGCCGCGTCATTTGGGTCCGAATCCGTGGGATAGCTGGTGCCTTCATACTCCTAGCAAACGTGGCACCGGACCACGGAAATAGAACACGAAACTCGTCCAACGTCCAGTGTCGCGTTCGCTTCAAGTGTTATCACTATAGTCGGCAATAGTGCGTTTCAGCAAGTAACCTCTTCTTACGGCCTACGTTTGTGTACGTAATTTATTTCGCTTTGGTTGGGGTGCCTGCTCGTATTTTCTGGGGTGGGGTGGTTAAAAGCGTTCGATGGAAGCAACGGGAAACAAGGGACAGACAGTCCAGCGAGAGTGCAGTGCTCGGCGTTTCTTTGGTTTTTGAAGCCCCGGGTGCGATTCCGTCGTCATATGCTTCGGTGGGCAGTTGTCTACCCTACCGAGTAATTAAAAGGTATAATCGTCTTTCCTCTTCCGAGGTGTTCGTTCAAACTGGGCACCCCTAAAGCACACCTTCTTGGGCGGCGTCGTTGGTGGCGCGATGCTAATCTTCCCACTCATCTTCCGGTGGACGGGAGCACTCGTGCGGCGTCGTTTGGTGTGCAAGCACGGGAGCCGATTACTATCTTTCGGCCCCTTTGAAGGCAGTGTTTTCCAGTCCCGGATTATTCGAAGCCGACGCCTATCGCGTTATAACGCGGGAAGTGCGTGGCGTCGTGCTCACGGTCGTGATTACCGAGTCGTGAACTGAGCTTCAACTTGTCAGTTACTCAGTAGCTTCTTTGGGTGTTACCCCCCCCCCCCCCCCCCTCCGTTCCCCGCTTTCTATTACCTACCGCTGCCTAGCTCCAGCAATAGCTCGCCGCCAACAAGCTCGGTAGGCTTCTCGAGTGACGTTAATTAACGAGCTGTTCGTGGTTGCTTAGCGAAACTTGGGTTTGGGCCGAGTGCAAGTCGAGGCGCGATTGTGTTGGCTTGTCGGTCTCGGAACGAGGCGTGCAAAAGACCAACAGTGGTAGCAGTACACACGGAGGCGCAGAAGAGGAAGCGCTCTTCCGGGACGCCCGCGGAATTACGTCCGCCGCGCGCGCTCGCGCACTCGGGTCGTGCTCTTCGCGCGGCGTCCTCCTCCGGCCCAGTTGCCGACTGGACATTGCTGCGAGACCAGGCAGAAAAAGGCCCGGTCGAGGAGGGCATTGCGTGCCGCCTTCGTGGGGAAGACGCTGCTTTCCGGCGGCGCGAAGAACGCACGCGAGGACGCGCGCACTTCCCGTTGCGGCTGGCGCCGATTGTAATGAGGGAGCGGAGCGTGTGGACGCACCGTTGTGCTCGGTAAAGACTACACGAGCGGCGTCGTGCGATCTTAATCGACCTGGTCTCTGCTGCCTGCATATGCATAGCGCCCGTGTGAGCCCGTTTGCGCCGAGCGGTTCGGCGGTTTCTTGTTATACTTTGTTTTCGAGAAACGTGGGTCGTCCGGCCTTTGGCGGCAACGCATTGCTGAGGTGCCGATTTTCAAGGAGTTCCCGAATTGGCCACACTGGCGGGCGTAGTGTTATAAATAATTAGCGATGGGAACGATCAATATGCAAAGGGACCGGACGCGGTTACTCCAAGAAACAAAAGCGAGCGGTAATTATGCAACACCGAACTAGGTGCGTTTGTAGCACTTCTGGACGTTGTAGCTCCTGGTGCATTTGCTGGGTAGCAACATGCTCCGCCGTACAAGTAACCAAAACACAGAAGTTCGTGGTGGCTCTACCTCCGTTGTTCCAGAGTCGTGGCGTCCCGTTCTTATCCGCGTTATTTAGGCTCGTGAAGTCTCTCATAGTACGTAACAGTTGCTGTCCATCTCGTCTTCATTTCGCGCATTTCGAGGTTTCACCGTTGTTGTTGTAAATTTTATATTTCAATTTTTCTAAAGTAATTAAGCCTTTTTCCTCCACTTTTAGGCCGACGCATTGAACGGACATCTAAGCTTGTTCGCTGACGGATTCCTGTTTACTCACCGTAGGAAGGGGAAATTGGAAGCCAAAGAAGCCCTTCCCCTCGCGCAGTGGGCTCGTCTCCTCTCGTGCCGTTCGTCGCGTATTGTTCTAGTATGTTGACTCTGAATCCCACGGTTACATTGTCATTTCTCGCCTCAAAGTTGACGGTAAGAAGACGGATTGCCGGAACGTTGCTAACAAGCGGACGGACGCGCGTGGTCGTGCGCTAGGGACACGCCGATTGACCGTCGCCGGGATCGTGTGGGTGCCACCCGGCTACTGCCTGGTCGTCCCGCTCAGGACGCGGATAGCGCTGACCTCGGCGCGTTTGCTGCTCTGCGGTCCCTGCGCCGTTGCGCGCACTCTAATTGGGGAGCTTCGGGCTGGGAGGATGCGCGCCGGGCGACCTTCGGTGGCGTGCCGTCGTGCGGTCGCTCTTGCCTCGGCGCTTACCGCGTTACGGCGAGCGGGCCACCTGGAATGCAGTCCCAGCGCGCGTTTAAAAGCGTCTCCGCCGACTGGCCAAATCGGTGTGTCGGGCACCTAGGTCGATCGGCTTGGTTGTGGGTCTTGCGTCCGCCGGCGGAACGGGTCTTTCTCGCGCACTGAATGCGAGTCGCTCGCGGTGCGAGCTGTGTTAATCTCTCCGTTCTATACAAGCGAAAGTTAGTCGAGACAAAAAAAAAAAAGAACTGGAAAAAAAAATTGGGGGATCTCCACGCAGTGGGAATTTGCGTAACGCGAAACATTGTGGCGTAGCTGGGTTGACAGAATCGGTTGGACATTTTTTTTAGTGTTTTTGTGCTTGGCGTAGTTGCTGAATTTTCAGAATGGTGAGCCGTGGCTAGCGCGTCAAAACATACTCTTAAGACGTAAGGGGAAACATTCGAGGTTTCAATCTCCCTCCGGGTGTAAGATAAAACCCAGTGGCGCACCGTGCCAAGAAGCAGCAGCCCCTTCCAAACCTGACAGAAGATCCGAAGAAAGCTTCGATTTGAAATACCCTTTTTTTGGCAGGTAAGCGTGGTCATTTTATTGGGCCCACCTTGGTCCAGCCTCCCCTGTTCCAACAAATGGGACATCTTGAAGGTAGCGCACGGACACTAGGAAAAGAAACGACAAACCACAGCGCTGTGGTTTGTCGTTTCTTTCCCTAGTGTCCGTGTTTAAGTGCGCTACCTTCAAGATGTCCCATTTGCATTACCAACTAGCCCAGTTGAACTGCATGCATCACCGCAATGTTGGCGCGCGTAGCAGTCGTCCGCTGCGTTTTTGCTCCGTAGCTACCCTCTCGCTTTACCGTAAGTACGTGAACGTATACACTGCACCTCACGCACGCGCCCTCCTGGTGCGCTTCGCGATGGAAGGGGTGGTAACCACGTCACGTTAAGTTCTGCGGCGGCAGATGCTTTCCCCCGATGATTGGCTCGCTCCATCACTCGGGCGACGGAACTCCTCGAGCGGGAAAGACGGTATTGCGTCCGCCCGCGGTCAGGCGGCGATTTCCGAGAAAGCGCGCGTGTGTTGCAAGCGCTGCTCCTCGAGTAGTGGTACTCTCCTTGATTCCGCCACTTAAGCCGCTGCCCCCCGGGTCGGCCTTGGCTCCTCGGGTTCGCGAGGTGACGTTGCTGCCGCGATATGCGGCGGCCAGTCCTCCCCCTGCTCTTCGAAGCTACTTTGCGGCCGCTCGATCTGTCCGGCTGTCACTTCGCCCAGGCGGCCTGTTTGGCCGCGCGTGCGGCGAGCCCTCTCGAGCCGCCGTCCGACCGACCTTCCTTTCTTTCCCCCCTCTTCTTCATCCCAGGCATCCGGAGCTTCCAACGGATGCTTAGGAAGCTGACCTCCGCGTGTACCTCGGCGGAGGCGGCGTGATTGTTTGGAGAACTGGCCTGTGGGCCGCGCGGTATTCGGGGTGAATTGCTCGTTCGTGCCCACCTGCGCCCCGGGTGAACAAAGTCGTCGCTGCTGCCGCCCCGTTATTCGGTGCTTTCACGTCCCGCTCTTCTGTGTTCTGCCTCGCGCTCTCTCGCGGGTAAATCGGCCGACCGACCGGACGACACGTGTCCGGCGTGGAGCGAAGGGAACTAGTTCTTTTTAGCCGCCGCTTTTCCGGCTCGCAGCGTGCCAGATTGCCGCGCTTGTGCGTGAGCTTGGCGTTGTGTATTTGTAGTGTTGGGTTTTATTCGTTTTCTTTGGCGTGGAGGGTGGGGGGGGGGGGGGGGGGTTAAGGAGGAGGAGAAGGAATGGTGTTGTAGTTCTAGTGCGATGCTGCAGCAATGCAATGCATTGTGATTATTTAGTGGCGAAGCCCCTTTGGTTGTTGGCGTCTCCTGTCGTCGTCGTCGTAATCGTCGTCCCATGTAGTCACGGTACTAAAACACCGGAACACTCGTTTACGTCTCGCGCTAAAACGCTTCGTGCTTCGGAGACACGATACTTTTACAGCAAAGCTGTATACCTCTACCCCCCCAACGGTTTCATCTCGTTTCATCTCGTTTCATCCAAGGCGCCAAAGATACACTTATACACTGCATGCTTCACCCCTCCCCAGTCTTAACGTTAGTGGAGGTGGCCCGGGATTTCTTGTTTTGTTTTGTTTTGTTCGCCCATTCAAAAGTAGTTCCAGAAATGGTGGCTGTAGACTGCACTGTTAAATGGGGCGAAATAATCACGGCAGAGTGAAGTCCTTAAGGAAACGAAACGCGCACCGGAAAACGCAGATTTTATTGTTCCTGTATATATACACCACTTTATCGTACCGCTCAACTGAGGTAATATTGTGCGGTGATAGCAGTCTCTAAATGTGCGTGAACCTTGGGATTATGTTATACTGAATGGTACTGTCGAAACCTCCCGGGAGACATCTTTGTATACAAAAAATGCTTTTTACATAACTGTCTCAGCTCTCAAACTTCGTGTCTTTGGGATCCATGAGTGGATCCCTAAGAATCCGTGAGCGGTTCATCCATGGCTCACTTGAGGATCGGGCCGAATGCGTACGCCTTGCTTGCTCCGGCTTCCTGTTTTGCCGCCCTGCACTGTTACACACTAAGTTCTACATGGCCGCGCTTCGACTTGACGTCACCCTGGCAACGTCGGCAACGTTGGAAGGGCAGCTCTTTCCACGCCATCTCTCCACTGTTGTTCTGTGCTGTTCGGTCGATCGCTTTGTTGTCGGATCGACGCGGCTTTGCTGAGAGGTGCGGAAGCTTTGTCCACACGCGCCATCCTTTTGTCACGCAATTAAAAAAGTGGAGAACACGTCATTTAAACTCACCGTCGATCCCACGGCAGGCGTACACTCCCCTCAGTGAATCTGCAAATACACAAGTGCAACGACCCGAGAAAAAGTAGGAAATAACGACGACGGCAGACCGAGCAGGCGCGCATTTAACAGGCACAAAACGGACAAAAAGGCCGTACGTCTTTATTAGTGCAGATTAAATGCAGCCCAGGCCGATACCAAAAAAATTAAAAAGGAAAGGCTGAACAAGCATACATGAATTATGGACGCGGGATCGTCGAGCAAGGACAGGTCGTTATCTGTAAGGCCGGTTGGGGTCTGGGCGTATACGTAAAAGTTCGCAACTTTCCCAGCAGAGCTAGCGTAATACCAGTGCTACACGGCCGTTTCGGAGACCTTCAAGAGGGCGCATTGTGTATCGAGTGGCGCATTGTCCATCTTTGACACAGTTGTAAATCTGCAGTCAGCTGTGAATTCAACGTTTCCGTGTAGCACATGCATATAAGATAAGGCTACGGGGGCAGCCTTCGCCGTGAATTCAGTTCGAGGGAGCGGCGAACTGTAGTGGCGTCGGTGAGAATTATATAAACTGCCTGTTCTTGAGGGAGTTTTGGCGGCTCTAAGGGGCCCCGAAGCGGTGCTGATAGACGGTTTCTCTGTTTCTTCAGGCCTGAAGGCACAGAGGAACGTATGGTCGTGGCCTAAATTCATCCTTAGCCCTCCACCATGGCACGGCTCGTTGACACCGAGGTGTATACAGTGTAGCTTCGGCGAATAAAACTCCCCCCAATAAATTTGTTCGACTCCCGAGTTCCTGGAAGCGGCGTAGCTGACGTCCAACGTCACTCATAATTTTCGGCTTTGTCTATCGTTGCAAGTAATTGGTCGTTGGGAAAACGCCCTGCCACTCCCGAGCCTCGGTATGTCGGTAATAATTCTTGTGTCGCGATCGGTAGCGTCGTCGCGATGTAGGGGTACGATCCGGCATGGACAGCGCGTAAACGAAGCGCGTGGATCCGCGTACAAAGATAACTGCGGGCCAGGAATACGTGATCGCGGGGCGCTGGAATTACGACGCTTGTCTGCGAAATAGCTAAAATGCGTGTTTCTTTTTTCCTCGACTCGTCTCAGTGGCAAGTGTTCAAGACGAAGTTGTAATCGACCGCGCCTTTTTATCTGTCCGACGTGTTTTTCTCCTGGCACTTGGTCACTTGTAAAGCTCATTCGTTGGGTACTCCGGGGCGCTTCCGTGCTTTTATCTCCACTGGGCACCTCTGGATCCGTGCCGAATTACGTAGCCTTCAGCTCGAAAATAGTTGCCTGCAGGTGAAGTAATAAGCACTGCCGACTCCTGGCTCGCGCAGCAGCGAGATAAATGGAGCCTTCAAAGCCGAGCTCGGGTGGGGATGAGGCGAAAGTGAAAGATTGTTTGGCGTGCATGTTCAAATGACGTCGTCATTGGCGGGTTAGAGAAATTACTGCTCGTTTTCGGTTTCTTGGTGCTTTGGTGGCTGGTAGTTGCTGGGCTTCTTGGCTTTTTTTTTTTTCTTGTCCAAGCTGTTTACAGCTTTAGATAAACGAAGGACTTTGCTTTAGGACATTAATTTTTATAGAAAATACACCGCATGACATTCTTGATGCACGGCGCACTTGGAACAGGGCAGAGGAGAGACATGTGCGCCGTGCCTCGAAAAAGTCAAAACATGTCCCACCAGCCCGTGTCGTCGGTGTCTTTTGCTTCTCGAGCCCTGTGAGAACAGCCAGGCGGGTTTGCGTCGTTTTCCAGTGCGTCGTCGGCGTAAGCCTGGAAGTCGTCGACGGCCTCCACCGTACATCGCTGATAATTGGGGGCTAAAAAAAGATTTAAGGCGTAATTTGCTTCCCGTTGTGCGATGCTTCGCAGCAACTAACTACCGGGTGCCGGGTAGTTTTCTCATTCAACCAACTCCACTTCCAACACTTTCTGCCGACTGCGGAATAGACCCACTTGGCGGGGTTAACTCGTGTACGACGCCGGCACTGACGCTCGTGCTGACAGCGTACTCCTCATCCGTCTTAATCGATCACGCGGCGGGCTTTCTCGCCTGCCACCAGGCAGCGCTCTCCGGGCACCGGTTTTTAAGTATCTTTTTTTTTTCTCCTCCACTTTACGTCACGGTCTTGGTTGGGCTCTTTTTCGCCTTGATGTTAATTATCGGTTCTTCCGTTCGTACCATCACCATTTCTTCGGCTTGTGAATTTGTGAGCGAGCGTTGGATTTTTTCTTCTTCTTTAAAGTATGCCGTCACCCGCAGAGCCAAACGCGGTTGCACAATGCACCGCTGACGTGAGAACGTGGGAATGAACGCTCTTCCTTCCCCTTCTTTCTCGCTGGGCGCGAGCAATGCGCCCGGATCTCCTCGTAAAGGAGACAAGGGCTCGTTGTGCGTGTCTCCTCCGGAGAGCGGGTCGAGCCGATTCCGCCTCCGGGGGAAAATGGGGGCTCCGGGCCATCGTGGAGGCCGAGGAGAGCAACTGTAGCGTGGGAGGATTCACTCTCGGAGGGCAGTCTTTTCCTGACCCTTCGTGACTGCCGCTGACCTCGTCCGGCGCAGTGGGCGCTGTACTATGCGATGATACGCGCTGCTGCTGGCGCGGCCACAGGCATCTGGTGGTTGCGGTGGTGGTATGTGCGGGCCCCTTCTTTCCGCTCACGAGCGGAGCCTCCCACTCTTTTCCGTCCAGCGCGCGTCAGAGCGGTTACCGTTGTTCGCTCGGACGTCCCGTAATTCCAGCTCTCTCGGCCGCCGAGTGGTTGGTGCGGGGGGCGTGTGAGACGCGGCGCGCCGCGGTGAGTGGCGCAACGGTGTTCCGCAGGGATGCACACGCACCGCTGCTTTTAAAGGCTGTCGCGGTTCGTCCAGGGCCCGATGTTTTGGCGCGAGAACGTGCAAATCTCAGGCGCCTTGCAACCGTGTCGGCCCATTTTTTTTTTTTTTTTTTTTTCCCTTTTCTGTCTTTCCTGATTCAGGAACTCGCCGCGCTGCTGGCGTCGGAAGTGACCGTTTCGTTCGTGGCTCCTGCGCTGTTCTGAATACGGGCGTCTTTTACAGCGCTGCTGTTTACCTCTGGCCCCTGTGTGCATGTCCCGCATGCCGCACTCGGGGGAAAAGAGGATGGGGGGGGGGGGGGGGGTTGTAGGTTGTTTTTATATAACTGGCATAAATATTGCTGCGAAGCATTTCGAGCCTACTGCACTAGGGTCAGTCCCTAATGATCCCCGATTGGCCTTCGACTGTGTAAATGCTATACATTGACACATCCTCGCTGATCGGCGGAAATTTTACCTCCGTTTGGCGGTCGTGCACTCTGTGGCCGCGTTTACATATCTGCAACAGAAACGCAGCGAACCCATTTGTCGCATGGAGGTTGTGTAAGCGGGCTGTACGCTATGAAGTCGCAGCGTCCACAGGCTTGGATGCTTAATCTCGCCGCTGCGCTATCTCGCTGCGATGCGCTTCTGTGACAGCAATGTAAGCGAGGAGTATATTAGTTTGGCTCATCTTCATTTGATAATTATGTGCACGCTGATGAGGTGTAAAATAGTTTAGCATAGCGTCACTGAACATGCTGGCTTCTTCTGTTACTTTCGATACACCGCAAGAGCAAAATCTGTCCCGCCACGGACATCCCGCTTAAAAACACGAAGCTAACGTGGAAAGGCCTGGTATGTGTGTAGTCGGGAACGAAGAACCGAAGGCGAAGAAGGCGAAGTTGGCTCGTGATGGTGAAGTCCCGGGGGGTGTTATTAGCCTGTCCGCGCGCGGAAAGCCGCTGGCGGAAGATTTCATCGGACCAGAGGCGGGGCGACGCGTCGTGAGGGCGTAGTTCGGCAACGGTTGTCACGCGGCCGCGCGGCGTGCGCCGTGAGGACGCGAATTGATTTCCCCGCCCGCCGGGCCGTCTTGCCGTCGTCCCGAACCGGAGGAACGCTTTCCGTGACCAGCATTCCTGCTACGCCCTGGTGGTACGCTCGTTTCGCGCTTGTCGTCTTGCTCGGAAATGATGCACGAATTTTTCGTCCATTGCGCGCCTTTCGCCTCCAATTGCATGCCGCCCTTTCTGTTGCGAGGACTCACGATCGCCGCTTTTTGAGCGCCGCGCGAGTCGTCGTGCGGGTCTCGACAAGTGGCTGCCTCGCGTGTGCTAGACAGGGGTCCTCCTCCTTTTGTTTAGCGTGCTGGTCTGACGCGAATGCTGCGCGATTTCGCTGGCTGTTATGCGGAATAGTCGGACGGTTATACCGCGTTGACTGTCGTGATAAGCTCGCCCATCGCGGGTCGTACTCAGGTCGCCGGCAGGTGCTCTGTGTTTCAGGCGACCTGGGCATGCTTTCTTGGTCCGCAGTGGTGAGACTATTGGCCCGCGGTGCTTTCGATGAACCGAGCCGCGCGCTCGTTGGTCGTGGACGTGGGCTGACCTGGCCTCTGCCGCTGGACGAACCCTCGCCGCGACGCTCATCGTTTCCGCCGGACGTGAGCTTCCGCGGCGCGCGCTGTTGAGAGCCAGGAAGCGTGCGCGGTCGTTCGACGCGGTTTGATTCGGAATCACGCATTACTTTACGCGGACGGTCACGGGCGCCCGCGGTGGAAACGGGGACCGGTCGAAGCTGGACGCTCCGCCGAGAAGTGTTCCTCCTCCCGTCCGTCGGCTGTGGCGTGGACGCGTTCCTCAACACGAACGTCTTCCCGTGCCCCGCATCGCGCCGGCAGATTTGTAGCGAATATCGCGTCACGCCGGGGAGTTTGAGGACGACGGTGTGCGCGCGTTGCTCACGAGCTTTCTGGCAGGCGCCGCCGCGTTCTGCTGATGGTCGGAACCGCGTTCGGTTTGCGTCGTTTTCCGGCCTCTTCGATCGCTGCCTCTGTACAGCGGCGGCCATGTCGCGACCGTCATTTGTGTCGTTTTCACGCGGAGCGGAGCACATACTGCGGAGTAAGCACCGCATGGTGTAGGCGTCCGTGACGGCCGGCGACGTTGTCATGTTAGTTCCGCAGAGAAGATAGGACAATGAATTGTTCTGATTCATGGAAAGAATGAGCACATTTGTCAAACTTATTGCCAACGGTAGGGCGAAATGATTTGAAGTTTGTGCGTCGAAGTTCTGTATGTGTTCAGCTGTCTGTTCATTTGCTTCGTGATTTGCCTCCCTTTCGTAACTGTCACTGTTCCACGATATCTGCGTAGGTCGCAACTATCTGCTCCTTCCGGTACGTCGCGCTTCCGTCCGCGTTGCGTTACGCGCCTTTGCCCGCGGTGCGCAGGTAATCGATAGCGACGACCGGAACCGTGATTTTCCCTTCGTTTCGGCCCCTACCGATTTCTTTTTTACATCCCAACGGGCCAGTGGCTGACGTGACCGACGGCCCCGTGGGTCGAATTACACCGAAGGGCGCTGCGTTCCGGTCAAGGAGTAACAAATCTCCCTCGTGAGCCGAAGTTTGTGGGTTATGCGTTGATCGTTGGCCCGGAAAGCGTTCCATACGTCGCGGACGTTACGGCGTTCTCTCTCTCTTTTTTTTTTTTTCTTTCAAATCTGACCGCCTATAGATTGTTTTGCAAGCAAGCTGGGTGGTTTTGCGGTCTTCCAGAGCTCCCCCCCTTTCTCCCGAGGACTCGCGTGTCGGGGACGCGGGGGGCCCGGTATTCGCGTACGCGCCGATCGTTTCCGTCACGCAATTGCGCGGATGAGTCCGTCTTGTTGCGTGCGTCGCTGTCGCGGCGGTGACCCGGGCAGCGAAACTTTCTCTGTCCCGTTGTCCGGCGCGGACGGAGAGATCCTCCGGCGGCTTCCGGCAACGACGAGGAAGGCGCGATTAGCCCCGATCTTCTCTCTGTGCCGCGGTCGTCGTCGTCGTCGTCGTCGTCGTCGTTTGGCTGCTTCGTCGCCTTCCTTTGGCTGGTGGAAACCTTTGTGCGATGACGACTGGCGACGAGGTGCCCGCCCGCCTTCTTCGCTGCGAACGCCTTCTACCCGCATTCTTTTCTCCCCTTCCTTTGTGCGGCGTGTTTGTCGAAATTGTATTTCTTTTTTCTTTCTGCGAGATTCCTTTGGATGTTTGCAGGAACGCGCATTTCGCGCGACAGTTGCTGCCGCTACGTTTGTGTAAACAACCCCCTGCGGTCTGCGAAGAAAAGGCCGCCTTCGGCGAGCTGTTTCTGCTTGTTTATTCTTATTCGCGAATTGTTTAGGGGTCCGGTCGGCGCTTGTGCAATTGACTCGTCGCGAAGCTGCAATGCGGGCTGGTTGCGGGTGTGCGACTTCGTTTCTTCGTTCGCCTTGCTTTTGACTGTGTGCGAGGAGCCGGAGTTCCTGCAGCGGTGAGCGTTGGCGGCCGCTTCGTATCGCGACGGATCCGGGGCCAACCGAGCTCAAGTGTATTTCCGTCTAGAGGTGAACTTATTCGCTTGTTTATGGTTATTTGTACGGCGTTTCCTTTCATTCTGGCACTGTGTGCTATGATTTCCGTCGAACTCTTCATTCTTTTGTAAAAATATCTCATTTTATTTCCTCTTTGATGCGGGTTTCCCTGTGATTCGTGTTTACACTTCGTTCTATCTTGCTGCTAGTTGTTTTATTGCCTCGGAAGTTTTTCTCTCTCTCTCTCTGCACACGATGTTATTCATTCATCAAACTTGCGGGACCCCTCGCATTGTATGTAAACAAGCGAATAGCGGTAATTAGTGTTTGCAGTCCTTGCGTCCAGTCGCCCTTCGCCGTCTCGCGGTTTTCAGCGCGCCGATGTTCCGCGAACGTAAGTAGAAGTCAAATAAACGGACGCTGTGCCGAGGCCGTTTAGCTGATTGCGGTCAGGCGCTGTCTCCCGCCGAAGTTACTTTAATTTCCCGCGTGCGCCGTGGGGGAAGGGGGAGCGAGGTCTGACCAGAGGTCATGTTGCGGCAAGCCCTTTCGTGCAACGTGTTGAGAAAGCTCTGGCCGGCAGAGTGGCCCCGTTTTCTTGTTTTGAAATATCGATCGTTTGGGTGCGGGGGCTGACCTTTGACCCTTGGCGGTAAGTGGGGAGAAGGGGGGAAAAAGAAAGCGAAAACAATGCTCGTTTTCGAAGCCGGTTGTCGGTGCTTGATTGCGTTGCGTGGCCGGGGCAGTGTTTTTAATCCAGTGTGGGGTTACGGGGATAGATTAAGCTAGCCTTTCGTCGGAACAGGTATCGCGCGGCGCGCCTTTAAGCTTGCATCGTTGCGTTTAGCGGTTCCTGTCACGACTCGCACCTTGGTCGCTCCGATCGTTGTGTCAGGTGACCCGTGGGTTCTCATTCTGCGCTAATAAATCCCCGCCGTGTGCCTACATGGATAGGTGCGAGGTGCTTTAGTTTCGACGCAAAATAATCCTGCTTGGGAGTGTACTCACGTGTCGAGTTTTGCAGTAAAGCATGGTCGCCAGTGTTACGAAATTGTTTCCAGATGAGAGATCCAAGTAGAGTAATGGTCGCGAAATTTGCATTTCGTTATTGTGAAGCACAATTCCCTGGATCGTCCAGTCTACGTGACGTTATTCTTGTCGTGAAAATATTGATTGATTGATTGATTATTGTGGGGTTTAACGCGCCGACGCAACGCAGGCGATAAGGCGCGCCGTAGTGGAAGGCTCCGGAGGAATTTTTACCACCTGGGGATCTTTAACGTGCGCCAAAATGTCGTACACACGGGCGTTTTTGCTTTTCGCCCTCACCAGAAAAGCGGCTGCCGCGGCCGGGAATCGAACCCGCGTCCTCTTGTCGTGTAAATGCCTTAGTAGCTGGCTTAATTAGGTTACGCAAGAATGATGGCATGTCCGTGAATGATACGGCAATCAGCAGCTGAATTGACGATCGGAGCTCTGTATAGTGGGTTTCGTTCCACCCTGGGCTCGTTGGAGTGCACACTATGCCATCGGCATTCACACGCTGTACGAAGTGCTTGGAACAGTTGGTTTACAGGACGAGCGCACAACGTATTATTTATGGCGTGCTAGTATCGTTAATAAGAGCTCTTTAAAAAACCGCAGCCAGCAGTTCTTACGAAGGAATTCTGGCTGCAGTATTGCAATTCAAAAATTTTAACAGCGGAGTTGTTTAACCTGGCCGTAAGTTGCCCAGCGCGAGCAGAAAACCTCCAATTGGAAAAAAAAAAAACGCTTCCAGTGGTGAGAATCGAACCTGGGTCTTTATCAAACCGGCGTCTATCCGATTGAGCTATCTCGCATTTAGGGCGCTCAGCAATATTTCTTTTCGGTTATTAGCGTTGGCTTTGAACAGCCGGATCTCCGACGAAGGGAAGACCACTAAGTGCAAGCTGCGCCATTTTTTTTTTTTTGCCCTTGCATAAAAAAAATAAGCAAACACATTCACAAAGGACAAAATAAAGTGACGGTGGCACCTAAGCTTTCTCTTATGACTGTGAAAATTCGTGAGCGTCTCTCCTCGCCGTTTTTCGAAATTTGCTCATGAATGACGTCTGGAATCTCGATGACAAACTTAATTCACCTGCTACTTTGCCTTTGGACTGCCACCTCCCAAAAAATGAACTTTAGGGGTGTGCTTGTATGACAAAACGTTGCTTCAACTTCACGGCCAGCGCGCCAGAGGCAATTATATTAGCCAAAGGTCCTGGTTCGGCGTGTCACTCTTTTTCGTGAGGGAAGTTGCCTCTGCTCACGGGCTGACGAGCGTACCCGGTCGGGCTCGTGGCTGACGTCGAAAGGTTTATTGGCTTGGCATTCAAGCCTCGCCGATGTCCGTGTAGCGACTTCGTGTGTGTGGCAAGCTAGCATGTTCTAGCAGACATCCACCCCGCCGGGTTCCTGTCGAGTTGCTAGTGTGACCAGAGACGACTGCGTTCGCCTTGTTTGTCGGTCTGCTGCGTAATGGGACGACTGTTTTTTCTCCATTTAGTTTTTTTTTAACTCGCATTCCAGGCTTCATAAATTCCGGCGCGCGCGTTACGCTGTCGGAAGATTCTTCCGTGTCGTGTTTTCGCCGGCTGGGTGAGTGACAGGACGGCAGAAGAGCACGCGAGCGCCGTCGCTTCGCCGGGGTACAGGTTCTCGTGTCTTCCGAGCCGCAACTTCTTGATCTTCGGCCACCGTCGGAATGCCGCACCGCGTGTTTTACTTGATTTTGCGCGCGCTGCTGCAGGACGCGGCAGTGACAACCGGCGGAAGGGCGAGCTGGGGCCCTTTATTATTTTTCGCCTAATTGCCGGTGCTCGTCGTTTCTTCACCGGCTCGTGTGGCTAGCTGTCCATCCTGGCCTTGGGCGCGCGAAGTCGTTCCCGCCGCCGGCGGCTGTGGGAAAGGCCTCCGACGCGGCTTGCACGACCGACTCCGTCGTGAGCAGCGCTGCGGACGGTCCGTCGCGATGACAGATATCACCTTGCGACAGGCCCTGACGTCGGCTTGTGCGGCGGGGGTTCCGTCGTGACCGAAATTAACGGCGTTCCGCCGACTCGCGTGCGGCAGCGCGAGACCTTGGTGACACTGCCTTCGAGGTAGACCCTGGAGGCGTCACGAAGAGAGTGCCGGAGCGGGCGACTGGGATGGCTACCGGAAAACAGCGCTGGTCACGCGGGGGGCCGGCTGCCCGAAAGTGCTCGAGCGTGAGCAGCGTCGTGTGTTCTACCGTTTAGGCGAGCCTGAGCGCCGGACTTGCTTTGCCAATTTGCTGGGTAATGTGTTGTGTACGCGCGGGAAAGCTCCGCCTTGTCCGTGAAGTGCAGTGCTATTGCTGGCACCTATTTCAGTTACCGGTGTAAGTAGCATACCCGCACGTTTTAAGTGCTGAGCACTTTAGGGACTCGCCTTGTCGTCATAGCTCGCTCGCTGGACCCAAGTAGAGCCGCACGGCGTTCCGTGGTAGCGGCTGTCGTCGCGGCGTAACCCAGAGGCTTCGAAAGCCAAGCGGTTAATATAGTCATAAGCGTTCTGAACCGCTGGCGCTTGCCATACATGTCCCCGTTGTTTTACCGCAAAGAAAACTGCAGGTACATTTGAGGCAAAATATGCGTAATTAATCGGCAGCGTCCGCTTTCATTTAGTTAGGAGCGCTCGTTGGGTTGTTTTTTACGATACTAAACGAAAAAAAAAAAAAGTGGCAGTGCAACGCCGGCACGTGCGCGAGAAAAAGCAAGCACAAAAACAACAAAACTCCCGCTGGCGCAGTTTCAGGCAGGAGGCGCGCGAGCACTGCGAAGGCGGGAAATTTGAGTTGCATTGGGTGGTAGCAGTGAGCGGATAACGGCGCCACAGCCCATTATGGCGAATCACTGCTCTGCACTTCCGACAGCTTTCACATTGAGTGTAACGGCTTTAATTTTTTTGTTAACGCCGACAAAGACTGCTCGTGCTGCGCGGATGGGCTTGTTTTGCAATAATAGCGTTGCCATAGCTTGCTCAGAAGAAATCTCCATTGATAAATGTCGTTTGTTCGCGTGTGAGGCACGCACTTGTGAAGCGATTAGGTACTCGGTTGATGAGGGTGATCGTAGGTGTTTATGAAAATAACGGTGCAAATAACGGACCATCATTCGTGCGCCCACTGACAATCATCCTGGTTGTTTCCGGAGTTGAGGGGAAGGGGAAGTGGGCTTAGTGATGGTAAACGAGCGTAGCTGCGAAAATGTGTGAAGCCTTGGGGAAAAAGCGTCGTCGAAGACGGTACCGGAGAAAATCGCCGCTGGCTTGTGTAAACGATCCGTCGATTTGATGCGTCGCGGTGGGCTGACCGTGCGGCGTATCGTGAGCCCAAGTTTCGCTTTGATCCCCGGGACGGCGGCGCCCGAAGGTGGTGGTCATCTTTCCGCTATTTCGCGAGCTTCGACGTCGGCAGACCTCGGCGTATTAAAACAACGGCGAAGTCGTGCCTGCGATGCGCACTGCCGCGAGAGCGTGACCTTTTCGTCGTTGTTGTTCCTTCCTCCCCTCCCATTATAGCTGCCCGTATCTGGCGGATCGTCAGAAAACGCTGATTGTTTCGCTCATGGGCGCGTTCGCCTTTTATTTTTATTTTTTTCCCGCGCTGTGGGGAACAGAAAGGAGGCTAAGGCCGGGCGAGTTTGTTTCTTACCCCTTATATATTTATTGATTGGCGCTGAGGACGACCACGTGCGCGCGTACGTGCGAAATCTATGTGCCAGGCGCCGCGCGGAAAGGGTTTGGGGCCGAAAACGGGGCCGGGCTGTTCGTTGTGTGGGAAGACGCGCTTTGAAGGTGGTGCTCTCGCGACATTAAACGAGCGCTTAATGCAATAAGACAGGGCCGTTTCCCCTTTCTTCTTCCGCGGCGTGTACAGCAGAAAGGGTAAAATTCAAGGACGGTGTGTATGTGCGTCCGCGCGCAGCGCGTCACAAACGCGCCTGCGCGGGCGCTTGTGTGTGAAATAGTAGTCGAAAACGTGAAATTCGTGCCGTCGTGACTCATGTGATCGCTAACGACTGGTATATGTGAGAGGCTCAAAGTTAATTTTTTTGTGATTCGCGTGTGGGTGAAAATGTGGCAGAATTGAGGCTGCCATTGTAGCGTGCTCTTCCAATCGAGGGGCCTTTCCGGAATATACTTCTCCGAACACTGCCGGATCGCCCGTGAAACTTGCAGTATCTGGGCTTGTGCCAAAATTTCGTGATAATTCGATTATCCATTTCAGTGAACTGACACTAATAGTGCGTGTACGGAACTATTCGGAATTTCGGTACTTTGCCGAACGAGTGGCGAAGAGTCTTTATATATCTTCAAATAAAATACTGGACTAATGCAACGCAAAGCATTATTACTGTACAATTATCCCTAAAAAGTTCCCCGCTTTGACGACGCAGCTGAAGTTCGGGAAAATGGTGGTTTAACGTGTAATGGGCCAGAACTGTATTGGTGCACCTCTATTTTTTGTATGACGCTTATTAGTGCCCATGGCCGCGTGCTTCTGCAACGCTCCTTAAAGGGCCATGCAGACAAAATACAAGTTCATTTTATTCGAAATATTTAGTGTTTTATAGTGCCCTCCGAGCTTGTGCGGCAGCAAACGATGCTTTATTCGCTCAGAAATGAAACATTGTAAGCCCAAATTTCAATTCTCCCGCTACATTGTGTGTTCTTGTGGCGGCAACAATGACGTATGCGGAGCATGGCCTTAAAACTAGATAGTCTGCTGACCAGGGCTGCTACCATCTCACAGACAGCGGTTTGGTTATCTTGTCTATCGCCCACTTTCATAGATGGCGCTGCAATACCGCTGAAGTGCCAGTGTTCGCACTTCGCTTGTGGCCGTACTTCTATACCTGGGGTATTTTTATTTAGGGATTCAGGCTCTAAAGCGCCTGAATGCCCCCTTTTAATGTGGATGGCGTGTACGGGGCTTGCGTGAATGTATCCCGGGGATAGAGAGGAGGAACCGTGTGTGTGTGTGTGTGGTGCTGACCCGCTGGGTGTCTCTTGCCTCTGCGCAGCCAACATGGCTCCGGGCGAGCTGAAGAAGCTGAAGAGCAAGCAGCGCAAGGCGCGGAGGCGCGCCGAGCAGGAGAAGGAGAAGCAGTCGCTGGCGCAGGAGAAGCAGAAGTCTCGGCAGGCGCAGCAGGCCCAGCAGGCGCAGCAGCAGCAGGACGCCGGCGAGGTGGACGGGCTGCGCGACGAGGAGCTGCTGCCCGACAAGCTGGCCAGGGTGCGTCCGAGGGGGCTCTGTCTCGCGGTGGGAGTTTGGTCCTCAAAGTGATTGCTGTTCAAAGCGTAACTCGTATGGAGGAGGAGGATTTCTCCCGTTCGGTCTGCGACACATTTGCTTCGGTCCTGTACCTCGAAGTGCGATAGCTATGCGCAGGATGGAAAGGGCATATGATGACTTCCCTAAAGCACGATGGGAGCGGGAGTGAGGTGACGGTTTTTGTTGTTTTTGTTTTTACATTGGTAGAATGCTGCAAAGGCCGGCTACGGTAGTTTTGTCTTCCGCGGCCGCTATTTACCCCCTTCATGCACTCGTTAAAAATAACATTGGCAAAGCTGAGAACGTGCTTTTTACAGCTCCGCCTGGACAACGAAGGGTGAAAAAGCATGATACTATATCGGAAATTTAGCCCGACGGTCTAAAGCCTGGTTGTGGAGATTCACGTGGAGAAGTGGGGGCAGCGCTGGTGTCATGCAAGTAGCCTGCGTGGCTGTCACTGAGCATATCGAGTGCGGTCCCCGAGTGTACCCGAGAGAGAGAAAAAACTATTAAACTGAGCTTGTCTTTAGCGTGAGAAGTTGGTAGTCGTTGTTATCAGCCCAACGACGACCGAGGCGGCCCCTGCGATCAGGGAGGTCTTGTACCTCCCTGTCGCGGGATGCCAGTGCTTCTCTCCACTGCTCAGCTGTGATGATAGGCGTTTTGGGGGCAGGCCCACAGAATGTGGGGTAGGGTGGCTGGGGTTGTGCAGAGGGTGCAGTTCGGGGATGGTACTTGCGTTGGGTGGATTAGGTGCAGGCGAGTTGGGTGTGGGTATGTGTTTGTTTGTATGAGCCTCCTGTCTTGCTCTTGGGCTGTTGTGAGTCCCGGGTGCGGGGGTGCTAGCTTTCGGCAGCAGAGGCGGTAATGTTCCGTAATATCGGTATAGTTACAGAGACTGTCTCTGGATGACCTTGCCCCGTGGGATGGGTCGGGTGCCACTCTCGGACGGGAAGATCTCGAGCCTGAGAGTGTGCGGGTTCGTTCCCTTCCTGTCCCGCGTGGGCCGGTGCCCGAGTGTAGCCGAGGACTGGCAGCCGTCGTAACGCTCCGGCGACGCGGGCGGCGGCAAGGGGGTGACTGAACGAGTCTTATCGCCGTGACGCACCACGTGTACTTTACTAGCTGCATTTCGCGCTCTTATTGGATTCCCGGGACACATTACCAGCGCCATTTATTTACTCACACGCGGTTCAAATATAGGCGGGAGCGGCATTTAGCTGATCGTAAGTGCTAATTTAATGCTTTGTCGGTCATTTGTGTGTAAAAGTTGATGGTTTTAGAATTGCGGAGACTAAGCGTTTTATTCTTGGATGTAAAAAATTAAAGCTGTTCCACTCAATGTGAAAGCTGTCGGAAGTGTAGAGCAGTGATTCGCCATAATGAGCTGTAGCGCCGTTATCCACTCACTGCTACCACCCCATGCAATTCAAATTTCGCAGTGCTCGCGCGCCCCCTGCCTGAAACTGCGCCAGCGGGAGTTCTGTTCTCTTTGTGCTTTTCTCCCCGCACGTGCCGTCGTTTCACTGCCATGTTTTGCGTTTAATATCGTAAAAACCAACCCAACGGGCGTCCTTAACTAAAGGAACGCGGGCGCTGCGTTAATTACGTAAATTTTTTTTTTGTCAAATGTACCTGTAGTTTTCTTTGCGCTAAAGAACGGGAAGATGTATGACAAGCGCCAGCGTTTCACGAGTTTCGAATGCTTATGACTAAACCGCTTGGCTTTCGAAGCCTCTGGGGTACGCCGCGAACTACAGCGTTGTCACGGGACGCCGCCTTGGTGCTCTGTATATATACTTGGGTCGAGCGATTGAGCTAGAACGGCAAGGCGAGCGCCTAAAGTGCTCTGCGCTTAAAATCGTCATGCTTGGGTCATGAAGGTAATTAATGTTTCGCCGCTGTCCCCTTAATTTAAATAACTGTTACTGACAGTCAGCCACGTCTTTTTTCCTCGTTAGTTTCATTTTCGGCTCGAACCGGCGCTGCGTCATTGGAAATGCGGCACACACAACCGCGGTGCATGCTGAGGAAGCGCTTTTTTTTTTTTTTTTTTGCACCGTGACGCGCCAATCAATTCGCGCAAGCTAGGCCTCGTTGTGCTAAGATCCTTCTTGCGGAGAGATAAAAAAATGAGGTTACGTTAATGCTGGTCACTGCATTTATGCATTTTCTTCCTGAGCGTTAACTGGCCGTTGGGACGCGCACGCCGTCATTGAGCAAGGGCAGCGGCAGGTACGAATGCATTGGCGCATGATTGGCGGCGCTGCTGATTAGCCGGCCGGCGACGCTTCGCGGGCGGTCGGCGTGGGAAAATAGTACGGGGAAACTTGGCCGCATGGAGGAAAGAAAAGCTTGGCCGCCTTGACCGGGTGCTGCCACCTGTGGTCGCCGTGGCGCAACTGACCTCCGCCGCTTTGCGTTGCCGGGCGCGATCGCGGTGCTCCCCTCGTTCTTGACAAGATGGCGTTCGCATCGTGCACGTGACGATAGTCTTTACAGGGCCTATTCAAAGGCGGAAACTTCCGTTCCATCACTGCAGTCAGGCTGTAGTGTTACTGATGATTCAGTAATGGGTAATTGATTGGTGAGGGGATGGGTAGGAGAGAAGAGAAAGAGGGGGGATACGGAGGCGGAGATAAATAGGGGAAGGAGGGGGGGAATGGGGTGGAAATGAGTAGCAGCTAGAGGATGAGGGTGTGCACTCTGGAGGGAATGGGGAGGGGGGTGATTGGGTGACGATGCCTGGGGAAGAGATCTAGTGGCGGGGTGAGAGAGAGGGAGGGGGGAAGTATAATGGAAAGGGAGGAGAGAGTGGAACAGAGGGAGAAGGGAAGAAATGAAGAAAAAAAAAGTGAAGATGGGAGGGGATGGGAAAGGAAGATGAGGATTTGGGAAAAGTGTTGGGGGGGGGGGGGAAGGGCTCGGAAGGGAATAAGTGACCGGTAAAAAGTAAAAAAAGTGCACGGGTATGTCGTCTGCTCCCGCCACTTCCGGTTCGAGTTGGCGGCGTATGCACACACGTGTACGTTGGTGGCGTTCGCGCGCGTGTTCTTTATATGTCACAGAGCGCTTGTCTTTGAGAGAAGCCCTTAGTAGGATTAATCGTTGCTATTCATTGAATGCACGGTGCATGAGTTTATTTTTTTTATGCCATGTAACGCCCTGAATGTAACCATGTAACGCCCTGAATTTCCACAATAATGCGGATTTTGCGAAAGTTCCACCTTTAATTGTCATACTACCATAAATGGAGATAATTGGTTGAACAGAATTTTCAAAACCCCCCAAAATAATTTTTGGCAGAAGTAGCACTTGTAATCATTATAATAGTATACCGGGATAATTGGTCGGGCTGGATTTAGAAAAACCAAGAAAACTGGCTGTAAAGGACTGACACTCTAGACAAGCGGCATCAGAATGCTACGTATTAGTAGACAATTCTCTGAATTTCTGCAGGCATTTTTTTTCTGTGGTGACAGATAAACAGCATGCACAAGCGCATGAAAGCCGCCGGCGTACGGGAGGCCAGAAGAGTTCTCGAACCAGAAATGGCGAGAGAAGACAACGTACCCATGAGCCTTTGCGCTTTTCACTGGTCACCTGTGTAGTCTCATTGAGAAGGAGGATTACGATTGGATGCTATATGGTGGGAAGCAAAACTAATGATTGCATTAGAGGAGGGGAGTGTATCAAAGGAGGAAAGGGTGTAGTGGAAGGGGTAGGCGTGAATGAGTGGGAATGAATAATGAAAAATATGAGGGTGAGGGAGTGATGGAGAGAGAGAGTGGAAGAAGAGGGGTTGTTGTAAACGGAAAATAAGAAGGGAAAAAGTATAAGGGGACAAAGGGTTTGGAGAAATGGATACCAAGAGGGCGGCGGCAGATCACAAGGGAAGGGGGAAGAGCAGGAAGAACAAAGGGGGAGGGAAAGGAGGGGAAATGGGGAGGACATAAAAAGATTGGCAGCGATTATTGCTTCCAGTGTTACTCTTTTATTGTAGCATAACTAAAGGTTGTTGTCAATAGTGTTTTTACTAATTTAAACACTAGAAAAGCGTTTACAAACAATACACGAAAAGTTCTATGGGTGTGAAACAAATAGATAGATTTACAAATACAGGAGAAGTAGCCTCAATTTTTAAATCAACCTTCTGTCACAGTCGCAAGAGATAATGAACAACCCCACTCGTAGCTAGAGCATCAGTTGTGAGAGATATGGCGCATAGATGCTGAAAACATATGTCACGCATCAAAGGTAGCATAGTTCAGCAGATTCGGAGTAGTGTCAGATGCAGTGTTTTAACCCCACAGCTCCTAGAACAGACAGTGTAGTGTGGAGAAGCAGTGTCCTGGCGAACAGTGCCACTTCAGCGTGTTCTCAATGTTGAGGCTACCATCTGGCAACAGCATTGGGGGCAACTGCGGTCCCTCCCTCCTTCCCTCCCTCCTGCAGACGGAGGAGCCCCTGGAGCAGGCCATCCAATTCCTGCGGCCCCTGCAGCAGCTGGCGGCCCAGCGGCTGGAGACGCACCTGCTGGCCTTTGAGATCTACCTGCGCAAGCAGCGGCCCCTGCTCATGCTGCAGTCCATCAAGCGCGCCTTCCGCCTCGACCCCCAGTGCCCCCGCCTGCACGCCCACATGTGCACCTTCCACAGCCTCGGTACGTGCGCTCTCTCCGCTTTCTTCTCCCCTTGGCTCAAGCGGTGGCGTTGGAGGAAAAGTATTGCCTTGCATCCAGTTCTGTCACCTTTTGCGGGGAACACCAGAGTCTGTCAGCGCCTTTTACAGGGCTTCCTTGAAGCAGGTTTTCTGGCATAGGGGGAATTTTCATTCCAACTGCAAAGTTTCTTAGGAAGCGGCTAGGTTTTGTTTGCAGTGTTAAATTATCTAGAGCAGGACCTATGCAGAGCTTGTGTTGGGTGGGTTGCAATTTTGTTTCTCGCCATGCATGCCGTGTTTGACCGGTTGTGAACATTGGCTCAGGCCTTCGGGGGATGTCAGAATGAGATGGTGGCGGTGTATCCTTTCGATCGCTTTTCCGACAAGCATCGACTTTACCACACAGTGTCCCAAAGGAAGGATCTGCCGGGACCCATTGTGACTGTGCTCGAGAAGGAAATGGCCGAGCTGTACCAGTCCAAGGACGCCAAGCAGCTGAACGAAGAGTTCCTGACCCAGCATTCGCGCTCGTTTCCGCACCTGGTTGAAGGTGCGCCACTCTTCTTTTAGCCCCGCTGCTTGCCGGTGGGGCAGGCCTGCCTCTGCTGGCCAGGGAGCCACTTCACGTGCCTCTTCTTGCGTGCAGGTTGCCGCATGATGTACTTTTTGGATCCGTCGAAGCAGAAGCAGGCCCTTCAGATGATGACGTCTCTAAACAACGACTTGGAGGGAGTCACTATTGAGGTGAGACAACCGTCGGCTCTTTCCTCACAGCAGAATTTAGTCGCTTCAGTGCTTTTTCGATGCAAGGTGGAGGAGGTGGTCCTATTTTGCTGTCTGAATCCTTCCTGTGTGCTGAGGAAAAGCACGAGATTTGCATGCGGAGTGCTGTTCTAGGCCACAGGTGTGTGCCTTGGAATGTGTTCGGGGGGGGGGGGGGGGGGGGGGGGGGGGGGGGGTGAAAGAAAAGAATGAAGTCCAGAACATGCTTTGTGCAATGAGATTCCTCAACTAGAGATAGGCAGACTTGGTTTGAAAGTGAATTTATTATCCCTTTGCCACACGACGTGTACAATTGTACACGCGACTTTTAAGAGCATTTTTGTGAGTTGCAATTGTAGTCATCCCCACTTGAACTGCAAGTTGGGTTCAAGAACACCTACTGAGCGGTTCAAGAACATTTATTTGGCATGCCAAACGCTCGGCAGTTCAAGAACACCTACTTGACTCGCCAGATGCTCGGCGCGTCAAGTAGACGTTTTTGGTTTTTCGTTTTATATCTACTTAAAACGTTTACTAAAGCAAAACTGAAGCTGTTACCTTAATGCGACAGATTCGAATAATGTGTATACGTTTTGTATTGTAGCAATGGTTAGGAAACGGTGGTCACGTTTACAATAGCATTTTTGCAATTAGGACACGACCTAATTAATTAACTACTTATGAGATCGAGTTGTTCATGGTTTTTAAGTGAAACTTTGGTTATCGAAAACGTGCACAGGCAGTTTCAAATTTTTCCGACCCCTTTATCCTAATGCATGTCGCAAAGGGTTATGCAAGAAGATCAACTGGAAGAACCTCTTTACTGTCGAACATGGATGTATCGAAAACGGGCATATTCTCTCTAATAGTATAGAAATTTTTACGTTTATACTGAACAGTATTTTTACCCACCTTTGGTTTATCGAATGCTGCGCTTCGGCATGCGCCGCTCCCGCGAGCTTTACGGTTGCTCGGCAAGCAACACCGCGCCTCCTCCAGGACCCGAAATGCTCGGAAAATGTGAGAGTGTAAGGGAGAGAGGCTCTGACTGTGCATGTTCTCCCGCTCTCTCTCATTCTCATTCTTCCCCGCTATCGGCTCAGGAAAACGTAAAGGCACATTTCCCACTAGCGATTTGCCTCGTCGCGCGATGAGCCGGCCGTCGCTTTGTGACAGCGGAGCAGATCGCTCTCGGTCCGAATTCCCTCGTCGCGCGACGGCCCCACAAAACCGGTAAGCCAGTCATGGCCGTGGAGTAGGCTGACGTAGCCGGAAATGAAACGTTTCGCTACATCCGGCAGTGGAAACGGCGGCGGGCGGGGGCGGGCGAGCCGCCGCCGCTGGGTCGAGCCGGCAAGCAACTTCCCGTGCGCTTCGGTTCTTTCGTCAGTGGCTTCAGCGTACACGTGCACTAATCAACGAATAGCGTGGAACTCATCAGTGTGGAGAAACGTGTATGGATTGTAAAAAATTGGGCCCATCTCCCCCACAAGGGGGGACTCGAGTAAATGCGTCGCGTAGGGGGTGGGTGGGTGTATTGCGTTAAAGGGGTCCTGAAATACCTTCCGCCGATGCATAGATCTACATGTAACCAAATAAGACAATGTATTAGCAATCTCCTCCCGCAAGAATTTTGTTAAAGCGATGAGTATTAGCTGAGAAATCGTAAATCAAAAACCGCGCATTATCGTCGCGCCGCGTTTCCTCCTCTTTTCAACTGTTGACGGCGCGCGAGCACTGCCTCCCATGATGCTGCGCCAGTCAGCGGTGACGTACTTCCGCATTACGGTCCTCCGACTGCCGTCTGCTACGGGCAAGTTTTGTTGACACCATGAATTCCGCACTCCGCTCAAGGATGGATAAGCGAACGAAAAATCTGGCCGCATGTGTGCGGTGGCCTGGCCTTGCCCTTTCGCGGTGTGCGTTGCTGCAGTGCAGCACGTGACTTTTAATCGGCGGCGAACTCGCAGCCGCTGGGGAGGATCTTGCGCTCGGTCCCTTTCATGCACCGCGCACTGTTTATCCAAAAAGCGCTGTATCAGATGTGGCCCCACTGGTGCCGGGTCTTATTTTGCGGTGGTGGTAATTCCTGCCGGCGTCATGTGAAAAAGACATTTTAAGCCGATACAGAACCCGTGCACAAAACGCTTCAATCATGTGACCAGTTCAGCTTGGGGCGACGCGTGGTGGAGAGCGGCAACGTTGGCAAACATGCTCCGGCGCGGCTCTGAGCTTTCTAGCGCTGGAGCGAGCGCCTTTCTTTGACGATCTCAAACATCGGTTGCCTTGGCAACAAGGCACAAACCGCCCCAGAGGTCAGTTACGATTGCGTGATCTCGGTTCATCTTGGGGCCCCACCTTGCGGCATATGGGCGCTGCAGGCATACTACTCACTCTCATTTGGAAGTGCGAGATGCGTTTGGCATTACAGGAGGCGATGGTGTGTGTGTTGTGGACGCCTTTGTTTCGCGATGAAATGCGACGTTGTGCTTCTGCGGGTGGATAGTGCATCCCATGGCCTGGATTATCTTTCTCGAGCGACGTACGACTCAACCTCGCATGGGGTATGTGCAGTGTGCGTGGCTAAAAGCCATCTCGGCTTGCGCGCCAGAGTTAAGTGACTTGCTGTTCGTCCCCGCAAACCGCGCGCGAGGTGAGTGCCGAATTTACGAGGGGCAGGAGGAGGCAGCCCATCGTCTGTCAATCGCGATTCAGACTTGCAACGCATGTTGTGACGTTGTGTTCGTTCGAAACCCATCTCTGGATTGTTTTGAAGTGGAAAAAAATGTATCCGTCAAACCTGGGCATTCGGCTCAGGGCGTTCTCTGCGATTGCACGAAAGAAGTGCCACGGGGCTTCAACGCTTTCTTTATGGACGTACTCAGGTAAGAGAATATCCATGTCGTGTTATGGCCGTGTTGCATTCAACACGAACGGTTAAGCGTTTGTTTACACTTGTTTCGTTTGTCGTAAAATGTCCAAGCACTCCGGCACTACGCTGGCAGATCAGCCGGCGAGTCGACGCTGAGCAGACGACTCATCTCTTTGCCGGAAGTGCGTGAAAAAGCCGCCCAATAGCAGGATGTCTAGCTCATGACGAACATCGGGGAATCGATGATGTAGACATGTGAAGATGGCGGCGTCCAAAAACACGAAGGAAAGGGTGAGAAAAAAGCGACAAACTTTGCAACAAAAGTGTGAGCTTTCCGCTGCGCGTAAAAGAGTAATACTTGGCCCAGATGACCTTGACGACCCAATCTAACGATTGCGCTACTTCATTTAGTGTGCTCAAAATGCCTTTCAGGGCCCCTTTAACATTAGTGTTTGGGGGGTGGTGGTGGGGTGGTAGTGAATGTGTTAACTATTATCGCGTATTACTATTAATTATTATCATTTCTTTCATATATTAATTATTACTTTTGTGATTTTGCGACTCGAGTCCCCCCTCGTGGAGAGATGGGTTTTTCTTTTTTTTTTTTTGTGTGACTCAAGAAGTGAAGGCAAGGAGTAGGTTGTTGTAAGTCGTTATTTATTTATTTGTTGCTGTTGTCGTTGTATTGGACGCTGAGAACGACGGCTTCGTGGTCGCTAAAGTGTACTGTTAAGGGGTCTTTAATCAGTGGTCGTGCGTTGCAGCAACTGGTGAAGACGAGATCGATGCAACTGCTGCCGTGTATCAGCAGCTTCTTGACGTAGTTTGAATGAGTCAAGGATATAAGGCGCGTTCGTACCCTTTGATTCTGTGTCGCTTTTGTGGCGCAGTGGGTAGAGCACCATGTACCTCGCGTTCCGCCCACAGGGTCGTGGGATCGAAACCAGGCGCCGATAACTATTATTTTTTTTTATATAGTGTAGGGAAAGGGGTGCGGACCTGTTGTTGAGAGCGGGGAGGGTAGCGTGATGCGGGAGAGGAGTGGGGGAGAGGGCGCTCCTGCGCGCTGAGCTGTTGCGGACGGACGGCGGACGCTTAATGTGAGTTAAAGAAATGCCCTGCATTTAAAACAAGTAATCATCGTATACAGGTGGATAGCGAGACGGTAGGTTGACTTGCAGCCTCTTTGTACTTCTATCGGCGATTGGTAAACACGCGTAGAGTTCGGAGGCGTCAGAACTTTGCGCCCGTGAAAAGAAGTGAAATTTGTGGGCCGTGATGCGGGTGTTGTGGTGTGAAAGCAAGCGTGTGCATTTCTTCGTGCAATAATATGTTGAAAAGAGCCTTCTTGAGTTTGTTATTTTCTGCTCCTCCCGCAACCCGCAATGCTTTCGGCATTGTTCCAGGTTAGTAGCATGTGTTTTAGTTTGCTTTCTACCTGCTTTTGTTGCGCTCGTGTAACATAATTTTCTTTGACTGTAAATGGCTGACGCACCAAGGAGGTCGTACAAGTCGGGAAGCAGCTGCGCTGAACGTAGTCGCATCATCGCTGATTGCAAGTGCGAACACCGCTTCATTGCTTAATCGCGCGACGCGCGTTGTCGCGCGACGAGGCGAATCGCCAGTGGGAATGTGCCTTAAGAGCGCAGGACTGTAAATGGCTGACGCACCAAGGAGGTCGTACAAGTCGGGAAGCAGCTGCGCTGAACATAGTCGCATCATCGCTGATCGCAGGTGCGAACACCGCTTCATTGCTTAATCGCGCAACGCACGTCGTCGCGCGACGAGGTGAATCGCCAGTGGGAATGTGCCTTAAGAGCGCAGGACTGTAAATGGCTGACGCACCAAGGAGGTCGTACAAGTCGGGAAGCAGCTGCGCTGAACATAGTCGCATCATCGCTGATCGCAGGTGCGAACACCGCTTCATTGCTTAATCGCGCAACGCACGTCGTCGCGCGACGAGGTGAATCGCCAGTGGGAATGTGCCTTAAGAGCGCAGGACTGTAAATGGCTGACGCACCAAGGAGGTCGTACAAGTCGGGAAGCAGCTGCGCTGAACATAGTCGCATCATCGCTGATCGCAGGTGCGAACACCGCTTCATTGCTTAACCGCGCAACGCACGTCGTCGCGCGACGAGGCGAATCGCCAGTGGGAATGTGCCTTAAGAGCGCAGGACTGTAAATGGCTGACGCACCAAGGAGGTCGTACAAGTCGGGAAGCAGCTGCGCTGAACATAGTCGCATCATCGCTGATCGCAGGTGCGAACACCTCTTCATTGCTTAATCGCGCAACGCACGTCGTCGCGCGACGAGGTGAATCGCCAGTGGGATAGTGCCTTAAGAGCGCAGGACTGTAAATGGCTGACGCACCAAGGAGGTCGTACAAGTCGGGAAGCAGCTGCGCTGAACATAGTCGCATCATCGCTGATCGCAGGTGCGAACACCGCTTCATTGCTTAATCGCGCAACGCACGTCGTCGCGCGACGAGGTGAATCGCCAGTGGGATAGTGCCTTAAGAGCGCAGGACTGTAAATGGCTGACGCACCAAGGAGGTCGTACAAGTCGGGAAGCAGCTGCGCTGAACATAGTCGCATCATCGCTGATCGCAGGTGCGAACACCGCTTCATTGCTTAATCGCGCAACGCACGTCGTCCCGCGACGAGGCGAATCGCCAGTGGGAATGTGCCTTAAGAGCGCAGGACTGTAAATGGCTGACGCACCAAGGAGGTCGTACAAGTCGGGAAGCAGCTGCGCTGAACATAGTCGCATCATCGCTGATCGCAGGTGCGAACACCGCTTCATTGCTTAATCGCGCAACGCACGTCGTCGCGCGACGAGGTGAATCGCCAGTGGGAATGTGCTTTAAGAGCGCAGGAATGAAGGCACCATTGGTCTCCTCCTTCCTTTTCCCCCCTCACTTTTTTTTTTTTTTGCTCAGCCAATCACAGCCCGCGCCAGTGGCGTGACCCGCTACACCTTCAATAAGGTGGCGTGGATGAACTGGGCAAGTAGGGACAACCGAACTTTCTGGAGCCTGGGAAGATGACCCGTGCACGGACGACGCATTTTTAAGTTGTCGTCCCTTTTCCTGACTGCCGTTCCAGCCGAAATGTCTGCTGACGATTTCGTGAATGTTGACGGCAGTGTTCAGGCTGTTGCGAGCCTCACTGACAAGGACGTTGCAGAGACCCAGGCTGACAGCTTGAGTGGCAAAGAAGATTGTCTGGACGAAGGGGCGGCTACACGCTCCTACTCCATTGGTGAAGTGGCAGCAGCATTCGGCTTGATTTGCTATTGTTGCGATAACTTAGAGGGGATTGGGCTGTAGCACCTTGATAGCCTCGAGAAGGTCGAGACCAGCCTCTTTAATTTAATTGCCGAGAAAAGAAGCAGGTCAATATCAGATTTTTTTCCTATGCAAATAAAATATTCTCTTGCGTTATGCATGCAGAATTAGTTGTCGTAGAATGTGCCGATTGGTAATTGATTGTGTGCCGCAGGTAAACATCTCGGAGCCTGTATTTTTTATATGCCAAATTAATTCGCGATCCCCTTTGAGTTTGATATATCTGTGTTTGGCGGCATTATTTATTTTTGTTATTCATCCTCTAGATATTTCATTTAACTTAAAGTGGTGTATATGTTGGAAGGTGTGAAGAAGAGAATAATGCATACTGGCAAATATTTTGTGTAAGTGCATTCATTATGCAAGTGCATCAACTGGAACAACCTCCATATTCTTTATTTTTGGTATACGCCATAGAGAGTTCAGTAAAATGTTGAAGAATCGCCGATTGTTGTATTCCTTGGCATGAAGAAAGTGTAGCTTAGCCAGGACCCTCCTGTCCTGTGCGCAGCACTGCCTGCAGACTCTCGAGTGCCTGACCAAGGGGGACATGGGCTCGTGCGAAGCGGAGCTGCTGCAGTTCCGTGCAGCGTGCCACGAGCGCTTCCCCCTGGCCACCGCCTTCCGGCCCCCGCAGTCGTCGGCCAATCACGTGCGGCCGGAGGAATGACCTCGGGGGGCGTGGCCGTGCCCCGCAGGTCCCCCCTTCCTCCTCCAGTGCCTCCGCTGATGCGTGGCCCCCTCCCTCCTGCGGCACTGGCCGGGTGGCAACCCCGCCCTCCTCCTCTCCTCCCCCGCACACAGAGCGGGCGTGAAAGGGAACGCCACCGACGTAGCTATCTTCTCCGAAGCAGGCTGTTCCGAACTGACACACCACGTGTTTCCGGCAGTGCGTGCCTCCTGTGTGCCACTGGACGGGGGTGATGACAGTGCCGGAGCTGCAGAATAAAGAACAGGGGGCGCAGAGTAGCCCCTTTGACTCTGAACACCGCCCTCTGGGCGGGTTTGTTGAAGTGTTTGACATGTGCAGTACTTTGTTATCTCCTACTTGGAAGTGGAAAGGAAAAAGGAAAACTGCATTGTGGCATGTCGGAACAAAGGACGCTTCGCGGGGGGCTCTTAGGTTCTAGGAAGCGTAGGGTCGGCGCTCATTTGATACTAAAGGGAGGGGGAAAAATGAAGATAGGTGCGTTTGTGATCTGCCTGGTCTACATTTTCGCGGGAAGTGTGTTGCTTGGCCGTAGAGGTGCCAAGTACTGGGCACACTTTGTCTCTTTCCATGTGCCGGTATCGCAGCAGCCGCAAAAGTGAACATCAGAGCAGTAAGTGTGTTATCAAGAACATACTTGAACATACAAGAACCTTCAAAGGATTGTTTTATGCAGATGTGTTTGTATCTCTCTGACAGCTTGATTGATGCCCAAAGTTTGAAAGCTTCGAATGTGAATCTTCCAGTTTGAGCTCATTGAACGCCGCAGATTTCATGCAAGGGGGGTTCTGGAGTGTCAGTCTCAGTAAAACTCTGAGGGCCATAGCATATTGGCTTTATTAGAAGAAGAACATGCCAGGGTGGGTACTGGCAGCAATACAAGTTTTTTTTTTATTAATGTTTTGAGCAGTACGCAATTTTTTGTTTAGTAATGCCACGGGTTTGCGACTGTTCACTATGATTACGGAATGGCTGTGTCTTAAAGGGTGTGGGATGTTTTGGCACTTTAGGTTTTGCAACAAGGAGGAACGATTAATGTTCTCCCCTTTCCTGTAGCGATCTTCTGTCCATCACAGCCCTCAACAATGTATCTTTTATTTCTTTGAAGTGCCACGTTATGAATTGTGTGCAGTATGGTGAGAGCTGAAAATTGAATATAAGGCAACAAGAAAAACGTTTCATGACAATAGGTACGTTACGACACCTGCTTTAGTTTGGGAAAGAGGGTCGTGTGATGGAGGAGCCTTTGTTTGGTGATGCCTGGTGCTTCAGCGCGAATAGCAATGGTGTGCACTTCGGCGATGTATGAAGGTGACTGCACATCGGCAAATGCATCCGTTACGGAAGTTGAGGCTTGCTGGATGGTGGTCGGAGCCTTCCTTATTGGCTGCGTACAGTGGGACAAGAATAGTGTCCTGCATGACGTCCACGTAATGTGCGCCCTCAGTGAGTGCTGGTACAATGCAACGGCCGTGGCGGGATTTTTGTCCCTGGCCGAACGGTCGTATTGAGACCATGCAGTGTGGACTTGCACGTGTTTCCTGTTTAATTTTCCTGTTTTTTTTTTTTCTACGTGAAGAATGATTGGTGCAGTGTTGTTTGAAATAAAAATGATGCAATGAAATGTGCTTGTGCTTGAGTCATCAGCGTGCCTCAGAAGTTCCGATTGTCCCCCATCAAAAATGGGGGCATGGTAAAGAAGTACTACATATCACCAATTTTTGAGCGTTGGTGTTTAGGTATGCTGTTTCCTTCCTGTGCCTGTCATGATGCCAACAAGTGTGAGCACCCTGTGTTGTGGGGAACACACACCTGGTTTGCAGGCAGCGCCTTCAAATGAACTCCAATGTTCTCCACGCATAAATGAATACAGGACTGGACTGGACTGGAAAAGACTACTGGAACAAATCCCGCAGTAGGCAGGAGCCAGGTTACGGCTCTGCCTCGACGTGGCCTGGCGTCGTGCCTTCTTCTGTGACCCTACTCGTCACTAGCCCGTCTTCGGAGCCCGTGCCTTTCGAGCGTGGCGAAGACATACTGGATGGCTCGTGACTGGTCTGTCTTGCTTTTAGATTCAATGGCTCTCCGGAGTTCCTCCAGATACTCCTCTAAACTTGCGCCGTCTGGGTTGGCAGCACAGTCCCACATGATGTGCCACCGGTTGGCCGGTCCTTTCTCACACACGCAGCACTGATCACTCGAGTACTCGTCCGGGTGCATTCGATGTAACGCCACCGGCAACGTTGTCGACGACACTTGGAGTCTTCTTAGATGTATCGCCTCCTCACGGCCCAGCGGCCAGTAGGGCAGCAGGTACGCTCGTCTGGCCAGTTGTAGGGTGTTCAGTGTTTCACCGTAGCCCCTGGCTCTGTCGGTTTCCGTCCCTCCACTCCCACTCGGGACAAGTGCTTATTGTCGGGAGCATGGTGTGTCATAGCACGCACTTCCCTGTGGGCCGTCTTGTTGTGGTTCGGTGCGTATGGTGAGCAGTCACCTGCGTGCGCAGGGATCTGTCTGACCTCCACTCGTCTTCTGTCTCAAACTCCCGATTTTTTTATAACTCTTGCTGCCTTACCGCTCACTCGACCTCTCGCCAGGTTGCGGACGGCCTCTTGCAAGTCTCTCATGATCGTGTCGCAACCTCCCTCGGACATCGCCAGGGCTATGGCGATCTCCTCGGCCTCGGTGGCGTTCTCGCACTTCGCACTCGCCAACTTGGAAACCCGTCCCATGCTTGCATTCACGGTCACCAACGCGTATCTTCTTTTCCCGTACTCCGGCCGCGCCAACGTACCTCATCGGCAGGTCCCCGCTGTACTGTTCGACGAGAAACTTGGCTCTCGCGCGTCTTCTCTCTTGGTTGTGCTCCGGGTGCACGTTCGTCGGGATGGGGCTCGCCCGCACGTTCTCGCACACACTCTCGTCGAGTACCTGGAGGCGTCTCCCTGTGACCCGGTAGTGGCAGTCCAGGGTCTCGAGGATGAATACAGGGTGACTTTAAAGCACTTCAGTGTTACATTTTCTTTGTACAAATGCAAAGTGACAAGGCATGACGGGAACTGTCGTCCTTTAATTAAACGGTGCACCCAGGTAATGTCACGGTACTGGCAGAAATTGTGAATCTTCTGCAAGTGGCTGCAATTACAGGTCTTCACCTAATACGTAATTCTTGGTCATAACGAAGTTCCACCTGCCGAAAAGGAGCTTGTAGTAGGGACAAAAGTTGGACTGGGTGTCGTCCGCACCACATGTGGGAGTGCTGGTTGGATATCCACTATGACTTAGGCCCAGGGGTAGAACAGCGCCAAACTTGCTTAACTTGCGCAGAACCGTCCCCGTTGCACCAAACACGTTTATCAGTGCCGTCCTACGCTGCAGATTCCGAATTAAGCCACCAGATACAACCTCCATATGATGATGTGCGGCTGAAAACTTGGCTGAAACATCGTGTTTTCGGTTTCGTCAATGCGGTAATGGTTCCGGTTTTATCGAGGCTATGAGCAGCTATTGAATTTGGCTTTTGCTTAGCTGTAAGCAGAATATATTTAGAGAAAAATTTTGGGAGTTTGTGAGGTAAAATTTTAAGTCGCATAATAAATCATCTGAACAAAACTGAACACTGAAAGTGCCGTGCAAGAACAGCCACCACCGTTCCCTTCCCACGGTCGTTGCGGCATAAAACTGCCTGTGTTAACGGTCATTGCAAGTGCTCATGTAACGGCTATTAACCACCGCTGTTAAAAAAAAAAATTAAAGGCAACAGCTTCATAATGCAAGCGACTCTGGTTCAATTTCGACTACAGGAAGCGTTTTTTTTTTTGTTTTGTTTTATTGCGGTGCTTAAAGTGCCTTTGTGGAAACCCATTGTAAGTTGGCTTTCCTGCAGTGCATTTCAGGTGTCGCTATTTGGATTTTGGACTTCAACTTAGGACTGAAGACATTGGCTTTTGACCAGAGAAAGCTTTGCACAATCATCTTTCACTTCATCCACGATCATCATCATCAGAGAAAGTTGGCTTTCCTGAAGTGCGTTTAGGGGCAACATCGCCATTGTTGAGGCACAGAAAGCGTAGCTTTAATTATTGCACAACCTTGCAGAACGAGCATTTCCGGACCCTCATGTAGGCCACATTTGTTTCCTAAAGTGCAAGCACTTCTTTGCGCAAACCTTTTCTTTCCTCCATGAGTGGAAACAAGTTAGCCTCCATCGATGAATGATGCCGACAATCTAAATACAGCATTCTCGCAACTAGAAGTTGTTTAATAAAACAGGAAATGCCGTAAACGTAAAAACGGGGCGACGACCCGTACGCTTTTGGGTACCACGGTTTGTGATGTCACAAAAGTGGTGAACGGCGAGAGCTCATTGGAGAAGAATCTAGCCGTTTTCCTGTATACGCAATTGCGAAGTGGTTAAACACGTGAAATAGACGTAAATCAGCTTTCCGTGAGCTCATCGTATCCAAAAAAAAAAAAAAAACACTACGCAGGGTGCTACCGTCACTATTCAGTCAGCCATCATTTTCAGTTTTGTTCTGGAAAAGCATATGCAGCTATTCTAGCCACTGTAGCATTGGTGCGCAACTAGCGAAGCCGATAACCATCGACGGTGATCGCCTGAGCTTCTGCAAGCAATATACCCGGCAGGAAGCAAGCAGCTAAAGGAACAAGATGCACAGGTAACTAAGCGAGCCGCCCGAGTTTCCAATCTCCTGTTCTCCGCTCGCAGTGTCGAAGTCACCGTTAATTTAAAATGTTCTTCCGGTTCGAACATAAGCGCCCGTGAAATGAACTTACTGCGAGTGGTTAGCTGCCCGTTCGCCTCGAGACACCGTTGATAATCACCGAACCACCGTTGATAACGCGTGCGTCGCTCTGCGCGGGCAACGACTACTGACACGGCTGTCGTGAAAACTCAAGAGGGTTTATTTCACGCAAGGTTCGCGCTGCGCGAGAGAAGATAATATGAGGTGGCTGTGATCGCTAGAAGAGGGGTGTATAATATAGTACAGGTGCAGGCTTGGTGCCAGCCGGGAGCCCGCGACGCCGTGATTGATACTCGAAACGGTGCTTGTTGCTTCAAAAGCGGCTTCGCTGCAGCCCTCCGGTGCTCATGTATTCCTGTATTCCAGCAACTTCTAGAACGAATGCGGGCTTTTACTAACGCACACTGAAGCTTCATACAAAGCCTAGTTGTGTAAAACAACACAACAGCCCTGTACTTGCCTCCGGCCAATAATCATGACGAATCTTCAAAGTCCCCAATTGACTTGTCTTCAGCCTCACGGGTAGACACAGCTTCTGGCAAAGATGAGTCTTGCACATGCAACGCCAGTTGTGAACACCGACCGAGGCGACGTCGCGACGTATCGCTGCGAGCACGCCAACTTCGCAAATGGAAAGTGCGCGCCAGGCTCAGCTCGCTGCTTGCTCTTCGTTTTCTCCAGTCGGGCCAAAAATATCTGGCCTTACTTCCGGTATTACATAAAGGAAGTCACGTGACATTAACAAAGCAGCGTTTGGTACTTTTTATCAGCAGTGTAAAAATATTTCGGCGGTTACAAAAATTATTTGTTTATGAAACTTTTAGGGTGGTAACAATAATGTTACCGTAACGTTGTAATAGTGATGTTCCTAGATACGAAACTGGCATAAACACTGGTTCTCATCCGCTAGCTATGCACCACTGATCTCCACTGGACGGGGCGGTTAGCTGGAAGTTTCGGTTGTGATCGCATAATGTCGAAAAACAAGGTGCGATCGGCTGACAACAGCGCCAGCATGACGCTCGCAAAATATATACCTTGATAGCCGAAAGTCACGATGGGCTTCCATAAAAATACGCTGGAGCTTTTTCTCAGCTGTCACAAAGGCGAACTCGCTCGTGCCAGTACGATTGTGCCGCGTCCATTTACACCGATCTGAGTAGTTGGCGCTTTGGGTGCGGTTTCATTGACTTCATCGTAGGTATATACCTCACCAAGATCTAATCATGGAGCGGGAAAGCGCGGTAAACGTTAGGGACAGATGGGACGGTACACCCCTGTAAGTTGTAGCACGCATGTGGGTTTCGGCGTCGCCCCGTACGTTGTATTTGTGACGGGGTTTTTCCCCCTAGGTGCCTGTGCGGGCACAAGCTTTTTTTAGATGCGACGCTGAGAGCATCTCTTGCTCTCGGCTCTGTCCCTCTTGCGTCGCGGCGTCCGTTGTCCGCGCTGCTGCGCCTCTACTCCCCTCTCCGCGATAGCGCACACTCTCACCCAAACATCTGCGACGCGCGGCGTAGCGCGACGGTTGGCGGCGCTGCACTCGGCGGAGCGCGTGCTGTGCGCATGTCCAACGCCCTCTCTCTCCGCGGTCTCCTCTCCTTCGGCGCTGCGCATATAACCGGTGTGCCGCGCTCCGGCGGTCTTTCGGTCGACGGTCGCTCTGCGATTGCGCTTGTACTCTGGAACCCCCTCAGCGTCGCATCACACCAGGGTTCCCGCGAGGGGAGGTGGGCGTAATTTTAATTCGTATTTTTGGCCATGCGGCATACGAAGAAAAGATAAGACAGTCGGTAGGAGAGAGAGAGAGAAGGGCTACAAAATCACAGGTAGTCAGAAATTGATGGCACTGGACAAGTCTAAAGGCAGGCATGGAGTCCGGTGTCGTGTAAAAAGTTCAGCAGCGACCTGCAGTAGCGGTCTTCGTGCACCTACCGGTTGAAGTAACCCGGTTTATCCCACCGAAGACCACCACTCTTAGCGCACAGCCCCGAGCTGTTCGTGTACCTGTGCACGTCCACAAGAGATGCTTGACATCCGCTTCAGCCGCTGGAGCCGGACACTTGGGACGTGTTCTTGGGTCTTCTGGTGAGGGTCCCCAAGTCCTGGGGACTGAAGGTGTGAGAGCGACCCTAGCCCGAAGACTCCTGAGAAAAACGTCCTCCACCCGGGAAAGATTATTGGGCAAGGAGCAGACACACGGGGGAATTAGGACACGTGTGTCCCTCCTCAGGAGAGATTTCATGGCTAAAAGGCGGTAGCGTGGATCACAAGGAAAAGGGCTAGGGGCGGATTCAGATTCAACTGGGGCAGGAGGGTGTGAAAAATTGTCCGCTAATTGGTTAAAAATATTGTGGCCGTGCCCCTGTACCCAATGTACGCGTATCGTTAGCTGTGCTGTCACGTGGAAACTGTGAATGTGCTGGCACATCACAGGAGTCTTTCTCACTTGCTTCAGGCCTCTCAGTACGACTGGTGCAGGGGCCAGGAGCTGCTGGACACATATTGGTCCCGTGAATAATAGGGAAACACCCCATCTGGTGCCTGCGCTCACACACCTTCTGTAAGGGCTCAGTAAAAGTCGATTCTCTCTCTCTCTCTCTCTCTCTCTCTCTCTCTCTCTCTCTCTCTCTCTCTCTCTCTCTCTCTCTCTCTCTCAGGTGCTTCAAAGTACTGAGCCAGTCTGTGTATATACTATATATGCACCTCATTGATGTTAGTAAGTGCGTTTGCAGCTTTGATGGCGTCATATGCAGCCTGGAGGTCCGGTTGCAGCGGGTCCGGCGTGTCGGTGGAATAACAGCGCGAGCCTTTCAGTTCTGAGTGCGTGGAACTGACGAAAGCGGTACGTCCTCCGTGCGGTAGAAGGGCTGCGTGTGTGTACAATCCGCATTAACCTTCAAGGACCGTGGTATCTGAGGTTGGCGCTGGCTGGTCACGGCGACGCAGCTTCGCTGTCTTATTTGTTGTTATTAATATATACAGCGCCATAGTGGAAGGTCGTCTGTGGTGGAAGTCACGGGAGACTCATTAGAGAAATGGGAATGGGGCGCTTCGACCATAGGTGCATAAAAACGCTTGAGCTTACTTGCTTCTTCACGTTGATTTACAAGCTCCGTGGTAGTATTGAGCGTGGCGTGCTCCCATAAGATAGGAATCGGGGTGAGACGAGGAAGTGCCGTGATGGTGCGCATGGCCTCTCTGTTGATAGCCTCAGGCTTCGCCCATTGTTGTGCTGCGAGTCTGTGAAACTGCGCCTGGTAGAGCAGGCGCGGCTGTAGAACGGCGCGCGCAAGTCGCCGAGCCACCTCAGTGCGGGCTCCTCCACTCCGAGTTGCAATCCAGCGGATCAAGTGCACGGTCGTCGAGGAGTCTCTCCGTGACTTTCGGAGCCAATAAATACCCGAAACCGACTGGGGGATCTGAAGTCCGAGCACCCGCAGCTCTTCCTTGGCTGGTATTGTGTCTGAACCAATTTTAATTGAAAGTTAGCCTTGGAGGCTAACTTCCTCACCGCCTATACCCACTTGTACATAGCAAAACTTCAGCTGAAATTTCCAGGCCGGCTGATTGCGCAAAGGCATGGAAAACGTCCAGGGCTTGGTGCAGATGACGAACACGTGGTAGAGTTCTGCTCTATCAAGGTAATCATAATTATCATCATCAGCAGCAGCCTACTCAGGTCCACTGCAGGACGACGGCCTCTCCCATTGACCTCAAAAACGCTCCTTTCCTGCGCTGTTGGAGTCCACAGTTTACCCCCGAATTTCTCTATTTCATCCCTCCATCGGGTTAATGGCCTTCCCTTCTTCTAGGCCCATCACTTGGTATCAATTCTGTTACACCGCTTGTCCACCGCTTGTCGGTTCGTCTCCCCACATGGCCAGCCCAAGTCCATTTCATTTTCTTTATTTGAACTATGATACCTTCTACTATAGTTTGTTCGCTGATCCAGGTAGTTCGTTACTGTCCTTTGTGTTGTTCCTAACATTATTCCTTCCATGGCTCGTTGAGCCGACCTAACTTTGCTTACTAGTTGTTTAGTAAGGTTTCAAGTTTCAGCTCCTCGTGTCATCAGCGGCAGTATGCACTGGTTGTAAATTTTTCTTTTGAGGGACAGAGGTAGCTTACTTTTAATTATTCGGGAGTGCTTGCCGAGTGCTCCCCAACCCATACCTATTCTGCGCCGGATTTCTCTCTCGTGTTCGGGGTCAGCACTAATCATCTGTCAGAGGCTTATACTTATACTTATTCTTATACTACTTCTAGTGTTTCGTTTCCTAAGCTGGAGAGGTCGTTTTCGGTGGGTTTATTCCTCCTTACTTTAGGTTTATTCATACTTGTTTTTTAGCCGCACGACCATGCTTTGTGATTGTAGTTCCTCCCCCGCAGGGGCACCATGCGTTTCAAGGTGACGGTAGTGGCGACACCGCGGACCCCGAGCCCATGTGGATTGGACCCACCCACGCCCTCGGCTGTGCGTGGCTTTGCCGTGTCCAGGGAAAAGGTCATCTTGGTGGTTGAACCAAAGCCAGGGTTGTTTTGGACCTTCAGGGCCCCCTCTCAGAGGCAACACACCACTTTGGCCCCCGCTTCCCGTAGACGGGGCCCCCATTCTGACCCCCCGACCTGGGGGGAATCAGCTTTTCCTGTCTTCTCCATTCTTTTCCTTTCCTATTTTCTTTCCTTACCCTGTCCTGTCATCTTCTCTCTTCCTCGTTTCTCCGTTTTTTCTCCAGGCGGCGAGGGTTAACCCTGTGCGAAGGCTTCACCCTAGATTCCGAGCATAGGGTTATAGTGGCAACGTACAGTTAGCGTGTTCTGCAAAGCCACGCTCCCTTGTTGGGCTCCGTGGTGGGTGACTGGCCTTGCTACCGAATTGATTCCATATTTTATGGCTTCCTTCTCCATTCCATCTAAAAGAACTGATCGGCCCCCAAAACGAGGCCGCACCGAATAACCTGTTTTCAAGAACCCTGACAACTTCCCACGCTTTTTAATGATGCAGTCAGCTGATAAGGCAACCCCCCCTCACCAGCAAATCTGTGTTTTTAGTTGCAAAGTTCACTGAAAGTTTGATAGGCAAAAACTATGGAGCGAGAAAGCTCACTTCTGGGGACCCTAAGTATAACCAGAGTCCTTCAAAAGTATTGAAGGACTCGGGTATAACGTACTCTTTATTACTAAAGGTTGCTTCCCCACAAGAAGACCCAGTGTGCAGAGGTGCACCCTTTACAGGCAGCTTACTTCGTTGTACTGGCCAGGGTGTCGAACCGGAACCGGAACCGAACCAAAAACCGGAACCGAACCCGAATGTTTGCCCGGAACCGGAAGTGAACCGGAACCGTATTTTTTCCGCCATTTTGGAACTGAACCCGAACCGGAACGAATCGAAGGAACCGTTCCGAACCGGTTCCAGGCCTCAAAAATGTGATTTCTAGTTTTCCATTTCGGTACCCTACCTTGCGTCAGAAGATATTTTGCCACTCGCCAGACAGAACCATGAAATATTTTGCGTAGTCTGCAGTTTCCAAGGCCCATCACGTTCTCTTCTAATTACTGCCCTCGATTTATTGTAAAGTTGTCCGTACATAGTATCAGTTTGCGTTAGGTACTGCCCATCTCTCCCAATTATCTTTTACATTTAGCATAACTTAAGTTATAAGGCATATTACGAGGCAACATATCATGGAATATTCATCATGGTTTCTATCTACATGGTGTTTAAAATCGTGTAAAGTTTTCAATGTGTTGTTAATTCGCATGCATACCTGTCCGCTTGTGAAGGCCTTCAGGGACACCATCAACAATAAATCCATATCTTCCACTTATTCTAGTTTGAATGGGCAGTTATATACAAACAGCACTGAGATACCAACCCTTGCAGTTCTCAAAATTAACATCACTTTTTCTTGTATACAGTGCCGTTGTGTCCTTTGGTTACTGCTTTAAGAGAACATGAGATATAAAAAATGAGTAATCCTAATTTTCACTTCTAAAGTATATTTGATAGCATTTTCATGTTATCTTGAATCTGCTCAACCTTAAACTTTAGAGGCGGATGGATTGAAGTCGATTAGTGCGCGTTAGCGGGTAGACTGGGGTGAATTAGCTGAGTGAATGAGCTAATGTGTATTAGTGGGACTGGTGTGTTGATTAATTTGGATTAAAGGAATTACCGGGTCAGTTAAGGCGGATTCGACGGTCGGACCAAATATGATATCTTTGGGGTCCTTGGCATTTGGAAATTTTGCAGCGTTCTCGTTCTCGACCAATCAGGAAATTTTGTCACGCACAAAGTAGCCGCAAAGTTATGTGACGACCGCCTGAATGCTATAAAGGGCCTTTCTTTATGCCCGTATTGCGCTGTTATGTTGTTTCTATATTAACATTGACATCTCGCACTAAAGTTAATAACTTATTGCCTAATGGATATTTTATATTCATCAAAGGGTTTTCAAAATGTGTATATATATGAGGGGAGACTGTTGGAAATAAACTAAACAGCAAGAAAAAAAGGGAGGGACGATCAACTGGTTTGATGCAAAGACGCCCGATAGCATTCTGCAATACGTTCTCTTTGTGTTACCGTTCTGCAGCCTCCCCACACGTGTAGCATCTCAACCCCCGAACACAGCCCCCTCTAAGCTGAGGAAGCGGCGATAGCACGTGCGCTTAGCCAAAGCGGCGCCAAAACTCTCATAACAGACTCTTAGCAGGCGTGGCCCAACTTTACCAACGGTCGATTGCATGTTACAACACTTCCGATGATCAAATCAGAGACCACCAACGTGACCAGTCACGATTGAATGGGCACCAGCGCATACTGGCATTCCCGGCAAACAAGATCACCAACCTCGTGGGTCGAGATTTGACTCGCTTAGCCAGCGCTGATGAAGCCCGGCCCGAGTGCATGCATCCTGCAGTCACAGACCAGGAAGTTACCCAGCACTATGGCCTCTTCCATAGAACGTATTCCTCCCCGCACAAATCGCTGCCGATTAACCAGGAAAGATTACTCCGCACCCTGTGGGCATACAGCTTCCCACACAAGACACAACTCTCTCCATTTCGTTGCTTCTGTGGAGAGCCTGGGAACATCATACACATAGTAGGCGGCTGCGACAAGTGTGCCGTAGATCCATCCAACATCGCCAGCTCCGGCCTGGAAGATCAGTTGCTCTTAATGGAAACGGCTGTCGATTCAGCCCCCTCGAATGAGGTCGCCTGTCTGAAAATTTGCCTCGATTGAATTAAACTTCATTTTATCTCTCTCTCTCTCTCTCTCTCTACAAGTGATCATTACTGCTGCTTGTGACTTCACTTGGCTATCATCTTTCCTTGAGCCCAATTTCTGTCACCAGTCGCTGAAAGGCCATTAGCAAGTTGCTATCTCCGGTGGTTCCCTATCCAATGCCGTCATATACACGCCGCCCAGTGAGTCTTTGTATTCATTCTTTCTTTCTAAAAGCTCTGTTAGCAGATAAAAGATGAGCAGAAGGAAATTTCTCTAAATGCCACCTGCCACGCTTGGCAGTCGGCGCCACATACTCGTCACACTACCATAGAAAACATTTTGCAGGTACAGGTAAAGGAGCTCTTCAACACTTTAGATAAACTCACCGCGGTGGCTCAGTGGCTAAGGCGTTGCGCTGCTGAGCACACAGACGCGATTTAGACTCCCGGCCGCGGCGGCCACTTTTCTGATGGAAGCGAAAAGCGAAAACGTTCGTGTGTCCGAAATTTCGTCGCACGTAAAGATCCCCAGGTGGTCAAAATTATTCCGGAGCCCTCCACTATGGCGCGCCTCGTCGTCGGCGTTGCGTGGGCGCGTTAAACCCAAAAATAAATAAATAAATAAATAAATAAATAAATAAATAAATAAATAAATAAATAAATAAATAAATAAATAAATAAATAAATAAATAAATAAACAAATAAATAAATAAATAAATAAATAAATAAATAAACACTTTCGATAAACGCTTTCACTCTTCTTCGCATCTGGAAGCACTGCGAAAACTGTAGCTATTGCGAGCACAGAGCAACAGTGCGTGATTTCCTCGTCGCTGCGGATACACATTCCGTTTCTGCTTCGCTTTTGTGAATTTTTTAAGTGGCTATCAACTGCGTTCTGTTCTGCAACTTAAAGAAAGCCGGCAAACAGCCGCTACACCGCTGTAATGACGTCATTCAGAGGTCGAAGAACGCGAAGACCGGGAAGGAGAGAAAAATATTTTGAGCAAGTTTCTATGTTATCTGACGAGGAGAGAGCAGTAATTTTTGGCTGAGGCACATTGCGACCCCATAATCTAATGTGTTGGTTGACTACTTTTTTGCAAGCATTAAACATTTAGAAAAAAAGTTGAAAAAAGTGTTGCAGGGTCGCATTAGTCGCATTTGCAGGGTCGCATTTGGCGAAGACAAAATATTTGGACAAAGAAACCTTCATTATGACTTTGTTTTTATGCCGAATTGATAAGGAAACAAAAAATGATCCCAAAAAATGAACAGAAAAAAACACGCCTGCTTTTTTTCTTCGAACCCGTTTGAACCCGTTTGAACCGGTTCGAACCGGTTTGAACCGGAACGGAATGGTGCTCTGGAACTGAACCCAAACCGAACCCGAAAGGCTTGAACCCGAACCCGAACCGAACCCCCAAAAATTCCGGTTCGACACCCTGGTACTACTGGCCTCATTAAAATCTTTGTGTATTCCGGAATAAAACACTTTCGTGTTAAAAACAATTTTGGTTAGGCTGCTCACAGCCTCCCTCCATAGAAGGCGTAACGATACCGCCGAAGAACCACTGTCCGCACACGTTTTTATTTTTGGGCGGGAATTGTACTTGGCTTATTGTTACACGTGATAGTGCTCGTGTCGTGAATAATGGGTATGACTCGTTAGGAAGGGTCACGCAAGGGGCAGTGTCGCTTATGAGAGTTGGCCAGTGTCGTGTCAAGCAAGAACCCGCGCTCGACGGCTGTGCTGCGTCGGTCGGCATAGTGCGCGCCGTACACACTAGTGCTTCTATGTTAAACGTGTTCTTTCGTAAGTTCCATGGCTTAGCCCAACATTCTTACTGCTGTAAAAAGGTTGGGCACTGAATTTGATCGCCAATAGCTCGCTCCGCAAGCTTATAATCCCTGTTAAAACTGTTTAATTTGCGCTGGAACTGTCCATAATACATCGTTGTTCGGTGCGGAAAAGTCGCGAGTGCGTTGCATGGTTATTCTCAGTTTTCCTTATTATACAGCTTATTTGAGGAAAGTTTCGTTAAAAGTGGCGTCAGTGTTATTCTAACGAGGCAATCATTCGATTGAACAAAACTTTCATTTTGTATTCATGGCCCCTTTAAATGTCGATGGCTTAAAATTACTGTTCTTTTCTGGCTCCCCGGAAGAAATCATACGTCTCGCTGACACTGTACTGGGTAGAGTGCAATATTTTGCTTAATGATTATGACAAAGTTAATAAGAATAAGTTACAGTTCCATTCGAATCGCGCCACAAAAAAAAAAAAAAGGTGATCGTTCCTAATGCTCCAGTTGACTTGACTATCATAAGTTTGATTGATTGATTTTGGGGTTTAACGCGCCGACGCTATACAGGCGATGAAGAGCGCTGTAGTGGATGTTTCCGGATTAATTTTAACCACCTGGGGATCTTTAATGTGCGCCTAAATCTCGAACGCATGGGCATTTTCGCCTGTCGCCTCTATCAGAAAATCGGCCGATGCTGCCGGGAATCGAACCCGGGTCCTTCGGCTCGGCTGCACAATGGACTATAATGCTTGATGCTGTCATAATGCAAAGTGTTTATGACACCACTTTGTAATGTAATTTATGAAAGTCATTATGCAAGGTAATTGAATGTATTAAGGTTGTGAGTGCGGGCACCGATACTTGACTGCAACCGAAGTACTATTGTTTCTTTGTACATTCTAATTTACATCGAATTTGACTTTCACGTGCTTAGTGTCAAAAATAACTACTTCTACTGGCAAAAAATAATACTAAGGTCATTTAGAAAACGTAACAAGGTCAATTTTGAACTTTCAGCACAAGTGGCGTACGACACATATATGGCAATATTAGCAACTTTAGAACGTCCGGTTCGTACAAAGTTAAAAAAGGTCGAAAAAAATGCGAACAATGTATCCAGCAGTGAGCCAGCATTACCTACACATCGCAGCAGGAATCCCGACGCCTGGAACGTTTCTACTTAGTGCACCAATTGGGAGTATCCGCAACACATTACGACGCCTAGCTCTTATGCGGCATACGCAGGACGTTGACATTCCTCGAACATCATTTCCATATTGACACAAACGCATTTGCGTGCAGAAGGAATCGTTTTTAATTTTTGTTGTTATTGTTTATTCATATTTATTTACGTGTTGGGTATGTTACAACGACGTCGCGCAATTTTTGTAAGTACCATTGGTGCACTCCACTGCATAATTACACTTTACCGCTGTCACGTTTTCGATACATTTATATAATTTTTTGCCGATTTTACATGCTTTTTCGTAAGCTGTGACATTGGTAGGGTCACCCTAACATTGCAGTCGCCTATACAAATATTATGCTGCTGCTTTTGTGTCTGCTTGCATTATATACATGAAGTATATGCACATGCTGTCGTGTATTACGTTGCATGGGGCGGCACACATGTGAAGTTACCCTGTGCAGCTTCTTCCACTCTCCTCCATTAGTACTTCGTGGCTAAAGAAAGAACCGAACTGAAATAGTTCGTCTAGGTGGTAGCAGATGGTGTCCTGTGTTCTGTAAACTTTCGAGTTGGCGGCGAGCACTTCATGGGTTAAAAAAAAATTGAATTAAAATAGTGTGTCTAGATTGTAGCAGATGGCGCCACGTGTTCTGTCAACTCTTGAGCTGCCGGCGAGCACCTCGAGGGTAAAAAAAGAACCGAATTGAGATAGTGTGTCTAGGTGGTAGCAGATGGCGCCACGTGTTTCGTAAACTCTCCAGTTACTGGCGAGCAGCTCGACGGCTCTCGCGGAGTGGCAGTACCTCCTTGTTCTCTTCCAAATTTGAAAGAATGAAGCAATGAAGTGTCACCGACCGACCAGATTACACTGCTCCAAGAGATGGTCACTGCACATAAAATGATGTAACCACTGAGTTTTCAGCAATCTCACGTTATGCAAGTTTGCGCACTTGCTTGTGGAATTTCATGCACCTACCAATAAAATCGACTCTTCAGAATCCAGCATCATTAGCTCCTCCCTCTTGTGTCCTTGAGCTTTTGTTCTCTGTGGCATTGCACGAAGCAGCCGCTTTATGTACGACGGCAAAGTAGGCCCGTTTTTTGTGTTGAAGCATTCCTTTTTTTCTTACTGACTGATATGTTAATGATATTTGGTTCTGTGCGCGAATGACCGAGACGATGAGCAACACCTGCAGGTCGAAATTACGAGGTGTATTGAAGACAGCGCCCAGGGCCTATCGTTCCCACATGAGCTACCGGGGAATGGTCACCTCAGGTTTTTGGACCTAAGCCTGCGGCGCCTGCGGTTCGACAAATGGCATACCTGCTGGAGACCGGAACAGTAAAAGCTTCCTCCCACATGACTCGGCACATTCCAAGAACGTGAAAAGAGCGATTGCAACTATGGCTTTGCGCTCCGCCATTGAGAATTCCCACCTGCATCAGATCAAAACCAACGGCAACTAGCAGATGGCCAGGTTGCGTAACGCCGGCTACACAAAGAGCATGTTGGTGGCAGTGTGCAAGCCGGCTACAGAGTTTAAAATGAAGGAAGTGAGCACCATACGTGGAACGCACGAAATCGAATACAGTAGTGGTTCCCTACGTACGCGGCTTCGCGTGCAACCTCAAGAAAATTGCAACCAAACAAAGTGTGTGCGTTGTATGCAGTCAGTGCCCCCAACACGGCGTATCAAATGTGCCGAGGAGTAAACAACGAGCCTGAGTAGGGAGAATACACCACGAACGATAGAAAAAGATACGCGGAATGCCAAACCGGAGTGGTAGCTCCCAATATCACGCGAAAAAGTCTACGTAGGACAAACCGGCAGGTGCATTAATAACGACAGGGCACGAGAACACACCGCCTCTCTCAAGACGTCATCCGGTCCCCCTTTATTTCATTGCCACACTTGGCCCGACTGCACTGCGCGCGTCAGTGAAATCGACGTTCTTAGAAAAAAAAAAAAAACGCAATTGCCTCGCACGTGAAATTGTCGAGGCAGTGGCTATCAACAAGAACGGTGACACCTACGTCAGCACAGTTCCTTTTCCTTGGCTTTTTACAAAAAAAAAAAAAAGACCTTTTTGGGGAATATCTGGCGCCCTAATTTCGTAGGATGAAAGAGTTTCGCGATTTTTCATCGCTGTTCAATGTGTCAGGTATGCGTAAAGCAAAAATGCCCGTGTGTACGAGATTTCGGCGCACGTTAAAGATCCCCAGGTGGTCAAAATTAATCCGGAGCCCTCCACTACGGCGCGCCTCATCGCCTGCGTTGCGTCGGCGCGTTAAACCCCTACAATCATCAATCATATATGCGCTTTTTCGTTAGTAAATTCAGTTAATAATTACAAATGTGTCCGCGTTTCCTTCTAACGTCCTTCTTTTTCGTTCAAGGTGAAGTTCGCAGTCGATATGAACCAATCGGCCAACCCCCAGCAATTTTCTTCAGCCCCCTGGATTTTGCAGATGCTAGGCGAAGCGGTAGCAGCGGAGTAATCAATGTTAAGGGGCAAGCCGCACTGCTGGGGAGGGAGGAGGGAGGGGAGGAGGAGAGGGGGAGGTTCTGGTGTGCGCCGATCAGACGGTATGTCTAATGATACTCATTGAGATCTAATGTTGCCAAGCATGAAAAATTGACGAACAATGAGTTAGACGTTGCTTCGCATGCCGTTAAGGTTAACGCTAGGGCTGCTAAACCTCCGGCCGGCCTAACCCTGGCGATTGGCCAAGACCCTGACTGATAGTAATGGCGAGAAAAAAGCAACCACACAAAGGAAAAGGGATGATGAGCAGGAAGCCACACAAGCGTAGATGTCCTCTGCAACACGAGAGAGAGAGAGAGAGAGAGAGAGAGAGAAGCAGTGAGCGAGCCAGAGGAGAGAGACGAGAGAGATGAGGAGCGTGAGAGAGAAGAGAGAGAGAGCAGAGAGGAGAGAGCGAGAGAGAGAGAGAGAGAGAGAGAGAGCATGAACAATAAAATAGAGGAAGAGCTTCACAGAGGCTCATTTGAAGAAAGCTCGCCTACAGAGGCACATGCGCGGAGGTGAATTAGACGTTTTATTAAACGGTTAGCACCTCAGTCGTGTCAGCCAGCCAAAATGTCCAATCAATCAATCAATCAATCAATCAATCAATCAATCAATCAATCAATCAATCAATCAATCAATCAATCAATCAATCAATCAAAGCAAAAGTACTAGGAAAGTCGACCTGTTTAAAAAAATACGGGCGCGTAATCTAAATATTTCGAGCGTACCTTGACGCACTACAATGCGTTACATACACAGTGCTATACGTGCTACAATAGGGAGTTTTAGCAGTCCGTCCGTTCAGGCGTGTACGTAGTTACCGGGTTGACCGGGACCCGTCAGGGCACTTGGGCATTCGTCGCGGTAGGGGGATTAGTTCCGCGGGCCTGCCTTCGCCATGTCCGCGCCTCCTCGCCCTTCCGCGCGCGCACAGGCGCAGATGGGTCCCGGTAAACCCAGTAACAACGTACACGACGGAACGAACGAACTGCTAAAACTCTCTAATGTGTTACACACGTACACATACTCGTGGTAGCATAGTGGACAACTCTTTGCCAGCAGAAAACTTAGCTGCTTTCGCATGATATCTCGTAGTTGGCGCAGCCAAACCATCTGTCATGTTTTATATGATGCATGTATTCCAGGCGATTATACGCGCGTGGTGCTTTTAGTTGCATTCTTACCACAAGTCTGCGATTTGGATTATGATAGAATGAGGGCTGTGTCCACAGGAGAACGCATGCTGGGCTGAAACTATAGTGAAAGAGCAGTTTGGACTTATTCCCCGCTTTCCTGTGTAGCAGAGAATCGGAAACCCTCTATGAACGGAATTTTTTTGTGAATTTATTTTCAATCTCAGTTGCATTCGTAACCTAATATTTTGGTAGAATGAATGCGGCATTCATGCAAGATCGCAGTGTCATTGAGAACTCTAGCAAAAACTTGTACCTTGGAAGGAAGGTAGTTTGTGAATTTATTATCAATACTAATTGTTTCCTTAAAATCAATCTCAGTTGCTGCAGCGTAATCTCTGGGCAGGGTGACTCAGCAGTTTTGTCGATATCTCTAAAGATTACCTCATGTTCAAATGAAAGTAGCTTCTTTCGCGTGCGAGTCTTTGCGGGAGTCAAACCAGTGAAGATTTTGAAATGAGCAAGCTATTGATTGATTGATTGTTTGTAGGGTTTAACGCGCCAACCCAACGCAGGCGATGAGGCGTGCCGTAGCGGAGGGCTCCGGATTAATTTTGGCCACCTGGGGATCTTTAACGTACGCCTAAATCTCGCACACTCGGGCGTTTTTGCTTTCCGCCTCCATCAGAAAAGCGGCCGCCGCGGCCGGGAATCGAACCCGCGCCTTTGTGCTCAGGAGCACAATGCCTTAGTAACGGAGCTACCGCCGCGGGTAAATGAGTGCGCAAAAATTTTTGTAGCGCATACCGGATATTTTAGAATTTGCAAAACTGTCGAACTTGCATATAAGTCTGGGTTCACCGAGTTCGAGTTCATGATTACTTTTTTGTATGGGGTTAGCAATCAGCATTTAAATAAACGTGTGCGGTTTGAACACTGGCTCATTTTAAAGTTCTCACACTCTCGGAACTCGTTTATATTGTTCCTTTTTGTTTCTTTCGAGGACTCACCGATAATTAACGGAAGCTTAGCATAAAATAAAGTGCAACAAAGCTTTCCTCATGTTCACAAAAAATGAGCGCCGAGAAATATCCGCCCAACAGCGCCAAAAACAAGCGGGGGAAAAATTCCGATTCGTTCCTATGTGTTCGTATTTGCGAAATGGTCTAGCCGACGTGTTAACACTGGACGCCCTCTTAGATGTCCAAAAAATGACGCGGGCGCAGCACAAACTTATTGCTGAACAAGAAAGTGAAAGAAAGTGTCCGCATTGCCGTAGACGCGCGCGCAAAAAAGAAATAAAAAACGACACGGCCAAAAACAATGCGTGGTGTGCCCCTTATACTGATCTTGTCGGTTGCCATTCACAAAACGCTGGTCACGTACAGTTACACTGCGTCGAGTCCCTAACCGTGAGCATACCCTGTAAGCAGAGGAAAGAATATATCAGGCAGTAGGAAATCGGGGAATATGTAGGCCGTAAGCTAGCCATGGATGAAAACCTGTCAACAAATAAAAACAGGCTCAAGAATGGCAAAGCAGCGACGTTTCCATGGTCTTTACCACTGTGGGAAAACGGCCTCATGTAGGCCCCGGTAAAGGCATTAGCGCCCTGATTCACCGCAGGATGAAGATGACGATGTAAGTGCCCTTGGCGGCACGACAAAGCCAGGGCATTCCAAGCACGTCGCTCGACACAAGGCGCGGGCAAGGCTTAAGACGCTGCCGCTTACGTTTCTCTGCTGCCATCGTTTGGTTGCGCTGCTGCAGATTACTGCAGTTATGACGTCACCATCGGCGGTCCTTTCACTGTAGCTCTTAGCGCTCTGCGAAAAAATCACGACTATATGTCTGGCGTCTTCCCAGTCGATTGACTGGCGTGGCCGAAACGATTTTCGGGAAAAGGTTTTACCTTTACATTTAAATTCAGGCGCATTGGGTCAATGTGGTCAGACCGCTCATCTGTCAGTTGGAGCGTAGATAACTGCTGACCCGAACATCGCAATAAAAAATGAAGGAAGGTCACACTAACGCGTAAGACTTGAAAGTAGCGAAGCTGTACGCAACCTTCACGACCATCACGACGGTTTAAGTCCACGATTGCCGCCGATTTGCTTCTTCTTCGCAGCCGCATGAGCTTCTCTCATGTTATCGGAAGTGACAATCATTGGACATCACCTCGGAGGGGCGCACGCTATGACCTGTCTTTCTCGTTCCGAGCAAGTGTTGCCACGATTACGGCGAACGCTGGAGTTTTTTTCTGGCCAATCTTGGCCAATCTCCCAGGAGGGTATGCTTGGCTTGCAAGCGTGCGCCGATGACGCTGGGTGGTCGTCGCGAGGAACGCACACACGAGCGGTAGGCATTTTCTTGGTTTTGTTAACTGCCGGGTGGTCGCCGGTCTTATAAAATAGCGTAAAACTTTCGCCCACACTTCTTTCGGTTTTAATGCAGAATAGGATGCAGCGTCTCGTTCGAAGTGAAAATTTGTCTGCACATTCGTATACGTACGCGTGCAATCGTCACCATCACGACCAGCTTCTGAGGTTACTGAGAAGCGGATGTAGGAGTAGGATCACGATTTTTATCCAAGTAAAAGACAGTGGCGCTATTTTATTATACTACACTGGCTGCACTGAGGGTAGGCTTGGTATGACGAGGTCCAAGGATATATGACCCTACATCCCACTAGGGCAGTTGGTGCAGGTGAAAAAAAAAAGCGGTAAAATTAGGTTTCCACTTTCCAATTTGCTGGGTCTTTTTTTTTTTTCAGTCAAGCTGAGAACGGGGAGCAAAGGCTAATGGCTGCAACCTGACAAAGGCTCTTGCTCCATGTAGCATTTTGGGCAATGCAGAGCAGCTAAAAACGAAACTAAAGCAGCATTCCGTTGACATTTTCAGAAGTTACACAGTACATGTGCGATATACGAATGAATGAAATACTTTCAATGATTGAAACAGAAGGTGGCAGCCCTGGCTCAGAAGAGAATAAGGGGATGGGTTAAAAGAAAAAAAAAAGAAGTTTAAGAAAGATAACAGCGGTAGAGTTCAAATAGACACTTGATCGTCTCCACAGGTGCTGGAATCTCTTAGTTGTGAATGCACCGCCACTGAAAGAGTCGTCTGCTGTCGCATATCACACAGTGTCATTTTGGCTGTTCACTTTCTTTGTTTAGCTGTGCGTTATAGTACGTGCGTTTGATTTTCATGTGCGTTTTTTTTTTCATATTTTAACTGCAGTCACCACTTACGCGAACAACGTGACCCATTTTTGTGACATCACTCTGCGGAGTAGGTTTGCACAAAGTGTACGCAAATAATTAGTTGCCTGCAACATACAGTGTCGTATTCTGAGTAAATTGTATTAATAGAGTGCACTCAGAATACGAAACTAGCGGACACAACACCAAATAAACGCAAGCGTCGCTCTTTGGACAGGGTCATGGTTGGCTGTTCACCAGAAACAATGATGCGCCATCGAGAGAAATGAGAGACGGAATGATGGTTCCAAGGGGCAATGGCGTCGCTGTTAGGTCCTAACCTTAGCGAGGAGTTCATTTATTGTGGTAGTGGGCACGTTTGCATATGTATGTATTAGCACTGCAGCGTATGAAGGCACGTATAACTATAAACCATCATATATCACAACCCTACCTATTCCTGTAGAAGGAGCAATAAACTCAGAACGCTTCTTTACTCAAGCTGAAGAGAATGCAAGTTACACTGACTATTTGTACTTTTTAATAACTACCAAATTGAGACGATTGTTATTTCGGCGGACATCGATGGGAACCATGCAGCTGGTGCTGCGGAATTTTGCACCAAAAATTGCAAAGACAACTTTTTTGAGCGTGACGCCACATCGATTTGTGGTCAATTCACAAAAGTTGAGGTATTAAGCTACTCAACAGCGGCACTGTTATATTTATGCGGTACGTAACTAGCGTTGCCTACGGGCGCCATGAAAGTGGCGAGGCAGGGCTCTGGAAATGGGTGAGAATCATCAGCACAATAAAAGTCGTGCAACAAAATGTGCGCATATAGACCCGGTGTTAAAATTTCAGCTGATCAAAGTTAATTCACCATCCACTACATAAACAGTCACCCAACTCACGGTATATCACACTCGTCTAAATAAAGTTTAGTCAGCACAAATGGCATACGACACCTATCTTGGCAAATTTAGCAACTTTACAACGTCCGGTTCGGACAAAGTTAAAAAAATCGGAAAAAATGCAAACAACATATCTAGCGAGCCAACTCACGGTATATCATTCACCCAACTCACGGTATATCACACACGTCTAAATAAAGTTTACAGGCTGGCTCACTCGAAGTTAATCAATCATCCCACTGTATAAACAGTCACCCAACACTCGTCTAAATGAAGTTTATTCGCTCGCTCGCTCACTCGATCACTCGATCATTCACTCACTCACTCGCCCACTCGAAGTTGATTGATTGATTGTAGGGTTTAACGCGCCGACGCGACGCAGGTGATGAGGCGCGCCGTAAGGCTCCGGATTAATTTTGACCACCTGGGGATCTGTAACGTGCGCCGAAATCCCGTACGCACGTGCGTTTATGCTTTGCGCCTCCATCAGAAAATCGGCTGCCGCGGCCGGGAATCGAGCCCGCGACCTCGTGCTCAGCAGCGTAACGCCTTATACACTGAGCCACCGCGGCGGGTCCCACTCGAAGTTAAACCATCATCCCACTGCATAAACAGTCACCCAACACTCGTCTAGATAAAGTTTATTCACTCACTCACTCACTCACTCACTCACTCACTCACTCACTCACTCACTCACTCACTCACTCACTCACTCACTCACTCACTCACTCACTCACTCACTCACTCACTCACTCACTCACTCACTCACTCACTCACTCACTCACTCACTCACTCACTCACTCACTCACTCACTCACTCACTCACTCGCTCGCTCGCTCGACTTCAAGTGATCTGGGGAACGTGCAAATGGTGTAACGAGCATATAGTATACATTAATGGAATGAAGCTGTCAAAAGCATGCTGCTGCATTCCAATTGTAAGAGCCGTACTCTACGCTTGCCAGATCTCCATCCTGAAATCTAGAGGCATTCATGTTCGCATCAACTGGTCACCTGGACACGAGGAGTCATCAACGGGGAACCAGGCAGCCCACTCGGCTGCGCGGGAGTGTATAACCTCTAGTCCTCCGCTGCTACCCGACTTGGCTCCTCCACCTACTGAGACATTACCGCCAGCGATGCAGCTTCTACGTTACAAAAAGGAAAAAAAAGACCGCCTCAAGGCCCTGACACCAACCGGCTTTTTACCCGTCCTGCCCTCGCTCCCAAGATCAGCCGAAAATTTCATAAACACATATTTTGCCAATACTAGCCGTACCCCTGAGACCTACCGTAAATGGTACACCCCGTTTCTATCGCCTCCATGCCCCTTCTGCGCCTCCCCCACGCCCGCCAATCTCCAGCACCTAATTTGGCACTGTCCGAAGTTCGCGCGCTACAGAACCTTCAAGCCCCTTCCAAATACAACCTCTCTTTACATCTACCCTCGAACACTGGAACCCTCCATGCTGGCTTTAATTGCGCATTTTTCTCTAAACAGCGGTCTTGCGTGAGCCTGCCCTCCTTACCCGACGCGGCCTCTCCCGCCTTCTCAAGGAGCCCACCTGTTTTGGGTCGAACTGTACGCATTTAGGATGTCCCAACTTACAACCCCCCCCCTTCTACTCCCCCCCCTTCTACTCCCCCCTTCCCCCCTTAACGTAGAGTCTTCCTGCCCTGCCACAATAAAGGCTACCTCCTCATCCTCCTTAACTAAAGTTCAAAGTAATTGTACCAAATTGTTATGTACGCTTGAATTCCCCAGAGCCGTACCTCAGCACACGACTGCTGTGTTATGATGGCGGTGAATTTGTTATGGGCACTGGACACAGCATGCAAACAGAGAAGTACAAGTGCAACAACGATAAACAAAAAAACACTGAACAAACCACGGTTTAACACACAAAAAAACAACAATGCCACCTTCCCCATTAGTCTTATTTTGCTCGGAATTATTGACGACCTGCCAATTAGAACATCGTAACACTCTTACCGGTTAGAGGCACGCATATGGTCGCTTATACAAATACATGCATATGCAAACGGGTCACGGTTTCATAGCGCTACAAAAACAACCTAAAAATCTGCAATCGATGATCCCTTTACAAACTTGCACTGCTAGTTCCAAACGATCTTCCATTTACGAGCCGCGGATACACTGGACAGCCAGGGTCGACAGAGTAATTGAACGCTGCTTATCACGGCTGTCTGATGGGTAAACTCAGTCGACCAACTACGCCATTAAAAGTTGATGGTGTCGCCCATTCTTGGAATGGCAAGTGCACACTGCGCTAAGTTCATTATCAGGCATTGCACGCGGAACACCAAGTCTGCCCTGACACCGCTCTGATGAGGCTATTACGACACTAGAAATAAGAAGATTTATCACCGCGGAATGTTGTTAAAGCTATCCCGCCTGGAACTTTTCTTCGCGAGCCAGGCGAACAAAAATAAACCACCGTGCGTCCTAAGGCTTATCAATGAATGAAACGCCAAGCTCAAGCTCATTGGTGGTGCCCGTTATCGACTTCAGGCAAAAAAAAAAAAACAAGAAAAAAAAAACAGAGCACCACGAAATCAGAGCATTCGGAATAAATGAAAGAATTTAGTTTGCGACAAATAAGAAAAATGAAACTAAGTGCATACTGAAAGGACAGAGAAATTGTTAGAGTTCTTATTCCTTCTTGGCTGTGCGGAATGAGGACATAATAAGGACGGCAAATGAAAAGTATAGGAGGGGGGTGGGGGGTGGTGGTTTTGGTGCCCTTCTGATTGACGGTGACTCGATCTGATCATTTAAGACAATGTTCCCTCGCAGTTATTTTTCTTGTGTTGTACTTATTTCGAGGCTACATCGAGGTCATCTTCTTGGCAGCACTTTTCCTAGACTCTGTGAGGTTTTTTTTTCGTTCACAGCGATTTTTTGTTGCCTTTACCGCAACCACTCATTTTGCAATTATGGGTAAATTTTTTTTTACAAATTACGTGGTGTTTTAGTCATCAATTATGAATTACAATCTGTCGCAACTGCTCAGAGGGAACTTACGCCACCCGTTCATTGCACTGAAGAGACCGTACCAAGAAAAACGTAACTGACGACGAAAAAGTCAGATCCTTACTTTTTCTCTAGATACTCAAGGGTAGAGCCACTTAAGAAGGCGGCATGCAGAATGACCTTGCAGCGGCCGATTTTTTAGCGAATCTCTCAAAGAACACAAGAAAAAAAAATCAATCGAAAATGGGAGCAGAGAGCTATTAGCTGGAAAAATTTAGTGACAGGGTAGTTTTTTTATTTATACATACACATCAAAGTCATTGCAGAAGCTTCCTGGTTTCAAAAATTGTTTACAAGTGTTGTTGTGAAATAGTGCTTTAAATGACTTTGAAGTATAGAGAAAAGACAAATTTACTTGTATCGATCGATAGATTACAGTGCATGAAGTCGCGGGTTCGATTCCCTGCCACGGCGGCCGCTTTTCTGATTGAGGCGAAAAGCAAAAACGCCAGTGCATACTAGATTTCGGTGCACGTTAAAGATCCCCAGGTGGTTAAAATTAATCCGGAGCCCTCCACTACGGCGCGCCTCATCTCCTGCGCTGCTTCGGCGCGTTAAACCCTACAAACGATCAATCGATAAATTACAGTGCCGCGAATACATATATACGTAACTCGCTGCAGATGTTGTTTGGCACGGTAGAAAATTTTAAATAGCGCGAAACAGGTATAGCGGCACCACACATTTTCTCTTGACATGCTTTGTGACGTCACATGTCGGGAAGGATAAAACGGTATATGCGGAACTTGCTATCCGTCTTTCTGAAATAGACGCGACATTAAATAAATGTAAAGGTAAAATAGATGTCTGTGGGGTGTGCTCCTGAGCAGGAATTTTTTAGGTGCGGAGCACCTTAGGAACCCACAATGTCCGTCCGCGTCCGTGCGCATAGCATTTACAATCGCAAAAAATCACATAGGCACTGGCAGGATTCGAGCCTGTGTCTGGTAGACCAGACATAATTAGTATCAGTCGTCTTACCCATTGGTCTACGACCGTTTTTTTCTTTATTTCCAGACAAACACCGCTGTTACAAACATAATACACAACAACAAAACAAACCCATTACACTAAGACATAAAATCACTGTTTTACTCTAGGATACAGTGCTGACTGCTAAAATATTTTCATTTTTGTTAACTTCTCCACTTGTGACAACCAGTCTGAAACACATTGGCGTACCTTTTGCACTTCAAGAAAAGAGAATATGGCTTCTCGGAAATACTCATTTACTGGGCGCGTATCAATATTCGAGTGGAGGACTGCCATTGGGCATCTTCATATACTGTGCAGACCTAATGACATTATTAGATCTAGAGGAACGCCATCATCATCATGTTCAACGGACAAATACTGAATACCATGGGCATCGATTGGCAGATCTTTTTTCAGCGTGCGTTGCAGCACATCCCAGAAGACCCCGTCCCAACAATCAATGAAAACATGTTCAATGGTTTCCGGAACCAAAACTGTTCACCCCACGGCATAAAAAGGCCCTTTTCTTGCATCCATGTTTTCACAAGGAGTGTTCCGGTGTGTAGTTGAAAGAAAAATGTTTTACATCCCGATGCGACTGGCATTGTTTTAACCCGTTTTAACACATCTCGACCCGTGCCACCCGAGTGAGCAATTCTGTACATAGGAATGGGGAAAACGGTGTCGCAGAGATCGTTATACAGTCTCTTCCTAGTGACTGCGCTCAATCACTCTAACGAAAACCGTGCGCATAGAAAACGTAACGAGTCCACAACTTCTTTTAGATAAACACGGATACCTCCTGGCATACACAATGTCGTAACGGACAACTCAGGCAAAACTCTGCCTAATCTCACTTGGCAAACGGTGCGCAAAAAGGGATCCTTTACATCCCGCCAAAATAGAAAGCGGTTTGCCAACTGACGTAAAAATAAATGTCTTAAACCTAACCCCCCTTCCCGTACACGTCGAAAAAGATTTGTACGACTCATCCTCTCCCAGATTGAACCCCAAACAAAAACTGCGAAAACACGATGTAACTTTTGGACGTTTGCCCGTGAACAGTGGAGTACCTGTAGCACATACCAAAGTTTGCTGGCCATAAAAAGATTGCAAATCGTTGTGCGAGCGAAGATGGATAAATTCGCGCCCTTCCACTTCTCTGCCTTTTCCCTAAGCTCTACGGCTTGTCTCCTCCAGTAAGGGTTACTGTCGGAATAATACTGAGAACACCAAGGTACTTCACCGGTGTCGTCACCCACTTGAAAATTTGGAATACCACCGGTGTTGAACTCCACTCTCCGTGCCAGATGCCCAGACACTTGTCCCAGTTTAGAGCACATCCACTAACATAACAGAACCATTTGACAGTATTAATGACCCAAGCAATGCTTTGTTGAACTACGCAGAAGATAGCGATATCATCCGCGTATGCGAAAACTTTAATTTCAGCTGCATGAAGTTGAAATCCCTTGACAGTGTCGTTTTTTATGGGCCGGTACAATGTGACTTGACGGAGTTTGATCATATCTTCTGTTTTGGGAATTAAAATCGTGTGGGAAGCCGAAAACGATGGCGGAAGCATTTCTAACATATAAGCTGCTTCGAACACAGCAGTTAACACAGGGGATATGTCATGTTTAAAGGCCTTATAAAAAGCAGCACTCAGGCCATCTGGGCCTGGCGACATTCCCAGGTTTAAGTTGTCAATAGCTTCCTTAACTTACTCGACAGTGATAGGGGATCCATAAGTTACTTTGCTTCAACATCAATTTTTGGCAGAAGTGACAGAAATTCACTTTCAAACTTTGCCAGTTCAATAGGGCTTCGAGAAAACAATGTCCTATAGTGTTCAAAAAAAGCACGTCCAATATCTACTTTTTCACTGCTAATTGTGCCATTATACTCCATTATTTCCTTACGGCGAGCGTATCTTTTTTCCGTCCGCAGCGCTCTCTTGGTGGGCGTTTCGCCGCTATTATTTTTTCCGCTCTCGCTCTGACAAGCACTGCGTGATAACGCTCCGCATCTATCTGCTCAAGTTTTGCTTTTGTGGCCCGTATCTCTTCTTGCCCTCGGTGCTCACCTTTCTTCAGCAACCATCGTCTGCAACATAGTGCGCCACAGGCTTTCTTGCTTTTGTTTATCCTTTTTAATGGCATGTCACCCGTTTCCTTTAATTAGAGTGCCTGTCAGAAGATATGGGGAGTCGACTCAAGAGAGCCAACAAACCCCACCGAATCCACAGGGCACAGGTGACAAAGGGGGTGGCCGTCTGATGTGCGGCTTTCGCCGACCAGAGCGGCAAGAATGAGCAAGAGCCTTGAACGAAAAACAGCACAAATACTTATATTCAGACAGGCAAGTCACAAACACAAGCACGAGGTAACGGATCGATAATGACAGACAACTTAGATGGAATTCAAATACAAGAAACAGTCCAAAATTAGACAAAATGATACAAACAGGAGCGCTAACAAATGAATATTACGAAGCGGAGCAGTTAACTAAAAAGAAAACGAACAGTTCGATGCCTATGAGAGACAGAGTCCCACAATATTCATCGACCGGGCCGGACGATGCACCGCTGTCGGAGGCGATTCGGCTACCTGGGAAGCGTGGCTTCGTTGTGGGCCAGGCCGTCCGAGACGATCACGGTGATTCGAGGCCCGGGAGTACGTTGGAGTCCTCCAGGGCGCGGGCCGCCGATGGTGTGATGTGCAAACTGGCAGGTGCCGTTGTCAATCACGACGTCCAAACGTAGCTGGTTTGCTTAGGCGCGGCTCCTCCTTTTATAACCGCGCCGGCGCGGAGAGGGAGGTCACAACACACAACGCGCCCGCCGCCGTCAGCGAATAACTTCCCTCTTCTCCCTTCTAGAATCATCGACGCTCTTTAGCACTGGCAAGGTCACCCGTGCCTCCTCGAGAGGGCTCGAAGCTTCGGTGTAAGTTGAGCGGCGGAGCTTTTAAATGCAGAGCATTTCTTTAACTCACGATGTTATGCGTCCGTAACTCGGCGTCCGCAGCCAGCCAGCACGTGCGCCCCTCCCCTGCTCCTCCTCGCTCTCAACAACAGGTGCGGGCGCGCATGCGCGTGCTCCGGCGCTGAAAGAGGCGTTGCAGCAGCAGGTGCTACCTCCTCTCCCTCTACTGCGCGCGCTACGAATATACTCATTGCCCGAGCGAAGGATCCGCGGCCCGACGTTGACGTTTGGCCGCGACTTCTCGTGCACGAAGTTCGGCGTCGGCAGCGCGCCGTCTCGCCGCCTTGTCTTCTGCCGCCGTCGATGAAGAGGATGGCACGATGTCTTGAACTGGTACTGCAACGCTGACGTTGGCTCGCGTCGCGGTACTGGTTGAAGGTGTTGCTTCCATCGCTTATGAACTTCGACGATGGCGCACTGCCCTCCCGAGAGGGATAATAAGAAAAGAAAAGAAAAGAAAGAAAAGAATAATAATAAAGATCCAACCGATTGCCCCGTAGAGAGGGTGAGGTGCAAACGATGGCAATAAATAACACGTTACGTACTTACGTCTCTCGTCTCTCTCTCTCTCTCTCTCGTCTCGCAACCCAACTACCCAACCCCTACGACAACAACAACTACCACCGCCAACTACCACAACCTACGCCACGTGACCACCCCCAATGCTCTGCATTTACTCGTGTCCCTCGCGCGGGGGCATGCGACTGAGGTTTCTTTTTATTTTGGTATTTTCTTGCCGACGAGCCGGCGAGTGGTCGTGTTACCGCCTCTTCGTTCGCGGAAGTTCCAGCCTTGTCTCGGGGTGAATAGAACCGAACTGAATGAATCGAACGACTGCAAGAAGAATTAGGCGCTGTACAATAAAATGAAAAAAAAATATAAGGTACTTTTAGACGTCGTACGCTCGAGTTTGTGACACAGCCCCCCAGTTTCAGAATATTATGCAATAATATTCCCAAAACTCACAAAGTCGTGCGCCAGTTCACGTGCGTTCACGCCTGAAGTGGGAAGCACAGAACGGCTCACCCTACAGACGCCGAGTTCGTGAAGCCGATATCCGCCGCTTCTAGCTCGTGCTAAAACGGTCCACTTTGGGAGAGGTGTGAAAGCCTGCGGACAAAACGATCCGGGCCTGCCAGGCATTGCGAATTTTCAGCGGCAAGTTCAGAAATCCGTGTGAGGTGCAACATCCGGTCTCAGACGAAAGGAGAAGGGCGGTCAGCTCTACTATTTCGCCAGCCTTGTACCACTTGTACAAGCTGCGTCATTATTTTTTTTGCCGTTGGGCGTTTACATTACTTCGGTGCAAACGGCAAAAGTCTGGCTCACTCGGTCGCGCTATTTATTAGGCTGCCAGCAATACTGACGTCCGTTATCAGACGATTGCGAAGAATAAAGAGAAGCGCGAATGGACGTAAAAACTGCCGAAACCCGCCACCGCCGCCGCTGAACATGCAGCCACCGCCGTTTCCGCTCAAATTCTACCTCGCCCAGTAGCTTCGAATCCCTCCCGATTGAAGAGCAACTCGCACTGTTGGAACGCCGGTGTGAGCCCATGACTCTTCTTCAGCTTGGAAGGCCTTTCGAGCGACATTTTCGCCGGTGTTTTTTACGCCTAGATATGCGCCATCACTGGTTGCCGGATTATGCGCGCACGGTTTGGGGGGTGGAAGGAGGGGGCGTGCATGCACAGCTAGGCTTCATGCCACTACCGATGAAATGATGGTTGTGCTGGTGGGAGATTTAAACTTCGAAGTGACATGGCTAATGCGCTTTGTCGGCTGTCCTCCTTAATCGAGTGGTTCGGGTCTGAGTTGATGTGTTACATAGACAGTAAGATGCATGCATACGAAGGGGACGGAAAGTGAACATGTTTGTACGTGAGAATATAGCTCAAGGGCTTCCAGGTGTTAAATCGCTATAGGACGTATGCATGCATGTTCGTTTGGAGGAAGAAGAGCTAGAATTGAAGGGTCGACCTGAACATAAGCGCCAATGGGCGCGAAAACAACGAAATGCTGCTGCAGCCACCGTTACCGCCTTAAGTTCCCGCTGGTCGAGTAGCGGTGAATCCCTCCCGGATGAACAGCAACTTGCCCGCCTGGAGCGCCGGCGTGAGCCAATACCACTTCTTCAGATTAACGGCGTTCAAAGGGACATTTTCGGCCGCGTCTTTCACTTCTAAACACGTGCACATGACTGGTTGCCGGTTGATGCGTGCACAGGTTTGTAGTGTAGGATAGTGGGAGGAGGGGTGTGCACGAGCATCTATAGGTTTCATGCCCGTGCTGATGGAAGACAGTCCGTTGTGCTGGCGCGAGGTTTAAACCCGAACATCAAACGGCGAAATGATACCGGTACGGTATCCTTAGTGGTACAGCGGATTGGGTTGGTATGTTACACAGACGGTAAGATTCTTACGACGCGGGAGGGAAGCAGGCAGCTCCATGTTTGTCCGCAAGTGCAAAGCTTGGTTCGTTCGAAGGTTAATTCAGCTAATTGGCTAGGAAATATGCTGCATCACAAATTACAAACAAAGGGGTTTTGTTTCGTGCACTCCGTGGATTTTTACAGCTTTGCAGGTCATCCTTCTTCGCAGAGTAGAAGGGCACTAATTCTTTCTTCTTGTTTATGTTGATGAATGCGTGAACCGCTGAAATGAGAACATTGCGTTTTTTTACTCGGACGACGGCGTGAATTGCTGGAAAAAAAGTCCTTGTTAGGGCCAATAAATGCTGCGCAGCGAAAGCATCTGAACTTGTTAGCCCCCAATGTCGTCTCTCTATTTCTTAATGTCGCAAAATTTAAAGAAGGCCCAGAGTAACCGAAAAATCATAACTGACACACTGATGTACACATTTTTCATGCGTTGTGAAAGCAGGTGAGGAAACAAATCCAACTTTTATCGGCAACCAGAAACCGTGGGAATATTTTATTATGATTTGTCAGTTATGCAAGTATTTGTGATCATCGTAAACTAGGGGCGAAAGAAATTTTCTGATCGTCTGTTACACCATTTGGTTCCTTGAATCCCAAACGTGCGTTTCGCTCTGCATACCCCAGGTGGCGCCGTCGTTCCAAGATCAGCTTGCACTGGCTCGCACGTCCAAATCGGCCTCCATTTTCCCATAGGCTAAAATCCTTTTTATTTATTTTCAGAATAAACAGGTAAATACCGTCGTTGTTCCCGGTGTAAAACAAAATACACTACGAAATACGACCTTCGTGGGAAGTTTGAGGGCGAACCGAGCGGCGGTTCGCTCAAGAAAAAAATTTAAAGTGTTCCAATTATTGTCGCACCGCCCTGTACGTGTTTAAGCGTTACGGACGGCGAGCGTAGCTTTGTGGGACACAGGAATGACGGATTCCGGTTCAAAAATAATTCACTCATAATGCTAATTCACCTTAAACTACATAAGACCGCTGTCAAAGCACCACACCGCGACCATCAATCCGAAGATGTTTGGCGTGGGTAGTCGAAGTGGTCTGCTGCAACGGAGTCACCCAAGTCGGGCCTGGGTATGCGAAGAAGTGAAACGGCCTCTGTTATGGTCACCGCGGATTCGATCCCAGTGTAGCGCAGCCATCATCATCATCTTCATCAGCGCCACCATCACGGCTCGTGCGTAGAACACGCGCGGCACCCGGCCTGGTGAGGCACCCTGTTCTGGCCATCACAACGCAAATAAACGTGGGCTCGGCCACACGGCCTCGTCGGCCGCCTACAATTTGGTGACCCGGTCAATCGGCTTCGCCATGGCAGCGCCTCGCTGCTTCTCCACACAACGCGGACGACGGCACGCGACGAACATCACCCGCCGTCCCAGATCCACCCGGGCTGATCCCGTTTGGCTCAATCGGTCGCCACGCCATGTGTTTTGTGATCCTGGAGAGCCCATCTTATGTCAACGACATCCAGTCCCTAGAAATCAGGTACCTCGCCACCTTACAGAAGCTACATGCCGACCTCAGAGCAGATCCGGCTCCCGGCCCCGGTGAGTACGACGATCTGAAGTCCGCTGTCCTAAACAACTACGGTATAGGAACCCAGCGGGCGACAACGGCCGCTGAACCGACGCCATCCCCTACAGCACCACGCCTTCAAATGGAGCCTGTAGATTCCACTTCGCCGGAATGTCCTGCATCGCCTGTCGAAGCAACGCTATCCCCCGCTACGATTTTCAGCACGACGGAATCGACCTTCTCCTTCGTGGAGTCGACAGTACACCATGACGCAGCACCGCAGGATGTCGCATCTGCTGCACAGAACCACGCAAGCATCGACTCCCCCGCTAGTCCTAGCTGGGAAACTGCACCGTCTCCACTGCAAAGCACGGGTAAGAAGGATCATCAGGGCATCTGCGTTCCTGGCAAGCGCCATCCCCCCTCCTCGCAACTCCTCTTCTATAGCTTCCAGCGGCCACTGATAGCTCGGAAACTTCGGGAGCCCAACGTGTCCTCGAAGCAGATAAGTCCGCTCTGCATGATCGTCGCATCGTGGATCTGATGACTGAACTGACGAAAGGAGCCACGCTTTTGCGTTTTAAAGCATAACTTTCTACTTATACCAGCCAATGGTTCTTTCTGGCGTGCCGGACAAGAAACTCCCAACGCGGCTGCGGAGGATCAGCCAGTTATCACGGAGCAAAGTGTAGATGGCGCGGCAAATTTACCCAGCGTTCCCCGCGCGTTCACACCGGCGGGCGCATCGGCGCGACCCGGCTTTGTCATCTGCTTTAGCGACGGTTGTTTCGGGCCTGTTTTGGCGCAGCTTCACGACCATTGAACGCTTCCTTCGCACGGTTTGATTAAGTAATTGTTCGACAGCACGTCCTGGGTAACCCGGACACGACGGAATTAAGTGGTCGTACCGACTCGTACGGCAAAGATACGTGAAGGATTGGTTTGCAGGGCGGGAAAACAAATGTAGAGACCACATACAGACATCTGGCCGCTAAACACTATAAGCTGGGCCACCCTTAATACAGGTGCACATTTTCGAATTTCCGTAACCTATAATTTGTAAGGTACAAAAGTAACCTATAACTTAGTAACCTTTATGTACGCGTACACGTAAGGGTTACTTATTTATATGTTACTTGGCAGCTTTCAGCATGTGTACCTTCATATAAGTGACATCTACCGCCGTCCAAGGCCACACACCTGGAAGGTGTTATGTTGCGTTCCACGCCCGTTTTCGCCGGCGCCGCTGTGGCGAGACCCCGAAGGAGCCTTTCCCGCGTGGTAAACAAACATTGCGTTAGTGGAATACGATATGTGCGACCATGCTCTCCATTGCGCCGTCTGAACTCGGAAAGCCTTGGGTGTATGCATGAATAAACTGCCGGCCACATGGCTGTGGCTAAAAATAGTCACTTTTATAATTCCTAAAATTGCGGTGCCAGAAAACTTGAAAATGTTCTCTTAATATACATGCATTGCATTGCGTGCTCGATAATCGTTACCCAGGTTGTCACTCAAAAATATTCGCAAGTATTGGCAATTAAGTTATGAACAGGCATAACCAAATTTGATGTTTGCATCAGCTTTGTGCCGTTTAAGAAACAAGCACTAACATGCATGATAGTTCTTTTAGTAAATTGAGGGCATGAATTTGAGCTTTAGTTAAACAACATTGAGCTTTAGTGAAACCAAGCTTTAGTGGAAACATGCACTTGATAGCATACCTCAAAAGGATGCCAAAGTTGTGATAACATAGCCTTAAGCCAAAAATTCTTGTGTGAGAACTTAGGTCATGATTATAAAAAAAAAAATGCACACGTTTGCTTATTTAACAGGAGCCCATTTCCAGAAGTTTGGCATCAGTAGTTTTGAACATTCAAATTTATTATTATGAAATACCTGTAGAATATTTACTAAAAGTAAAGCTGCGAAACATCACATTGTTATTATCCTCCCTTAATGAGTATTGGACTTTTCCTATATTTCTTTATATTTTCAGGTAAAATTCGGTTTATTCATATATCCTTATTAAACCTATGTAACAAATGTTGCGTGAACAGCTTCACAAACACGGCCAAATATACAGATTCTCTACCTCCATATTTGCCCGGATGTATGCAAAGTATTTCGAAGTTTCGAATTGTTTGGATACCGCATTGAACAATTTTAGACGAATTAGAATTTGAGCTAAATTTAGGACACGGTTCTCAGATGTGTACTTCTTTGTCCAGTGTTATTGTCATGGTTCCACACAGAAAAAGCAGAATGTGGGACAGTAGAAAGAACCTTTATTGCAAAATCAGCGTTTCATACAAAGCAGTGTTGATGGCTATATTCGCTGCATTATTCGTGCCACCCAGAGTTCGCAATGTTACACTTGGAATTCACTCGTCTTTAAGAATCCTTCTTTACACATCGCTCTTAGGTTTGTCTTTGCAATTTCAACTTAGTTGTAGATTCCCAGGCCAAGTTATCTTTTATATGCAGCGCTAACAAGTTTTTCGGCAGATTGCAATTTGTCTTTTGGACAAATTTTCTACGGGATCTCTAATTTCATCCATGAAAATAGGCACTTGGGAAAATGCAAACAGATAAGCTTGGCATTTTATGTAGTACACAAGCACAAAATCAGGGTGCGCTGACGATTTCCAGAGGTCATCTCAATAACTTGTTCCCTGCTGCCGTAAATTGAGGTATTTTTGCGAGGGCCGGCACTTGGATTTCCCCACCTTGTAAAGCCATCTACAGAAAATTGCAGAAAAAGAACAAAATCCAGTGTAACCAAAAGTCCCTCACACCAAACCAAAGGCATGTGAAGTACAAAAAATCTATTGCACGGAAATGAAGACGCAGACCAGAGAATGAAATGAAATGCCACACTTTTCGAATAATTTCATAATTTCACAAATAATTTCGAAGCATTTCGAATAATTTTACAGCAGTTCAGTATTGTTCAGAACAAGCGAAGCTACCGTAGTCATGCCGGCCAACTATCCGGCATTTTAACCGTGCCGTGTTCCAGTTTACCTCGCCCAATGTTTCTGCATGCTGACCCATAACAGGCAAAAATTTGGGCTGCGAGATAAACTGGGGTGCCGCACATACATTTCCAAAAGAAAAAAAAAAAATACTTCCGTGCCGTCATGTGGAATCACTAGTATACGCAACAGAGCGAACGTCACAATAAACCCAGGAAACGTGCCTTCACGATGCTGACGCCGACTGCTTCATATTTTTGGCTGTACTGTAATCAGAATAATGAACCCACTTACAGCGGTGAAACTGGTTCGCTGTCTCAAAAAGGTCAACACCAAGTTTATCCGCACTCAAGGTAAAAAGAATGGCAAAAATACAGTCTTATGCTAGAGGAAAGTGAGTTTGGAAATTTTGGGCAGCATTTAGTGGATTACTTTTATGCAGCGCACACCTTGTATTCAACCGGATATATTCCTACAAGACCAGCAAACTAGACACAATTCCGAGGATATGCAACAAAAAAGAGCATTCCACAACAGCTGAAACAAAACGATAATGCCCACAGAATAGCGCGATAATATAAAAGTTTGACGGGGAAAAATTCAATTATTCTGACAATTACTGACAATTACATGGGCCGATAACTCGTCGAGTGCGCCCAATGCAGCCAACAGCGTAAACAAACGCTCAACACATGACGAAGGTGCACAAACTGACGCTCTACTAATAACAGCTCAGAAAGCAGGTCATGAGCGACGTTATCTGTTAGAATGTACCGGCTTACCCGATCGCCCACTCTGATCTGGCGAAACGAACGCAAGTCCGTGATTTCAATTAATTGCTGTCACGGAAAACAGAAAACATACGGCGGAACAGCCAGTCAGGCAACGAAAATCCCTCTCGAATGCTTCAATTTCAAAGATTACATTTGAAAAGCCCTGAACAAAAACATACATGCAATAAAAACGCGGAAATCGTTACGTAAATATGCTCACCGAGTTCGCTCCCATTCGCGCCGGGGCTTTGGTACAACAGTGTGGACTTGATGGTCGTAGAACAGGCCGTGTAGCGCTTCCAGTCACAAACGGGCTCGCCGCGGCCTCCGCGACTCAAACCGACAAACGTCTTGTAACAGTAATCCTCGTTTCATCATGGAGGAATCACAGCGGTGAAAAAGTTCGAGTGGCGCGAAAACACGGCTACCCGGCCTGCGGGCGCCGCCATTTCTCTATATCCCGTCATGCAACGGAGAAATAACCGGCCGCCAGGAGAGATGGCGCTGCAAGCATCTCTTACAGTTTAACAGGCGTTTTAGGGTTACAACGTAAATGTTACATATCAGATTTTGTTGAAGTAACCTATAAATTGGGGACGTAACCCTTAAACCGCGTTTAATATCACGCCCGTAACCCTTAGAATGTACTGGGAAAAGAAAAGGTAAAATTATATCATCGTAACCTTAATGCTATAGGTTACTTCCGTTTAGAAGTTACATCAATAGGTTGCCAGGATTAGACTGCAGAATGGGACTTCGTTTCTAAATTGGTGAACACCGATTCGGTTGTGTTTTAACAGGTATTACAAAAGTCGAAAGGAGCAACTGGTTCTGATAAATAGTGATTATAAGAGTTCCCTCACCTTTCTCGCAATTCTCAAACTTAAACTCTAGTTTAAATCGGTATAAATGGGAATCACTAAGCTCCCATGCCGAATTGTTTCAGTGTCCGCGCTTGTGTCGGGCAGTGGTGTAAGCCCGAGCTGGCACATCAGTATGGATAGGTTCCGCTGTCCCACCCTTCGAATGACGTTCCTCGCCGCTTTCTTTCTGCCGACGCACGTCTGGGCTACAGCGGTGGTGTCCGCCGCTCTTGCCCGGCCGTGGCCGACGCTTCTGCGTTCGGTAAGCTGCCCCTGCGAATTCTAGGTAACGGCAGGAAGAGTCTCTAGTTTCACTCTTAGTAGAGCCACGTGTGTGAATTTAAGTTACGTCGCATCGGCAATTGGTGTGGGTGTCGTTTAAAGCTTTGCTTTCGAACCGCCTTCACAGCGTGATTCGGAGTCAAATTTGGTTTTACTTGTACTCTGGTTTTTAAGTGCGAATGCACTTTATAAGCGACCCTGAATTCCGTTGACCGCCGTCCGTCCACATAGCAACAGCTGCGGGTGCGCGCGCTCCTCGTCTTCCTTGGCAACGGGGGGAGATGGGCGCGCGCTGCCTGGCCGCTGACATGGCACATACCCACGTGGGGGATTTGCCAGGAATCGGGCGTGAGAAGGGCTAATGCACCCGCTTAAAGGAGTACTGACACGAAATTTCAAAGCTGAGATCCGCTCTAGCAATCAAGTACAACGACAATACAAATAGGTGTCTGTGCATGGCACATACCCACGTGGGGGATTGGCCAGGAATCGGGCGTGAGAAGAGCTAATGCACCCGCTTAAAGGAGTACTGACACGAAATTTCAAAGCTGAGATCCGCTCTAGCAATCAAGTACAACGACAACACAAATAGGTGTCTGTGAATAAATGCATCTTTCTTTCTTTGTAGTTGTGTGTGTGTGTGTGATGTCTCTTTCGCGAACATTACCGAACCGCGCAAATTCAACTCCTGCATTCGCACTTTCACATTCTTCCCCTCGGGGAAATGCGGGGAATTTTTTTACTTTTTCAAGAGATCGACGCACAGGATTTCTAGAATGTGTTGGATCACGTTTAATGCAGGTTGTGTTCTGTGTGGCTGGGCTGGGTTAGATTAGGTTTGTTGCAGTTGGGCTGGATTTGGGTAGGTCATGATGGGTTGGGTTAGGTTAGGTTACGTTAGGTTCGGTGAGGTTATGTTAGGGTAGCTTACGTTGGCACGTAATATATTCGGCGAATTTTAGGCCAGTCAGATTTTATGGAAACTGCCGGCTGCCGTGAGATTAGAGGCAGCTATCTTTTTAACGTGCTGCGCACACTAAAAAGTGCTACCATCACCATTAATGTCAGCTGGCTCGCGCATTGAACACGCTCGGCACCTGGCCTTGAGAGGCACCCTCCCCATGGCACAGCCATCACGACGGAAACAAAAGTGGGCTCGGTCACACCGCCTACACCAGAATTCTGAAATGGCTGGGAATCGAAAACAACACACTCACGCACACATACAAAGAAAAAAAAATAACAGCGGGTACAACCCTTAACCGGTCCCCCTTCCGTACGCGTTGCGGCGCCAACTACCTCAGCATCGTACAGAAGTCGGCCGTCTCGACACTGTAACTGCTGCTAGAAGAACCGCCGATCGAACGGCACTTCTTGCTATGTAACGATTACAGGGCATATTTAAAAATGGTGCTAATGTTGAGGTTGAGGGACCTACGCTCCGGACCAAGTTTCCCCACCTCAAAATAATCGAGATTAACATGCCGAGCGCATCCCCACAAAAATGAGAGACGTTACTGGACGTCTTGCCGCAGCGGTTGAGTGATTTATTCCGTCCGCGTGGCTTGGCCTCTTCCAAGACCAGCTGCTGAATAATGATGACGGCGGAACGCAGACAATGATGGTGATGGACGCTGCAGTGATGATGATGATGATGATGCTAGTAACATTGTTGCAAATATTAGACGGGAAGAAGTTAGGTACCCTCAATCTATTGCAGTTCCACTCCACCATTAAAGAAACCACCCAGGACCCGCGACTCGCACACCGGTTTCTTTATCAAAGACGTTGTGGGATCAGGGGTTAAACCGGCACTGACTTTATTGAGGAGAATATTTGTGACGCCTCAGCCTCACCACCTCCTCTACAAGAAAAAGGGGATGCCGTGATTTTAAGGAGGAGGAAGATGACGCTTGCTCCAGCCTTTTATGAGCGCGATTTCATTAATCATTTTTGGACATTCCCTTTAGTGAGGAGCGGACCATCTACGGTTAGTGCGAGAGTTCATTATGATTGCCGTGATACGCGCAGTCCGCCGCACGAAGAATTGTTTTCTCGAAGCCACCCAACGTCACCTGGTATAGTGAAGCCTTGTACTTCAAGAACGTAGCGGATGACACACATATATCCGCACGCCCATGCACGCAAGTACGCACGAACACACGTACTCACACGCACACACAAACTGTACCCCAGCACGACCCCTTCGAAATGAATGGAACCTACACCATCGCATACACCGAGAAGGTGGTTGGAACGATCGTGCCTGGCATTTGATTTTGCGGTAGTAGGCGTCGTTTCTAGTCCGCCTTTTCGCCACTTATGGAGGTCCTGTTTGCAATGTACTTTGCACTATGAAGTGGTCGCTGGCGAGATTTCCGGGGCAAAGAAATCCGCATAACCGAATGGGATAAGTTCAGAGAGATTAGATATGCAAGAAAAGAGGCAGAAGGAGAACACTGCGCTGAAATAAAGGATATCCATGAATGGATCAAACAACTACAAGAGGACGCTAGGACAGCCACGAAAACAATACCACAAGAAGCCGACCTGCAGCAACCAGACTCCGGACTCTTACTCATGTGGGAGGCAAAGAACAGCCTACACAAAAGACTGGGCTCTCAAAAACACAACAGAACCCTCAGAAAGAAAATGCCAACGATAAACAAGCAAATAGAAGAACATGCAAACAAACTGTCGAGACCAAACTGGCACGACATGTGCAACAGAATGGACTCGCAGATAAGCTTAGCAAAAACCTGGAACATCTTCAGGCACTGTTGCGACCGGGAAGGCCGACTGCAGCCGCGAAGATGTCCATAGCTGATAGGCCAACGTAACTGTTTACTTCATAGCGAGAGGTGAGCCGAAGCCATAGAACAATGCCCCGACGGGCGAGGTTACAATACAGGGCTCGAGCAGAGTGACAGCATGGATTCGCTGCTCAAACAGGAATGGTTTAAAGCGCTTGCGGGGGTCTATTTATACCCAAAAGCGGTAACGGTCAAACGTCAACAAGCGGCAACACGCCACGAACGTCCCAGACACACACAACGCTCTTTCCAGAGTTCGTAAGCCGTTCATAGCCTCGGCGCACGTTGAGTCCGGGAAAGGGGAGAGAGGAGGACTCCGCTGAGTTCGCGGGGCCTCTGTGTCCTTGAAGAGCGTTGAGACGAGCCTCGCCGGCAGCCGCCGAAGTTTTGAAATGCGCCGAAAGCGAAGCGTCTGAGCCGGGCTTGTCGAAACTTGTCACCGACATGGTGGCGCCTGTTTTCGAAGGCGCACGCAGTGGCTTCGCCGCACAGCCGAGGAGTGATGCGGGAAAGTACGGCGGCGCTGGCCGATTCGTAACAGCTTCTCCGCCGGGGGTCCGAGATCCCGATGGATAAGGGTCTTCAACCGTTGTCCGGAGGGATGCTGTCGAAGTGAAGTTCCCGGCAGACGCTCGACTCCAGGCCTGGGCTGTACGACACCGTGCTGGAGCTTCACCGGGCGGGTCACTGGATGAGTAGTGGCTCCCCAAGAACGTCTCTGGCCTGGTCAGGCAAGCAACAAAACACAGGAAGACACAACCGCATCGCCGGCAAGTGCGAAGACAAATCCACACTGAAGATCTACCAGGCTTTTAGTTGCGATAAAATACGCTAATAACTAACTACACTAGTTATATTTTAGCCCAGCAGTACTTTATACAAGTGAACAAACTTGAAAGTTGACATTTCGCATGATTGGAAATGTCCCACACAAAGAAACGTAATCGTAAAGGGCGAAACCTGCTTCAGGAAAAACAATGAAATTGAGAAAGTCAGGCGTCTACAGGCCACTTCTCGCGCAGAGAGCTGCGATTTGAGCCCTCGTCAATGCTCTGAGCTTTTCTCCTTCTGTACCGCACTTTAGGTGCACGCGTTCTCTGAACGCTGCTGCGACCGCGTGAAATGACACCTGTCGTCTTGTTCGACAAAGGTCGAGCGCGCGGAGGAGCGAGCGAGATTTTCCAGCGTTCGAACGTAAGGCGCGCACTCCTTCCTGGAAGCGGCGTTCCCTTGGCGCGAAGCGAGCTCACGGCTTTGCCCCTGGGCGTGCCCGCACTGAAACACGCACCACAAGAACGCGCGGAAGTTTTTCCTCTATCCTTCTTGCTCGCCTTTTCAGCAACGCGTTCGGCAAGCAAACGTCGGAACGCGTTTACGTTCTCTCCTCTAGGCTGATCAATTCCCGACTTCGGCTTAGCCACAGGCGACACCGGAACCTCAACTAGCTCAGCCGATGTTGGCCTATCGTCGGGAGCATCAGCTGGGAGTGAAAAGGGCACGAGGAGCTCTTAGACACCTTGTAGTGCTTGCAGTTCCCAACAGTCACTGCCTCGTCGTCCCTCGCGCTTTCGGCGGCAGCCTCAGCATGCGAAGCCCGAAGCGTGTTCCCGTTCTCCTTCCTCACTGCCAGAACTACACTACAACCAGGCTGCCCTGTCTCAAAAGACGGCTCAGCCGCCCGTGACACCTGAATCTCTACGAGCTCGGCTGGCCGTTGCTCGAGGTCAGCTACCTGAGCTGGTGGCAGAACGGAATCGGCTTGCTCAGTGGCGAGATCGTCATGACTCCGAACTGAGCTGGGCAAACCGCTCGCTGCTTCGACTGCAGGCTTTGCCACCACATCGCTCGTTTCTGTGCTACCGTCCGAAGGAACAACCTCCGTTTCGGCGGACTCGTGTTGCCTTTCGGTAGCCTCATCGTTTACGCATTCCTGCGAAACGTCGCTATCTCGCGAAATGTTCACGTTCAAGTCGGTAGCCATTCCCAAGGCCTCCTGCGAATTTGAACTGTCCGAACACTCTGCCGAGCTCTCCAAAACAAACGCCGACACATTATCGCACTCAGTGGACACGCACTGCCCTCTGCCGCCTCTGCCGACAGTCTGAGCTAATGCGCCGTCGTTATCTCTCTCAGTAACCTTTTTCTGCAGCAAAACTTTTCTTTCAGCAAAACTTTTCTGCAAACGTTACTGTACTCTCGAACATGCTATTCAAAATGACTCCTCCCCCCAAAAAGGACACTAAGCTATTAAAACAGGTTTGCCTATACGGGCAGACCGGAGTGCCAATAATACAATTGCACCTGTTGCAAGTCCAAAAGTAGTTTACTACCGCAGAAATTGACAAAGGGCTGAAAATGTTTAACACCACACCACTCCATGTATTTTCTATTTGTAGTACGGTGCGTTATTGCAAGAAAAGTCAAACGAAAAAACAAAAAAACCACAGTCCTCCTGACCAAAAAAGGACAACAACGTGGCACCTTTTCTAAAGCGTGTTGTTGCAATCCAGCGCCATGCATTACAGGATTTTACCGCTCCTGTAAAGAGTCACATTTTCGCCGTGGTTGCTCAGAAGCTATGCCGTTGTGCTGCTGAGCCCAAGGACGAGCGTTCGCTTTCCGGCCTCGGCGGCCGCTTTTCTGATGGAGGCCAGAAGCGAAAACACTCCTGCGTTCGAGATTTCGGCGCAAGTTAAAGATCTCCAGGTGGTCAGTTTAATCAGGAGCCCTCCCCTACTGCGTGCTTCAGCGTCTGTGTAGCGTTGGCGATCTAAACTCACAATCAATCAATCAATCAATCAATCAATCAATCAATCAATCAATCAATCAATCAATCAATCAATCAATCAATCAATCAATCAATCAATCAATCAATCAATCAACGGTCAAATTTTTTCCAGCCGACGGCGCGAACCGCAGCCGGTAGATGATGAACGCGATGGTCGCGCTCTAGAGACCAGCTTGGCAAGGGCTCTTTGCAAGAGGTCAAAACGAGGCTGCGCTAAAGAATATGGACGGGATTCACAAGTTAGTGCGTATACCAAAGACAAGAGTAGCGCGTATGAATCGGTCGTTGTCAGTTGGGGCAGGCTTTACGCTACGCCAGCAACCTAGCACGGCGTATGCAATGTTTTGAGCAAGTGCCCGGAAACCTATCACACCCAACTATTTGGCTAGGTACAATTAGCAGCACAGTACTCACGTGAAAAAAGGTGGGCCCGAAGCTGAGTCCTGTTGGGAGGCTAGACCGGGAGGCTAGCGCATGCCCTTCGGTCTTAGCTGACGCGCGTTACTTTTGCGCTCTCCCTCGCCCCCAGGAGGCGCCGCACGCGTCTTTTTTCTTGGTATTGTTTTTTATCCTGCCACCGGACCAACATGAAGCTTGAACAGCTCCGCTGTTAAAAAAACGATGGCATTGTCCTTGTTCCGGCTTCGCTCCCAACCATAGTACGCCGCCAGATTGCCGGACGGGAGAAAGTAGACAATTTCAGGCGTAAATTTCCCACAATGCAATTCATACCCGCGTCACATCGTTTCGATCCGGTTACAGTCTTAATAGGCGAATTCGGCAACAAAAAATGGTTGTGGCTTGGCTCAGCTAACCTTGGATAAGCTAAGCAAAAGTTTGGCTTAGTCTGGTTGAGTCTTAATTTCGCTTGGTTAACCTTTGATGTAGGTGTATACCGAACACGGTTCAAAGCTGTTTGGCCCTGTGCAACGCTCACAAAAAAAGGCCCGGCCTTGCTTTAATTCTCGGTGAACGTGGCGCAAGATGAGTCACATAGCCCGAGACGACCCAGCGGTGCATGCGTGGGGAGGCTGCGGGTTTGGTCGGCTGCCGATCTACTGAGCGGCCGCTCCGGTCGCGGCCGCTGCCGCTACGTGAGCAGAGCGGCTTAAAACGGGACCTCGTGTGCAGCGCCGACAGCTGGCCGAGCTAATCACGCGATGCGCTTCGAGGGGTGTGTCGCTGGGGGCGTGTCTCGGGTCAAAAGGGTAACTTGCGCAGCCTCCGCGAAACCGCTGGACTCAAGTAGTAAAGCTTTGCTTTGAAATGTACAGAGTCGCCATGCCCTCGCTTACCCGGCCGCCTGGGCGCAATAGACTTGTCTAGCGAATTGGATTGGTTGGCATTGCCTAAATTGATTGTATTTATAATTATATTTCTGAAAACAAACTTCAAATAAAACGTTTTGCTACGCTTTTTTGCGTACGTGTACGTTTTACGTATTGTACACCGTTTTTATTTCACAAGCACAAAGCAGTCACGTGACTACCTGACTGCTTTTGTAAGGATACTGAAGCATACGTCGCTCGCAGTGAGGTGCAAATATATATGATAATTGCGAGCAATATGCCTAAAGCGTATAAATAAAACGATTATCTCAATTGAAAATAGTTTTTACAGGCTAAAGGCAACTACAAAGTAGGATTTAGATGACTAAATCTTATGTTATGCTTTTTACTCGCGTCAGCCTAGTGTCACTGGCGCGGCATTTGACACCAAGTTTCAAACGCGAGCAGGTAGCACTTTTTATATCCATATATAATTTCGCGTACATAATTATGGCGAGAAAATCACACACTAGACTAACTACATCCTAAATAAAACGTGACTAAAGAAAACATGTGCTGTAAAGTTGGCTTTGTTGCACGACAACAAAGCTGCGCGAGAAAGCAAGGGGCGCAATAGTGTTCATAAAACGGCTGAATTGTAGGGCGGCAGAATTAAGGCGCAAAAGCAAGTTACGACCATGTCATGCATCCGCATTATCCCTCCTGTATTTTAGGGTCGCCAGAAGGCGACATATTTACATGAGCGTAGGCAGAGAACATTTATTCGTGTTGTTTTCTTACTCTCGAAGCATTATCGACGCACCCAGATTACTGAAAATGTGTAATTGTTAGCAATGTTATTCACGTAACAAAAACAGGTAACCTTTGTGATGCATAAACGAATCCAATGTCAGTATTACTTGCAGCTGATTTCCTTACATTAGAAAAGCGTGCACTAAAGACTTTACGTTCCATATGCCTATTCAATGCGTGAGGTTTTCATTGTTACAAGTGGTTTCTGTGCGATGCTATTTGCTTGTCTTTGCGCGCTTTAGCATTTCCATTCGCCCATAGTTTTCGACAATTTTGAAATTAGAAAATTGTGGCTAGCGTAAGTGCGGTGCCTATGGTTGATGACTGCTTTGTGATACAACATATCCACAAAATTTATGAAAGGGAAACTTTCTATCCCTCACTGATGGCGATGTTACCATAGAAACACTGCAGGAAAGCCAATTTTACACAATGAGAGGGCAAATGACTATGGTGAAACGCGGAGCTTTCTCCGATACAAATGCTAAGTCCACAATCCAATCAGCCAAAGTCCAGATCAACGACGATGCTGAGCTAACTGAATCAGCGCATTCAGATGACCCAATTACAAATAACTACATAGAAAACCACATCATATTCCTTTCCTTAGCGTTTTAGTAGATTTAGACTTTTGCTGACTGTAGTGTGGACTGTATTGGTATCGAAGAAAGCTTTGCGTTAAAACCACCTTTCTCCCATGAAAGGGTCGTTAGATTGTTGATGCATTGCATTCTTAGAAAATTAAATTTTACAGGGCTTACGCAGACAAGGGCAAAGCCAGGAGATACACTAGTGTGTCTTTTGCTTGGTATGCTTCTGTATCAGCGCCAAAAAAGTTTGCAATGCCGTACGAATAAACCTAGTTTAACACTGTGGTAATAAAATGAGCTGATAAATATATGCTACAAATCCTTGTTAGCGCGTGACTCCAATTGCGATGTGAAAGGGTCTCTGTGACCGACTTTGTTTTAAAGAGATCCTAGGGAGTTTCCGCGTACTAGTTGAACTATAAAGCACCCATGCGGTCCTGGTAGTTTCAACATCGCATGCTACTGTAGGGAGAACGTATTTAATATAGTGCTAAAACATCTTGGGAAGCCAATGAATGCGGCTTTAACCAATTCGCGTGAAATTTGCCGAGGCATACTAATAGTGATTTCGCGCTAACATGCCTTCTGTAAGAATGTTTAGAGAGTGCATCCAACTTTCCCTAAAAGGGCGTTGAATCTATCACCAAACCTTCAAAGACTCAAATAGCGAACGAAGAACGAACCTTTGCGACGATTTTTCACACAATAAGTAAACGCATCCACAGGTGATATAAATGTATACCGATACGTGGTTTATGAGATAAAAGTATACTATCGTAGTCCCTTTTTCACGAGCGGTGCGTGTATTGCCTTATGTAGACCATTCCTTTTTCGCGATTTTCAAGTAACTGTTTTGACACAATCGAATCCTGGTTTCACGCACGGGGCATGTGTCCAGAGATCTTATCAGAGCTTTTCGGCCGATCAACCAGTCTATGGGGAAATGCATTGGTGTTTTTTACAGAACACCATCGGTTCTACTAAGAGAGCTTTCGCTTTAAGAAAGAAATCAGATAAACAAAAATAACTAAGACAGGCTCCCCCCCGCTGGAGGGTATACCTACACTCGCATTGAACTAAGTTATACTGTTTTAGTTTTGTTTTACTCTTTCACACCAGCGGTACTGCTGAAGTGTTTTTTTTTACCTACCGAAAGCATACACGATCTGCGTAAGCGGTGCTGACTTCCCCTGGTTTCATAGAAACTTTTTTCTCTCCTCCCCCTCTATCGTTGTTTTTTCTATTCTGTTTCTTTTCTTTCACCGGTGTATTTACGCAGATCTTTCACGAGATTTTTTACCTTGGGTTTTCTGCTTTGTGTTTCCACTTTCGCGCTATTTGATATCGAAATCATGCCAACTGACATGAACAGGATAAGAGTAACCAAACAACAATATCGACTTTCGTCGCATCATTTCTTTTGTTTTTACAAACCTTTTAGGTAAGGGGGAAGAAATGGCCGGTTGAGCATTCTCAAAGTGACTTTTATGCTCATTTCATTTCAAGGAATCTCTAAACGGCATACTATAATACGCTGTGAAAATGTACACAGCTAAGTGAATTCAAAAGCAGACATACCTGTCACTGGCCAAGTCAAAAAGTAAAAATGAACTTTTGGGCCTTTTATTTTGGGGATTCATGGTAAACAAGAAATCCCGAAACGTCATTTTTACCTTTGATTTGTGCTAGCTGAGCAGATGGTATGCCGTCCTACTATCGACTTCAGTTTAAAGAATTTTCATCGCTATCAATCCAACGTATTTGAGGTTCTGAGGATTCATACGAATTTTGTGTATAAGTACGGCATGCCTGGTCTTCAACCATCGCAGGTTTGAATGCGCTGACTGACGAGCACAGCCACCAAGGATCTGTGACCCACGTTCAAGGCACGCCTCCAAAAGCTCTTCCCGCGTCGAATAATTGTTCCCAGGGACGCCGCACACACAACGCGCCCGGAAAATACCAGAGAGGTCCAAGAGCGTCATCCGTAATGATCCAATTCTCACGGCCGTCCACCGCACTCAGGCCGAGCCCAAAGGGAAGAAGAGGCAAGAAACGCGCGGCTGGCGCAGACACGCAAACATCGCCGCACTCGTCCCGCCGCGATTTCCGCGCAGCAGCGCGGGGCTCTGATTTCTCTCCGGCCACGGGAGAGGTGGGAGTGACCCAATTCTTCTCCATAAACGAATAATCCGGAGCCTGTGATAGATGGCGCCAGGCCTGAAAGCAGCTTCGGGGACGCCCTTCTCCCGCGCGGCAGAAATCCAACTCCCAAAGCGGACGTGCACGGATCTCCTCTGGCGGGACACGGAAGCCTCGGCTTGTGTTCCTCTGCACCTCGGGCTCAGCCCGCACGACAGGCGCGTGGTGGGAGGCGAAGGAAACAATAGGAAAATGGCGCTGGAGCCAGACGCGGCCCGGTTCGGCCCGGTCACAGGGAGACGCGGTGTGGGAGCATAAATCCTTATTTGTAGCGCGGGGAGATCCGGAAGGCCGCCACGTCGAAGGTCGCGGGTGAGTGGTCGTGCGCGTGCCGAAACGCGGCGTGCTCACTTTTCCCCCTTCCGTGGCCGTCGGACGCTGCGGATGCCGTTAGCGCTCCCGTGGAGCCCGCACCCGGCCGCAGAGTGATGCACGAAGCCGGGGAGTGGTCGCCCGATGGCCTGCGACAACCTCGGGAATGTGCGGCGCTCTGAAATCGCTTGTTTCTGAGCTCCCCATGAGCCTTAGTGCGGGGGTTTATACGGAATTTCGATTTTTTTTGGAGTAGGGGTGTTGGATTCCTCTTAGGGGGGGGTGTTGGGAGGATGGTTTGGGGGGGGGGGGTAAAATAAATCCCTGGGCAGGGTGCTCGTGGTTGTGGAATATTTTCGGGGGTGTTTAAATTCCTCGGGAGGGGGGGGGGGGGCTGTTGCGGGTGTATAAATCCTTCCCTTAGTTACCCTTTTATAGAGCGTAGATGCGTGACGTGCCTGTCGACACGCGTCTTTGTAGGAGGAAAAGTCCCGCACTGTGAGCTGTGCGAAAATGATTTTTGAAAGGGGGAATGTACATTTCCTGTGCGTGTTGGTAAGGTAAGCTCAAAATAAATATCAATAAAGTTCGGGCCACGACAACCCTTCATAAGAAGATTCTAAAGATCCCCACTACGAAGGACTGCAAGTGGCGTTTAGGAAAGTGAATTGGGAAAAATTAGGCTTACCAATAAATCGAAAATGCTTGAATCACTTTGTATTTACGCCTTATATCGTATTATTAAATCTGTCCAGGCAAGGTTCCGCGAAAGCGCTTTGGAAATGGTACTTGCAAAGCTTGGCAAAAATAAACACAGGCAATATCAAAAGTAGTGTCATATAATGCATCTTCAAGGTAGGCGGGGGAATTCTTGAACAGGTTAATGATTATAACACTCTTGGGCAAGTTATAAGGGCAGATGCAAATCATTTCAAATCATGAGAAGAAATTTATGCGTACAATTTGTATAATATAGGCTGAATTCAGGTCCATAATCATCATCAGCCTACACAACTCCACTGTAAGGGAAAGGCCTCTCCCATTGACTTCAACCACTCCTTTCCTGCGCTGCTGGAGTACACAGTTTACCCCAGAATTTCTCTATATCATCCCTCCATAGTGTTATTGGCCTTCCCCTTCTCTAGACCCATCTCTTGGTATCCACTCTGTTACCCTAATTTCCCACCGGGGTTGTCGGTTCGTCTCACTACAAGGCCAGCCCAAGTCCATTTCTTTTTATTTATGGAAGAGATCAAGGCTAAGACTTGCTCGAGATCGGCTCCTTTCCTTTCATGAGATTACGTCTCATTACCGCCTCTCCCGCCATCTACTGCCCCCTGCACACCCGGCGCTCTCTCACACCGAAGATGGTCTATGGTTCTTATAGTGCAAACGTACACCCTTCCTTGCCTTTCCCGCCTGCACCACATGTACCCTAATCTGTACTCTTCACCCTACTGCCCCGCTTGTGGAATGGTCCAAACCATGGATCACCTCCTCTGGCAATGCCCCCACAACCCATTCTCCCCATATCGAGTCTGTGAGCACTGGGCGAGGGCGTTGCACAGCCCGGATTCGGCGGTGGAAGATGCCATCGTCGCCCGGGCTGCCAAGTCACCGGGGACCTTCCTCCCTCAGTCACCACACCTCCCACGAATTAGCCGTTGCGGCAATAAAAGTTCTCTCTCCCCCCCTCCCCCCTCTCCCCCCTCTCTCCTCTCTCTCTCTTGATTTGAACTGTGATATCTTCTACTCTAGTTTGTTTTCTGATCCGGGCAGGTCGTTTCCTGTCCCTGAGTGTTACTTCTAGTATTATTCGTTCCATGGTCCGTTGAGCCGACCTAGGTGGATTTAGGTGAATTCAGGAAGTACAGTAGGCTCTCGATAAACGCAACTTCAAGGGACCGAAAAATTTAGTTCCATTTAACTGAAGTTCCGTTTACTGCGACCAAGGAGGTTGCATAAAACGTCTGGAGTGGAGGCCGCCCATAGCGGGCAACGCGGGGAGGTGAAGCCGGGCGAAGCGGTCGGCGGCCATATTGCCGTGGGCAGAAAAGGCGCTGAGCCGGCAGAGACGTTGAAGTGCGGTTGTGTTTTTTTTTTTATTTTTAAGGGAGAAAACGATGGGTAAGCTGGTTTATCGCTTACGATATTTGAGGGCAGCCTGAATTTTGCCTTACGCGGAAGGTATTGACGTAAGATATGGTTCAAGCAGCGAGTTCGCGTGTGTATCTTACGGTGGTGAACAGAGCTTGGCTAAAGACACCACCTCTGCTTTTATTTCAATAAACGTTTATTCTGTATATCTAAGGCTTAGGCGCGCCCCCCTTAACATTAAAATTACCTCATGTTGCACGCCATGGCAAGAGATGCCGCGTCATAAGGTTAGTATTGGCCGTGATTTCACGCTCAAAGTGCGGGACACGCGACGGCACGATTATTTGACGCTTGTTTCTTTTAGCGGCTTTGCTGGGATTAATGAATGCTTATTCATTAATGATTAATGAATAATAACGTAGCTCTCACACCCAAACGAGCTCGGTAGACACAGTTTAGCGGTTCGAATAGTTTTTAGGCAGTACTGCAAGGAATCATATGCATCAGGATATTGCAATCTTTATATGTAATTACATGCACGTTTTCTGGTTTAAACAACATGCCCAGCTTTGCCCTTGCCGAAGAAGACCAAAGTAAGCGCGAGCTTTTGATTGATTGGTTGATTGATTGATTGATCGATGGATCGATTGATTGATTGATTGATTGATTGATTGATTGATTGATTGATTGATTGATTGATTGATTGATTGATTGATTGATTGATTGTGGGGTTTAACGCGCCGACGCAACGCAGGCGATGAGGCACGCCGAGTGGAGGCTTCCGGATTAATTTTGACCACCTGGGGATCTTTTTTAAATGGGCATTTTCACTTTTTGCCTTCACCAGAAAAGCAGCCGCTGCGGCCGGGAATCGAACTCGCGTCCTAAGGATGAGCAGCACAATGCCTTAACCACTGAGCCACCGCGGCGGGTCTATTTCCAGCTTTTAAATCTTATTTTGCAAAATGGATTAGGCACACACTGAACCTCATTAAAGCAGGTTTTTTTTTTTCGCGTGCACTTTACAGAAAGCATGATCATCACACGTACATGTCTCACTCGCATTGACTTTCTTGATTTTTCAAATCCAGAAGGTTTCTTAATTGGATTCACGACTACATTAACCCGCACGTTCGCACGATTGTAGCGTGCTATTAAAACTACGCGCAGGGGGTTTCTTAATCAGATTCACACCCTCGTTGACCGCGCACGTTCATACGCGAGCAGCGTGCTATTGATAAGAAAGTCACTCGGACGAAGAACGCGGGAGAGCATTGCTGTGCATCAAAGACTTCTACGAAACAGCGCTAACGAGAAACGTCAGAGTATTCACGTAGGGCCGGAAGAAAATGGAATATATTAAACAAGAGTGCCGTGATTTTTTGACGGTAACTGTCTGAGCAATACTCTGCATTTAAATTAGTGCGGAAAAACAAGTTGCGCCGCACATATTTACAAACGTGATTTCGCGCAGTCAAGCAACTACAGGACCACCACCACTATGAGTGAAAACATTCGTATATCTGCGTAAACAAGCGCGTACGGTATGCTCAGTAAGCGGACGGCAGGTGCTACGGCTAATTTTCCCTTTACATTACACACAAACGGCGGGAAAGTGTGCACTTATAACGGTATAATACTAGTAATGCCTCGACTCCCAAAACAAACAGAGGACCCCAGTACTTACAGATGAAAGATGATCCCCGACGCCTTCGTCGCGCGATTAGCGCAGCCGAACACAACGCACTAGTAGACCATTTCTGCTTTCTACGCCTTTGGAGCATCCATCCGCGAACGACGATCGAACGAACACGAGTTCTGCTCTTTGGCAAGAGAGAACTCGGAATAACGACACATGGGGCAGAAAAAAAAATGTCATTGTGTCTTCTGTTTATTTTAGTTGTTTTCGCCCAAGGATGTAAATAATTAGCAGATGTGTGCGCCCACCGGCGCACGCACAAGATACGTGCGTAGCGCTTAACTAGAAACATGAAGAGGGGGGCATCAGCGAAACCACATGCGTCGAAATGAAAGCGCGCAAGAAAAGCTCGGTGCGCTTGAAGCTAGCCGCAAAGAGAATCAACTTGCAAAACAAAACAAAACAAAAAAGAACGGAAGCGAAAATAAAACGTAACCCGCCGCAAAAACAAGTACATGATGCGACGAGTGCAATGCGTCTGCTACGACGGAAAGAGTTTTCTGCCCGCGGCAAGATGGCGGCCGTCGGCGTCAGTTTTCGAGCGCCATCTCCACTCCAGAAGTTTTATACAAGCTCCTTGACTGCGACAGATGTACTATAGTGCAAATTTATGTGCGTACATACTCTACGTACTATTTCATGGAACTCTAAGCACTATAAAGTGAAAGGAGCAGGCCGTATGCAGCCCGGCGCGAAACAAATTTTTGGAGCGTCCGCGTTTACTCCTACATCCGGGCCTACTTCCCTTCCTCCTTTAACTATCACCTTACGATACTTCCCAGAATTTTTCCGCGGGCGTCTCCCTTTCTCTCCCCGGAGCTTGTCTCACCCCTCCCCACCGACGCGCTCCGTGTTGTCAACGTCGTGCTCTCATCTTTCTGCAGACTGGATCAATTTCTTTGGTGCTTTCAAGCGCGCTGCGGCGACGCTGTCCCCTTGTCGTTGCGCGTCCCTCGTTTCCGAGCCAGGCGGGTGGGCGAACGAATGTGACGGGGGTTTTATTCCCGTGACCCGAGAGTGCACGAGCCGGTGGCCTCCGCGGCGACGTCTTACGCGCCCGCGCTTCCTGCTCGAGATAGCCTGCCCCGGTACCGGCTCTCGCAGCCCCGTACCAGACTCAGAGTATAACGGTGACGGCGTTCCCAATTTCCCGAGCGTGTTCTCCTCTTGAGGATTTTGCTTGCCCCTTGATAAGTACGTCCTCCCGAGTCTTTGTGCATTGTGTTTCAGTCGAAACCCTGTTGGGTTCGGATTACTGTTAGAGCTCTGTTTTTTATGCCAGCAAGTAAACCTGGGCCTGAAATGTGGCCCTACAACCTTCTCTCGTTGAATGATTCATGAATAAGGTTTGTGTGGTTGTTTTTAAATCATTGTCTCCGGTGAGTGTGCTCCAGAAGAAACAAGCGTAATCACAAACCACCAACTAGACACTCCTGTGTCTTCTGCCGTCACCGTTTATTTTTGCCCGTATTTCCTTTGATGGTTTTGTTTTCCTTTTTACCCGATGCGTATGCCTCTTAACCGTTTAGTAACTCGAGTAAACTGGCATTTGTTTACCCCTAACAGGATGAAATTGCGCCTTCAACCGACAATCAAGTCGCCAATAGAGGCAAATTGCGTGAGGGCTCACTTGCGCGTGGCCGTAAGTAGTATGTCCTTTCACTTTTTCCATCGGCAGCCAAGTTGTCCGGCCCCCCGTACTAAATATATCAACCCTTATGTAAACCTGACGTGCATGAACACATGCAGAGAATTCTCATCGGCAAAAATGCATGAACAGGATACTGAAAATATAAGACAAGTAGACGCAGAATGTTCCCCTGTAGGGATGGTAAAACGAGGTAAAAGTTGCCGATAGGCATTGACCTAGGGTGGTTACTAAGTAGTAAACTACAGCCAGTGTCTGCTTGTTCTCATCTTTTACTTCGATACGCGTGGTTGTGGCGATCGCTAAAAGCCTAGAGAACAGTCCGAGCGGCCAAACGCGTCCATAACTACCACCACAACATAATGGCGTATGCGGTCACTCGACCACTGTAAGTCCACATAGGGCTCTGATTCTCCGCCCGTCAATGCCTAGCTGGCTAAGTTTGTTGATGCATGGCAAAGCTGAAAACGCACGTTGGCGGCCGATCCGAAGAAGAAAGAGAACCTACAGGCAGATATGCCTGGTCTGGGATTGGAGATATCGGCTTCAGGTTCAGCGGCTCAGTGGCTCCGATCTGCTCGACAGAAAGCTGGACAAATGCTCCACCTTGTTCACCGCATCTCCCAGAAGTCTGGCGGGGCCTGCTGGACGATTTCCCGTCTCCCAGTGCGCTCCGTCCTGCAGCCAAGGCTCGTGTACCAGACACAGTTCCAGCACATGACGCGAGGGGACTGGGACCGGCTGGAGGGCTATTAACAGTGGCCGCCATGCGGTCACTATTACTGGACTCCCCCGCCTAACACCAATTCCACAGCTCCAAGCAGAAGCCCAGCTAAACACGCTTGATGAACTCATTCATCAGCGTCGTTCCGCACGCCTGCTGAAACGTGGACTGGTTCCAGAGGCAGCAGCTCTCGCCGCGTACATGGCCCAGCCGCCGAATACGATGCCAGCCTTTTCCGCCGCAAGGCCGCCCTGGCTGTTCCATCAGGTGACGGACAACAAGCCTCTGACAAGGCTACACGTCAGTACCTCGGGCCTTCACCATCCTCCAGATGCCGTCCTTCATGTCCCTCACTGGGCGCCTGAGACGCAACCGCTGGTGTCAGGCTTTGTGGACGCCGGGGCATACGGCTGCTTCGTCACCACGGCGTTGACGTGTCCCTCCTACCCTGCCCTAAATCAAATCTGTGCGTACGGGTCACTCCGTGCACTCCTAATCCTGCTAGCAGAACTTGCTTCCATTAGGGATGGCCTGCAGGCGCTTGCATCGACTTTGACTACTGAAAGCTGGAACTTTACACGGACTCAACGGCAGCGATTCGGGATTTGCGTCACGTTTCGCGTTGTACAAGCCTAGCCGCACGCATTCACGAGATTATGAACACTTATCCATGCCCTGTCCGCGTTTCATGGATTCGCCGGGACATGCTTACTGCCCACACCGCCATTACCACTTATTCCTGTATCTACGATAAAAGAACTGCTGATGGAAAAGGAAACCCTCAGTCGCGCCAAGCGGGCCTTACTTCCACCGCGTGGAACTGACCTCCCCAGTGGGCTCGCTCGCTGGGAGGAGGTCTTGCTGCGGAGGCTTCGAGTTGGGGTGGCGTTATCCCAGCAGTTACACACGCTTGGCCTGCCCACTTGTCCCTTTTGTGTGGCGTCCTGCGTCAGAAGCTGACGTTGAACATTGGCTCTGGATTTGCCCAAGCCTTAGAGACGCCCGAACATAACACCTCCAAGGCACAGGGATCCATCCTGGCAGACCCCCAGATCTAAAGCGCTGGATATGGGGGCCCCAGCACCGGTCTCTTCTTGAATTTTTGCGCGCTACGGGTGCTGTGTTGTACATATGAGAATATTTTCTTATGCCGTAGGGCAATCTTCTCCTCCCACACACACACAAAACAAATGCGCGCACAGGCACTCCCACAAAGAGAAACCCACCACGCGTACCACGAGAGTGCCAACGAGCACGCACAAAAAGCAGACATGCGCTAAACAAACGAACGAACACACAAACGCGCTCTGTAGGAAACGAAAGAAGGGACACCTTTGTTTTTTGTTTCGGTCGCGCGCGTTTAGGGAGCCGCTTGGGGAAGGGTAACCAGCACGCGGGCATAATCACACGCTGCGCGCCTCGACGCCCGAGACGCTCAGCGAGCATCCGTCGCTTCGGGGGCTCCCCTACGAGAGAAGTGACCCCGTCCTGGCCCCCGAGGCGACGGGCCTTTCGTCCGATTAACGCCTCGCGGGAGACGGCCGCTGATGCGAATTGAGACTTCCATTTCGATTCGCAATTATCCGACAGGGCAGCACGTCTGCTGCTACCCGCACTTTTCCTCGCGCTTGAGGGAAGACCCACCGTGCAGTGAAGACTGAGCCGCAACGCCTGCCATTATCATGCAGGGAGATCCCGAAACATGGCGTCCAACCCCGTCTCTCGATAGGCTAGGTAATCTCATTTTAACCCGTGGAAGTGGGAGTTTCTACTGTTCAGCTCCCAAACTATCCCGGCTGCTGGAGTTAGTAGAGTGGCCCACGAGTTCTGACCCAAATGCTGACCCTGTCGCCTTCGTGGGTGTCGGTTGTTTCATGCAGGCATTGTGGATATAGGCGCGGCTCTGAAGGGGCGGACATCGGCTCGACCCCGACTCGGAAAGATAAATTATCTCGCGGTGCGACACGATAATTTCGCATTTGCAGGGCCTTACGGGCATATCTGCGCCAACTGCAACGCAGCAGTGTCTTAACACGTAGGTGGCGGAAAAAAACGAGGGGTGTCGAACATCCAAATACATGCGTCGTTGCGACGACCACGTTAACTGTTTGGGGATCTGCAGTGGTGCTTTTTGTGGCTGACGAATAAATGCGGAAAGGAAGGGGAATTAGTCCGTCGTATACGAGCAATGTTTGTGTCACCATGGGCGCAAAGAACAGTCCCATCGGGTATGTCACCCACGTGATACGCATAAAAAATTCAAGGTGACGTTCTATACCATCCTTACAATGTAGAAATCCTTACGGCCCTGAATTCGTTTTCACACAGGCATTTTTATTTTACTTGTGCCTCGGCGAAAGAGAAGCCACTGAGAGAACATGGCGGATAAGTAGACTTACGACGCCTAAAAAAATGACTGCTTCTACCGCGTGGGAATGGCGCAGTAGGATAGACGGCGGCTACATATCGCGAGGGAGCCAGGTTTGATTCCGACCAGTGCGTTTTGGGCGTAACTATTTGGATTTTGGCGATTGAATTCTCACTTTGAGAACATTGGTTTAGACCAGAGATAGCTTCGCGTTTCAACCATATTTTACTTCCCCATCATCATCGATAAAAAATGTGGATTTCTTGTAGAGCGTGTTCTTTTTTTTTTTTTGGAAACGTCGCCATAAGCGCGGCATAGAAAGTTTCGCTTTAACAAGTCATATTGCAATGCACAGTATTACGTCATGTGCGCTATTGCGCGAAGTATCACAGTTTTAGCCAGAACAAAAGTGTTGATTTGCATCAGAAGTTCTTTTTTTTAATGCTGAAAGTAAGCGTGGCAAACTAAGCCTCATAAAAGAAAAAAACGCTTCCTGGTAATAGTGCCCCCCATACAAGCTAAAATCAGGTTTTAATCTGCATACACGTGGCTGACATTTTGTCGACGCGATTTCTTACATAAAAAAGCGCACAAAAATTACCCTAGGCAAAAAAAAAACAGAAAGTTACGAAACTTGCGTGTGGCTTGTAATGCTCGTCGCCTAACGTTGGTCGGGCAACGACGCGAATTTTCAAGGACGCGGCTCAAATTTTCAACGCGATTTGCTCGCTCGAGACTTTGCTCCTTGTTTAGGCGGCGTCTTTTTCACTCGACCCGTACGCTTTGCGTCAAACTTAATTTAGGACTATAGCGGGCGTCCTGTTCGAGCTCAGCGCCCCGGCCGCGACTTCCGCCCTTTATCGGCTTTCTCAAATCCGGCCGTCGCCCTGACACCATTTAATGCTTTCTTACAGGGTTAGTTGTAGCTGTTCTCTTCCGGCTTATCGGGGCCGTCCCTTCAGACAATGACCCTTAGGCAGAATACTTCGTTACCGGGAAGCGTGAGGCAGATCGGGATACTGAAAAGCACAGCTACGGAAGAAACAAGCCAAATACAAGATTTAGTCTGGTTCTGCAATAGACAATGTGGCCCGCGTGGTTATTCCGGGTCTCTCCACCAACATTTTTAATTGGTATATTTTAGTAAGTTTAGACAAAAAAAATGGCGACAGGCTTGGTTTTCTTAGCGCATCTAGTGCCCACGCAAACGGGGAAGAGTTTAAGAATGACGACAGCCATAAGTCAATGCCTTCAACTTTGCGCTGAACAAAGACAATTTGAGGATCTTGTAAATGTTGCGGCACGCGATGTAGGGGTTGCTTTAAAGCACGCTCGGTAAATGTTGGGGGGCACCGCGAACGTAAGGGGGTTTTTTCAGCGATCGGTTCTCTTGCTGGAGGCGAGACTTCAGCGAACGTCATATTTTTGGTAGGCGTCAGCACCCGCTTGCGCGTGTGCTCGTTTATCCTCGAAAGCGTTCATAATACTGATTGATTAATTATAGGGTTTAACGCGCCGACGCAATGGAGTCAATGAGGCGCGCCGTTGTGGAGGGCTGCGGATTAATTTTGACCACCTGGGGATCTTTAACGTGCGCCTAAATCTCGAACACACGGGCGTTCTTGCTTTTCGCCTCCATCAAAAAAGCGGCCGTCAGGGCCGGGAATCGAGCCCGCGTCATCGTGCTCAGTAGCACAACGCCGTAGCCACTGAGCCATGACGGCGGGTCATTCGCTTAAAAGGACCGTTTTGTTTTCTGACCGGGTTTACCGTTGTATTCTTCGGCACTGTATTTATCTAGTAGCCGCCCCGCTTCACTAAACCTTGTTCCCTTAACCAAGCTTATGCTACGCTGACTCTCCTTTTGCTACGCACTTTAAACCAGTTTAAGAAATAACAAAAAGAAAGTGGCAAGCGAGCATTCCCGACACTTTAGAAAAATAACTAATGAAAAACTCATCAAACAACACACAGTTAAAGTCGAAGACACGGAGGTCAGGACGCGACGGCCGAGCGGCTGCCATTGTTTCGGAAAACGACTTTTCGATTCGTAGGAGAGAGGCTCGTCACTCGTGTAAGCGCTAATTGAAACCCTGTGCCTTCGGCGATAATTGACGGCGACAGAGCCGTCGTTCCAGGCGGTGTTTGCGTTTTCTCTTTTGTAACTTTTCGGCACCCTGGATTTTGGACTACTATATCGCTTTTTTTTTATATACAGAACACAAGAGCGGTAGAACAAGAATGATTACGCGAAAAAAGTTCGTACAGAATCTCATACGGCTAATTCGAGAAAAGGGAAGGTCGGATGGGAGTTTCACACACTGCAGGTGCACCAACCCTATGAGGCACCCTGAAGTGGAAACCTAAGGATTAATTTAGGGCCACGTGGGAATGTTTACATGAGCAGAAACTTTGTTCAGACGGGAAGGTTTCGTTCTACGCCGCCGGTGGCTTCCTGTAACGCGGGCTGCTTAGTTAACTGAGTAGACTGCGAGGCGAGAGCGAGAGACCGCAGTCCAGACTGACGGATGGACAAACAGACATACATTCAGGCAGAGAGAGAGAGAGAGAGAGAGAGGAGAGAGAGAGAGAGAGAGAGAGAGAGAGAGAGAGAGAGAGGAGAGAGAGAGAGAGAGAGAGAGAGAGAGAGGAATGCTACGTTACAAAAGGTATCTAGCACTGCTAACGAGCATTTCCCGCATTCTCAGAGCGACGCCACCCCGGTTCTAGACGTCAAAGAAAAACAAACGTCCAATCGAAGCACTCTAATGAGCTCAAGGTTTTTGTGTGCGTCTTTTCTCAAAGTTTTTTCCAGGCGCTGCACAAGACCATTTTATTAAAGCATGTATGTCAATGCCCTCGTCGGTAATATACATAGCATAGAACTGTGACGAATCATTCCTCCAGCCTTTCTCTCACGCCCTTCCCCTCCCGCCTGGCTCGTCCCACGACAACTACGGTGGAGGTTCGCTCAAGCCTGTTCAGTTTATCCCTCTTTCCACTGTTCGCGCCGCGTCCATTGGAAGCTTTCGCAACAGTCTGGCTTGAAATGCCGCCACGATATGTGGGCAGACAAACCGACTAAACTCTTTATGTTTAAGAAGCCCAACAAAAACTATCGTCTGCAAAAGCCTCAAGTCTCGTCTCAAGTGTGTGTGCATGCGCGAGTGTGTGTATGTGAAACCAGATTTTGCATTGGTTGCGCTGTTTTTCAAGACGCCAAAATCCCGTGCGTGAGTTGAGTCCTAGCACAAATCAGGCTCAAACGAAGTAGCTACCACACATATCGTTAGTGCGCCATCAATAAACCAGCTTTACAGGACGCCAATTCTCCTGTGTGGGTCCTGTATATGAGTGTCCTGTATAACACATCCCATATCGCTCTTGTGTGCAGTCTGTTCATGTACAGTAGACTCTCGATAAACGGAACTTCAAGGGACCGAAAAAATTAGTTCCGTTGAACAGGAGTTCCGTTTACTGAGATAGATGTGAAAGTGCATATTTTTGTGCCTACACACTCTTAATACCATTTCATGGAACTCTAAGCACCAGAAGGTGAATGCAGCTGATAGTTTTTCAGAAAGCAAGAAAACTACCAGATGTTTAGGCGTAGCATTCACAAAGTTTATTTGGCAACAAATAGTCACTGTGCACTACAAAATGCGTTATTTTTTTTTCTTTGAGTCATTGCGACTGCATCTTCACGGGTGCTCACGAGCCACCGAATTTATAAGACGGCAACGTGGTAATGAAGCACGAATGGCACCACGATGGCACAAACGAGGCGACAGCAGGTGAGCCCTGTAACGTCGGCTTCTTGAATACAGACCGAACGACTAGAACAAGAACTGCGATGTTGCATTCGTTGCGCTAACATGACTGACCACTAACGAGACGAGGCTTACGAGGCCAACGAGGCAAAAAAAAAATAGGGGAAGAAAAACAAAAAACAAAAACTAAACAGCCGGAATCGTAAAAAGCTGATTCTCATGCTAGTGGATTTCAGAAGAAGTTCTATTTCTGGTTTTGTTTACACAGTGACGCGAAAATGTTAGTTACGATTACCGAGAGTTTTTTACGTTATCTGAATAAAAAATCAACCCACTTACAGGCTACCGTTCCGTTTAAGCGGCAGTTCCGTTTAAGATATTTTTGTTGATCGAGATTCTACTGTATGCTCCTACAACAGTCCTATCTCGTATAACATCCTCCTGCAGAACTCCGATTTTGTATAACTCAAGGCTCCCATGTTTAATCACTTGTACGCTTACAGGGTTTCACGCGGACGTTTATTAACAGTGTAATAATGGATCGATCAGAGACTGCTTTGACCAACATAACTAGCAGTCTAATTTTACCGGCGCAAGTGCACGCCCAGGTAACAATTTCAGCCACAAAATATCCTGGCAGGCTATATTTTCCGAAATAAATACTCTTCTCTCGAACAGTCAAATGTGCGAAATGGAAGCCACTTCATACCTGCCACGCGTGATATCACGCACACTCCAAAAATAAAATAGCCAGAAGACTGCGTCCAGAGCAAGCATCGATTCCTAGGCCTCCCGGCTGCACCAGTGTGACTCTACCGAATACGCGAGGGCTACACGGGGTGCACCACCACCCGAACAAAAGTTTCCCCAAGGTTCAAAGCCTTTGTATTCAAATTACTTCGTTAGGCATGCCACAATAAAATGGCTGCTTTCAGTGCAACCAACTTTTTTCATCCCGTCGATCTCTTTAGTTACTGTTCGCTGAGCCAGAATTAACGAGTCCCCCATACCTCGTTTCCCTCTTTAAGGTCGGTTTTGTACGTGTTACAGGCCTCGCTTCAAATTTAAACAGAAGTTGACCCACAAACCTATTGATAATAGGAAGGCGCGCTTCTAGATTTTCAGTGGCAATCAGTGATAGATGCTCATAGACACGGTCGATTGCTTAAGAGCAGCAGGTAGTGCTAACATGGCATGCCCTCTCGGGGAAATTCCCCTGTTTACCTACCCCACGAACGACTATCATCATCAAAAGCATCTTCTCATTAGGTGGTGCTGAAGGGAACGCTTTAGCGAAAGGAGCTAACTTTATTTCCAAGTGAGTCGGATACTCCCAAAATGCAATTGCAAGTTGTAATGTGTTTTTGCTTTTTTTTTCAGATACTAGGTCCTTGCCAAGAGTTAGCAAGTACTCCGAGAGCGCAAAAAATGACAAATATCAGTAAAAATTGCGTCCACGCAAAATTCATCTCCAACATAAAATTCTAATAATCTTTAAGAAGGCCATCTTTTGTATAGCTGTGCAATACTTGTCTAAAAGCTTTACACGGTGTGCTTTATCCGAAATTTAGTTCTATTTTCCTTCAATCTTTTGGAAACACTGATTATCACTATCAGTGTGCACTTCTCGACGTGTTTACGTCTTACGTGCAAACTTTTTGCAGGCTTTCCTTCCTAGCCGCGAAAGCCGCTCGATCGATTTGCGTGCTCTCATATCCTTCCTGCACAAGGCGTACAGCCCTAGTCTTTTCGCGCGTTCGCGCTAAAATAGAGCACATTAACGGAAAATGAAATCGCATGGCTGATTCCTTATTGCCTTATTTATAAACCACCTGGAAGCGGTGGGAACAGAGGCGCTGGTACCAACCCGCGCGGAGGGAGGAACACAAAGCTCCCGAAACAATTCCCCATCCGCTTCCTTAGCGGAAACGTATGTAAATACGGTCAATCTGCGTGGCACTGAACACATCTCTATGGTTATACACACTTAAGAAAATCCGTAATTTGCATATTTGGGAAGAGGTTCCCTGAAAATGTAAACTCGCGCCCCGCCGTGTTTCTAGGAGTAAGCTGCTCATTATCCAGCACGTCTTTTCAGAAAACAGGTTCGCTTTTTTCACAAAATGAAATCAAACAAGCTCGGGCGCGTTCCAGGCCCGCTCGGAGCCTTGCTTTAGTAAAATTGAGATGGACTTCGCCCTAGGCTCCTATTGGCATAGCGTACACCAATTGAACACTATAAAATCTGGTGAGCAGATGGGAATAGACACCGACGGTTACCGAAGCTACTATTAAGCTGGAGAGATTCAATGACTCTCGAAGAAGCATTGTGCTTAAATTTTTTCTCTCGCATTTATTAACTCCTGATAAAGCGAGAAGAGCCAGAGAGAGAAATAACTTTATTGGGAGAAGCTGGTATCTTAGGCTCGTCAGAGAGCCCTTGGGCTCTAGAAGCGCCTGAGCCAGCTCGATGGCCCAGACTGGATCTGCTGGTTCGGAGCTGAGAAAGACGGTCTCCCTCTGCTTCGCCTGAGTGATTCTGCGCGCGGCTGTAGCCGTCTCCGGGCAAACCCATAGCATATATGTATGGTTTGCCCTGTCCTTACATTTGTGGCATTTGTCAGAATGTTGCCGTGTGTAGTAGTAGGTGTACGTAACCGTGTTTGGATACAAATTCGTCTGGAGAAGTCGCCATACGACGACTTCCCTCTTATTGAGTTACGGGTCGACAGACAGACAGACAGACAGACAGACAGACAGACAGACAGACAGACAGACAGACAGACAGACAGACAGACAGACAGACAGACAGACAGACAGACAGACAGACAGACAGACAGACAGACAGACAGACGGACAGACAGCTTCCCCAGCTCACCCGACACAGCGAGAAACGGTGCATTTTTCGAGCACCTATTTATCCATCCGTCCTTTCGTCCGTCCGTCCGTCCACCCATCCGTCCGTCCATCCAACCGTCCGTCTATCTGTTAGCCTGTCTATATAGTTTCTGAGGAACGCGGGGCCGATTAAGGCACAATAATTGATTGCGCAATATGTACTTCATCTGACATTCCTTGCAATTAGATTTCTCAGAGCAACATTTTATTTTAATGTAAATTCGCTCAGCATACATTATTCGCCCTTGACAAAGTATCGCCATGCACGCTTCTTTATATACGCCTCGAGATTCGCGATCGCTGCGCCGCCTGCCGCCGCTTCTCCGCGGCGTTTGCGGGATTAGCCCTGCGTGGCTGATAGGTGGTCATGCAGTGTTTTAGTTCTCTTTCGCTTCTCTTTGCCTTTCCGCGCACTAAACAACTTGTTATGGTGACGTCTGTAAGCTAACTCCACGTTTAGGGCGCTTAAAAAAAACAGCTGCGTCTTGGTAGAGCGCTCGAACGCCAACAAGAGCTACCCGGGGAGGCGGTTCTGCGCGCTTCTTGGCCGCTCTTGCGGTCGTCGGCGACGGCAGCAGCATATCACCGCTGTCACCTTCGAACACGTCAGCACAAGGGAATTCTATTTATTGTCACCTCGTTTAGACCTGACATTGGCACTGTAAGAGGTTCGTTTTGCAGCGTTTTGCAGCGCAGCAACAAATGCGGCTTTGCTTCGAATATGTACGTCGTAGAAAAATATGTTTCGGGGATGTGATAACCCAATGGCTGACAAAAACTTGTGCCTTTTATGGGAATATAAGCCACGCGAAAATGTTAAGTACACTCAAAAACTGTGAATTGTCAGATATGTGCCCACTCATGCCTTATAGTAAGAACCAAGGTGATGAAACCACAGGAAAATGAATGGTCTGCAAGTCAGGAATAAATAGAATAGTCGTACGGGAATGAAAACAAAAAACCGAGAGCAGCTTCTGAAATGCTAAAGACGTTTGTTTGAGCAAGGTAGTATTCACCAGACCAACTGAATGCGAAATGCAGTGGTATTTCGCTAGACATGGGGGGGGGGGGGGGGGGGGGGGGGGTGAGGAGGAGGACGCTCAACTATCGTTGTTTACAAATGCGGAGCGAAATTTAACGTTTTAGTAATCACACACACAAGCTGCGTGTTCACTTTTCGTTTGTTTTTCGCCTTCAACGAACGGCTGATCACTCGGCGGACGCATTTTTTGAAGAATACAGGGTAGGCAGTACACAAGAAATACGAGGTGTCGTTGAAAGAGTTGATTGATTGATTGATTGCAGGGCTTAACGCGCCGACGCAACGGAGGCGATGAGGCACGCCGTAGTGGAGGGCTCCGGATTAATTTTGACCACCTGGAGATCCTTAACGTGCGCCGAAATCTCGTACACACGGGCTCGTTGGAAGAGTGTCGTATATCTGATAAGGGTCTCTGATTTCGGTTTATGCTAGATTCTCTCCCTGTGTCATACGACGATGTTTCGAAGAAGAGTTTGGTCGCGGACGCGGATTACTCTATAAGCCCATCTTCGCGCTTCTCGTGGAGGATAGATGTAACAGATGAATCTTTTCGAGCGCTCACCTCGGGACAAGACGATCCAGCATTAAATTTGTCGTCGTGTGCTGACTCCGGACTGTAATTTTGCATAATCCATCGTACTTCTTTGGTACAATGTTTGCGAAATTTATGCCGCATTGGCTTGTTCAGGGTTCTGATCAATATCTGATATGTGATATTGGCAGGCGTAACTTGCGTGCTGTCAGGTATGAGTGCTCCGCTGGATTTTGTAGTGCACAAAGTCGATTTACATGATAGTGTGTATGGCCGCAACATGACCATCGGAGGAAACACTGGTTACGGAGACACTGCCACCAAATTTCAGGGCAGCGGAATTGCAATCAGCTGCATGCAAATGCTCGCTTCGGGACGCCGGCCTGGGACACACGCCCGGCTCTCATATAGATCTTCCTAAGATCGCGTCATGAACGTTTATACTTTCGTGAACACACCAGGCTTGCAAACAGAGTGCCTGCTCCACGTTATTCGGTATTTCGAACGCGGACAAACGGTAAATCGCTGTCTTGAACGAGCCCCAAAAGCAACGGCGACAGGGGGGAGCGGGCCGGGGACTCCCGCGCCTGCTTTCGAAACGGGCCGCTAGGGGGATTTCAGTGGCGCCCCTACAGGCCGCGCTCGAGGCGTATAAGCGAAGAAAAGTCGGGCGCAACAGCTCGACAGTTTCACCGTATCCCCAGTACCACCGTAGTGCCGTGCCGGCGTATAGTATGACTCACATACCTTTTTATCGGAAGAAATGTAAGCGGTGAATAGAGCCTGAATCAAGTGAAAAAAATTAGCAATTGCTTATCTCGGCTATGCCAGGATATAGGTAGCGTGAGCTAAGGTTCAGCTGGTTATTCTTAGCTTTCGTGGTTGTCTAGGAAATAGCGTGATTATCATGCTTACTGCTGCTTCGATGACACACACACGGTATACGCATTATGTGACACATGTATATTTATCAAGCGTCTCCGGCGCAGCGTCACCAATCGCCCCAGAGCTAAGCTGGTTGCACAGGCGCACGCCGCTGTTGCTGCGACGCACGAGCCATTGGTTACACACCCGGCCACCCCCGCAGTGGACAGGGCCGCCACGTGCGGAATGGAGGTCGGCCGAGACGCTGGACGCGTGGGGTGTGAGAGAGACGCTGGGCAGCGAGCAACGTTCTGTGCGCCGTGTGACGTCACTGCTCCTCGCGCATGCGCAGCACGGCTCTCCAGGAGCCACGCGATACAACTCAACCTCGGCCAGTGTAGCTCACGCTACAAAAGAGAAATCGATTTCCAACCCACACCATAGCATGCCAAGTGCCCATAAAGTGCCGCAATGCTCCTCTGTCCTTCACACAGATAGCCTGAGCCTAAAGAACATTTTCTAAGGGAAGACAATAATGAAACCATAATGAAACGACAATGAAGCAATAATAAAACGAAACCCCCGCTCATATACCAGCAGTGGGCGAAGTCCCGTCGTCTCATTTGCGGGGAAAAATAACTTCAAAAATAAAAGCAACTGATCACATCACTTTAAGTAAACTGTCACGTCCCTGTTTCTACATGTACTAAACCTACTCTTGAGCCAAACGCAGGCATCAGGCTTTACCCCTGCTTTTAAGGGATTGACCTAGTCGTGTATTGGGCATGATTTTTACCAAATATTGTTTGGACTTCAAAGTTTGACGCATCATAAACAGTAACGCGAACAAAGTGTTACGAACGCAAGTACTGCCATCCAATTTTTTTTCTTCCGCACAAGCTTCGATCATTGCCGAGACAATCCGGTGAGTGGCTATTGTGTAAGACACCATAAAGGACCACTTTATATCCTGTGGCGAAAAGCATGGGTCATCTGATTAGCAAACTCTAATGCCGGGCTTAACAACTAAGTATTGCCGGATGACACTGGATCACTGGCTAACATTCCAATCGCGTTAGCATAGCCCGTTGTGAGAAAAGACTGTCTCAGCTTAAAGTATGATGTAGGGCTGCTTCAAGAACAAACTGTCTCCGCGCGTGCAAAAGTTAGAACGTACGAACACACGTACATAAACATCGTCAATCATAAGTATGTGTGATGAGGATTCATGGTGAATGGTGAGAAGTAAAATGATTCTTATATAACAATTCAAAGAGAAGAGTAAAAGGGGGTTTCTTTTCCGCAATAACGAACATGCGTCCCGTTGACTACCCAGGAGAGCGAACAGGTGATTCAGGACGAGTGGGCGTTGGATTGTAGGCATTTGAGTGCGCATGTCCCCTGTGACCCTATTCTAGGTTTTATCCAACTGTCTCAAGACAAAAATTCGAATGCTTTCTAGGTTGATAAAGACGGAGAGTAGTTCTTGATTGGTCTCACAAAACTTCCCCATTGTTTGTGGCAAGTCGAAAGTAGCGAGTGTTTTGGACATTTACGAAAGAAATCGAAATCGTTGTACTCCAAAGCGTGAATCTTGTCTGATTCTTAACCCAAGGTTCTTTTACAAATGTGCATGGCGGGAACATGAGCTTTAGAACTGTTACTGTTTCTGACATAGATGTCCCCTTTTTATTTTCACGCATGCCTTATCCAACTTTTATGCACGCAGAGTGTTGCATCATTAATAACCGTATTTTAAAGATACGACCGCCAATAAACTCGCTGTTGTCTTATAATTTGTCCCCTTCGACATCTCGTCTGATCCTGTTTCATTTCCATTTTATTCACTGAAGCGGCAAATTCCGCTCTCTTAATCGTCTGCGTGAGTCCCTGTTTATTTCACTCCTTCGCACTGTTCATTCACTCGTTCTCCACACTAGACAGGTCAGAAAAGGTGTTTAGCCTTCAGCGGATCCTGCAACTTGTCCTTTATTCTAATGGAGGTTTCAACACATCATCATCCACATCTTTGATCTGCTCGACGCGGGTTCCTTGTTGCGGCTCATCCAAAAAATCTTTAGCTTTACCATCCGTGCTGCCCGTTTCGTACAACTTCCCTTTTGCCAATTTCATTGCTTGAACGGGTGTTTAAATTCATCGATTATGCGTCAAAGCAGTTTATTTAAAAAACTTTCTAGATATTGTTCTCGGCACTACATCCTTATAGGTTCTCACGGCGTCCGCAGCTATTTTTTTTATCATTTATGCGTATCCTTGGTACTACGAGTTATCGTACGCAGGACCGAGCCATTGAGTGTGGGGCTTCATTTGGGCTTTTCGAAACTCCAACTTAACTCGATCTGCCATGTACTCTGTTTCGTGCTTTTCCTCGTCGAAGGCACTCGTCTCCCTATATTGAGAGCCATAACTTCCAGTCGGAATTGTGCCTCGAAGGACATAAACTAAACGTAATTTTACACTTATCTTCCTTCGTCTAGTTTGCGAAAAGGAACCGACAGACGTGTCTCTCCAAAGGGGGCCTTAGAAGCCGCTTGTTGTCGCTTTCAATTATTTTTACTTTCAAAACTTGGTTATGACTGGCGGAAGGACTGGCTGCAATTTTCCTTGACAAGTCCCGGAAGGACCGAGCCTTCCCAACAACTTTCCAACTTGCCTTTCGTTTTTTTCTGCCTTCAGAATTTCGCGCTCATACACCTCTCCACCCGAACGCCCTTCGCACAGCGACATTTCTAAACTGCTCTTTTCGAAAGGCGGTTGCTTTCGTTTGAGTTCGTTCTCAAAAGTTTAACCAGCGTTCTTTTCTTCTTTCCCTGTTGCTAGCGCACACAGCGGTCGCGTGCACGCCTTCTGCCTGTCAGTATTGATGCCCAACCACGTGCCTCCGCGTCGAGGGAATGCAGGCTGGGCTGACGCGGAAGGCTCTACTCTGGAAGGCGGCACTGCTCAAAAGAGGGCCTTAGATGCGGGCGAAGACGTAATTACCGGCTCTGTGACGGCCCTGCAATGCGGCGCCTCTGCCGGAATATTCGAAGCTTCGAAACTGAAAGCGCAGCTTTGGTTCTTCCAGCCTTGTTCGCTGCCGTAGGTGTTGCATTCGAAGCTGTAAAACATGGGAGAGGCTGTGAAATGGCTGTAATTCAGAAATTAAAAAAAAAGGCTCCTATCTACTTGCTTCGCTGCAACTTAGGTCGGAACACAAAAGTGCTGCTGCTATCCCTGCCACGTAACGCCACCTCCTTTCTTACTATCCTTAATGCCCCTCTCCTCCTCTATCACCCCATTCCCCTCCTCTCTCTTTCTTTCATCCTCCCTGACCACTATTTGTAAATTACACATTTTTCTGCCACCTATTTTCCAGTCGCTCAAAATATACCCCTCTCACGCTTACCCTCATCTTCAACCTCCACTTCTAAATCTCTCCTCTCGCGCTCCAGTCTTTTCCTCCCTCCATCCAATTCCCTTACCTTTCCAATTCTCTTTCTTCCTTCGCCCTTCCCAACTCCCCTTTTCATTCCCCTTCTTCCATCTGTCTTCTGCCGTTCTCATGTCCTCTCCCTTCTTCAATTACCTCCTTCCGCCCCATTTTCGTTGATGCCCTTCTTCGACTCCCCCTCCCCTCATATTTTTATCCCTACTACTCCACTTCCACCCCATCAGTCGTTGTTGCCCAAGACACGCCGCCTTCCTCCTGTAGTCCGTGAGAAGCAGCTTCGAAATGTTCGAATAGTGCACTTAACTGGGTTTATATTTTTAGCTAGTGGTAACGTCCCTTGAGACGGTAAAGCGTTAACAACGCCTAATTGTCTTCTATTATCTGACCACCACAATCACCAAAAAGCTGGCGTCTGGGACGGCAAAATGGCTCCTTGAAAAGCGATCCATAGCCCGAGGCGTTCCACAGCGCGACCTCACACTCATGAATAGTGAAAGGTCGCCGTCCACGCCAGTGCACCGCAGATAAAGGGAACGAATGGACGTAGCCAATACAGCGAACAGGCAAGCAGCGAAATTTACCCCCGTCGTCAACTCTCTCATCACACAAAGGCAGGAACGAGCACTCGCGCAACGCGTAGGAAGGGACAGATGGAAGCCATTCGCGTGAAGGCGGATCGAGAAGCAAAGCACCTCAAGCGGTAAGATTACGTTTTTTTAATACGCCAGGTGGAAAGCCAGGCGTTTCAGGCGTTAAACCGGGCTTCCATGATATGACATGAACAACTTATAATAAGAAAGTGGCTAGTCGTCCTCCAACTTGTTTTATACATTGCTGCACCATCAGAAGACAAGGAGGCCGGTAGTGGCGAGTAGCCTCGCGCACCAGGATCTGGACCACGACGAAACTGTGTGGGGCACGTTGCCTGGCCTCCTGGTCAGAGCCGTCACCTGAATGATATGGGGACGTTAGAGTGGCATGCTGAGATCCGATTCAATTGGACCGTTCCGGGACTCCTCCCTGCTGGACGAGCTGCTCGTTGCTTTCCGTGGTCGGCTGCTCGTCGCCCTCATCGGTGGCCGATGACGTGCCGAAACTAGGCTCCGGCCCCTCATCGACCGAGTTCGGGCGGGACTCACCCAACGGCGATGGGTCTGCCACCGCCAAAGAACCATGCAAAGGGACTGTACCGCCCGCTTCGTAAGGGTTATTGATTCCTAACAATATTTTGAAGCCAGAACCCAAATTCTCACAGTGAACGTTGGCTAAAACACCACGGCTGTGGGTTCTTATGTGTGGGTTATAAATGCGGGTTATTCCTTGTAAACAGGAAAGGAAACCACCTCGTTTTTCTTGTACAATGCTTCTTAGTAGCCTTATAAATACACTGGTGGAGAGACACGTTGTAATTACCGCTCCTTCTTCCTGAAAAGGTATTCTCCCTCTTAATCTTTTTCTTCGTAAACATCCAAAATTTCGGTATGACATCATACTTCGAAATAATATTCAAAGCTGGTAGTTATGTTCTATTCGACAGTAGCTCAGTTTAACATATAATTCTGGCGGATTTGCTATTCTCAATACCCGTAATTGGGAAGTGCAAGCAGTTTACCACAGACATGTCATAACATGTCGTATAATTTCCGCCTTCTAATTTTGAATAAACAGGAAGAAAAGATAGCTTACTAGCGATATGATTTATGGCTTAGCAGTTGCAAGATGACTTGTCCGTAAAACTAATGCGTTAAATGTCACCTGGTGCTGCGAGCCATAAAAAAGACGGCTCACATACGTCGTCATACTTTTCCTGCCCGAACCAGTGATTCAAAGTGATTTTGCGCGTAAATGCGTTTAAGCCCAAAATGACAGATTACTTTGCATATTACGGAAGGAAAGCACGACAGATTGAAAAATCATTCGTTAATTTTCCTTTCGGAGCAAGCAGACATCTCCGCTGAGCAACCATACACCACACATTACAACTTACGTGGGTGCAATAGCAGCTGCCGTGTGATGTGAAAGAAAGAGGAGTCTTTCTTGCACGAAATCAACGGTTTTCATCGCATATCCCGTTCGCCGCAGTTCGCAAACACGCAGCATGAAGCTGTGTCAAAGTATTTCAACGAAGCAGCTGGAGCCATAAAAGAAACAGATTTTTCGCCACCTTTTTTTGACGCGATTTCTAGGGGGCTTTTTGACGACACTCCAGCTCAGCATTGCAGCCATGGCGAGAGTTGCATTCGACTACATTCGATTGTTTAAGATAGCCTGGTAGAGGACACAGCGTCTGCCGGAAATGTTCTACCCTAGATTTTTGGAACAAAGTGTGGTGGTTCCGGCCGGGCGCTTGCCTGATGGATTTTCACATTTATAGTTTCAGTTGAAATTTTTATGGCTTCGGATAGTTTTTGGCGTTTTTAACGATGTGTTTCTGTTCGTTTTCTTAAGTTAGGTTACATAATGCCACGTTAGGAAGAGCGCGGTTGTGCCAAACGCGGCTGTTTTTTTTACGCAACACTGGTGGACGTCGCTTTAGTGGAGTATTTATAGTACCGTTGGAAGGAACAGAGACACCATCTTTTATTAATATATGTCGACCTCCACTTTCCAGGACGTTTTGGCATGGTAGCGGGACATTTGTCGTTGCTTTTTCTTTTAATTTGTCCCTGTACGCAAGTGCTGCAACTCGCTCCAACGAATTGGACAAATGGTAACCACTTCGAACGATTTCTTGATTTGATTGTAATAACGTCATTAAAAATCATGGATATACGCAAATCTCTTCGCTTAAAAGAATGGGCTTTTTAGTGCTTAGAATGGAAAATTAGCCTCTTGTTCCGGCGGGTGCAAACGTGCGTAAATTTGAGAGAGAGAGAGAGAGAGAGAGAGAGAGAGAGAGAGAGAGAGAGAGAGAGAGATATAGAGAGAGAGAGAGAGAGAGAGAGAGAGAGAGAGAGAGAGAGAGAGAGACAGCACAGCCGGGAAGGAAAGAACGTTGCCGTATTAGGTCCTCCGGGAGTGTAACCTTGTAGCCCTCGTGATGGTCATATCCGCAAGGTATTTTCCAAGGCAGAGCAGCATGGCCTCATGTACGTTCCTTACAAGCGTCGTATAATCAAGAAAAAGTGACGTGAATGGTGGGAGACGGCCTGAAAGAAGCTCTTCTCTACTTCGAAATTGTTACATTACGATATGGACAAAGAGGAAGGTGCAACGAGATAAGAGTGGGTTGACAAGACGGGGGCCACAAAGCGGGCTCGTCCCTCTGCTAACGAGGCCTCAAGTACGCGTGAACGATCTAGCACCTCCCATGTTTTCGGAAATGTGTCGTAGTCAAGCGCGCACATAGGCATTAACTAGCTGTGTTTCGCTAATAAACGCCAGTGAAGTATTTTCTTCCTTCCTAGGTTTTTCCCAGCCGCAGCCGTGTCCGTGTTAAGATGTCGCCTGGTCATTTGCTTCGGCGAATTTACGGCGTCCTTTGGAGTATAGCGAGCAGATATGGGCTGATTTGTCTCTTCAATCAACAATACATACGTCGATACAATAACACATACACACTACCTGAACTAAAGATACATACATACATACATACAAACATACATACACAGATACAAACATACATACATACATACATACATACAACATACATACATACGTAATACATACAGCATACACATACATCATACACATACAGATAACTACATACATACACATACATACATACAGACATACATACACCACTACATACATACCATACATACAACATACATACAACATACACATAGGCACATACAGTACATACACACATACATACATACATACATACATACTACTACATACATAAATACATACATACATACATCATACATCACACATACATACATACAACATAATCTCTACATACATACATACATAACATACATACATACATACATACATACATACATACATACATACAGTTGGCAAAAGGCTTGTCTATAACACTCGAGCGGCGTACTCCGGACTGCGCGGGAGACATCTAGTGATAACGCCTGGTTTGAGACCGGTAGAATGCGAGCATGCGCGACCCGCATCAGCGCGATGGCTGTTTCTTTTGTCGCTGCGCCCATCGCCTTGGCTTCCGTACCTTCTTTCGCCGTGAGAAGCGCTTTCTGCGCTTCCGGGCCGGGAAATTTTCGCAGCGCACTACGGAATTCAGACAAGAGTTCTTTTTTCCTGTATGCGAGAAAACGAACAATTGCCGAAAACGCATCGCTACCGGTGTTCTGGAGTGACTAGATATCGGTCCGTGATCACGTCCACAGTGCATTAAGTATTGCGGCGTTAGCCCGTCAGAAGTGAGGGGGAGGAATCAACTTTTAGTGACGTGCAAAGCCAAGCGCAAAAACCGTGTAGTGGTGCACGTGGCATTCATGCAGTGTATTGGCAGAACGATGGCGTAATGAACAGCTGTGCGCTAAAGCTGCAGCAGCGCGCGCTAGCGCGAGTAATCTACCCTTTCGTTTCCCGACCCGGCAGCGCAAGCATGCAGCGCTTATTACGGTCAAAGAAGGTATGGAAGCCAAGGCGACAAGCACAAGTGAGGAGGGACACAGCCATCGTGCTGATACGGGCCGCGCATGCTCACATACCTATCTCAAACCAGGCGTTATCACTAGGTTTCTCCCGCGCAGTCCGGAGCACGCCGCTCGAGTGTTATAGACAAGCCTTTTGCCGACTGTACATACATACATACATACATACATACATACATACATACATACATACATACATACATACATACATACATACATACATACATACATACATACACACGTATTTATTTTATTCCTTGTGCCACTCCGCTTAAAAGCTCGCTTCAGCCTACGTCAGCTTTCGCGTAGTGGAGCAATAATTGCATTCGCTTAATATCGCTTTCAGTTCTAGAATACGTCAAATAAAGTATTCAAGCGAGCATTAATAACCATTTATTGAGAAGCACACGATGGTGGTGAGTTAAGACGCAAAGGAAACAAATAATGCACGCCAGTCACTGAAGTTTCCGCACAACGCGTGACTCTGGCCAGGGTGCGCATGCACAGTTTTCTGAAAATGCAAGTGGTCGTTGATTTGCCCACCGGAAGATACTTGCAATGCTGTTGTGTGAACGCGTGCAACCGATATACCCAAGGAAGAAACACACGCGGCAAGCATAGGCTCTCCCCGTTCATGCTGCTGTCAGGCTTGTAGTAGGAGGGGGCGTCACCAGAAAGTACAGAGACGACTGGGACGCATCGCGTCTCCGTGGCGGCAGTGGAAAGCCCGGTGAAAAGTAGGGTCGTGCGACAGCGCTGCGTCGACGCGCTGCTTGGCGGGGCTCTCCTTGTGCGACAGAAAGTGCCGAAAGTCCTCCTCCTCGTCGTATGCCCGGCACGACGATTCCACGTACGAGACAAAAAACAGCTGCTCCGAAGACCTTTGTGGTGCTGCGGCCAGTCGGTAGTCGGGACCGTCGGTCTGCAGCTTCTTCACGCCTTGCCGGAACACGAGGTGCGCTAGGGCCACCGCCGCGTGCTCCAAAACGTCACCTGCAGACGCCGATACGGGCTTCTGCACGGCCACGCCCGTCAGGGGGTCAAGGATGGTCGGAAAGCGCCTCCGGAAGCAGGCCTGAAGGCTGCGGTAGTGGCCCTGCGCCGTTGTCATCCCAGCGGGCAAGTCGTAGCTGATTGCGGCCTAGTGCGCGACGAAGCAGTGCCTTCGCGAGCCGCACGCTAAGTCCTGTTTGGCGCATAAGGGCCACATAAGGTGACATTGCCTGTTCACCGAAACTGCGGCTGGCGGCGACGAGTGGAACCCGCAGCAGTCCCTTGGCATCCACTGCAATGTGGCGCGAGAAGATAATACGAGGTTTCCTTGCATCCTTGCCGCCGACGGTAGCCAGTATAGAGGACGTAAACCGGTGTTCCACCATACGCTGGTAGACATCGAGAGCGCTGAAAGACTGTGGAGGCAAGTACCGAATCTTGCCTGGCATTGTGCCACTGGACATAAGCTTGCCAGGGAAGAACAACTCCACTTGAGTAGCGTGAACCTTATCAGCAAGTCTGGTCCTAATTGCTTGGTCCATCCAAGACAGGGAGCGAATGCTTTCAGTTACACGCTTTTTTATTTCCTTCACCAGCGCCTGCGAGGCCGTAAAGTTCAGGCTCTTCTTATATACCTGGTATCCAATCTCCATTACCTGAGATGGTACCGCCCTTTCTGCCATTTGGAGGCACTGCCTCTCGCGCCGCCCGGTTGGAACCATTTCGCCCGCGTTATCTGGCGAAAACGCCCACAAATGCTGCACCGCGTAATAGCCCAAGTAGTTCAGCGTAGTTGACAGTGATCCGTTCGTTACCATCCCGTCCAGTTCGTTGGCACTGTTTGGCGATTCGAACTTTGTCTGAACGTTCCCGCTTGAAATGTTGATGAGGTCGCCGAGTGCAGCGTTCAGGAAGCTTACGAAAGATTCCATCCGCATGACGGCAAGCCCGGTGTTCTTATCAGTGTTTAGGTTCGCTAAGCCCCGCAGGAACTCCAGGACTTCCCTCGCTCTCGCCGCGGTTTCGTTGCTATCCGGTGCAAGGAAACTCATTGTCATCTCAATATTACTTAAGAAAGATGAGATGGTAGTGTTATCCCGGAAGTCACGGAGACCAAGCGGTAAATCTGCGTGCCCAAGCACGATGGTAAGCTTGTGATGGACTCCAGCTTCGGCTCGAATGCTTACCAGTGCGGCAAGGTCAAGAAGTCGCACAAGGTGGCCAGCAGCGCGCCATGGGTGCCGCCCTAAAGGGACAGTTTTGAATGGCCAGCCTGTCAAACCAGAGGCGTTGAGAAATCGGAGGAAAGGAGCAGTTCCCATTTGAACAATTGCCTGGGTGTTCATGCAACTTTTCCAGATGGCTACTGCTGCACTCCGCTTGACTTTTGTGTTCGCAATATGCCGCCAGATTCTGTCTTTTATTTCCTGCAGAGCAAGGTCATCAGCATCCCGTGCGGTCATAACTGGACGCCGAGCCTGCCATCGGCGCGAGCAGACGTAGTCGTAGAAGCTGTTGCAGGGTTCCGAACCCAGCACGTGGGTAAGCCGTGTGGCTTCTCTTCTGCAGTCTTCTGCATTGCAGAGCTTGTAACCACGCGCTATCAGTGTCGAAGTATTGTATGAACTGGTGAAAAGCCAAGGTCCTTGCATCATGATCGTTTCTGCTGTGTCCTCGACGGCCTCGCCAGCCGCGTGATGGTGTCCACGGTGGCCAAAGAAAACGATGGCGCATGCTACAATGCCAAAGAGGAGGATAATTGTTAGAACAGCGTTAAATTCACCCACGTTACTCCGCAGAAAGTTGTACGGTGCCATCCAGGTGCCGCTGTATGACTCGTTGCCGTAGTATCCGGACGAGGACGTCCCATAGGAAGAATCATATCCTGACAGCACGTCGCTGCTACTGCTGCTAGTCAAGGTTACCGTTACCGGTCCACAAGTGGTACTCTGATATGTGCCCAGTTGAGGTGCCGAAGCTGTTTGGGGATGAGGAATCGGAGTTGGCCCCTGGTAGTGCAGACTAAGCGACTGCTGCCTCATCGGAAACGACGACTCGAGGTTCGGCATCATTACGGGTGCTTCAAAGGCCGGTGACTCCATCAACGGAGATGGTGGCATCAAAGGAGGCAGAGATGGTGGCACGACGTTGGTCCTGATCCTTAGAGACAGGGGTGATGTGTCCCTCCGTACCAGTGGTGGCTCTAGGGGCACGTCAGCCGCTAAAGGTGGACCGTTCCCGTACTGATAACCCGGAAACATTGGCGGGTATCCCCCTATGGGTGGCGCTATTAAGGACTGGTTGTAGCGCCCAGGCAGCCCCCCGAAGTCGCCGCGTCGGTGGCCCTGCCGTCTGCGTGAGCGTCGCCGTCTTGAACGACGCTCTCTAGGAAAGTCACTGCTCGAATAGTCCCCAGACGTCGACGATCTTGACCGGCGCGAAGAGTGAGACCTCCTGCGATCATTTCGCCTTGAGCGTTTTCGATGCCCTCTGAAATACTCATCGCTGGAGCTACTTTGCCCTCCAGTTGTAACGGACATTTCAACCATCACAGGACGTCTGCCGGTAGCACTGCACCTTGAACACTCTGATGAAGTCCGCTGTACTCTTGGTGGACCGCGCAGATCAGCTGGAGCGGATAACCTTCTCGGCTCTCCCGCCGGCGGTTCCCGAGCTCCAGGCTCCCGAGCTTCAGTGGTGCCCCGGTCCTCTGTTGACGGGCAGTCTCCTACAAAAACGCGCGTGGTGACGTGGCACCTAGGTGCGTCATAACTATCAAATTCGCTGTCACTGAACGAAGGCTGGCACCCTACATTTTGACTGGGGATGGGAATGCCTGGCTGCATTTCAAAGCTTAAGTCAGTCTGAGCCACGCCAACATCAGCCACGGGCTGACTGACATCAGCTGAGGCTGGGGGTGTGGGCGCAGGCCAAGCGTTTTCGGCCCCCACGTTGTCGCTTGACGAAGAGGTACTCCATGCTGACGGTGTCGCCGCTGTCGAATCAACGGCTTCCGGCTCGGACTGTTCAGTTTTTTTCTTTTTACGTTTCTTCGATTTCTTGGATTTCTTTCCTTTCTTCTTCTTTTTCCCTTTTTTGGATTTTTTTCCAGACTTGCCTTTCTTCGACTTCTTAGATTTCTTCCCTTTTTTCTTTTTCTTCTTTCCGCCTTTCTTTTTCTTCTTCTTTTTCTTTCCACCTTTCTTTTTCTTTTTCTTTTTTTTCTTCGCGTCATCATCTAGAGCATACGCAACAATTATCGTGAAGAACGGATCACCACCGCTAAACATAGCTGCCTTCCCACCAGCCAAATCTTTGGAACCAGTATTTTGAACAAGTCCTTTTTGCGGACCAAGCCGGGAATTCGAATGTAATTTTGACAACGCCTATTCGTTTGGCAGTAGATTCAACACCCGCATTCAAACGTGCTGATGTATGCATCCTGTCAGAATAGATATTTTCAGAGGCACCGGAGTTGACATGATTTACTAATCTATCCGAACGAATAAAATATTCAGAATTTCGAAACTGGGGAGATACTTCAGAATGCCCAAAGCCGGAATTCATGGGACTGTATGACGTTTCCGCCAGAGGCTCATTTGCTATGTTAGTTCTCAGATCTATTTTCGCATGAGAACGGTAGACCTGACTTCGGGTGACGTCGCCCATAACTTGAAAGCAGTCCTCGACCATCTTTTACCACGTTTCTAGCACCAGATCCTCTCGTGTTCTGTGTTGACGTCACTTCTCGTTTCACTGCATCGTTCATAATTTGAAAGCAGTCATCAACCGTATCAGCTACCGCTTCTGCTCCAAGATGTTCTCCGTATTTGGGCAGTTTCGAACTGTATTTGCCTTCACTCGATTCATCTACGGATACTCGTCGACTGAAAGGATTTTTGGAGTGCGCACAACCTCGTCCGGTCTCATGTTGGTCCCTTTCTTCGTTGATAGTGCGGAAACCGTAAGCTGTTGGAACAAGGACAGTAGACAAGGGAGAACGATAAGAAGCTGGTTGCCTTTGTTGTGCCTGCTCAGGGCATTTAGTTATTTGTGGGCTGATTGGCACCGCTGGGTTTAGGACCACTGTTGCATCCGACACATTACCGTGCCCTAATGTTTTAAACGCATGCCTTTCGCCTTCGTCGACGATTATCACGGTAGATGGCGCCATTGTGTGTCCACGCTTACGTCTCGAGGCTAGCGACATACCATCAGATCTTCCTTGCAAGTCCAGCCCACTGACTTCCTGGACCACGTGACCACTAGGGGACAAGTCCTCCCCCAGAATTATCGTTTTTTCTTTGGTAGTTATTCGCCCTGCAGGGTGAGAAAGTATTGGTATGTCAGGTCTTGCGGTGCTGTTTCGAGTCGGCTGAGCTATACCGGGGTGGCCTACAAATGTTGAAGAAGGCTCCAGCATGGTAGGCGGCGCTTCCAGAAGAAGCTGATCACCCAGGGGTTCACGGGTACCGCTTCCGCGTTGCTTGAAGTTATCTCGAGAGGCCCCCGCAACTACTGCTTGTGGGTTTAAGGTTATCTCTTTTCGAATCGCGTTGCTTCTTGCCTTTATTCTGGAGTCTTTCATATACCTTCTGCGCGTACGCGTTTCTACCTTGCTGTACTGCGCTCTCGTATTCAATCTCCAAGGCTGGCTGATATATTTGCCTCTTCCCCAACCCTTCTCTTTTGCAGTGTTCTTCAGGGCGAGTTAGCATCTGTTCGGGTTCATTCCAGAATTTGTCCAGTTGGTGCAGCTCTTCGTCTCCGTGAACACCAGCTTGTTCAACCGGTGTGATGTACGTCTGCTGTGGCACCTGCGTTTCTTTTTCCAATCGTTCACGCTCGCTTTGTAGAGCGGCTTCTCGTCGTTGCAGAGAACGTTTACCAAGTCGCATTTTTTGCTCTACTTCCCGTGCCTTGTGTAATTCTTCAGCTCTCTGGTATTGTTCTCGTTCAGTATCTTGTTCTTGCCTGTACGCTTGATCTTTGTGCTGTAAATGTAGTGGCTGCTTTTCTTGTGCCCTCTCCCACAACTGACCTGTGCGTTGATTTTCGTATGCTTGATTAGCATCTTGTTTCATCTGGTACCTTCGGAACTCACCATCTTGCTCTAGTAGGTATAGCTGCTGATGAGCTTGCCACTGCTTGCCTTTTGCGATGGTCCCACTGCCAAGGGTGTCCCATGTTTCTTTCTGATTATATGCTGTGTTTAAGCTTACACTTCTTCTATAGCTTTGGCGATACACCTCGTGTTCTGCTACATGTTTTTGCTGTACGCTTTCTTGCGTGACCTCCTCTTCCTCGCACGTGCTCGTTCGCACACCGTGCTGTTCTTTTTCGAATGCCCTCTGATATTCTTGACTTCCTTGGTATCTTTTGTGTTCTCCTTCTGGTTCATGGTAGCACGGGTTTACATCGCGTTCCGCTTTATGCTGACTCAGGACAGTTTTCCCTAAGACGTCCATTCTGTGTACCATTTGATGGCCAGCTTCTGACGCCTGCGCTTTCTCCTGCAACACCGTAGTCATTTCCTTTTGCCCTTTGAGGTCGTTTCTTTCGCGGATCTGCCGCAACCGTGCTGCTTGTTCGATTTCGTATGCCTTCTCCTTAGATAATGGACGGAGACGTTGCCTGCTCCCCCACAGCTTCATTCTTTTGCGTGGACATGGAACTTTCTGCCGGAAAAGCACCAGCTCCGATCGTAGCCGCGGCTTCTGAAGCACCGCTGATTTCCGTCCCAGAAGCCGCAATTCCGGGAACTGCTTGCCAGTCGGGAGCAGTTGAATCCGTGTTCCGGTAACCGTATGACGGCTGATGATCGTTTTCGGTGGGGTCGGCTCTCGTCGGTGTGCCTAGGGCTCTCTAGCGCAGGCGGCAGTATCTCTACAGTGGTCAGCTCTGTGGGCTGCATGAGGACCTCCGGTCCAGTGATGATGGTGATGTCCATCGCCCTTTCATTCATTGGTGGGCAGTTCACTTCTTTTTCGGCTAAGTCATTTCCCAGAAACGCATTAAGCAATGGATGCTTTGTTGACTCTTGGCTCACGTTTCTTGTCGGTGAACTGCTGAAGTTAGTTGCCTCAGAAGTTGTCAGTAACGCGTTGTCTCGATCTCCGCCACGCTCCTTTGCTTTTTTCTTCTTCCTCCTCTTTTTCTTCCTCCTCGTTTGTGTTTCCTCTGGCATGCTTTTCCTCTTCCGCTCATTGTGACTCTTGCGACTCCTGTGCTCAGGCAAGATTATACTGACAAATGGTTCGTGGCCGCGTTCTTTGCTGCCGGCTGAAGGCACCAACCTCTCGCCGTTGCTTGTGTTGAGATCTTGCTTGAACTCTTGTGCTTTGACGTCACCTTCGGAGGAAAGCTTCTTGTCCACGTTGGCACGTCTTTCACCCAAAACCGTTTCATCGTTCCTGCCACCTGCCAAGAAAAGGGACGCCGCACATGAGCCACTTTGCTCACTGAACCAGGGTTTATGGCGTAAGCGCTGAAGCTTTTCATGGGCGCCGCACTTGTTTAAGACCATAACTTCAATTGTAATAATCGATCAGCGTCCGTAATAGAAAATCGAATGAGCCTTCTTTCTTTGACACTTAGACTTGCGTAACAAAATGTAGGCTCTTTTTTCAAGGTCACTTCAGATTATTGGAACGAATAAAAGGGGCACTAAGCAGACGAAGACGAAGTAGAAAGACACAATACATACAGGCGCGTGGTGTGTGTTTCTACTTTCGCCTTCGTCTGCTTAGCGCCTCTTTTATTCTTTCAATAAGCATGAACCAAGTAGCTCAACAAGTTTTGTTAAGTCACTTCAGAGCCAAGTTCCTATCTGACACGCTAGCTACCGATATAATCTCGTGGCAATGGCTGCGCTGCTCTTCCATTTTAGAGAAACGTAGCCTAGCTCGACCCGTAACGAAAGGAAGGCTTTATGGCGTTAAACTAAGCAACCCTGTTTGCCCTACTACTCGACGTCCACAGACCGAACCTTCGGTTTAAAGTTCTGAAACTTACGCGGAAATTTTGTTTCTAGGTATTGACGACGCAGTTGATTATAATTATTAGTTACACAGTGATTTACGTCTATTTACGAGTACAAGAATAAATACAAACATCAATCGTACAGACAAGTGTCCTGACTCGTTCATTCATTATCTAAACGCCCAGAGCTTGTTGCTAGACGCTCAAAATTAGGATGATACCAGTGTTCTGTGAAAGGGGTGCTCAATTTTATCGAATTGTTAAAAAATGACATCAGTGATCACGCAAAAAAATCCCCCAAATTTGCCACACCTTTATGCTCTTCAGGTAGTATAGAGTTTGCTTTTATATGAAAGTTATAAACAGAAAGATTTTAACAAAATTCAGCGTCCCACTTTAACTAAACCTTCAGTGAGAGTATCCGGACATAACGGTCACGTTTTTCTGTGGTTCGCTAACGTTAAAAACTCCTTACACTATTTTTTGCTTGCGAGTGTTACCCAATAAGCACAACAACAAAATCAGTTCCTTCAATAGCGCTTCTCAAAGAATGAAAATGGGTGAAGCATGTTCGCTTAGTGCGCTAAACGTTATTGATAGAATCTAGATTTGGGCCAAAGTTACATTTGCTTCAATGACTGTCCACTCTTCGAGAAAACAATTTTTTTGCCTCATCGGGCACCTGAAAATAAAGCACGTAAAAAATGTCGAAGGTAATTCCTAATGGAGCGAAAACCTTCAGATCTGTGTAATGTATATTGTAATTCCCCGGGTTATACACTTTCGTTTCAGCGAACACGTTTCATAGCTGTGTAGGGGTCGCACGAGGCAATAATATTACAAATTACATTCTAAGGGGCGCGAACGGGTGAGAAAAGCATTTTAACAAATTTGTTATTGTCTCTGACTTCTTGGAAGTGTAGAATTCTGTTTATGTTATAACATAGCATATGTTAGCTGGCACATAGAGAATGTCTAACGTTTTTTTCTTTTGAAACTAATGTAGGCGACTACGGATTTGTGGGTGGCGGGAGGGGTGCCTTATGATCATAGATATACCGCATTTGCACGATTCTAACTGACCGCCAATTTGCCGCGCAGGCAATGTTGCTTAGGAAAATTAAAAAAAAAAAACAATTTGACGCTGATTCTACCACGCAAATTTAAAAGACAACACCACGCTCATGTCACAGAACGCTTTGTCTGATACACGCAGCTGCGGCAGAAAAAAAATCCTTCTGCGTCAGAAACTTGCTTATCCAGCCCGTGCTGGCATTAGAATTTCCGCGGGGAACATTAAAGGTGTTTGTCTTTGCTTTCTTTTCGTCAGTGGCGCGCTCATGTCTCTGGGACGCCCAGTTTGCTTGACGCTGACTAATTCCCCTCGCTGTCAACAATCAAAATTGTTGGACGCTTCATACTGGTCTCCGTTGGAGCCGTAATGACTGAGACCGAGGGGCTGATGGCAGCCTGCTAAGGTACCCACAATCAGCAATGGCTTCGCCAAAATTTATTCACGTGATGTTGTATTAGAACAATTTTGATTTTTGAAGACGTTCGGGTTCATGAAGGGGCTCCTTGTTTCTTTGAACCCGATTGTAACGTGGACGAAAATTTACTGGCTACTATTAGCAAAAAAAAAAGGTGTGTGTTATGATAGTACAAATTACGGTCAATCATCAAGCCGTTTCTTTTTTCCAGTAATACTAGCACATTATATTTTCATCATCAGCAAGTAGCAATTGTTTTTCAGAACGAACATTGCTCAGAACTTTTCTCGTAGCGATGTAACAGAGTGCCACATTTTCTCTTTTTGTACAAGGTTCTAATTTGCATAAAATCAGCGCTGGTTCTGAGGCTCCCATGAAAGGCGCGGCGAACACGTTATCCTTAAGCATTTAGGAATGCCTCAAACCAGTTGTTCTCAAGCGTGGATGTTTCTGCAACTCGCAAAAGGTGCAGAAGACACCATATGAGAAGAGAGGGGGGGGGGGGGGGGGGGAGTGGGGGCCGATGATGTTGCCACTATATTGATACGCACAGCACTTTGTCCTGAACCTCGTTTATCGTTAGTTTTGTGCGAGTTTTTTTGTTTGGTGGACGCTGCATGGCTCTGGTGCAAGCCAACGGTACCACTTAACACCGCTTGCCTCACGAACAGGCATAGTATACACGTTCACGTGGAGACAGTATACACAGCCCGAACGCACATAAAATGCGTTGCAACAAGGCCAATCTTCTGAATCCCAATCAGAGTTTGGGAAAACGAAAAAGTAAACTTCGGTAGAAGGCTTTACTGTACAATGAAGGCTTAGCTGAAATGTCCCATCGAGGAACGCAACCATCAGGCGTGTCAGAGGTGGTTCAAAACGCATTCAATAAGACACACACACACACGCACACACACACGCGCACGCACCCGCACACACACACGCACACACACACACGCACGCGTACACAGCACACGCACACACACCACACACACACACACGCACGCAACGCGCACAGCACACAACGCACACACACCACACACACACACACACACACACGCCACACGCACACACACGCACGCACACGACACACGCACACACCACGCCACACGCACACACACGCACCCACCACACACACACGCACCACCACACACCACAGCACGCACACACGCACACCACACAGCACACACGCACCACACACGCACACCACACACGCACACGCACACACGCACACGCACACGCACACGCACACACCACAGCACCACGCACACGCACACACCACATGCACACGCACACACACACACACACCCACACACCCACACACGCACGCACGCACGCATGCGCACACACACGCATCATACGCACACACGCACACGCACACAAGCATGCACACGCACACGCACACGCGCACACGACACACACCCACACGCACACGCACACACACCCCCACACACACACGCACACACACACGCGCACGCATACACACACGCACACATACACACGCACGCGTACGCACACACGCACGCACACGCACGCACGCACACGCACACACACACACAAAACAAGACACTCGGCTAGGCTCAACAACAGCAAGCATTGAACGCGTCGAGAGACGGTTTGTCCAACAGAATGACCTACAAGATACTACTACATGTCATGTATCAAATTAAGAGCACTGAAAACACACAAGATCATGTAAATGAATAACAAAAATTAAAGCCGCTCCACTCGATGGGAAAACTAACGGAAGTTCAGAGAAAGGGATTCGCCATAATAGGCTGTAGCACCTTTATCCGTTCACTGCTACCACCAAAAGCAATTAAAGTTTTCCACCTCCGTAGTGCTCGCGCGCCCCCTGTCTGAAACAGCGCCAGCGAGAGTTCTGTTCTTTTTGTGCTTGTTTGTGCTTGGGGGGGGGGGGGGGGGCGAAACAACGGGGCGATGTATGACAAGCGCCAGCACTTCCCGAGTTTCGAACGGTTATGACTATTTAAACCGCTTGGTTTTGACGCCTCTGCGGGATGCCCTACGATGCAACCAGAGTCCTTCAATGCTTCTCTGGTCACGAAACTCCCGGCCAAGTTTCGTACGGGGACAAAGGCTACCGCGAGGGGCGCAACCGCAGATCAGAGCGCATCGGGCGGCCGCTGCTGCTGTGCAGCCAGACCGGCAGGCAGGAACGCAGTAGCAGCATGCCCGTTCGCACCAAATTTTTTCGCCACTCACAAAATGATAAGTCCATTTCAGCGGCCCACGACAGGTAAAGTGAAAGCGCACTGCTGATAAGGCGGCGAGCGTCTCTTATCTTACTCCGTGGTCCGTTCCCTGCCAAACGCGCTCTGACCACGCCCCCGGCTGCCCCCCGATCAACACCAGTGCCGCGGCGCGGCAGCGAACAAAGCTCTCCCATAGCGTGAAGGCGAAGTTTCATGACCAGAAAGGCATTGAAGGACTCTGGATGCAACGCCGGGCTCTACTTGAGTCCGTTATCTCGCGGCACCGTGTGATTCCGGCAGTCGTTTGACATCGACGGCTACAGCGAGCTACGACGACAAGGCGAACCCCGTAAGTGCTCTGCACTTATTAGCTTACCGGTGACGACGTCCATACGGCGGTCGCATTCAGTCTTGCTGGGGTCCGGCGATAACGGTGGGCTCTTCTCAGACATCGCTGATGCTGCGCCCTCCTTCTTCATCTTTGTCCGCTCGCGATTGAGCGTGCTCGTGATATCTTCTTTTTCTGCGTATACGCCAATCAAGAACCTAGCGCCCTCATAGGAACTTCGAAATGTGTCCCAGCAGTGTCGTGTAAGTTTTCTTAATTGGGTCAGTTGGCTGAAAGTGTACTGCTTTGACGGTGGGTGCATTTTGGCTTCTGGAGCTCCTCTAGACAATGAAATTTTGTGTTTAATAGTCATGTTTATTTGAAAGCTCCCGTAGCGCTAACAAGGACTGAACTCGGAAGTTGATTTGGCTCCTTAACCATAACAAAGACAGTGTGAGCCAGTAACCCGATCCTATTATTTCTGTCCTTGTCAAAACTTGAGTCTTCGCGGCACAATGTATGTATATGTATATGTTTTTGATTCGGATATGTATTTTGAGTAACAAGAGGGATTCTCCTCAAACTGGTCGTCACTATCAGCATTACTGGCAGTTGCGGTTTACGGGCAGTTCCATTCGCAATTAAAATAACGACATTTACAGCTCCACCGACAAAAGAGGTGTGATAGCAAAATAAACAAACCTGCCTAACATTAGCAATCACGCGCCGTTCTCAGCACAGAATTTCCGCCACGTCTACTTTGTTAGTACGACGGGGGAGAAGCGTGTCTGCTTAGGTGAAGAAAGGGCATTAAAACGCCAGTTATAGTGAGGTTTTATTTCGTGAACAGTAGATAGGCCTTGTCAGGAAATTTATGCCCTCAATTCGCGGACACAGCGACAGAAGAAGAGAAGACACAAGAGCTCCTGTGGACAAGGAAAGTTCAAGCCGAGCTACAACTCGCCGGCGGCGCTGCCATGGCTTCGGTGGCGCCGCGTTCTCCCCGTTTCATCTGCCCAGTGCGCTCGTAATTCCTGTTTAGAGGCGAAGCCCCTTGGGGGCTCGGGCTGTCAGCGGCTCATGTCGTCGCACTATCATGTGGTCACGGTACTAAAACACCGGAGCACTCGTTTTAGATCCGACGCTGAGAGCATCTCTTGTCGGCGGCCCTGTCCTTCCTGCGTGCGTCCGTTGTTGTCCGCAAGGCTGCGTCTATCCTCCACTCTCCCCCTCTCCTCTCCGATAGCGAACACTCTCTCACGAGGGGCATTGGATTGAATTCGATTGGATTGGCTTGGCTTGGCTTGGATTGGATTGGATTAAAGTGGATTGTGTTGGATTGTGTTGCGTCATAGCCGCGACAGACGCACTGGCGCCGGCGCGTGCCCAGGTGAGAGCGAACACTCTCTCTCAACATCTGCGGGTGTCGGCCCAGCGCGCTCTCACTCCGCCGGTGGGCGGCGCTGCGCGCGGTGCTTCGCGTGTGCAGTACTCTCTCCCTTCGTGGTCTCCTCTCCTTCGGGCGCGCTGCGCATATAACCGGTGTGCCGCTCTCCGGCGGCCTTTCGGTCGACGGTTGCTCTCCGCTTGCGCTTGAACCCCCCCCCCCCCCCTCAGCGTCGCATCACACCAGGGTTCCCGCGAGGGGAGGTGGGCGTAATTTTTCAACACCTCACGCCAGAATGTCTCATGTCCACGGGAAAAACAGGTACTAAAAGAACACACCGGGACACTCGTTTGTCGACGCTTCGCACTAGAATGCTTCGTGCTTCAAGGACGCGAGACTTACAGCAAATCTGTATACTGTTACGGGAAGCAGAAGGACGCTGGCACATAGCTCCAGGGGCTCCACGCCGACGGCGATGAAACAGTGTGTGGCGCGGGCTCAGCTCGAGCTGCCAAGGCCGCATGCACATAGTTCATCCATGTAAATACCTCTCTCCTCCATCGTTCAATATTCGGCTCATTTTATTTTTTCGCCTCGTAACAATACCTTTATGCCCAACGGTTTCATCTCCGTGGACAAGAATTACAAGGAACCGAGAATACGCTCATGGACAGCGTGCTTCGCCCCTCCCCAGGTTTCACGTTAGTAAAGATGGCCCGGGGTGTCTGGCTACAGTTTTGGTTTAAAAAAAAAATCAGGCCCTCGAAAATTCTGTGGAAGCCGCATATGATGTCTTAAATAGTAAGCACAGGCCTTCGTTTAGTTCTTAAGCCCACTAACATAATTGGATGTAAAGTGAATTTTGTGCTACCAGTTTCACATGCGCGTTTTACTGATGCGGGAGCTAGGGTGTCACGTGGACACCGCGGTCATGGTTGCACAATATCGCTGTATGCACTTCGGGTCTTTCCGGTGGTGTATGGAAATCTGTATCACAGACTGCAAGGCGGATTGGTTTCGTTGACAACCCTAAATTTTACTTTCAACGCGACAAAATTCGTCAACCAGCAAGAGTGGTGTTGGTTATAAAAAGAGAAAACAGAGAATAAAGCGAAACGGTATATTGGGAGCAACAAACGGCGGAGCGCGAAGCTACATTCAGTTTCACCTTTCTATTATCCCCATCAGCAAAGCCTCGGATAGCGGGAACACTTCGTCTCCTTCCTCGGCGGCTCATCATCATCGTCACTGTTGGCTGCGCTCGTTCGGGCACCGAATAAACAGGCCGGCCCCGCTGCTCCACTCCAATAACCATTCTCCCTACTCTACTCTATGTCTCCGCAGTATAAATAAACAACCTTATAAACCAGTAGCATCAGTTACAAAGCTCTACATGTCGACTCAAATAAAACGTTGTGCCCGTATGAGGCAAAACATTAGTGCAAAGCAGCGGTTACCACGCGTGACTACCGGCTTGAAGCCTTTTTGCGCGCCGCTGCATTTGATTCCCCGAAAGGGCTCCTGCTGTCGATTGGAGCTAATTAACGAACATAGATTTTTTTGCGAAAGAAAGAAAGCTAAACAAACTGTTTCGAAAATAAGTTGTCACATGACGGCAATACGAGGCGCGCCGCTGACTTTGGGCCCGACGTTCAGTGGTTCCTGTTCGGCTGGGCCCGACCGAGACCACCTGGGGCACGAATTTGATTGGCCTACGCTTAATAATTCATTTTTTCCTTGAATGCCTAAAGTGGGTTTAGGTTGACAAAAATTAACGCGTACGTAGCAGCCATATCATACAGACTCGTTTTCTTCCACACGTACCAAACGGTCTCTCAGAGGGGGGGGGGGAGGGGGGGGGGGCGTCTATATTAACGTGATTGAGCTAATATGTGCTCTGCGTTGTTTCAGCAACCTGCGAAAAGATCTTCATTATTCTACAGCGACGGCTTTATCACTCCAGGTACAAACCCAGAAAACGGATTGTTTCTCGCAGCGTCAATCTGACCTTCAAGGTCGTCCAAGGTCAATCGAGCGCCTTGGGCCATTGCGCATTGAAAACGTCGAATCGCTCGTTCGTTCGAAGTAGAGGGGCGTGGAGAGGGGAAAAAGAGCGCATGTCATCGGAAAATGACACAGGGAGGCGCTGGCTGCATCACCATTGTCATCAACTCTCTCGTCACATGGCGCGGCACGTTACACAAATTCAATCCGCAAGCGTGCCTACTGCGGAGGTTGTGCCAAGCAGCCTAAATGTTTCGTCTTCATGTGTAGTTACGTGCGCGCTCTCTGCGCGATACCGGCACAAACTGAGCTGTAGCAAAAAAAACTTCGTTTAACCACGTTCAACCATGCATGGTACATTTTTTGTTGTATCAGTTAAAGCTGTAAAGAAATGCTTAGAAGTAGCACCGAAGGAAATATCTTTGGAAGCATCAGACATCAAGGAAAGAAATGCTGACTTCCTGTGCAGATGGGGGCCAAAAGGGGCCTAGATGGGGGCCCGGCCCCCATCTAGGGGCGGCTGAAGGACCTCGAGGGAAGTAGAGAGGCGGCTATCGAGTAAAGGGTCTTTGACAGGATGACGTGGGCCGCGTTATGGTGCTCCATTAGGGACACCACAGCAGGCGATTTAAATAAAGTCTTCAGTCGCTCACTCACGCACACACGAGCGCTAGGCATTTCCTTAGTTTTGTTTTAACTGCCGGGCGGTCATCGCTAGGCCCGCGCTCACGTGCGTACGATCACGTGCGGGCGCACGGCAATTTCTTTGTATTTTTAACTGTGGACACAAAAAATTACGATTTGCTAAACAGCTTCGCTGTTAAAATTCAATCTAAAAGAAAAACAAACAATTACTCGATTAAGCAGCAGAGATAATCCTGAGGCGCAAGAAGCACAGAATGCGGGGAATTCTACTAAAAAATTGAGCCGTGAATTTTTTTCACAAGGGACAAGTAGAGACGAAGCCTGTCTTGTAATTTGTGGTGCAAGAAATAAAGTTAATGTTTTATAAACACCGCCAGCTTTTAGCGCAGGTTCGTAGATGACCTTGAATAACTGAAACCACTGCAAAAATGATTCCTTGGAAAGCGTTATGCAATTGACGTCGTCAGGCGGCTATCTTCATAAGAAATTCGGGCAAAAATTTGGTGACCTGTTTTGTCATGTATAGCGCAAGGGCGTTCTACGTTAGTATAATTTATTAAGAAGTTCATTTAATAAAATTCGAGGGCCACGCCATAATTACTGTGAAGTAACTTTTACAGGAGATCACACACCGTTCATGCCCTTAACGCGGTGCAGGGATGGCGTTATGAGGACTATAATATATTTGACTCTTCCTGGCGATGAAACTAACGTCGGGGTTGTTGATATTGGTGCTATATGCATTACTGAGGGGGGGGGGGGGGGTGGGGGGGGGGTTCAAGGAAACTTGAAGGGATATTTGATTGCTGTATACGTTTCGCTTGGTCTTCCGCTTGTTTTTTCGCATAGGGATACTCAGGGAGAACCGATGAAATCATAGCCGACGTAGGACATGTGCGCGTTAACTACTACTCACCACCTCGGGGAATGCGTCCTATTCACACAGTTAGAAGTGTCCTAACAGAAGCGCAAATACGCCCGTTTTTAGGGCTCTTTTCAGCTCATACGAGCTAGCATTATAGAGCACGGCAACTTTGGTTCCAGGAATTCGATGGCTAGAGCACTGTCTAGCTATTTTAAACGACCATTGAAAATATAGCAGCGCATTTTTATGCATTGTTGTCCTCAATTTAAGTCAACTGCTTGCTGATTTTGACTTACTATTCACTATAAGAAACACCGAAATTTCGTTACTGATTCGAAATAAGTTGGTGTTCTTTATGCCCTACTTGTAAGGGCGTCTGCTAGCTGCGCGCGAGGAGGGTTTTTGGCGAACGTTGACGGCGCAATTTAGCAATGCAAGCATTGCTTTAAAAATGGCTGTCTTTGCTGGACACTGCAGCCAACATCATTTCACTGGGTCAGAGCTGTGCTCATCGATGGCGTCTCCGTGTTCATCGTCCTGTTTTAGCGCTCTTTGTTGACGATCTCTGATGATACAAACGTAGTTGCTAAAAAAAATCAGCCCTCTATTTCGTCATACTCGGGAATAACCATACAATTTCATGGCTTGTTGATGCTGTAATATATTCAGCGGCGCATTATTGTTAGCCTCGCATTATTCATTTTTTCTTAAGAGAAGATAAACATAAATTTGCCCTTAATATTGCTACAATCTCTTCTCTATTTTAGCCCTCTTTCATTTGCGGCACGTTACTAACGCGTGCACGCATCCATTCCTTGCTGTTGAACACTTTTCCGACTATTTGAACCACTAGATGGAAAATTTAAAATCCAACTCGTGCGGCGCGAGCATTTTCCAACTTATTTCGGGTAATTTCTTTTTCTGTTTTTTGCGCTAGAAAAAGGCAGAACCACCTAAATCCATGAATGAGGACGTTAACTATGGTTTTTCTTTGGCGTATTCTTTATATTATACGTGTGGATGACAGCAAGCCGGCGTATCGTCAGGAGATGGCTGGCAAAAGGACAACAAAAAACGATAGCTATAGGGGCAGATACACTACAAAACTGCGCGCACACATACACTTCACGTTGCAAAACGGTCACCTGTGAAAGAAGCTCAATATAGTACAGCCACGGTGCATGGGGAGATTTTAGTATTCCGCCGAATTCACTTGAACTGATACGCAAATATTAAACCCCGTTTCGTTGGAGATCCTTAATTTCAGTCCCATTTTGAGTCGATTGTATCCGGTTTGCATAGCAAACAAGTTCCGTTTTTTGTTTTTGTTTGGAAAGAACTGCATCTTTCGTTGCTGCAAATTACATGACGCGCTTTTGTATTTTTCCGGGAGGACGGGGAGACGCAGCCTCATGCAGCAAAAGTACTGTGCCGTATTGCGTATCGATTCTGCCACCTCCGCGTCTCCTTTTACATCCGCGCACGCTCCTCGCTCGGTAATCAGAATGAATGTTTAAGCGTTCCTGCATGCGCAGATCGGATGAGAATGCGCATAAATTTGTACGCCCTTATTTATCGCGCAAACAGCTCCCGCAAACAGGATATTCGCGCTTGCGTCGCACCGAAGATGGGCACGCACGTACGCCGACATTTGCCAGCTTCTACGCTGTCAATACGGTCAGGGATAGTTCGGGGCAACGGAAAAAATGAAACAAAGCAAAGGGGACGAACAGTTAGTCCGCATTTGTGCACACGGTACATACTCTGCCGCAGATACTCCCCTTGAAGATGAACGGTTGCCCCTGAAGACTAACGGCTGTATTTTAGTCCCTATTTTAGTCCTTTTTGCCTATGAGTGTATCGCTGTCAATACGGTCAGGGAGAGTTCGGGGCAACGGAAAAAATGAAACAAAGCAAAGGGGACGAACAGTTAGTCCGCATTTGTGCACACGGTACATACTCTGCCGCAGATACTCCCCTTGAAGATGAACGGCTGCCCCTGAAGACTAACGGCTGTATTTTAGTCCCTATTTTAGTCCTTTTTGCCTATGAGTGTATCGCTGTCAATACGGTCAGGATAGTTCGGGGCAACGGAAAAAATGAAACAAAGCAAAGGGGACGAACAGTTAGTCCGCATTTGTGCACACGGTACATACTCTGCCGCAGATACTCCCCTTGAAGATGAACGGTTGCCCCTGAAGACTAACGGCTGTATTTTAGTCCCTATTTTAGTCCTTTTTGCCTATGAGTGTATCGCTGTCAATACGGTCAGGGAGAGTTCGGGGCAACGGAAAAAATGAAACAAAGCAAGCGAATAAATGAAGCGGCTGTGTTCACTTCGGAGTAAGCCGCGCCGTAAAAGGTATAGAAACGTTTTTTTCCTGCCTTAAATGTCCTTTCATATCAGATCATTCGCTAAACTTAGACGTACTCTTTTACATACTTTCTGTCACAAGGTCACGCAGTGATTTCGCTCACTTCGATTCCTTCAGCTTTTCGCAAACTCTGCAACGTATTTTTAAAATCTGATTGGGTGCTTAGCGGTTCTGGCGCTACCAAGAGCGTTGCCGTGAAGCTGTCGTTGTTGTTGTTTGTCCTATAAAGTTAAGATATTTCAAATGCCAGGCATCGGTATAGAAATTGGGTTTTTAGTGACGTGTGTCAGAAGTCAGTGTGTTGTTTTCGTAAACACAGAACAATAAACTAGAGCCAAATGGAGAAAGCTTTACCTCATGTAACGGGAACCCAACTATAGGTAAAAGCACAAAAAAGAAGCTCTTGAAATTTTCCAATACCAACAAGGACTTTTTGTACAACTCATCTGTGCCAGTCTACTACTGGAATCATGTTCAATGTGTGATTATCAACGACGTATGTGCGCATGTAGTCTGAGTCGAGGGGGTCTAGAAATTTTCTGCACTGTGTGTAGTGAAGTTTTTCCATTTGTCATAAAGAATTCGAAGGACTTCTGGGCTATCATGGAATTAAAGATACTTTATTGAATGAAATAATTCATGCTGGGGGCGTTTGCGGTCTTGATGAGTTGCTCAGTTTTAGTTTGTGGGCACATTTCATTTGCCAGAGAATTATAAGTTTCAGCCTACAAACCTATTTTGGATTTATATATGTTTGTGTTAGTTGATTAGTTTAAGGGAAAATCGCTATTATCCTACATTTAGAAATGAAATGTGACTGTGAAAAATGGGGCGAGATCAGTTTCACCACAAAATGAAGCACTGCGAATTTATTAGAAGCGACAAGTTTACTTAGGGAATTTGTGCTAAAGAATTTTTCTCTCTATATATATATGAATATTCTTCCTCGAAACAAACTGACCAAAAATTCAAACACGCACCAAAGCCTGCAGCGGAGGAAGGGGGAAGGAATAAGAAGACTTGTAATCTTGTGCGATATGGCCCGGAGGAGCTGGGAAATTCTCGCTCTCTGCGAGCACTTAGAGTCGTTGATCACCGCATGGTCTCCGAGATCTGGGCGTGACATTGGGGCCTTCCAGTCCTAACATTGTGCTCACAAGAAAGAAAAAAAACAACATTATTGGGGTGGTTACCGACCTCTACAGTGAAGCCCCATTTTTGCCCAGGAGGCCTAATTTAGAGAACCATACAAAGAGCTATAATATCTACATATGCTTTGTGCTGATTTGTGGTAAATCGCTGTATGTAACTCTATGCTAAACTCCCAACATCAGTGACTTTTTGAGAAGCATATACCAACAAAGTATTCCACAATTACTGCGGGGATTTATATCCAGCAGTATCAGTGTGTGCAGGCACGTTCTTTGTCACCTGACCCACATTTGTTCGCTACTTCTCTCCGTCGACGCGGCCTCGAAGGCGATGCTGCAAAAAGGTCCTGCGTGAATGGCAGGGACTGGGAGTCCCCATATAAAACCACTGCGTTCCCCACTTTGAAACGAGAAGGGACTTAAGAAACAGCCCGTCCGGATTTGGATGCCTTTGAAAGACGTCGTCTTAGCCATATGCCGTGTCATTCACGACTTTCTGACGCCTTCCGAAATTGTCATATAGGACGTTGTGGGAACTGCGCGCCATTATTTTATATATGAGTTGTGTGTATCCGGGCATTTATTCCTTTTTCGGTGGCGGCAGATCAACAGGCACCAGATTCGCTCTCTTCAATGGAACTAAACCAATTTCAGCAGCCGTATTATTGTGTCGCGTCATTTTTTTGTTTAAAATAAAGTAGTGAATGCATAAAATCATTGCCGGTAAAATAAATACTCCTTGCCCGCCACAAAAATTTCGTGGTCTCAGGCAGGGCAATCAAAAGTTTGTTAAGATTCAAACCGTCGTTTAAACAATTTTTTATTTTTTATTTCGGACTAACCAAGTTCAGCTTCAGATCATCAATCCTACTCATGTATCTGTTAAAGTTATTTTAGAAGAGAAATTAAAATAAAACTTCGAAGTTGGTTCAATAAAAAAAGAAAATAAGTGCAATTAAAAGAGAAATTCTACAAGGAATAACCTTATCTTTCCCCCGTTGAGTTCAAGGATATTTTTCTTTGTGTATCGCATAATTCATTCTTCCCTATGTTCTTATCAACAATCTTAAATCACGGCCATACTTTACGAGAAAGAAATGGCAATAGTGACTTGTAATATTATCAAGTATTGAAGTTGTTCTATCATTGCCTTGCACACCAAGCGACACCAAAAGCTTCAGTTTGGCCAAACATTTACAGGAATAAACTGCACATAAGATATTTTCGCATTTGACTACTTTTTGCGCCCTCAAAAGACGTGTAGTCACCATGGTTTTCCGAGTTTTTGTTTTGAAGTTTGCTTGCTTTGTGCCAGTTTCTCCTGGCGAGAAGTCGCGTTCTAGTACACTCTAGTTGTGGTGAAGCTGTTTTGTCAGTATCGATTGGTGCGGAACCCATTTTCCTTCCTTACTGTCATTATAGGCTGACCGGCCAGATCACTGTTCTCATATTCGCTTCGCTTAGTTTTTTTCTTCGTACTCGCGGCTTTTGAGCGCCAATAATAGGTTTGTTTCGGGTTTTCGCGTTGAGTTTTGATTTCAGCGCCCATCATCAAGAGGCGCCCGTGCTTGGGTTCTGCACGCATTTTTGCAGATGGATGTAGACTTTAGGCCTACTTCATTATTATTTTCCTAACCAGATATGTGTTTGTTTAAGATTTATTTGTAGTGGTCGATTGATGACAGCAGTCATGATTCTCGGCGAATAGGTGCAAACTATAGCACATTACTCTGATTAGTTTATTTCAGCAAAGCCTTCATTTTATGAGGCATCACTAATTTGAGGAACTTAACATTCTGAAACTTATACCACTCGTTGGTGACGGCGCGAAGAGTGGAATTTGATTTCTTTTTTCTACGGTGCTATCGTTTCCATGATGGTCGCACTGTTGGCGTTTTAACCCTTAATTGCTTCGGTAGGTGGACTTCACCACACCAAGCGGGTACAAATGGAGGTGCACGCTTTCAAGGGGAAAAGCAGGACTAGCGAGAATGTGCGTTGAAAGCTCGAAATAAGGAACTGAGACCGTACGTAATGAGGCGCGCTACAAGTATGCGCTGTATGGGAGCCGCTCACAAATATTATGGTTAATTCTGGCAGGGCGAATGAACGAAAGCATAGTTAGGCGCTCTTCTGAGCGCTCTGTTCATGAATACGACGTTATTCTTAACTTTGGTCGTCCGCTCGGAAACCTATCATATCTCCTCAGCCTTCATTTGAACCAACATTCTGGTTCGAACCGACTGATAGTGCAGCTAATACGACTCAATGGGGAAAAGCTCAATAACTCCATTTCTTTGAAGTAATTTTGCTTGAAGCTAGCTCCTTCGAGGAAAATTCATGAGGGTAAAATTTAAAGTCAGGGTGGCAGGCATGAAGGTTTTTAGTAGGCTAAAGAAGCCAGTGCCAAGCCTTGCTTTATTCCAACTGCTAGCATCGTCACAGGGGCGAAGAATACATTTATAGAATATGACCTGAGGCATGTCGCGTCGTGAATGACTTGTATGTTATCTATGTGTGCCCGTGTGATGCATGTCATACGCTTTGTCGAGAACACAAACGTGACTGAACTAATTGAGTGATGTGCGTGTGTCTAAAATTATTAGATTGTTGATGTTCTTCCTGTCCAGCTTGCCCGTGGTGAGCTACTGTGGTGGCACTAAAAGTTTCTTTCGCTAAAAGCGTTTTCTATACGCTTTCCGAAAACGTTTCGTAATGATGCTTTCACCACCACTAGACGGCTTCGAAATAGTTGCGTAAAGTTATTAGTGAGGAGCATATATGTCACATCACAATCATTTATAAGGCGAATACACATGATCTTGCTCTTCGGTGCGGACATTTACGCCTCATTACACCCTGCCGTGTTTTAATTTGTCATTTCTAACGGGGAGCGGGTCCGTTCTGTCACTTCTCGTTCACCTGCACACGTTATAAAGGGGCGAACTATACTTTTAGTAAGTGAGAAAGCCGGTAAGGGTCATGGTCACAATATGAGATCTCTGACACACGCTCGTTTGTGCGAACGGAAACCTTTTTTGCTTTTATTCGAGCATACAGCAGCAAATCCTAAATCCAGCTAAATCCAGTACTAAATCCTAAATCCAATACTAAATCCAGCAGCAACATCGAGTTCTGTATTTTACCTTGGACACATTTAGATAACTACACGAATCCCATTCGGGCCTTTCATCTAACGAGTGTTGTCATGCGGCTGTAGCAGTATCCATGAAACCTATTTCCTAAAAGCAAATGCTCCCATTCACTCCGTACAGGCGACTAATGAGCGGAGCTGAGACGTGCGGCCCGTGTTTTACGTATAACGCATGGCCCGCCCATTTCGGAGTAACATGCGGCTGGTGTTTCCCACTGCCACGTTGACGCTGCTCCAGCCGCACCGCCACCGTCCATGCCCGCCGTTTTCGCATGAGCTGTGCCTCACGCAGTAGCTCGCTGCACACACGTTCTGCTGCAAGAGAGACTCTTTTAGATGCGACTGCATCTCATTCACTCGCCTTGTCCCTCCATACGGCGTTGTTGTTGTCAGTCCACACCCCTCCCCCATTCTCCTCGCCGCGCGAGCTGCGCTCTCCTCCGCTCACCCCCTCTCCTCTGCGATAGCGAACACTCTCTCGCGAGGGGCATTGACTTGGATTCGATTGGCTTGGCTTGGCTTGGCTTGGATTGGATTGGATTGAATTGGATTGGATTGGATTGGATTTGAATTGGATTGGATTAAAGTGGGTTGTGTTGGATTCTGTTGCGTCATAGTCGTGCCACGTTGCGTCATAGCCGCGGTCGTTCCAGCACCGGCGTTCCGATTTCCATCAATGCGTTGAATGGAGCCTAACAATTCTGCTATCGTCCGCGCAACCGTAACAAGCACCGATCACTGTGATAACAGGAATGCTAGCACCACTGAAGACAAGGCTGCGAAGCGGCGTGAAGGTGATGCTGAACGCAAACGATTGAAGCGAGCAGCCGATTCCGAACTTCGTAAACGTGATACCGAACGCAAACGGTTGAAGCGAGCAGCCGATGCTCGCTGTGGCGTCGCATCTTCACAGGGTTCCCCTCGCGGGAAGGTGGGGTACTTTTTTCGCTCTCTCCTATGTACCATTCCCACTCTGCCGTGTCGGTAGATACGAGAGTGTAGCTACGTTATCCATAAATGCAGCCAATCTCTCCTCATCTTACTTCTAACTTCCCTACAATCCGTTTTTTTTTTTTCACGCATGCGCGTAGGTTCGCACTGGAGGAGTTGCCGAATTTGCCGAATTTGCCTTTCGCGTTTCTGTATAAGCTGCTTTAAAAAAAAAAAGGTTTTCTAAATATGCGTTCAACTACAGTCTCAGCATTGCACATGGGGTACTTTTTATTCGTGGTAAATTTTGAGGCGTCTGGGGAGATTATGGGGCAGCTAAAGAAAGTAAAGCATACTCACGGTGCTAGAAGAGAATGATTTTGTAATAAAAATTGGCTGCGAAAACTTAACGTCTAGCTTATTGCAAGAAAAGCGATTTAGGAAATACACAACTTAGTTCATGAGCACATAAATACACACGTCCGGAAGGACCAAAACTTCGCTCGCACAACCTAGTGCTCTTGGCATGCCTTAGTAATTTTTCTGTTGTTGATGTGCGGTACCCCTGCAACCTGAAAACTCATCGGCAACGATAGTTAAACAGAGACAATAAATTGTTTGAGCGCTTGAAGTCCTGAAGTATCCTAAGAAAATTTCTATCAGTGAGTGTGCCCAAAATTAACTGAGCGAGTGTCGGATTGACTATCTTGAAGACAGCCATGGTGAAAAATGGATCGTGGTTTTGGCAGATAAATAGAAACGTTGGTGGGGAAAATTTGTACCGGAGGGTAGTACATTGTAATTTATTGTAGCAAAGATGCAAAGGAAAATTTTAGTTGTGATTTTTGACGCTGTCCATTTATAACGTGTCTGTAAACGGAGCCTTGTACGCGTGCAAAAAGCCTAGACATAAAGAACAAAGTAGAGACTTCCTTGAAGGAGAAAGATCGTTGGTTGTAAGAGGATAAGAGGGTTTGCAATATAGAACGAAATATGAGGAACGCCGAGGTAGCAGGCCCTTGCGGTTGGCCCGGAAGATTTTATGAATACTCCAAGGAAATCAACCGCAAAACAAAAATTTTTCCCTGTGTTGCGACGGAAAGATTCGAACTCATGTGAAGGCTTTGGTCGGTTGGATGTATTTTATGTTCATTTGTAATTGCATTTTTTCACCGAGTTTAATGAAGGGGCGTGTTAACAAAAGAGATTGAAAACAGTAGGCGCTTGGTAAATTTCACCATCTTCTGAAGGCCCTTCGGCCGCTGTCTCGACGGCGTCATATTTGTTCTTTTGTTTGAATGATTGCTTATGCCTTGCTTGTTGTAGTTTCCCGAAAAATCATTTTATAGGAAGACGGGCTTCTCGGGTACTGGCATCGTCTCGTAATCTGTCACATCTGAAGGCTCTTCCTGATAAGCAGGTTCTGAGAAAGTTGAACTTCAAGGTTTATAAGGAAGGGGAAAAAAGCCATAGGAATACAAAGAAATGGAGTGAAAATGCTGTGAAGAAATAATGAACGCTGTTTTCCCAGATTTCATTTTCCAGATGTTGTTATTATTTAGCCCGCTGTAAACCTTGACCCAAGTTGAGGCAAAACGCGTACAGAGGAACTGTTCTCTTAATTGAAAAGATAAGTTAGTTTGGCTTCTACGAAAGCAACTTGAAATCAGCGTATATATCCAGCGGGAAAATGCTTGGAAAAGAAGAAGATTAAACAGTAGAAAACAAAAATCTCGGGCCATCTCCGCTAACGTGAAACCTAGGGAGGGGCGAAGCATGCAGTGTATAAGTGTATTTTTGGTGCCTTGGCGTTTTGGCCCACGGAATAGAAACCGTTTGGCGATAGAGGTATACAGATTTGCTGTAATCCTCGTGTCTTTGAAGCACGAAGTGTTCTAGCGCGAGGCGTTCGAAAACGAGTGTCCCGGTGTTTTTGTACCGTGACTACATGATACTGCGACGACATGAGACGACAGCGACGACATGAGACGCCGACAGCCCGTGCCCCTAAGGGGATTCGCCACTAGAAGAAGGGGCTACCATAACAGAAGGGAGGAGTAGTGTCACTGCTGTGGCCCAGGTGACCCCTCCACATAATAGAAATGGAACAAAAGGAGGAGGAGAAGGAGGAGGAATAAACGTGTCTCAAAAACAGTCAGCCCTGGGGAAGAGTCCTCATTCCAGGACCCCTTGAGTCCGTCCGGCATCTTGGGCTCTCTGCACCAGCCACAGCTGGTCGTGAGGGTCCGAGCTGGACAGTGCTCTCTCCCAGTGCTCAGGGGAAGGGAAGGGCAGGGGGGTAGGTGGGGGCGCTTATCACAGCCCCACATGATATGGTAGATGGTGCCCGGAGCCTCGCAGAAGCGGCATTGCGAGGAGTACAGGGTGGGGGCCAGAATGTGAGCTGGAACTTGGTTGCACGCCTACATAGTTCACGATCCTTTGCTTTGAAGTAGTCATGGGATCGAAAGCACGGTATAGCACTTTCTTGTTTTCGACATCATTAGCCTAGTAGCCACACTTTGACACGCTGCTTTTTATTCAAGTGATCAGGTGAGGCAATCTATTTCAAACAACTTCTGCTTCCGTCTCACTGATTGCGAAAAGAACGACCCTGGGCAGAGCTTTTGTTTGAACGTGCACTTTCCTGCGTTCGGTAGCGACTCGTTCCTGGGTGAGTCTAAAACACTCAACACTTTCGCACCCTCAGGAGAGAACTTTGGATGCGGAGGAGTAAGTAGGAGGTTGGAAATAGAAAATTGGGACTCTTAAAAAAAACGTAAAGCACAAAACCCCTTTTTGGGGTTCACCCATCATTTATGCGGGGGTTATAAAAAGTTTCAGCAGCAAGAAAAAAGTGTTAAATGCAAAGGGCGGCGTGTTCTAAGCTATAAATCCAATGCAGTAAACGAAGTCTTGCCTTCTTTTTCATTTTTTTTTTTGCTTTTTGGCGTTTCATGCTTTCATTCACTCCTTCCCGCGTAACACCGTGCAACAGGGGAACGGAGGGCGCAGCCTCGCGTCGGCAACGTTCCCGCGCCCTTTCAACGTGTCCGCAGGTTTCCGGAATTAATGACTCATGACGGGGGGCCATTAGGGCACGGGGTTCCCATTATACCGAGACGACGGCTACGCACCGTCTTTCTCTCTCCCTCTCTCGCTCTAGCACATACAAGCATGCGACACTCATACAAGAACACCCACACGCCTGCGAAACAAACACACGCACATGTGATTCCATTGTATGTAGTTCGGATCTCTTGGTGCTCCTCACGATATACTGCTTGCGCACGACCCTCTCATCGGCGAACACTGCTTTTGTCGCGATACTCGGGAAGCGCTGGAGCAGACCGCGTGGTGCAAGGTGCTGGCGCTTGCGAAGACACGTCGCTGCCCTGCGGAGGCCTCTACCGAAGTGAGCGCGCTTGTGTGCACAGCGTTTGTCCCCGTAAAAGGACGCGCTGTACGAAAGAGCTGTCAAGGGGCAGCCACTGTGAGATGCAACGCGGCAAGAAAGAAATAAAACTAAACGTGCTAAAAAAGGAACCGAAGGGGTTTCTGGCTCACGCTTCAAGAGAACATCTTTGCTTCACGCCCCGAGGGCTGTTTGTGCTCTGAATAAAAGAGCGCCGTAATGGCCGAGCGGGGAGAGTAGCTTCTCGGGTTGTTTTGTACTTGGCCGTGTTTCGCTATCTCCCTATTCCATTGACGGTGTGGTAGTTAGTGCGGCGACTTGCTCCGGGATTGGAGTTAGGCTAGGTTAGGCCTAGAAGGTAGGCTAGGTAGTCATGTGCATGCAGACTTAATCAGTTCAGAACGACCACCATAACATATCTTTCAAGATATAAAGGAAGCTTATGGCACCATTGACAGAACAAAGTGGCAAGCGCGGCCAATAGGTAGGGTGACAAGTAATCTTTGTTAGTTAGTCCTGTAATTTTTTGACTAGCAACAAAAAGCGTTTGCGAGCAAAAAAAGGAAACAAAACGAAGTGGTAATAGAAAGATGTATACGAAATTGCCCGAAATACAGTATTAAATGTGAAACAATGAACATTTATTTTGATTGAAGTTCTGAAGAATACAAAGGGCGCGGAATTCCTGTGTAAATAGGAAGAATTGTTTTCTAGGTCTGTGAACTCCACTGATTTGCCAAAACAGGCTCCGCAGCGCATCTGGCCAAAATTTGCTCTCATGGCACTGCCCAGGTGCTGTATTTTTCTTGCCTCAGAGGCACTACAATATGTCGCGAATGTTGTCGTCAGCGTCGTCTTCGCTTATTAGAGCTGCCCAGCGCAGTAACAACCCCGGGACGCCTCGGTGGACGACTGTTCACATATTCACCACGCACATCATCTCGCCAGCGTATTTACCCTGGACTGGCCGAAAGCATTCGTGTGTACCCAAGGATGGAGCGGCGTCATTACGCCCCGAGTAATTCTCTGCAACCGTTTCTCATTACGTTAATGCATGATTGATTTGAAGAACGCGGCTATTACTTGATAACACGAAGCGCCTAAGGGCTCCTCTCGCCTCATTTGCGCTCTCCCCTGGTCGTAGACACAGCGCCATGTAGGCTCCACCCGGTCGTTCCAAAAGGTCGTGCGGCTAATTGGCGAGTGCGGCGCTCGTTGTTTAACTGATACCCTCTACAGTAAACTAAACGATGCGTTTTATGCACAGGAACGCGTCGACTGTTCAATTTTGGGAGTGTGCAGTATTACATTCTTTATGTCGATAAATAAATATAGCGAGGTGTGTATGACGCTACAAAACAATGCTGGCTTTGATTGAAATATGCGTTCGTGTCTGAGAAAAACGCTACAGCTACAAGTTTCAAGAACTAGACTGAGGTGATTAACAAAAAAAAAAAAAAACGATGAGCAGTGATAAGATAAGCTTCTCGTAAATTATCTGTTTGTCTCTATTGCGAACTGAAATTAATAGCACTTAAAAGTTGGCGTTGGTCATGGTGTGAAAGAAATTAAGAAATTGACAAATGGGGAGTCGGGGCATCCACTAGGTAACACAATTTCGACAGCCAGTTATGACTGCAAGTAAGCAAAAAGATATTGCCGGATTTTATGTAGCTCTCTAGTATTTATTAAAATGTGAGATGAGTCTATGACGAAAGTCCGTCTTAGCACACTAGCAACAGGATATCACAATAGCCAAAGGAAATTACTTGGCGAGCGGCAGCAAAAGATGACGTACACTATAGATCTCTGTGTCTGAATGATCGGGTCGGTGCTCGTATATACTATGTTCGTTTCGCACCCTAATAGGTGGCGCATACATTCAGAATTCGCAAATTGATCCTGCGCCATTAAAGATTATTTATAAAAAGTAATATACCATTTTAGGAGGAGGAGGGAGATAGCCTTTATTACATTAGGAGACACCTAGGTCAAGTGGGGGACGGAAGTGGGAAGTAGAGGTGGGATATTCGAGGCTTGGGACATCTTGAAAATAAACCGTTCAAGTTGAAGCTGGTTGGCTCCTTACGAAGGCGGAAGAGGCCACGTGGGTGAGGAGAGCAGGCTCACGGCTCTAAACTGCTCGCGCTAGACCGCTTTCTAGAGAGTAGTGCGCAATTAAAGTCAGCGTGGAGGGTTCCAGTGTTCGAGGGTTATGTATGAGGAGGAAGGCATTTGGAGGAGGCTTGAAGTTTCTGTAACGCGTAAATACCACTGACAAATCCTACGGGAAAGCGTACAATATTTTCTCAAATCGCGGCCAAATTTCGATCGCCGTTTGCATTGCGATCCGCGCATAAATATCTATTGCCTAAATTTTCACCACACTACCATCCCCTATCTGGCATGTGTTGCTTAATTTGCGCGATTGATTGCATTCTGGCCAGCGGCAACAAACTGCAGCCGCACCTGCCGGCGTCGTGTATTCGCGGAGGCAGCGCTATGGTGAGGACGCTGACCACATCGCGCGCAGGCCGGGCCGGTGTGCGGGTGTGGGCACGACCGCGACAGGGGGTAGGCGTGCGCGTGGATCGTTCTCGCTCTCAGAGAGCGTTTCATTTTTTACTGATTTACCAATTTTCTCGCCAACGACGCGCGAAACCTGACACCTCATCGTAGTCTGCGATGTTAGTCGGGAAAAGGCGCACTTAAGGTAGGTCGGGAGTTACCTTAAGTAGCGCTTACTTTTCGGGCCGATAAACTCACGAAACGGCACTCTTTCCGCATAAGTTTAGTTCTTAAAACGCGTTAAGGCGCCGAAAAGTATCGGGAGGCAGAATGGACCCTTAAGTTAGGTTTCTGAATAAGAGAATCAGAGAGCTTCTGTTGTAAACGCGTAAATGAAATATCGAATGTTTTAACACTCAAAATATTCCCTGTGTGCTGAGGACGTTAGCATATTTGTTTCAGCAACAAACTGCACAGATCTTGAGTTTAAACGAAACGTAACAATATCGAAGCACCAGGAATGCTCAGTAATGAACCAATCACAAATACTAATAAAATCAAAGCTGTACTCACTTTCGAGCAAGCAAGTGTCGAGCGAGCGAGAAAGCGACAAAATAAGAGAGGAGGCACGCAAGCGGGTAAAGCAATCAAGCTAATGGGTTAGCGAGGCAGCAAGCGAGGAAGTGGGAAAGCAAGCAACCAAATGAGTGAGCGTGCAAATGAGAAAATGAGAAGCAAGCAAGCAAGCAAGCAAGCAAGAGCAAGCAAGCAAGCAAGCACTTTCTTATTTTCAGCAGCTTGCCGCAAGCTATTTAGTACGTTTACAGCGTAATAAAAAAGACCGGAAAGGACTTGGAATTGTTTTCTCCGGCCGCTAAGATCACTGACGCAATAAGCACTGGACACTGATGCTGTAACGACAGATTGCAAATTCCGATCCATTCCTTCCCTGGAATGTGCGAATTAATCGCTAAGTGGGCTCCGAAACGAGCGCTTCACTTTGTTCCGCACCTTCAACGTGACTACGCTAGCACGACGGCCGACTGTAATGCTGGAAAACCGACATTCCTGTTTCGCAGGCCCGTCCGACGCACACGCATCACCTGGACGCATTAGACGGGTGGAAAAAAGACACAAAGCATTGCTTCGAGCGCCGTTATGCTGTCCGAAGCCGCGGCTGTTCCGGCTAAAATAACGCGTAATTTGAAGCAGAGCGCCTTGCCCACAGTTGAAGCAGCGATGTGGGGGCTTTTTCGCGGCGTTGGGAAGAAACTGGAACACGTGCGTTCTGGTCGCGTAAGTACCTAGCCGAAGGAAGGGAAGACGCCGCGTCGATGTGGCGGTAATAAAAACAGCGACGGGACCCCGTGGTGTCTGGTTGGGGAAATGGGCTGGAAGGAGATTGAATACGGTGGAAGAAATCATTAGCGCGCGTCTTCACGTCTCGCGCCCACCCAGAATCCGGAGGTTTCCAGAGAGCAGAATCAGCGGGATAGAAGCACCGCGAAAGAAGTAATTTGATGATGGAAGCCGTTGACGAAGTGTGTCCGTGCCTCGGAGGCGGTTTTTATAAACGAAGAGGGGGCTTGCACGTGCACGTCTGGGCATTAGCTGCTGGTAAAGGCAGAGTTTGGCTTATATTCGACCAAAAAAAAAAAATTGATTCCACAGAACGTCCTCAATGCGCGAATTGTTCCTTGCTTGTTACGTAGCACAAACTCGGGTTCATCAATTTCAGGGAAAAAAACATTTTGTTGAAGAGATGAGATTGTTTGCGCCTTATAATTAGTTTTTTATTCTTCAGCCAACATCGACACATACGAAATTCACCACTTTCTTGCTAGCGTGAGGTTGTCATTTTCTGTGTGATGGCTTTTCTAAGGGAGACATGTTTAGGGTAACCATCTTTTTTTTAGATGCGAAGCGTCTCATGGTTGGGGCCAAGACCCTCCCTTGTCGTTGTCGTTGTTGCGCCGTCTACACCCCCACTTCGCATGCTCGGCTTGCCGAACGCCCGGTCCCTTCTATGGCTCCTGGAGCGATAGTGCTGCGAGCGTCTCCCTGGGCCGGCACGAGACGAGCACGCTTCACGCGCCTTCGACGTTTCATCGTCGTCGGCAGCGGCGTGCGTCGGCGAGTTTCGGTGGGCCGTGATTACAAGCAGCCCACAACCATCCGGGGAACGTGCATCGACCTCATCTTCAGCAACTTTAGGGTTCATCCACTACAGACAGCCCGTGACTTCATTTCACAGACCAATAAGGCGGTTCATAATTGAAAGCGGAACGCCAACCATCAGCTCGGACGTCACCTACGTTGAAACATGATGATGATAATAACTAAATAAAGGACAATAAGCCATACCACGTACAATCTCTCTCTCTCTCTCTCTCTCGTCTATGACTCTCTCTCTCTCTCTCTCTCTCTCTCTCCCTTTAACGCCTCTCCACTCTAAACACCCCCCACCCCTCCAATAAAATTACAACCATCTTCCGTAGGGGAAAACCCTGAGTAGTATGCGAAACAGCCATGGGGTCAACGCAATTTCCCATTTCCGTAGTTCGTAAGTGAAAAGTGTGGAAGTTACATGGAAACCAAACGGTAAATATAACGGTAGCTGCGACCTCAACCTCACGGAATGACGAATCTGAAAAACTAATGGGCACTTGAATCGACCCCATGCCTGCTTCGCATACTACTCAGGGTTCCCCTACGGAAGATGGTGTAATTTTTTAGCTTTCGATCTGGGAAGTTAACAGAATAAGCCACACAACAAGACGCAGAAACGGATCCCCGGTGCAACGACGCACTTCAGCCACTGGCGATTAGGAAGAACAGATTCCACACAGCAGTGTGAACACATGGGGTGTATGTCTTCGCTCCTTAAATTTAGTATAGAAGCGGCCGTAAAGATCATAACTGGTACGCATGCGTGCGAAGTGCTGCGTCTGTGTGAACCGTAGAATCTGTAGCTTTTGGGCACGAACTTCCTTTAGCAGTAACAAACAATTTATTCAACTTTGAGCGTGCGCACATGTAGGCGCCCCATCCAGCGGACATCTGGAAAATTAAACGCTTTTGCCGATTTACAAGTTTCAGGAATAAACCAAGGCTTCACACTTGCCGAAGCGGAAATCAAACCCACTCGGCTACGATTACTCGCCGATTTCAAGTTTTAGCTACGGAGTTTGCTGTAGAAGTTTTACGACCGTTCTAACCCATCGGATCCAGACGGAGAAAAAAAACAGATATTCGTACCGATGCTTGCCTACTCTCACGTGATTGTGTGGGACTGGCCGAAATGGTAATCCCAAGTATTCCTTTTTAGAGAGATCAGTAAATGCAAGTCCCACAGGGCTCAGCAAGTCCTCGTTTTGACAGATTTAAAGGCAGCGCTACAGCTTTTAAAGTGTGGGAATCCCACGGAAAAGATTTTGCAAAGCTCCTGAAATGCCTCAATAGTAATGAAGTCATTTTAAGTTTCCAGGAGCTTCCCCTTAAGTTAGCGTCTGGAATGACAAGATCGCTGATTGGATGGTACGGAAAGCGGTGTCATTAGCTCCTCAGTAATGTTTCTCGTTGTCATTGAACAATCTTCGCATACTTGTCTACCATTTCGAGTAACTGTATGATTACCATCGTCAATATTGTCCCCCTAGGGCTCAGAACATATCCGTCTGTACTATATGCCGGCTGACAGGTTCAGCTGAAACTACCGCTCGGCTATTGAAGGGTGACCCTGTGCGATATCGTCTACACTTGTCATGTGCGGTTGTACAAGGTGTGAAACGCTAGGTTATGGGCTGCCTAGAGGCCGCAAAAAGCGGACGACTTTGTTATCGTCGATGCAAAACCTACCAGCCCAACACACCTCACACATCGCCTGTAAAAAGAGACACAGGTTACAGCGGCGAGGGGATGGCGCCTCGTTGTTGACTTTCTTGGGGGGCACTGAACTCGAGGACACTTGATGAAGCAGCCACATTTATAACGCTACAGGTGCCGCTAAGGCAGAGCCATGGCATATTTTGTAAGCCTAGGCCTACCGGACTCAATACCACCAAGAACGGCTACTACAACAATAACAACAACGGGTCACCTGCCGTGGCTTCATACTGCCATCTGCACAGAAGGGTTGAGCAGAATGGTCGAGCTTGGGGTTGAGCAAGATGGATAAAATCACCATGAAAATTACCGCCGACTAATTTGCTTCCTTCCCTGCTTTTAAACGTGCGTTTTAAGGGTGCGTTTAAAAACAGTCATCATAGTAGAATACTGCCAGTAATTTTTTTCACACAGAACGAGTCTTATTCCTGGGACAGCGGCCGTGGTCCACGTTAGGTACCATTTTTCTATTCATCGGTAACAGCAACCACGCTAACCCCGAGTCCGTCCTGGTAGTTGGTATGCCAAGGAAATATTAAAGCAGGACTCATGCGTTCATGCTGAAAAACTTGACGGCGTGTTCAGAGATCAGGAAAGCTTAATAGGGTCGTTAAAGGTGTCTTGAGCACACTCAATCAACAAGCCCAATCGTTAGGTTGGGTGGTCAACGTCATCTGTGCCAAGTATAACATTTTTACTTGTAGAGGGAAAGCTCACACTTTCGTTGCAACGTTTGTTGCCACGTTCCCGCCCTTTCCTGCGTGTTTTTGGGCTTCGCCACCTTCCCCCATGTATGTCACCGTCTCTTCTGTGTGCGTCACGAAGCAGAAATCTTGCACTTGGGCGGCTTTTTCTCTCACTTCCGGCGTAGAGAAGGGTCGTATGCTCAGCGTCGTAGGGTCGCCACGGCACCTTTGGTTAATTAGCGCTTCCTGCAGCACTCTTAACGCTATCGTGTTTGTTCATATTTATATTTTCTACTCTATTAACACGCTTCTCGTTAAGGCTCTTTGGCTAGGCAGACACGACGATGACACGAAGGCCACGCTGACTTCCCAGTTGGCGGACCGCGTTGTCATACGACGCCTTGTCCCACTGGCTCGCTAACCGACCGAAGACGCCGACAATGCCGATCGGCCGAATCGACCAAGAAGCGAAAACTTTGCCCCGACAACATACGTGCCGTAATGAATACGGCTCTGTTCTGTTGGTTCAAACAGTGTAACGAACTAAGTAAGGTCCGTTCCTACAGCTCAACACATGCGATGCGTATTTCGGCTTACGACACTTCTGCCGTTCGCTTTGACGACAATTCGTTTCCAGGACCTGCAGGTTGCATATTCGTGTGCGACCAGCAAAGTTTGTACAAAATATAAGCTCAGTTAAGAGCACAAGAGGAGTTACGTAAGGTTTATTAGGTAATAAAAAATTGGCCGCGTATCTGCTCCTTTCGTTGCAAATGTCGCCAAAAGACGATAGTCTTTGTAGACATTTGCCAAGGAAATGCCCCTCTTTGCATTCCCGCTCAACTCTCATGCTGTTCCTGTACCGTCGCGCTCATCCCAAGGTAAACACACTAGACGTTTGCGCAAGTCAATTTGAATTTACCGCGTTTTACTGCTATAGGCCGGGTTCCTCGGTGCCAGCGCTGCAGTACGGCGGAGACGCGCGTGAATGGAGGCGGCCGACTACAAGGTCTATAGAACCGCGTGGCCGTGCTCCACGTGCGTTCCAAGCAGAACGTGGAACCTAGCTAGTGGAACCTTTCATTGCTGTTGCCGCGTGATTTTTCATATGCCGCCAGGAGGCGGCGGTTTTCTGCAGTGGTGGTGGTGGTTGTGGTTTGCGACGGGAAAATGAAAGGAAATTCACTGGGGTTATTTTGAGCTCGGCAGGGAGCTCACCTGAATACAACCCAGTGCAGGGGAAGGGAAGTAGAGGGGGAGTGACAGGATAAAGTAGAAAAAGAGAGAGAGAGAGAAAGGTATAAAGACAGCTGCAGTAGATGTAGAATATCATTTGTTATCGAAAAACCAAGCACCCATAAATTTTTTAATAAAGGAACACTGTAAATATCCCTTGTGTACTAATTTCCTGTCTTATATTTGCGTAATGCCTTGTTGTTCAACAAAGTTGACAAGTATGAACATATAACCCGGGCTTAGACGTTTACATTTGGCTGTGTGTATATAGGACTATTGCGCAATATGAATTTTACTTTGGCCGGGTAGCTGAATCAGTTACAGACAGACAGACATACAGACAGACCAAAATTTCTGGGTTTAAGTAGCCCAAGAAAGACTATCGTCTTTAAAGGGACACTGAAGTGATATGTAAACATTGCGGGATTACTTGCGCAAATTGTAGTCCGGAGTCCCCAGGCCATGTTACGACCACTCTGGGCGCGTTTACGCGATTTTATTTAGTAGAAAAATTAATTCGAAAATGCTGTCCTCCTCTCTTTACGCTCGCCCATTTTCTGCGGCGTTTTCGTGTGACGTCACGAGGAGCCGAGCTCGCAATTGGCTGCGCTACTGCACGGCTCCCCGGCCTTCAGACAGAGTCAGTCGGCCCAGCGTTTCGTCCGCCGGCCGCCGACGGGTCGTCGCAATTCGTTCGCTCAGTTGAAACGAAGCCAGGACACGTTTGTGAATGGAACAATGTGCCTTTCTTTACTTGGTTAGTTTGTACACTGTATCTAGCTCCAAGTCAAGGTCGCTTCACACAAGCGCTGCACAAGCGCACATGCGACGCTTCGCTGACTGGTACGCCAGTAGGAAAATATAAGGCCTCTTGAAGGCGGGAGAAGAGTCAGCGAAGTCAATATAGGTACTAAGGAAATAAAATCAACTGATATTTTTACCGTAAAGCGTAAAAATAGGGTGCGGGAAGCACTTTTTTGCGCTGGGCGAACAAGCACAGCGGTCAGCAGCACGACTACGCATCTGCGAACGCTTTTCCGTCTACGAAATGCAATTGCTAGACGTGAGCTATTGTGGAAACTCGGGGGACGCTTACTGCACGAGCGCAATACAACAAATAGTCACCTAAGCTGCTTGAAATGCCAAAACTAAATAAAAGTGTAAACTTGTTGTACAATATATACCTTATATTACCAAGGTCGGCGGAGCCCGTTCCGTGGCCGAGTGGTCTGGGGCGCTACGTATGTCGCCGCAATGTTTGGCAAGACACGAGTTCGAGTCCCTGTGGGTACGTGCTTTTTTTTTTTGTTAGTTAACTTTTTGTTCCGTGCCGAGTGGTTGGGCGCTCGTATGCGCCGCAATGTTTTGCAAGTCACGAGTTCGAGTCCTGTGGGTACGTGCTTTTTTTTTTTGTAAGTTAACTTTGTTTTGTGCTGATGTTTTCTACATTGAGTTCACTTTTTTGGGCCGCAACGTTCATGGCTCCACGAACTAGTTCACAAACGCGCGCAGGCTGGCACTGGCGCGCTAGCGAGTTCTAGTTGGCGTGCTGTTGCCATAAGCACCGACTGCTTGCGGGCAGTGGGCACAGGCCAGAATGAACAGACCCTTGGCCTGGTGCGAACACGCTTTTTACGGTACAGGCATGAGTGAGGCAAGCTCCAAATATGGGGGAAAAGCGCATGACATTTGGGCGTCTGCGGGTACGCGGAGGGCGTCCATGCACTGCGTAGGCCTCGGCTAGTGAATGCTACGATTCCAAGCCGTCCTGGGAGGCTTATCTTATGCATTTTTACAGCTGACAACATGGCAGAAGCGCGGTACGATGATTACTGAGTTATTGAGAATGCCCATCCAACAACCCACCGGTTGTGTTTTACAGAACCGAAACCGAAACCGAAACTTGTTTGGTTGCTCACCTTGGGCATCGTCCAATCACGGTGCCCGCTCCTCCCAACGTCACAGCTTTAGTTGGTGCGGCCGCCGCAAACCGCGCATGGTAGTTTTTCTTCTTTCCGCTTTGTAAAATAATTACCGATTTGTCAACCGGATAAACGATGAAAAGTGTGCTAATTTGAGCCGGTCTACGCAGTGCAAGCAAAAACGGGAGCTTGACAAATTCACTTCAGTGTCCCTTTAAAAAAAGAGTTTTAGCACTCTGTATGCTCCGTCGTTCGTTCGTACCGTGTTGACCGGGACCCGACTGCGCCTGCGATCGCGAGAAGGGAGAGTAGGACACCCCCACCGTAACGAATGCAGGGCATGGCGAGGGCCAGCCTGCGGAACTAATCCACCCTACTAGAACGAATACGTAACTGCCCAGACGGGTACCGGTCAACACGGTCCGAGCGGAAGAGACAGAGCATACGGAGTGTAAAGCTCTCTAACATCGACCAGTTCTAGCGTAAAGCGTCAAAATAACGGACGGCGCACATTCCACGGGCGAAATCGCAGTCGCAGCCGAACAGTGCTGTTACTGGAGGTCAGCTACGGTGGGCTTTATGAAACTTTACTCGCACTGTTATGCAATATCCAAAATCCAAATCCAACCAAGCAAGACCAATCCAATCCAATCCAATCCAATGCCCTTCGCGAGAGAGTGTTATAGCGCCGAAATCGCGCCCACCACATGAACGCGAACCGAACGCGGCGAAGAGGGTGTTGCGAGCGGAGAGAAGGCGAGGAGGACGCGGGGGAGAGGGCGCACCTGTGGCCGACGGTTGAATGAGTCAAGGATATAAGGCGCTTCGGCTCTGTGTCGGCTCCGTGGAGCAGTCGGTAAAGTGCCGTGTACCTTGCGTTCCGCCCGCAGAGTCGTGGGATCGAAACCTGGCGCCGGAAGGTATTATTTCTTTGTATAGTGTAGGGTGCAGACTACGTAGTGATGCGGACTACGGACGCCAACGCGGGTGACGTCGTGAGTTACTAAAATGCTCTGCATTTAAAATAGAGTTTTAGCACTCTGTATGCTCCGTTCGTTCCGTTCGTACCGTGTTGACCGGGACCCGACTGCGCCTGCGATAGCGAGAAGGGAGAGTAGGACACCCCCCCACCGTAACGAATGCACGGGCATGGCGAGGGCCAGCCTGCGGAACTGATCCACCCTACTAGAACGAATACGTAAGTGCCCAGACGTGTACCGGTCAACACGGTCCGAGCGGAAGAGACAGAGCATACGGAGTGCTAAAGCTCTCTAACATCGACCAGTTATTAACGTAAAGCGTAAAACAACGGCACGGCGTGCACCATTCCCGCAGGGCGAAATCGCAGTCGCAGCCAAACAGTGCTGTTACTGGAGGTCAGCTACGGTGGGCTTTATGAAACTTTACTGCGCAACTGTTATGCAAGATATGTTCAGTTAAGCAGCCAGGAATCCTTGTAACCAAATAGAAGACATTGATGTGACACAAAGGGTGGGGTTCAAGGTAGTATACAGGTTATTTCAGCTCAATCTCCGGTTCTTTTGTGGCGCAGTGGACACGCTTCGCACCCGCTCAATCAAAGTCGCGGGTTCAAATTCCGGCTGGGTGTTGATTTCTGCTTTCCTTTGCTTTCTAGTGGCATGGTTTGCGACTCCTGTTCGTAAATCGAAACAATACATTTAGGTTGAACTGTGCAACTACCATATCAAACATCAATGCATCGTTTAAGCTATAGGCACGATTTGTTTCCATTAACATTTTTTTATAGATTAATGTACAGAAAGGCAATTGTACTTTCCGAGGACGAAATACTTAAGCGTGTATTTTGAAAAATTGGTATGTCTATATATACAGTAAAAATCTTAAAAATAGTTTTCTCCCATCCCATCCCATCCAGTCACAAGGTAGGCTTCGCGGGAGGGGGGAATAAAGGTTCCGCAGCCGGCAAACAAATCCTCCTCACATCGCAACTGGCAGCGCTGAGAATGAAAAAGTAACTAACAGCCTTTATATATAGTAAAGGGGCGTATGGCCTTTAGGAGAAAAAGCGAGGGTAGAGTAATTGTTTTGTAAAGTCATATGCACAGTCAAACAAAGAGGCAGGGGCGCACGGCTCCAAAACTAACACTAGTCTTCCGAGACCTCTCGTAATATCTGTTACGGCGGGCTTCTCTAGCAGTTGATATACACGAGGTCGCGTAGAAGTTCCCCGGAAAGTAAGGGGGAGGGAGGGGAAAATGGAATGCACAAAGAAGTCTAAAAAAAGTCACTGTGCCGTACAGTGCAAACCTTTGTATGATTTTTGTTACGGTTTTAAATGTTCAGAAACGGTCGAAAAACGATATTGAATACAACTGCTGTGTACTCGCGCGCATGTTGTCACCACAACACGACCAGCTCGACATCGGCGCGAACGAGCCGCCTTCGGTTCGGTACACATACACGTGCCCCCTTTAACAAATTTTGAGTTGACTCGTTAGTCACTCGATCACATATTTTAAACTAACTTATGCACCAAGACATCTTGTCGCCGCGAACTGGGTGACAGGGTCGTTCTCTTTTGGCGCGATCTTTTGGAGTGGTATGGAAGCTTAAAAGTCCCGCATCATTCCTTCCATCAGCTTCTCCAAGGGCGGGCGGTGTGCAGGATTCACAAGCAAAATGATGAAAGAAACTGCCCAAACGGGACGCAGAAAATCAGACGGGCCTGTCCCAGAGGGATGCTGCGGCGAAGAATATCGCAGTAGCAGACAACGCCCACAAAGGGATATTCTTGCAGACGTCACCGAGAAACGAGGCATCATCGGCAGTCACGGTCGCGCAGTGCGAGGAGGTGGACGAAACGAGGGAGAATCACGGCGCGGGAGAAAATAAGATGTTTTGATGTGCAATAACTCCTCAAAAAGCCATCGCTTTAACAAAATTCTTGAAAGAGGTGATTACTAGGACATTGATTTACCTGAAATGCGAACACCCATGTATCCGCAAAACTTCTTTCATGTCGCCTTGAAATGAAAGCAAAAAGAAAGGCTGTTTTGGGGAAGTGATGCGGCCTACTGCTAGTAGGCATATGTATGTATGTATGTATGTATGTACGTACGTACGTATGTATGTATGTATGTATGTATGTATGTATGTATGTATGTATGTATGTATGTATTGTGTATGTATGTATGTTGTATGTTGTATGTATGTATGTGTAGTGTGTGTGTATGTATGTATGTATGTATGTATGTATGTATGTTGTATGTATGTAGTGTATGTATGTATTGTATGTATGTGTATGTTGTATGTATGTTGTATGTATGTGTATGTATTATGTATGTAGTGTTGTGTGTGTGGTGTGTTGTTGTATGTATGCACGTGCGTATGTGCATACGAAGCACGCATGCACACAAGCACAGGGAAGCCTGAAGAAATGTTTGTACAATGTTTACACATGGGCCTCCATGTGAGTACATTAACTGTAAATAATTTGTAGTTGCAGGCATTTCGCACGTACGACCACCAATACGCGAATACGAGATCTAAGAGCGCTGTGAATTGTGCTGGAGGGAGACATATTCTTTCCAGCAGTCTGCGAAACTTTCGTTCTCCGGCCCATCTTACGGCTAATGTACACATTGTTCCTTCGTACTGCCTTTTCTCTAGTAAATTTGAGTACCTTTGTTTGCTTTTTATTGTGTGTATTGTCATTCAGATATGAAGGGTCCACTTATCGTGCTGAGCGAGGCCTGTCTTCTGAAATACCGACACAATACAAGAGGCTTCCGTCTTGCGTTGCCCGCACTTACACAGTTTTCCTGACAGCCTTGGTAGAAGCTCTGCGCCCTGGGAGGGAGAACTCAGATGCGTAGGCACGTTCAGGCAGCATGCAAATTGGGTCTTCGTTCGGGGGGAACGAATAATAAGTATCTGTGCCACTTAACGTAAAGCGAAAGCATTTGCATACGTTTCCGCCAGCGGGAATCAGGAAAGAAAGACAGAAGCTTGGTCTATCGGCGGTACGTATTGAATTAACTTCTCTGGTGTTGGCGGCTGCCTCCCAACTTTGTTTCCAGACTATGTTGCGTGCAAGATAGCACCTCTTAGCGCCATGCGATAATTTTTTGTGGACGGTGTGCAAAATTGTTGAATTCGCTGCCCGAGAATGTCGCAGTTCTTTTTTTATTTTCTTGTGTAGGCGTAAAAGTGGGAACATTATTCGTATGTTATTTCATTTGTTATCGTGTCACATATGGGTGCTTGAAATGATTTCGAAATGTTGCTCAAGTTGTTTTATGTGGCAAAAATTTTGTGCTCGCATTCTAAGCGTTCCATTTTGATGACGACACTTTCGAGTGTTTGATTAGTTTATACTATTACAATGGCTTTGGTGAAGTTGGATACATTTTTGACGGTAAAATGTGTTTCTTTAGCTAGTATTTGATTAGCTTATCCAGGTCGAAAGCTTTGAGAAAGTCGGCTGATGCAAATGCCCATGTTTTAGTGGGTATATTTCCCCGTAAAAACAACAAATCCTCAACTTGCTCCATGTTTCAGTGATATTATGTGGCTACTTCATTGCTCTTCATATATTTCTATACGTTGAAAATGTTGATGGGCTATCCTCTTTTTAAAACAAACTTGAGGCCGTGATTATAATCTATTGAAATGGTTCAATACTACGTTCTGTTTTCTACCTAAAACATTGAGAGAGAAGGGATCTCTGAAGTATTTCTCTGGCACGCCGAAGAGAAAGAAATAGTTGTTCGGCTATATGGCTCGGCAATGGGAGAAATGTCCGGGGACCCATTGGTACTAAACACTTCTAGTGCACTAAATTCTGCTTACGCGGCTTGATTACAAAAGCCCTGTTTTCGATGTTTGTGTGCTGCTACATAGGGTATGAGTACGGGAGTTTGGAGACAACCGAACCATTGGAGTATGACCAAGTTCCTGGCTGCGCCTACTACGCCTACATTGTACACCTACTACGTTTCGGCCTTGCTGGTGTACTTGAATGGTAGACCACACTTAGCCGACGCAGAAACTGGCGGTATACACCCTACGTTGAGGCACTTTCCATCATGAGAAGATGCACGAGTTACTTCAAAAGCTTCGAATCACACCAGGCCGGCTGACAGATTCCCTTGACACGCAATGGTCACCGAGTCCAAAGTGCTGAAGGGCGTCAAGCACAGCTTGGTAAAACCCATTGTTATAGGCCCCTTGACGTCAATTTAGAGATCCTATTAGTGCAGTGCACGGGCCCGTGCCGGCCCTAAAGCTCGAGCCCGGCCCGGCCCGCGGGCCAGGCCAGGCTCAAGCCTGGCCCAAGGCAGGGTAGCACGCATTTTCTCGAACCCGGGCCGGGCTCGGGCTTGAACCAAAATTTTGTCGGGCCGTGCCGGTCCGATCTGGCCCGGACAGTTCGCGAGGCTCGGCTATCCTGTGCCGCAAATTCTAAATTGTTGGAAAGAGCAAGTTTTCTTGTTAATATTTCAGGTGAAGTGAAAACAAAAAAGGAAGTGCTAATTCACTACCGCGCCGTTAAAAGATATGATAAAAAGACGATTGCACTTAGAAAGCCTTCACATCAACAAAAGAAACGTCTGGGACTCATCAGCTTAGTGGGAGAGAGCGGGCCAGAAAACGAGGGCACTCCAGCCACAAACTACAACATGATTGTATTTTCTCTCTCCTTTTCAAACTAAAACAAACAGAACAAACGTGACCTGGATTTCTCTGTGTGTGCAGAGTTTGAAGAACCAATTTTCTAAGCAGAGCCCATGATTTTTTCGCGGAAGACTTTTTTTAGAGCCGTTAGTAAATGCAAGAAAGAGCAGAAGCGCAGATAAAATCACGCTGCCAACGTAATTAGAGGGAAAGACAAAAATCAAATGGTGAAACCGGCGCATCATCTGATCAATTTCAGCAAGGAATGGAAGAACGAAAGGTGCAATATCTGTTGAAGAATTGCAATAATAAAAAAATCCACTTACTCGGAATCATTTAAGGTACCTTTGGGTGTGCCTTGATTTCGAAGACTGGCAAATGAAGTGGCAAATGAAGTTACACGACTACCGAAAATACAGCTTCTAAGTGAGGATAAGTTGTACAAAGTTCGGTCCAAGTTTAAAGGGAATTTAAATATAAAGTAGTCGTATTCACTTTGTGCTCACGCTTTTTAGGTGAACAGCAAACTTCTTCAAGTTCATTTTAATATTCTGTCGGACTAGGGATGATATTTAACAACACTCTGGCGGACTCGGGCCGGGCTCTGACTCATATTTTAGAAGTTTTTCGGGCTCGGGCCGAGCTCTGGCTCATATTTTAAAAATTCTTCGGGCTCGGGCCTGGCTCGGGCTCAATTTTTATAAATTTCTCTGGCCCGGGCCGGGCCTGGGCCGTGTCTCTATCGGGCCGGATCGGGCCGGGCCTAGAAATTGCGGCCCGTGTACAGCTCTAGATCCTATTGCCCTGGCAAGCTGCCTTGGCAAGGTCTAAGAAAGGATGATCCTCATGTGGCTGCAGTTGCACCTCGAATACCCCCATGCATAACCGGAGGCTATGGCCGGTTTTCGACGAGAGCGTTCTCCTAACGACTGTGTGGTAGATCCAGTAACGTTTGTACAGCACGAAAAAAGCCAGCAATCGAGAGCACCAAGGAAGGTAAAGGGGTAGAAAAGATCCTTTTTTTATAAAGTACGTTTATTACTTCTTAGATAAAAGAAAAAAAGTGGACAAAAACATGCCTTTAGGCCGGGATCAGAATCTAGGACTGTCTTTCCTGATCAGGACTAAAAGGACTGAAAAGACCAGTCATCTCTTACATGCCCGTTGCCTTTGAGTCATTATTACAGCCGCATGTACGATACTGCCTGGGTGCGAGCCGCCAGCGCAACGTCGCCTCTTTCCTCCATGGCTGGGCGGTTGTAATGTGTTCTGGATATTGCTACTTACACTCTGTAATCTGTAAGAGGCTCACCATGTCAAGCCAGTGTGAGTCACAAGGGGGAGACGTAGAACAGGGGGAATTTCTGGCGGCAAGCTGTCGCCAGAAGACACTCATACTGGGCGTAAGCGCAGAAAGAAGATATGCAGAATGAAAAAAAAAAAATAAACAAACGGAAGCCGGACAAGTGTTTCATTCCCCGGATGACTGTACCTTGTTTACTTTTGCTCGGCGAAGAGACATCTTAGCTGAGACAAGTCAGAGTTGTAAAACCTTGTTTAGGGGTTTCTCTGCCTATTTTGTGTTGACCTCGTAAAAACTGAAGTTTATTTCATCGACGGGGCAGAAAAAGAGAAGCAGAAGAAAAGGTTGGTAGGTTGGAAATGAAAAGAAATTCTCAGGGACCTTGCAGAAAAAAACAGCCGTTTCCTTCCCCCTACCCCCCTCATGTTTTTTTCTTCCTTGTCGGAACAAGCGCTTTGGGCGTGTGTGTTTTCTATTTACCACAAGCACAAGGAAATAAGGAAAAGGGCTTAAACTTTTCTCAGTGTTCGCTTTGGCCGTGTTCTTTACGAACAGTTGTAGCGTGGTCGGTGCGCAGTTCTTGGTACGACATACAGAGGTACGACATACAGAGGGTACGACATACAAGAGGGTACGACATACATTACCATATTGGGGATATCTTGCATGGTGAGCTTTCTGGTTTTTGAAAAAAAAAATTGAATGCAAGTGCTTTTAGGTGCCAGTATGAGCAATGATTTTATTGAAAGCTACACAGGGTTGTACAATTGCGTTCGAGTTTGTACGTCTGTTTTCGTGTCATTTTGCAACTGTAAAGCAACAGTGCGCCTGCACCGCCACAATTTCGGGTGCCGTTGCATATACGTTATTGTTGCCTTTTATAAAGCGTAAAATGCAAACATAGGGAAAAAATCAGATAACGGAAATATCCTCTTTCAATGTACAGTGTCTGGTCGCGCGCCCTGTAAAAATATATTGCTCAAAGAAATAAACTCCTTACACCTGCTTCTTGCTGCAATATGACTTTATAGTAAATTAAAAAAAAAAAAAAACTGGCGATGATTGCAGTAAGTCCCGCAAGGCTTGAACCTTAGCGAAGCAGAAGGATTTATTTCTACGTGAGCACTGTAGGACACATCCCCACGCATTTGTACGAGTTTGAAATCATTTTTTTGCACATTTCGTCTTTATTCCGTGTTTATTTCCACAAAGACGAGCGAACGAAAGAGGTTTCAGAAGCCTTCTTGATAAAAAGGACTTCTTATGTGTGCATTGTACACCCTTGTTGTCCTTGCTGGAAAGTGAAGTTGCTTATCCTGACCCCATTCGAGCTTCAGTTTTCTGTGTGCGAGTGCGTATGTCGGGGGCGTGGTCTACGTCACAGCTGTGGCGCAGGCTCTTTACATGTTTTTTTTTTCCATTTCGAATAAATCTGCAGTTGTTTGTCAGGGCTTGTCTTGCGTCCTTCTTTTCTTCCCTACGTTTGCGCTGTTCAAATATAAAGAGCTTTCCTTAGTATGTATTAGTGTGAGTTTTATCGATTATTTTCTATCCTTGTAATCGTTATATTATCCTTTAGGCTTACCGTTCCTGTTGGTTGAGAACGCACGAACAGCGAACTGTTCGTTCTTATAAGCTGAAGTGAAGTTGACCGATATTCTTTAGTTAGGACCACATGCGGCTTACTCGTGCTATACTAATCTCTAAGGTCATTTCGCGTAATTATATAACCCGATCGTATGTGTAAACAATGCCCTGAAAAATCTTGTGAATAATTCATTTCTTGTCCTCAGATTTTTTAACTCAGTACAGCTAATGGGTTTTAATGGAAAGAATGCCCTAGTTGAGGATGCCTTTACATCCCGCGTGTTCATCCTGCAATTATTTTTCGCTTTTGATACGCTGAAATCAGGTCATGGGTCTCGCCGTTATGCAAGGCAGGCACAAACCCATGATTTCCTCCTTTTACTTTTATTTTCAGATAAACCAGCCAGAAGAGAAACCAATCATAAACAAAAAACACTTTACTCCGGTACACCGGTACAGATGCGTACTGGCTCAAAGCGCGTCTCGCTAGGTAAACGCGCTCTCACAGGTAATTAATTGAACCTGTTTCGTCTACACCTCAAAAGCTCCCAATAGCGGCTCACCTCCCGTTCGTATTCGAAAGGAAGAAAAGAGCAGCAGAGGTAACTGCCGGTATCAACAAGGGACTCGGGTAACGGAATCCGGAAGAGCCACGGCGGGGTGAGGAGCCACCGCGGGCAATACGTGTACTCGAGAGCAGGGAGAAGACCCTTTTCGCGCTCGTCAGCAAAATGCTGAACACGGACAGAACGGATTTGTTAACGAACACTCGGAAAGCGATGAAAGCGGTGAGGGAATCACTAGCACAAAAGAAATGATGTAACTAAAGAAATCAAGCAGTGTGGTAACCCATCGTAGTGGCAGCGTTTGCAAAGTTCTCCTTGTCTAGTGCTGCTAACATCCCGTCCACACCTGCATCGCGGGACCACCCCGAAATGCAATTAAAAGGTGCCATAAAAGGAGCCCCAGCCCCATTCCAATCTACCTGTCATGCTATAAGGTGATCCCACTCCACAAGCAGGCGATTTGAATGGGATTAGCCGGAAACAGATAACGAAGCCCGAGCTCTCCTGCACATCTTGGTGCTAAAAATCGTGGGTCAAAGGACAGCTTGCTTGAATGGCGCTGATGGAACGCTTTCAGCAGTGGTGGGCCAGTTCGCCAGCAATTTAGTGAAAGCCTCGCTGATACTTCGTACGACGGGGGAAAAAAGAAAGGTTTGTTCACGTCAAGGTGATTCCGCAAGCAAGGCAACTTTAATAATACCGTAGGCCCGTATTGCCGTAGCACAGTATTAGGCGAAAGCTAGCACATTTAACCTATTTTACCAGCATTTTTTCAAGGAAAGAGGGGTTAAACTATACCTAGATGGTAATTAGGATCTCTCATCCATCAGCCAATGGGTTGAATGCCATCAGCCCATTCAATTGCAAGCATTCAACTTGTCGAGTGTCAAAAAAATTCAAGGCATCGTTGGTACTCCGCATAGAAGGCAGCACAATTCTCTGAGTTGACGCCATCGACGTACGTATACAGGCAACGAAAAACGACGATACAGCTTGAATATCGAACGGTGTAATTGGCTTGCGTAGTAAGACAGGACGGAAACGAGCCATAAGCCACGACACCGAAGGGGGCGGCCGCAGAAGTAGCATTTAGGCGAGAGATGTCGTAAAGCCCAACGTGGCGGTGCTGGCGCGCTGTCATCGATTCCGGGCACCTCTGGTGGTTTGGAACCTGTCGTCCGGGCACGCCTTCTGCCCGCTTGCCTGGACCGGGTGCAGCCTCCCAGAAGTAAAGCGCTGCATCTCATAGGACGCGTACACCCCTTGTTCCCGACCTCCCTCTGTCTCGTCCTTGTGCTGGCTGTCGCCTGTGTGCCTCAGGCGACGTCCCATCTTCCATGTTCGCCAGATCGAGAACCTCCTCTACGCATCCCTTTTTGTCAGGGCTCAAAGAGGAATCAATGCAGACATGCACCTGTGCACGCGGGGCTCAAAACTGTGCTATACGCTTTCTAATCATGGGTTGTGTTTGAATGAAGGAACGGTTGAAAATAAGACCGAAATAAGGGCTGGCAATCAAGAAAACCTCCGAAAGCAACGGGGAGAATGTGGTAGGTCATTGAAACAGATAAAAAATTTGGAAAGACAGAAAGAAAGCGGAGAAAAAATGCCCGCCGCGTGGGATCCGAACCCACGACCTCCAGAATACGCGTCTGGTGCGATGACCACTGCGCTACGGACGGGGCTATTTTCCCCTCCATTTTCTCGTGTATTTATGTTTAGGTATTTTGTTTCTTGCGCTTGGGGGTGGTAGCCAGCGCCACTCGGACTGCTCGGGGTGACGGGGACCTTCTTTCTAACCCCCGGACCGTGACTAGAGTGCCTACGACATGTCGAGAGTGGTCGACCAGCCGTCAAACACAAGGCTAAGCCGAATACCGTCAAAAACAAGGCCAAGGCAGAAAACGGCCCTTTAGGTATGGTGGCGCTATCTAGGTTAACTTAGGGTAAAGGCGGCTCCACAATCGGCTGCAGAGCAGTTCCTGTGATGTCATTGCAGACATCCTGAAAACACATGTATTTGCGAGAGAATCCAAATTTTATTTTAAAGTGACTAATATCTCAGTGACTAAAGCATCGTTTCCTTCAGAACGAGCGCTGGGGGCACTACAAAAACAGGAAAACTTGTATTTTGGGTGCATGGCCCCTTTAAAGAGTATCTTTTCGTGTGGGTGCGTGTGCGTTTGGTTGCACGTGCGAAAGAATCAGCATGAAACAACGTCGTGAGAAAGAGACAAAGAAATAAACGTTTATTGATAGCAAGAGATGGCCTTGTATTGAATCTTCGAGGAGGCGTCCTCACTACACGATTCTTTGATCGAGGGTGGCATCGACAGTGCTTTGGGCCAGCCAAAGCTATTGAACCACGTCCCGAAATACGTCTGTAACTGAGGGGACGAAAGTTATTTTATTTTACAACCACCGTTTGCCCTTGCTGTGGAAGACCCGCTGGACACCAGAGGCTGTAGAAGGCGTTGCGTTAAGCAATGCAAGCGACAGAGCAACAAGCCGCAGACCAGGCGACATGTTCCACCCTTATGCCTGGCAAGTGGACAACACAGGTTTGATGCCCTCTCCGCGACGTGATCAAAATACTGCAGCCTGCCAGTCCTGCCAAAGCCACTTACATCTGCATCTCTGCGTTCCGATAAATCAAACGCTGAAGCACTACTGTTACAGCTGCCTGCCTGAAGCGGTATTGCTCTCGAGGGAGCATTTGTGCGATTCGTGCGGTGGTATTTGAAATCCGCGGGCTTTTGTTTTTGTTCAGTAGGTTTTCCTCGCCTTGTGCGTAGGTCACGTCGCTACACTGTATACTCAGACTTCTTCTGCAGTGCCCATTTGCTTTGTCTCCTGTTACGTGGACTGGTTGTAAACATTTTGCGCGTGTTGAGTGTATGAGTAAACTGATGTTAGACTGTATGCTTGTGCGCAATAGTAATACAGTGTGTGTGTGCAATACCCTCGATTCGGAAGTAGTTTTTGGAAGCACCATTTTGGCCAAACGCCCATAAAGGCTACTCCCCATGGGACAACACGTTTACCACCGAGTGTATAGGCCAATGAAGGTGTAAGAAAGCTTAGTCTGAGTTATATATGTCGGCGTACTCGCACTGACGCGATAACCAATGTGCGCGGAAACCACGCTATTGGTATTGTCTGGTAAATTGAGAAACTGCTCCGCGTGTTCCAGGTTGTTCGGCTGTGCTTCAGGCCAAACCTTAACCTTTTTTTGGCATTTGTGGATCACTTTGTGCAATAGAACCAGTGTGTTCGTAACAAGTTATTCACCGCGTCAACGAACTCCAGGATCTTTATTCCAGACAAGTATACTTATCAAGTCTCGGTAGGTTAGATGAATTAACATGCGTCAGTAGCTTCCATAGTGCCCTCAAGAATTAATAGCGCGCAAAAGAATAAGTTATACAATGGAGAACCCTCTACGAAAAAATTGTGCAATGTATGTTTTGTGCGCATCAAATGCCTTGCTCCGCAATGCAAACATTTTCTACGCATAACTTAGCTATGAGCCCATAGCGTCATCGCTGAAGCGATAACAAAACTCCCCGTCACTTTCGTCTATATTTTTAACTTTGTCGCTTAGGCGGAACACAGAAAGCACGTCACACAAGGATTTGAAAACGAACCTTTATTCTCGCACAACAAAACTTCCCCCAAAATGCCTTTTCATGAGGCATCGAGTAAAATTCATTAAGCCCCACATAAAGACGTCGTAAGTGAGAAATACTCGCAGTTTCCGCAATGTAACATACGGATTTGTCATCTGCTGCTGGCAATCAATTTATTCGCCCTGTATATACACCTATACATCTGTTTGCACCTATATACATCTATATACATATACATCTATATACACCTTACAGATCCGTATTTGTACGGAAATGTCTGTCGTATTGTTTGCTTATATAAACCGCAACACTGTGGTAATAACTATCTGGCTGGTTCGTGGCTTGATGCCGTAATGACAGTCGGTCGAAGATAGGCTTCACCAGAAACTGCAATAACGACTTGGCACCATAGCGTGCCCACGGCGGCAGCGGAAAGCCCGGTGGAAGGTAGCGTCATACAACAGCACCACATTGACGCGTTGCCTCGAGGGGCTTTCTCCGCGTGACAAAAAGAACCGAAAATCACGTTCGTCATCGTACGCCTGGCAGGCCGAATCTGCGTACGAGATAAAGAACAGCTGTTCCGTCGACAATTTTTCCGCTCCGGCCAGTCTGTAGTCGGAAAAATTGGCCTGCAACCGTTGCACGGCTCCGCGGAATTCGATGTGCGCCAGGGCGACGGCGACGTGCTCAAGGACATCGCCTTCCGCCGCAGATGTCGGCTTTCGCACCACCGCGCCCGTCAATGGATCGCGTAGGGTAGGGAAACGTTTCAAGAAGCACGCTTGCACTCGGAGGTAGTGGGCGTGTGCAGACGGGGTCCACGCAGCTTTGTAGTTATTAATACGGCCAAAGATCGCCTGTAAAAGCGCTTTAGCGAAGCGCACCATGAAGCCCGTCTCGCGCATCAGGGCCACGTATGGTGACATGCCACGCTGACGCAAGACGCCGGCTGCTGCAGCAAGTGGAACGTACAAATTTCCATCGGCGTCCACTTCAAGTTGGCTCGAAAAGACGCTGCGAGGCTGCTCTGCGTCACCCCCACGGGCAATCCTCAGAATGGAAGATGCGAAACGTTCTTGTATGGCACGCTGGTAGACAGTGACAGCGCTTGAAGGCTGTAGATGTGGAGGAGAGTCTTCACCGGTGTCGAGCAATTTGAATGAACCTGCTTTGGGATTATGAACTCCACTCGAATTCTGTTCACGTTTTCTATTAGGACCGCCTTCAATTCATGGTCCATCCAAGGCAAGAACGTAATACAGTGGATTAGGCGCCGCTTCATTTCATCCGCTAATGTGCTGAAGTGCGTGAAATTTAGCTGCTTCTTGTAGACGCGCAACCCGATCTCTAATACTTGAGATGGCACCGCCCTCTCGGCCATGCGGAGGCACTTGCGTTCGCGCCAGCCATTCGGGAGAGTTTCGGCCGCGTCATGAGGAGAGAAGGTCCACAAGTGTTGTACCAAGTAAAAGCCCAAATAGTTCAGAACAGTTCGTGGGGCTATAACAATTACCATTTGCTCCACTTCTTTTGCGTACCTTGGCGATTCGAATGTGATGCGAATGCTTTCCTTTGATAAATTCATAATGTCCTTAAACGCAGCCTGGAGAAAATGTTTGATTGATATAGCGACCTTGAACGTAGGAGTGGCGTTATTGGAAACTTGGAGTTTTACAAGATGTAGAGCAACATTTAACACCTCGGCTGCAAGAATGGAAGCCTTGTTCACTTCTGGTGTCAAAAAATTTACAGCTCGTTCAACTCTTCTTAAAAAAGCAGTTGTAGTCACGTTGTTCCCGAAATCTCGCAGGCTTAGTAGTGTATATCCGTTTCCGAGCCTGATGAGAAGCGTTTGACTGACGCTGTGCTCTACACTGATCCTGAACAGTGCGGCCAGGTCGAACAATCTAATTAAGTTTCCTGCCACGCACCATGGGTCTAACTCTAGCGGAGCAATGAAGAATGGCCAACCTTCCAAGCCTGAAGCTTTCAGGACATCGCGGAAAGGGGCCGCACCTTCGCTGCCAATCCCACGTGTGTTCATGCAAGCCTCCCAGATTGCGACTGCCACGCAGCTGTTGTGTTCTGATTTTTCGATCTGTTTCCAGATGACGTCTTGAATTCCTTGAATCGCAGCTTCTTCAGCGTTGCGTGCGTTGGCGGGATAATGGTGGGACGCCCAGCGGCGCGAGCACACGAAATCATAGAAGTTGTGACACGGCCCCGAGGCCAGTACACGCATCAGTCGGTTGGCCTCTTTCTTGCAGTCTGGTCTGCGGCACAGCTTGTAAGCATGGACGAGGAAGGGGCGAGGTAATGCTGGAGCTATTAAACAACCATGGACCTTGCATAATGGTCTCCTGCTCTTCTGCCGTTATTAGCTTGCGAGGTGAAGAGTGAGAGTGGTCACGGTAGCCAAATAGGATGATCGCACAAATAACAATGCCAAACACCAAGAAAACGGTCAGACCAATGTTACTGTGGCCAAATTGACGTGTCAAGACAGTATAGGGTGCGATAAATGGGTTTCTGCTGAGCGTGTCATCAAAATACACAGGGGGTTGTTCCGCTGTTGGTTGCAGGAACAAGGGAGGATGAAATACTGCTTTGATCTTGGCTGCCGCTGCTCATAGTGGTTGTCCCTGCTGGGTTAGCATTGCTTTGGTAATTGCCCAGTTGTGGCGCCGAACCAGTGTATAAAGGGGCAGTCGTACTCGTCCTTTGGTTTTGAATAGTTGGTTGTGTATAGCTCAACGAGGTGGAGGGAGGCAATTGCCTCCGACTGTCTGTTCGTGCGCGGACTCCAGGTCGTTCATCGGAGCTGTCCAGCCAATGGTTTTGTTTATGCGGTTTCTCCATTGTTATGGAGGTTTCAACTATCACGGGGTACTTGGAGATCCCTTGGCAAATGGAGCAAGAGGATGCAGTGCGTGTAGGTGCGCTGCATTTTGAACAGGAAGCGTCCGGGGCGCTAGAATACGACCACTGCCTACCTGGTGCTCCAAATGGTTTGCCGTTTAGTTCTTCGCTTGACGTATACGGGCTAGGAATCGAGGCTGGTGTAAAAGTAGACCCATTCGTCGTACTCTCGGTAGTGGTGGTCTTTTCCCGCTCCCCGCCATTCTTAGATTTATTGTGGCTTTTCAACTTCTTCTTCTTCCCTTTAGACTTCTTCATTTCCCACTCCGTTTCGCCTGATTGTGACGTCCATGTCTTTCTCTTCAGGTGTTTTTCTTTTTCCTTCGTGTATTTCTTTTCCTTTCTATTTTCCTTTTCACCGCCCTCAACATCTGATAGCAGCGGGTCTCCTGTGCAAAATGCAAAGGCTTGCAAATTACTCAAATGTCTGTTCACGACGTTTCCAACACACTGTTTTATTGATTCTATCAGCTGGCATGCTGAGTTTAATCCTTCACCGTAGGTTCTGTCAGTCGGATTTTCAACCCCTATGTTTCGATCTTCAATGGCTCGCAGGCTTCTCAGATAGGCCGTTTCATTATCCGTTGAGCTTGCCACAGTCCTCACTACGCCTTCCATGGCTTGAAGGCAGTCTTGTACGGCTTCCACCACAGCTTCAGGCCCCGGCGTTTCTGAGTATCGCGATGGTGGTATTTCTGGTAGGATATCTTCGGAAAGCTCGCCTTCAAATTCGCTTGAGCTATGGTCTTTGTTATAATCGTTGTCATTCATATAGAAGGTGTCGATCTGATTTTCGAGCGCAGTTGCAAGTAGATAGACGACATCTTCAGGTGGCGTTTCTAAAATGGGAGTCTTCTCGGCGCCGAGTGACTTTCCACGGTTCATTGTGAGCGCTGTATGGAACAAAAAACGTCCGCTTCGGGTGTTGGCGTCTTGGCTCCCACTACTGTTCAGGACGGTTACGATGGGCGGCTGCCTTAGCAAGGCCCCGCTCCGGTTGCGGGTATATCGCTTTGTCGACAGATGTCTCTTGTATAACAGCGTCTTTGCCAGATCCTATCCTGTCATGCCGGACATTGTTGTTATCGCCAAGAATGACTGTCCTTTCAATAGATGTATTCCTCGAAGGAAGCGACGCGATTTCTGCGTCACGGGCTGTTTCGAATCCAGGTGGGGCAAATAAAGTTGCAACGGGCTTCCGTCGGACAAGAACCGGATTCGCGAGTTGTCGACTTTGATTCCATTGTCCTCCCATTCGGCGAAGTTCTTCCGGTGGTCGTTGAAGTTCAGTTTCTATACCCATTTGATGATCCTCCATTTGAAATTGTTTGTAGGTATCGGTATGCTCTTTAATGCACTTCAACAATTCCTCACGTTCCAGTTGCACTTCGTCTAACTGGTGTTGTAGGTGCGCTTCACTATCTTGTGCTTGTTTGAAAGCGTCGGTGAGGCTCTTCTTTTCTATTTGCGGTTCATTGTCAACTTTTTTGTCGTGCTGCAGTAGTAAGTTCTGCTTCCCCTGGGACATGCTACTTTGCGGTGCATTTTGACCCATGCCGTTTGCCTTGGCAATTCTTCGAGTCTTGGGGACGCCTGGCCCTTAGCGTCCTGCTCTGGTTGTAGCGACAGTTGCTGGTCTTCAAGTTTCGTGGCCTGGCGCTCTAGCCTTACCTTTCGTAACGTCTCCTTTTGCTCCTTTTCGTAAGCCTTTTCCATCTCTTCTGCTCTTTGGTACCTTTGTCGCTCATCCGCCTGTTCTAATAAGTATTGCTGCAACTGAGCTTTCCGCAACTGTTCCGCCTTTCCCTCTCCTGTTGGTGGACTTGGAGACAATGAATGGCTTCGTTTCCTGCTCCTTTTGCGTTTTTTATTTTTCTTCTTTCTCGTCCAGATTTCCGGTGACCAAATGCCAGCTTCCACGGGCAGTGTGGTACCAGCTCCGCTCACGGGCGGTGAGCCCGCGGCTGCAGTATCTGTTTGCGCTTGTCCGTTTGGAGAAGTTGGAGACGTGTTGTTGTAATATGCGGACAAGGATCGATGCTTGTTTTTGCCCTTCTTGCGTTTCTTTTTCTTGCCTTGTTTCCCGATTGGCGGGGACAAACTACCTGTGCCCACTGGCCATGTGGCATCAGCTCCGCTTATGGACGTTGGGTCCGTAGCCGCAGTATCTTCTTGCGGTTGTCCGGTGGGAGACGTTGGAGACGTGTTGCCGTTATGATGTTCGGACCCCGATCGACGCTTCTTTTTGCGCTTCTGGCGTTTCTTTGACCGCCCTCTCTTGCTTGTTGCGAGTTGCGGCGACCCATTTGTTTTGTCGGTGTTCATGGCCATATCACTCACGCGTTGGCCGGGTGGTGGCCCTTCTGCACTGACGTCGCGTACCAAAGGCTCGGGACGAGAATTCCGCACATCAAAAGCGGGAGGCGCCGTCCTCGCCTTTGCAGTTGCGGCACTTTTAGATTCCCCCGGTGAGCTCGACGCTACCGTAATATTCCGAATGCGCTCAGCTTCGGTAAGGTTTCTGTTTTTTGCCGTAGATGTCTTTTTATTTTTCTTCTTGCTATTAATAGACCTGCTCTTTGACTTTACAGTTGCGGTACTTGTAGGTTTACCCGGAGATCTCGACGCTACCGTAATATTCCCAGTGCGTCCAGCTTTGCTAAGGTTTCTGTTTTTCGGCTTAGATTTATTGTTATTTTTCTTCTTGCTCCTAGTAGACCCGCTCTTTGACTTTACAGTTGCGGCACTTGTAGGTTCAGCCGGAGGTCTCGACGCTACCGCAATATTCCCAATGCGTCCAGATTCGCTAAGGTTTCTGTTTTTCTTCTTAGACTTTTTTTCCTGTTTCTTCTTCCTCTTAATGGACTTGCTCTTTTTCTTGCGCCTTGGATGACTCTTGCGCGGTTTGTGTTCCAGAACTCGCGACGAATCTTTGCCGTCAAGCGGTGTGTCGGGGGCTTGGTCTTTGTAGTTAGTCGACTGCACGATCTTTGGCACTTCGCTCGAGTTGCGGTCCTTCCCGAACTCCTGCATTCTGTTGTCTCGCTCAACCGAAAGCTTCTTGCTCGGCTTGATTAACTCCGCGCCGCGGAAACGGTCGCCTCCTTTGTCACCTGCGAATGCACGTAGCGTGTCATATAAGCCGTCCTGTGATACTTGTCCACTGGTAAAAGGAATCTAAAAGTGGGCGAGTTCGTGAACTACGTCGCTGACCTCAGCGAAAGAACAGTTGAGCTTTTTAGAAAATGGATGACTTTAACTCTTGTTTGTGTTCGACTTGCCTGCAACCATGACTACCTTCGTTGGCGCAAGTGCGGTGAAATCTCTTAAAGGTGCACTTGCGGGGTGCCTACAAGGCAAATAGCAGGCCCTTAAAGGCACACTGAAGGCAACCAGCAAGCTAGTCTCAAACGAAAGTCTGAATTTCCTATAGCCATTTTAGCGTTGATTTGCTTCTGAAAGATGCCTTAATAGTGTAAAATCGATAAGCAAACGTTGATCAAACCTTACGTAAACAGCGATTTCATCCGGTGAACGCGTCCGACAAACCGGAAGCAAGCGAGGCAGCGGTGAGGTATAACGGTGCAGAAGCAACCGAATTCAACGCTGGCACGTACCGAGCGGTTGGCTCAGTTGCGGTCAAATCATTCGTTCTTTCCCGAACGCCCACGTCCTTTGCATCTCCGGACCATTACATAAAATGTACCTCCTGGGGCTCCTGATCAGTATTGAGGCTTTATCGAAGCAAAACATGTTGTCCTTTTCGGGCCCCGTGAATGTTGGCGTCAAACCAACCGCTTGTGCGTAGCTCGCGCGCTTGCTCCAAAAGCGGCACCGTCGCCCCTCGGCTGGACGAGTAGCGCCACCCAGCGGCCGCCAAAAAAGACGTTTTACGTGCCAGATGCTTTAACCACTTCTGGTGCAAGTTGCACAACACTGACAGTGGCGGCTGCACCGGTCTTCACGTTCTCGCTATTTTCTACCTTATTTTTGTAAAAGCTACAGGTAAGAGTGGTGTATGCGTTTGGTCGGTGAGCCTAATCAATCAATATAGAGCAACGTTTATCTTGACTTCAGGTCGAACAAGTATAATTTGCATTTTGTTTTTAACTTCATAAAAATTCAAAACATCTTCACGATTCAGATGTAACGTCATTAGTTGCGCCATCGTCAGAACCGGTGTATTCTCTTATCACATTTATCTCGGTTACAAGGACGTTGCTAGGCGTTTCATCACGACTGACGTCACTGGAAATCAGGGAAGCAGCAGTTGATTTAAAATAGGGATTCTGAGGCCAAGAGATGCTCAGCAGTTGAAGAGCGTTCTTCAGCTCCGCGCCGCAGAAACATCAACGGTAAAGGTGCAGTACGTGATAACTGATAAGGCGGTCATTTTAGTGGGGTGCCACCTTGCTTCACCTAATACACAAACGCAAATTAAATGCCTGTGCAACGACAAGTAAGGTGTCAAATATTTGAGCTCATCATAACCACTAAAACAAAAATACATGCGGCACTTTCAATTTTAAATTGAAGAAAAATAGCTTTGTTGGCCCAATCAGTTCACCTTTAGCAAAGAGGTAGCACTACACAGCTCAGCGTATTTATACCATATCGAACCATTTTTATGAACTCTGCATGGCTGATGTCCTAATGGCGTGTGACAGTGCTTTTGTCGTGCGCGTTCAACCAGGATTTTTATGTTTGAACCCACTGAATAAAACCAGCTCCCACTTTTGATTTGTTTATATTTGTAAATTGCTGTTTAGTTAAGGAGTTATAGGTAGCACGCAAAAGAGCGCGCGCGATTCCTTCACGTAATAAATGTAAAGGTGATGTCAAAATAGCCACCACGTTATAGCGGAAGGGCGTGTGGAGCGCGATAAAGTTGTTGTGGGGGTCATCGTGACGTATGTACTCGGAGAGTATTTTTTTCTGAATTGCGTACGTAGCGTTCTGCGACACGAAATGGGGCTGAACTCTTGTAAGGAAAACAATAATCCCAGTCTTTAGTTTGATACACAAGTGCAATTTGACGACATCGGGCGAAGTAATGACGCATGAAGTAAATTGCTAGTGTCTATTATCACGGCAACCGTGATAATTACCGTCAGAAATTTCTCGCGGCCGTCACCTCTCATTGGCTAAGGACGCTACCCGGAAAGCCTATGGGATAAATATTCCCTAAAAAAGCCGTGTTTTGCACTTGCCCCTGTAGCGCTGTTTTTTTCCTCTTTATTGCCGGGTTTGGACATCAACAAAAACAAAAAGGCATGAACAACAAGGCTAAAACCGCTAACGCTATGGTCACTAGCGTAGCTCAATTAAAAACGCGGCATGTTCAATACTTTCTCCACCTCTAACAGCCAGTCCGGTACACACGGCTGGACCTTCCACACTTCTACGATCCTTCTGACGTTCTCGCAGAAGTACTGCCTCGCTGGCCTGGCATCGATATCACTGTTGCGGAAAGCCATGCGAGACCTCCATATCCCGTGCAAGACCAAAAGCATTAACAAATCGTAAGGTACACCATTAGCGTCTTCTACACACAGGAACCGTATACCGCGACAATCAAGAGGCAAATCCTTTTTCAGGGTACGCTGTAGCACACCCCACAGAAAGACTTCGTCCCAATAGCATTCGGTTTTAAACGAGGATGACTCAGGTTCGAGTCCGACATTTCGATGTTTTTTTTTTAACTTCGTAATTTTTTGGTCATCGTGATTTTGTTAATGCTTTTTTTTTCTCTGGTTTTTACTATACCAAGAGATCGACAACAGGACTTCTAGAATGAGTTCAATTACGTATATGTTGTGTTTCGTGTCGTTGGGCTGGGCTGGGTTAGATTAGGTTTGTTGCAGGTTGGCTGGATATGGGTAGGTTACGACGCGTTCGGTTAGCTTATATTACGTTCGGTGAAATTATGTTACGTTAGGTTACGTTAGGACGTAATATTATTCAGCAAATTTTAGGTCAGCCAGCTTTTATGGAAAGTTAATTCTCACGGCTGCCCTGGGAATTTCCCGGGGGTAATTCTCACGGCTGCCGTGAGATTAGACGCCGCCAAGTAAATTCTCTGCGAGGGGAGGGGTCAACATGCCTAATACGGCAGTTTTTCGATACCGATCGAAAGTTCGACGATCTTTCTATGGTAAAGTGCGGAAATGTTCAAACAATTATTCAAGTCGTGAGCATGGGCACTTTGTTTGTCCAATCTAAAAAAAAAAGCAGCCATCCTTTTGCGGCCAGCAGCTTTAACATTCCAAGTTTCTCGAATAAATATGGATGTAGGGGGTTTTGAACAAAATTGGGCAGTTCTTATTCCAAGTGGTTTAGCTGAGGTTGTTCTTTTTATCTCCTTGTAGGTATCCAAAAACAGCAGTTCCATCGGCTCATGTATAAATAATGATCTAAGATGCAAAAACTTTTGTCGCCAATATTGTCACGAAGCCAGGGACGACGCAGATTGTTTTGCATGGTTCGCGGTTCGCGGCAATATGATACTGTGCAGGCGGATTTTGAGCAATAAAAAAATGGGCTCCAATCTACGCTGTGAGGGTGGTTTGAAAGCAAAGCTTTATACGACAACCACAACAAGTGCCCATGCGACGTCACTTGACACGCGTGGCTGTACCAAGTATGAACGCAGAGATTCCACCAGCCGTTACCTGGAATTCGCGGGGGTGGCTTCCCGAACGCAGCAGCAGCGTCACCCACGGTCAAGCTGGAGCGGCGGGCGCCGCTGCTGTAGCCCGGCCGTGAGTCGGGAGAAAGAAAACGGACTCAGAGTAGCGTCTTTCGAAGGGTGAGACAGCAGAACCTAGCCATCCTGATGTGCTAGCTTGGGGCTACACCACCACGCGACACAAGCGCAGCCACTGAAACAATTCGGCATGTGAGCTTAGTGATTCCCATTTACAGCGGTTTAAACTAGTTAGTTTAGTAACTTTGATAATTGCGAGAAAGCTGAGGGAACTTTTATTGGCGGTGAGATCTTTGAGTGGCGCCCCCTGGCTCTGACGTCGGCTTAGGGATTCGCGCCGCTGTCGTCTGCTACACTCCGCTTGTGAGGGGCAACAGTGCCTGGGCTAGACTAGAAATTGCCCGCTTCGTTGCTGTAGTGCGTTAAAAAGCGTATTTCTAGCGACTCAGCTATTTTGCCAGCTTCTGACGCATCTGAATAATTTGAAGCTGTATCCCCCACTAGTTTGCAACACACGAAGAGATAGAGAACAACTTTCTTCAGAGTATCGGTCAGAAGATCGTGTGTAACTCGTCCTTTCTCCTTATTCGCGAGGATCAGCGATCAGAGCTTCTCGATAAGTATTCAAAATGCGCAGGCTTCCCTGCAGTATTTTTGAGATGCTCCTATGAAGACTCAACAATCTAATACTACGTACCAAGCAGCGGCCTCTACACGCTCATCGCACAGCAGGAAATAAAGCGGCTTTCTTATATTTTTTTCGTTGTTGTCTTGTATCGGATTAATGTTTCTTGCTTTTTTTTCTGCCCAGCGCATTAATTTTTCTGCGCCGTCACCAACTTCTTATTAGGAGGTTTCGGGATGTTTGGGAGCCTCACAAAGGTCGTGATATTTCCTTCATTTTGTATGGCATACATTCCCTTCTTCACAAATTGGCTTTCATTACGGCTGCGTGCAAGGAGGTGCATATCCGCAGCGTGCTTTGTTTATTCACATGCAAATACAATGAGAAGGTTTGTGCTACGCCACCGCGATCGGCGCTAAACACGTGGTCCAACAGTACTCGAAAGCGGCTTTTGTGCTCCGAATTTCTATCGTAATTATGATCGTTACTCATAACGAACGACATCTCAACTCGAACAATGATGACATGATTCGGTGGTTTGAAGGGCATGATATACTCACTAACTAACGTAATAAATAGTATACCTGCGTATATTACAAGACTCGAAACCGAAGAATAATTCCAAGTAGCTCTTTATTGTTTTTCAACCCTTCCAGTCGCGAAGCACAAATCCTATTCTACTCGGGATGGCGTTCTTTGATTTGAAGAAAATTACTTTACTCTCTTTGTCCTGGACTGAGGACCCGGCCCACTAACCAGATCGATTTAATTGTTAAACAAAGTTTTCCCCTCCTCCCCTTACTTCCTCCTCCTCCTCTTGAGTGCAGTTTTCCTATAACGCATATCCGAATATCGGGAAGAAATGGCTGTGCAAAATGTTCCGAAATATCCCTCCAGGTCTTAACAAACATATATGTGTTACTATAAATTTAACGAAGACGTGACTCGTTTTGCTAAATAAACCTCTATAGTGGTTAGATGCCTGGTACAGAATCAGCACGCGCGTATATACACACTGGGTTATTTGGAACTCAACCTACAGTTTTTGCAGTCTATAGTGCATGTCGGCAAACTTTCATGCCTTGACAACGTAAAGTGATGTGACAAAACGCCTTCGAGTGTTCGGCAAGGTTGCAAAAACTGTTTTACCTTACATATGATTACCGGGAATCGTGATGCCTTCTGCCAAAGCCGACAGCCCTGAAGGCCTAGAATTTGTTTTGGTCTTCCATTTTCTGTTGTCGGTTATTAGCAGCTGACTGTTCCTTTTGTTCGAATGCTTACATAAGAAGCTGACGCCTAGCTCCGACTCTTCGCGCTCCGCACAGGACCGGCTTCGCAAGGAATGGGGTGGCGCCGGCAATGTTTCTCCCGTAGCGGTATCCAAAACTATACCTTAATTGACACACAGAGAACTAATCTGATGTGCTAGATTTGGTGGGACAACATCAGAAGCGCAGTCACTGAAACGACCTGAGTGAGCAGGACAAATTTCTAGTGAGCATTTGCAGGCCGCTGTACGTAATCGATATTATGAGAAACAGTTGCTTACTTTCGCCTTTTGTCGTACGTATAAAATGCAACCGAGCAGTATTCAATTCAAAAACGGAGTCCCCATTACTGGCAAGTCAGAGTGCGCAAAAAATGTCGCGTTTTCTCTAGTGGCCAGCTGTCTATATGTGGTTTGTACATTTTGCTTTCCCGCCCTGCAAACCGACTCCTTAACGTATGTTTGCCGTACGACCACTTCATTCAGTCGGGTGCGCGTTACCCTGGAGGTGCTGTCGAACAAGTTAATCAAGCCGCGCGAAAGCAGCGCGCAATAGAAGTGGAGCTGCGCCAAGAGATAGAGAGAGACAGAGGAGAGAGAGAGAGAGAAGGAGAGAGAGAGAGAGAGAGAGAGAGAGAGAGAGAGTAAACCTGTTTAAGACAGGTCCCAAACAACCGTCGCTAAGCAGACGACAAAGCCGTACCCGCGCGCCGCCGCCGGCGAGCAGGCCACTTCCGCGCGGGGAACGCTGGGTAAATTCCGTCCGCGCCATCTACGTGTGCCTTCCGGAGTAAAACCCTCCGACCCCCCACCCCCCCCCTCCCTCGCTGCTGCCTCCGCCGTGTTGGAAGTTTCTTATGCCATGAAAGAACCGTTGGCTGGTAGAACTAGAAAGCTTTACTTTAAAAACTGGTCAGAGATTCAGATGATTAAAGCATATTTCACGGAATTTAAAGTGGTAACAAACTACCGCGAGTGGGCATTTCGACCCATGACGCTGTATCTTTCCCTAACGAGCAAACGTACCGAGCGGCCTGTAGTTCACATAAAAGCTGTAATTCAAAGCCAACTCACCCTGGGAAACGTCTAGGCGGTAGTCGTATCCGCCTTCTTTGGGGTTGGGTGGGAGCGGCGGGCTCTTTTTGGACACGGCTGCTCCTCCGCTGGGCTCTTGTTCTTCTTCTTTCTTCTTCTCTTTCTTGTTCTCTTTCTTCCTGTTACGCATTTCGCACAGCAGCTGCTTTGAACTTTTTAGGCCGCAGAAGAAATCCCGAAAGTTGCAGTGTGTAATTATTTCGTCATTCGAGGATGAATATCGGTGCTTAGTAGTATTGAGCACTAACAACAATTTTACGCCACTTGGCCTTTTTTTTTTTTCAGAAGATAAAACACGTTAAATTCCTACGCATGCGCTCTTCATTTAGCCCAATGTACAAGAAAAATGTACCAAAATTTTGCTATTTTCCTACGGCGCTTGCCATTTCAGTTTCCTCTTTACGCAGCCCGAAACTGGAAGAAGAGTCACAGACAGCTCTTTAAAAGTCTCTCGCGGCCTTCTCGGGACATCGAGTCAGCTCGGCCAAGAGGAATCCTAGACCAGGGACGCTTAACCACCACCCTCCTCCCTTGTCCTTTTGCTCCAATAAACATTTACTAGTACTACTACTTTGTGTGAACGGCGTACAACACCGAAATTTGATGACAGTGGTAGCTTAGTGGTTACAGTGATGCACGCTCATTGCCGGATAGGCTTTAGGCTCTCTATCGAGTCGGTTGTGGCTTTGACGAAGGGAAGGGAAGATCCTGACGCCTTTTCTAATAGGCCCCAAAGGATTGTAACCTTTCCAGTCCCCCCTCTCAGACCACCCTCACCCCGCCCAGGGCCTCATGGTTTTTTTTTATTAACAAAGTGTTTCCCTCACCCCCGATGCCCACGAGACCTGTTTCGCCTGCCTTAAGTTAAAAAAGAAGAAGACTCGTTTTAAAAATTATTACCTGCCGATATGCTTGTGTACGCGGCGAACCGCTTCCACCGTTCCTCCAGCAGACGAAACCAAACATTTGAACTATATGTTTGCTCAACTAACTACTTTCGTTAAGTGTTCAACCTAACTGCGCTGCAAAATTCTTCAAATTCAATCGAAACTGAGAATTGCTCATCCGGCTCGTTGGAAGCGAGAAAAGAATTTAAACATACAATCCCACGGGCAAACTCAAGCCCCAACCCAGGATACGGTGCTGCACAAATGTTCTTAACCTGTTGTTTTACGTACGGTACCTTGTGCTTTTCGTTTTCTACTGTTCTGTGGCACTCTGGCGCCCTCGTGCGGAAATTCAAAAAAGAATGCCCCCAAAGAAAGGGCATACCGCCTAGTCTCGAAATACACGCTCACTTGCATTCACTTTTGCCGAGCCCGAAGTATCCGGCCCCTAAGAGCCTAAGAAAAAAGCAGCAATGGAACCTCCGGTACTTTTATTTCGATGCTAGCATCGCGAATACCCCGTCCCCGGTCGTGTTCTTTCCCAGACTATTTGCAGAGGTCTCCTGTTCTCGTCCCAGCTTGCTACGGTCCAAGGAACGGCCCCGATCGTAACCTTGCGCCTTTGTTTGCTCTAAGCTAGTTCCAAGAGAGGCGAATCTGCTCTTGGTTGCTCCCTAAGAGGGTGAGGAACATTTCCCCCATGGCGTTAAGAAAAATCCGCTCTGAGGGAAGGAATTTGACAGAGTAGGGAAACCCTTGTTTGCAAATTTCCAAGTACGAAGCAAACAAACCGAGGACTTTTGTCTTGTTTTGTTTTTGGAATTCAGGTTCCGGTGGCTGCCATTGTGGAAAGCCGTGTGCAGATGGCGCTGAAGCCTTAATTAATGCTGCGATTGGAGCGGCCCCGCGCACTCACCACAATACTCCAGGGCTGGTATAATTAGCGACAAAGTTTCCGTAACTCGTTTGCCCTCCCTGTTACACAGTTTTAAATGCTTCAGGACACTTACTTCTTCGAGAAATAAAAACAAACAAGAGCAGTTGCAGTTAAGGCAGAAAGTTGGGCTAGTTGGTCATCTGACTGCATTTTACTAGCGAAAAACAGACGCGGACGAAGAAGTACACAGGACACGCGCTATAGACATAGCGAGTGTCCTGTGTACTTCTTTGTCCGCGTCTGTTTTTCGCTAGTAAAATGCAGAAGAGCAGTGACTTTTGGTGGGTAATCAGATGTCTCCTTATCGGATTGATAATCACCATGCCCTTTCAGGGCACGGGGGCTAACGAAGACAAAACGAAGAAAACTTGAACGAGTCTCGAAAAATGACCACACACAGAACTTGCCCGAGTCCCCAAGGATAACCACGCATCAAGTTAGCCTAACCAATAATAAGCTAGGTGCGGCCGCCAGCTCTGCAGTTTCTCTAGCTTTGCACCCCTAGTGCAGGCTGCAGCATTTTTTGGGTTTCGTCTGAAGGATTGTCTTCAGTTTTTAAGCCTTTCAGCAAACGTTCAGCAATGAACGTTTCAGCACATGGTAGAAATTTCACGAATAATATAGGAATAGCTTATACGCGGAAACAATCAATTAATCGTGGCCTACATTTAGTGTCAGTTTGGTGATGGGACAACTAAAGTGTTCTTCGCGCGTTTCCTAGACTCCCTCCCATAAAGTTGCATTATTCAGTCTTCAAGGTGTTCGAAGTTGAACCATCTTGTGCACTAAACGTTCAATGTTCACAGCGAAAAAATTCGAATGCATGTAAGAGACGCGAATTTTCAAGAAAACATTTCTTTTTCTCGAAGCACGGGTAACATTTACCTAGACACCAAACTTTAGGCTAATGTTCGCCCGTTTTTTTAGATTTCTTCCTCTAATAAGTCGCCAGCCTATTGTTTGGCAAAACTAGGAGGTCTCCAAATAGAGGTAAAAAAATGCAGATGCTATCGTTAAATCTTTCCTAGGTAGTTCCGCTTGTAGCATCCCGAGGTTTTGTAGCTTTATAACGTGCTTTTCTATTTATTATTCTCTATCATCGTTTCTCGCGAAACTTAGGCGCCCGGACTGTACCGTGATCCATCACTTCCGTGCGAAACTCTGACTTTGCGATAAGCAACTCTGGAGAAGCTTTCCGCATAGCAATAAACAGCAAGCATTCAAAAACGAACGAGTTGAGTTTCCTAACGCAAAAACATCTTTTAAGATTTTAGAGCCCTAATACGTAAGTGCATCGATGCCATTAAAGTGGGTAGTCAGAACACACTGAAGCGAACAAGTTCATCCAAAGGAACACTGTTGGCGCCAAAAGCGCGGCGCTTGCCGGCAAGGTGGGAAACAAGCCACCGCAATCGAATGGAATACCCGCTTCGAAAAAACCCCTTCACCAAAACGAAAAAAAAAAACAACTGAATATCTGGGAAATACGATTTTTATGTTATTGAAAGTCATTTGTCACCTCCTCTGCCATACTGAGAATCAACGATTTTGTCTTGGCTGAATACCTGTTGTAACACCATACGTATTGGTGTATTGGCGTTCAATGCAGGTAGCCTAAGCGAAGATTTATTTATTTATTTATTTATTTATTTATTTCACTTACTCTCAATCGCCGAAGCATTGCAGAGAAGAGTGGTTTACAGAGTACACAAAAAGGGACAGATGCGGCAAAATACCCAAAAACTCTTATAAATTGGCTAACTGTATTTGGTCGCGAGATAAATAACATTATAAAAAACATTTTAACATAGCAGTGAGTTCAAACATGAAGGCAGTTAGCTTGATGTTAAATGTAACATTTATTCATTTTAGTAATCTTATTCATACGAGGGCAGTAAGGTTGCCCCCAAACTATGCCCTAGCATACACGCCGAGGCGTAACCGACTTGAACCAATTGTGCATCAAACATTCAGAGATCTCGTTTGTTTAAACACTATCAGTAGGCTCTTTGGCCTCTGCCTCTACTATTGGTCAAATAGGGGTCCATTCTATCGTTATACGCCGGAAGATCCCAGGAATGTACGCTAAACAACAGAGCTCCGATCGGTTTCACTTAACCGTAACTCCTGCAGCCGGCCTTAGACCTCCTTGTCCGCACGATAATGACACGATAGAAGCGTTTATTCTTCTTGCGCCGAGGTCTAAACCATATATCATTATTATGGCGGCCTGGGCTACTTTTTCTCCCTATAAGTGTGTTTATGAACAGCGACATGAGCTGCCAAAATACAGGCGATGCCTTTCGAGATCCGTGCTGTTATGCGTGGGTCTCAAAACAAGCCAAGCCAATAAGGTTCAAGACAAAATATATTGCAAGCGAAAAAAAAGTACACAAACTCTGGGCTCATAATAGCACCGAGACGGTTATTGCATCCGTATGTGGAGGCAACATTGACGGCTTCCGATTGGCGTTTTTCTCATTTTTCCTAAATGGGCCATGAAGACAAAATTGCAGTTTTGCTGAACAAAACGACTGCTTTGTCCCAGTAACAATGATACGAATTATATCGCAAACTTCGAACAAATAATAGAGATGTCAAAGAACAGATGTAAAGCACTGGCGGCTCCCTGGTCACTTTGCTGCGTCTTTTCTATTACGTCACATAATTTCATTGGTGCAACTGGCGGCTGCCAAACTAACGAATTGCTTAGACGCATGACTAGACAATAGAAGTGGAACCTTTAGTTCCATTTGATCGCATCACTTGAATGGTAACGCGCAGTCAACACACCGGACTCATATTAGGCTACTTGTGCCCATAACACGCAATATTTGAAAGCTATTCAATTATTCTTGTGTCTTTTTTGTAAGAAAACGCCTTCCGTAACTGGAATAGAGCCGAGGGAGGGGGGGGGGGGGGGGCTGAAGCCTTGTTCTTTGAAGTTAAACGAAGTTGTGTCTTGTCTTTGTGGCCGATCATTAAGGCCTTTTTCCAGAGGCCATATAAATGCACATTTTTTTCCTTCGTGCCCCTACAACAATTTGCCAAGGCAGTTTTTTAACCGATATTCTCAAAGATTGGGAATGCTTTCCCTCGTCCGCCAACTGTTATTTTTGCGTTTTTTCATTTAAAATCTGATCATTGCAGCTGCACACGAGCTCCGCCGGAGTGCGATGCTGTCGTATAGGCGCAATGGCTGTACAGTATTGCACCACTCTGGCATACAGAGCACTCACTGTTACACTCAGTAACTTGTTCTGTGGCCTCGATTTTCTGCGTACACAAAGGCTGTGATAAAAAAATATTCCCAAAAAGTAAATATCAGGTTGTAAGGGCAGGGTGACGATATGGTTAAGTGAAGATGTGAATTTCTGCTTGTGAGCAAGGGTGTCCTGCCTCTTGTTGCCTTTTCTCTCTCATTTATATTGTGTTTCCCCACCCGCACACACGCAGGCACACACGCACACGCACACGCGCCCGCACGCACGTACACACGCACAAGGACGCACACACAGTTCAGTTTAACTGGGGAGAAAGCGGAGAGCCAGGAGGAGTCCCGACGCGTCTAGGTAGGAGCCCAGGGCCTCATAGACTCCGTCCCGCTATCCGGAACTTCCCGGCGGCCACAGAGTCCCTTCGAGGTGCCAAGTCCTCGTGAAGGCGGCGAACTATTCCGCCCTCTTTGCCGCAAGCTGGGGGCACTCGAGGACAAGATGCGGCAGGGTCTGGACAGCCGGCCAGCAGAGCTGACAGGACGGGCCGTCGACCAGCTCCAGGCGGTGTTTTCGGTCGGCTGTCCACACGAACCCTACGCGGAGGCGCAGGAGAGACGAGCGTTGCTGTCGTGGCAGCCCTGTGGCCCGCACGGGTGGTGGGGCCTCTCCAGCGGCCAACCTCGGGTCAGGGTGCTGGGCCCACACATGCCACTGGATCAGGAGGTGGGCGTCATCCTCAGAAGCTGGGTCGCCTTGGGCGAAGGGTGGCAGCTCGTTTACGTCGGCGGCGAGCTCGTCTGCCCGCTCGTTGCCCTCCAGCCCAATGTGGCCTGGCACCCACTGCAGCTGCATGCGAGCTCCCCGTTCAGCCAGCCATGTCACCTTATCACGCACAGCCCACACCAAGAGTGAGCGCGGGGCCCCTTCCCGGATCCGCAGTAGGGCCACTCGGGAATCACACAGCAGGGCGCAGCGCTCGGGGAGCGGCTCCAGCTCCAAAAGCAGGCCCAGGCAAGGGCTTACGCTAACCATTCCGGCCGCTGGGGGTGATGCGGCGTAGCGCAGCCGGGCGTTGCTGGTGCCCCTCCCCAAGCACTGCTGCCGCCGTAGCCGAACCCTGCCGCTGCCGCACGGGGCCGTTTGTGCAAAACAGGGTGTGGCCCTCCAGGTCAAACCCCACGACGGCCCGGGCCAGCTGCAGCTAGCCGCAGTGCGACGTCCGCCGCTTACTGCTCAGTCCCGACATCGCCACGCGCACACCTGAGCCACAAGAGCAGGGGGGTGGCTGGCCTGGGGTTCCGCTTCCTCGCGAGCCACCACGTACTCATACAGGGCCAGTATGCGTCCCATGCGCGAGTGGTGGTGTGTGCGCAGCCGCTGAATTTCGTGGCTGCCCCCCTAGGCTCGCCGCAGCCGGCCAATGTGGCCTAGAGCGCACTGCTCCGCCGTCATTTGAAGTGTTCATGCCCCCGCCTCAGCCAGCATCTTCGCACACTGGGAGCCTCGAGGCAGGCCCAGGCAGGTGCGCACGCCCTTGCGATGGTCGCCCTCCAGCTGCCGCCAGCTGGACTTGCGCAGGGTGACCAGTGGCAGCGCGTACATGAGCAGACCCACCCCTGAGGCATTGTTAGAGCTGTAGGGTTGTTCACTGCGAGGAGCTGCTGTCCCTGGCGACCATCTTCCGCACGACCGTGGTGGCCATCTGTGCCTTGTCTCGGAGCTCCTTGGTGGCTTGGCTTGGTGCACGCAGTTGTCCAGTGTTAGCCCCAGGTAGCTAGCGCACACTGGTCTTCCAGCTGAGCTACTCGCCATCGATGTGCAGGCTCCTCGCCATGCCATGGGGCTCGGAATCCGGATGCACCAGCCTTTCCTCCGTCTTGCTGGTTGACAGCTGCAGGTAGACGTTGGCCAGCTTGGCCCGCAGCGCGTCCAGGGTCATCTGCAGCTGCAGCACGACGCCTCATCAACTTTCCTTAGGGGTGCAGCATCCACAGGGCCATGTCGTAGGTGTGCACAGACGTGTACACCCTGTGTGCCCCTCTCTACGCAGGCAGTCTGGCAGTGCCACATGACCATGACCCACAGTGCTCTAACTGGAGCGAAGCGGACCTCACATTCAAAACTTTCGAGCATATATTCGGGAATGGGGTGTGAAACGCACCGGTTTACTTAGGTTGACCTCTAGTAAGGACACTGATAGCGATTTATATCATTCGGTGCCTCAGATAGCAACCATTTAGCAAATTTTTGTTAGGAATAGACGTCAAGGTAGAGAGGGGCTGTTGCTTCTGGTCACCTGGAAACATATTTGGCTACTACAGATCCCTGTGTTTCGTTGCTAAACTCGCACCTCACCCGCTGAAGCATTTAAAAAAAAAACACAAAACAACACTTCAATAAACACAGCTGTTGGGCAAGTTGCAGCATTATGATTTATAAATAGAGCACGTCTTCGACAACGACACAAAGGAAGAACGACGGGACAAGCGCTCACTTGCGACGAACATTTATTTGAAACATGGTGTCTTATTTATACAGGTATCAGTAGGAGCATAAGCAGTGGAATACAATATGTGGAAAGCACCAAACAGGTGATGTACAGAATCAAAGTGACGTTTTCTAATATTGAAACTGGGAGGCATGCAAAAGCACAGATGTAGCGCTGGCACCCTTGTGCCATTTTTTTCTTTATGTTAAACGCTTCCAAGAGCTCCCTCGCTACTGTACTATCACTCCTGCCGAGAATTCGAATCTGCTCGATGAAAGGCCTGAATTTTTCCAAAGAACTGACAGGCCTGCAATCTTCGCAATGCGCTGGTAAATTCGCGCGTGTATTATTGTTAAATGAAGAACTGTGCTCGCGTGCCCGGTCATTCACACATCTGCCTGTCTGGCCGATGTAGGCTTTCCCGGATGAAAGCGGTATCTTATACACTACCCCGATGCCACAGGGCACAAAGCGCGTGGCATGCTTCTTTTCGCACTTTTTTAGTTTGGGCTTGCCATAAATATTTGCACACAGGTGGCCACGTTTTGTAGCGTGAGCTACACTGGCCGAGGTTGAGCAGTTTCCGGGGGATCCTGGAGAGCCGTGCTGCGCATACGCGAGGTGCAGTGACGTCACATGGCGCACAGAACGTTGGTCGCTGCCCTGCGCCTCTCACACACCCCACTCGCCCAGCGTCTTCGCGGACCTACGTTTCACACGTCACTGCCTGGTCCACATGATGATCATGCGAGGGGTGGCCGGGTGTGGAACTGGTGGCTCGTGCGTCACAGCAACAGCGGCGTGCACCTGTGTAACCAGCTTAGCTCTAGGGCAATTGGTGACGGTGCGCCGGAGCCGCTTGATAAATATACATGTGTCGCATAATGCGTACAGCGTGTGTGTGTCATTTAAGCAGCAGTAAGCATGATAATCAAGCTAATCGTAGACAACCAGGAAAGATAGGAATGACCAGCTGAACCTTAGCTCACGGTTACGTATATCCTGACATAGCCAAGCTAAGCCACTGCTAATTTTTTTCGAGCCAAAGCACCACCGGCACTTTGTAACTTTCTGCCATGGTTTTCAGGTTGTGCGTAACCCTATGTATATTCGCGGTGAGATGTTTCACTGGCGCTCCCTGGCTATGACATCGGCTTAGGGACTCGCGCCGCTGCCATCTGCTACACTCCGTTTGAGAGGGGCAGCAGTGCCTGTGCTAAAAATCGCCGCTTTGATGCCTTAGTGCATTAAAAAGGGCACTTCCAGTAATACATTTATTTTTTCCAGGTTCTGACAGCTCTCAATAATTTCAGCTGTATCCCGGAGAAATTTGCAACACAAAAGGAGAGAGAGCACTTCCTTCAAAGCATTAGTCAGACGTTCGTGTGTAACTCATCCTTTATAGCGTATTTGCAAGGTTCAGTGGTCAGAGCACCGCCGTAATTATTCAAAATGTAGCTCCCCTAAAGTATTTTTGAGATATTATTACGGACGACTCGATTACTGTCAAATGCTAAGCACCAAGCCGGGGCCCCTAAAGGCATACTCCACAGCAGGAAATAAAGCGGCTGTCTTCTATTTCTTTCGTCGTTGTTGACTTGTTTCAGATGAATTTTTTTTTCTGTGCCCGACGCTTTCATTTTTCTAGCACGGTCACAAACCATTTATTAGGAGGTTTGAGGATGTTTGGAAGGCTCACAATGTTCCTGTGAATATTTTCTTCGGGTTGTAAGGCATACAGTACCTTTTTCACAAATTCAGTTTCGCTATGGCTGCGTGCAAGAAGGTGAGTATTAGCAGCGTGTGTTATTTATTCACATGGAAATGCAACGAAAACGTTTCTGCTAAGCCACTGCGAAACGGCGCAGACCACGGTGTCCAGAGTCCTCAAAGGCGGCTTTTGTTCCCCGAATTAACCATCGTTATCCTAACAAACTGATTCTCAAACCGCACAGTTATGACATGATTACGGTGTTGAAGGCTTGATATAAACGCTTACGAACGCAATAAGTAGTATAAGTGCCAGTTTCCAGTATAACAATCAAAACAGGTGAATACGTCTAAGCAGCTCTTTATTGTTTTCCAACCCTTCCAGGCATAAAGACCAAATCCTTGTCTACTCAGGATGGTGTTCTATAAAATGAAGAAACGTACTCTTACTCTGTTGTCCTGGACTGAGGACCCCGCCCACTAACCAGCTCACGTTTACTGTTAAAGTTTTCTCCTTCGCCCTTCCTCCTCATCCTCTTGAGTGCAGCTTACTACATCGCATATATGAATATTGGCAAGAAATGGCTATGGGGAATGTACCGAAATATCCCTCGAGGTAGAGTTTTACTGTACTTACACCGTAGCCGTGACTCGTTTTGCTCAATAAGCCTCCATATCGTTAGAAGCCTGGTATAAAACAAGCACGCGCCTATACACACAGTATGTTATTTCGAACTGAACCTTCAGTTTTTGTGGCACATAGTGCATGTCGGCATACTTTATTGCCTTGACAACGTAAAGTATGTGACACAATACTTTGGCGCGTTCAGCAAGGTTTCAAAAACTGTTTTACGCTGTACATACGATTACCGGGAATCGTAATGCCTTCTGGTAAAGCAGAGTCCCGAAGGCTGGAATTTGTTTTGGTCTTGCATTTTCGCTGTTGTGGGTTATTAGCAGCTGGCTGTTCCCTTTGTTCGAAAGATTGCTGAATACAGAAGCTGATGCATAGCTTTGACTCCACGCTCTGCACAGGACTGGCTTCGCGATGAATGGGGGCGATGCCGGAAATGTTTCTTCCAGGGCGCTATCCAAAACTACGCTTTAAATCACGATTTGAGCCAGCGTATACAATCTTAAGTCTTTTATTATGATAAGCAGTTACGCAGACGCAAAATCTGGTGTGGACAAGCATCAAAAGTCAACCGAGCGCCAAGGAGCCGCAGGGAGAGCAAGCCCGATTGAAGCAGATCACAAATGCGAGACTCCCTATAGCCGACGTCATGGAGATGGGCCTTGCAGCGCCGGCCGTGGTCGCGCTCACCGCAAATAGGGTAGAACAACAGGCTTTGCCTTAGGTTGTTCTGGCGGCTTCGTGCCAACTTCGTATTTGGCTTTCCGCAGTAAGGCTTTGGCAACACCCACCAAGACAAAGCTCGGGTAACTGCCGACAGAAATCTTTTGAGTTGAAAGTCAAAGCTCTCTTGAACAGCATGTACGCAGGACTTAAGTGCGGACTCTAGAACCAGAGTCTCTATGGCCCTTTTGACAGTCTTTGAATGGGAAGATGAATATGGCAGAGGCTGTTTGCGGGTACGCGGGCGATAGATCTAACAAACATGGTCGGATGAAAATTTAATATTAATGTCTAAAAACTGCAGGGTGTCATGACTTGGAACCTCGTGTGTAAAATGCTCGTGTGTAAATGCCTTTCCCATGCCGGCTAAAATATTGCAAAATCACATTTCAGTGTAGTTAGAAGAGAGAGAGAGAACAAGACTTTATTGAGAATATCCGGCGTGCGGGTGCGGATCAGGCCACGCAGGGCTTCTCCGCACCCTATCTAGCTCGTGGCTATGTAGACCTCGAGGGTGGGCCTGCGCCGCGACGTCGGCTACTAGGTGAGTCCGCTCCCGCGGGAGGGTCCCCCGTTCGCTCTTGCCGGGCCAGGGCGTCCTCGAGCCGCTGGATGGCGAGCAGCTGCGCCGCAGAGTCGGGCGAGCTGATGTAGTCCACAATATCTGGCGGTAGTGAGTCCGGCTCGGCACCGTCTTGCTGCACTTCACAGCCCCACATGATGTGGGCTAGAGTTGCTGGTTCACGCGCACAAACACTGCACTGCACTTGCACATAGTATCCGGGGCACACGTGTCGGGCGAGGGCCGGCGTGAGCACCGTGCGGGTCTGTAGTTGTCGGAGAAGGACGCCTTCGCGTCTGCACCAGTGTTGCGGAATGGGCATCTCCATTCCATTCCAATTCCATTCCGAGGAATTACAATTTGTCGTGATTCCATTCCTTTCAATTCCTCGGAATGACAGAAGTTGGCCCATTCCCATTCCTGGAATGGACGGGAAGTTCAATTCCATTCCTTTAATTCCTCAACGTAAAAACTACCTCAGTGCTCTTCGAGTTATTGAGGAACGCAACATGAATCTGACGTTATCATACGGGTTGAATACTGCAAAAGTATGCAAAATGTGTCACTTGTCACCGAAGTTGGGAGGTGGTAGCAGGTTGGTTACACATCTCGTGCAGAACAACTACCCCGTGCCAAAAATTACGATCCCTTCCTAACGAAAGTAGAGAGAAGCGCGAAAGCTAAAAATGCGTCCAACTTTCGTTGAAAGTTGGACGCATTATTGGACGCATTATTGGACGCACGAAATAAATGTAAGTAAGAACAATCTAATAGTACAGCTTTACGTGGTTTACGAGATAAAGGTGTATTAATGTACTCCTTCTTCATGATAGCCGCGTGCGTTGTCTTATTTAGAACCATTGGTTTTTTGCGATTTTCAATTAAGCGTTTGACACAATGATAGCCCAGTTTCAGGGGGGGGGGAGAGAGAAGAGAGAGAGGAGAGAGAGAGAGAGAGAGAGAGAGAGAGAGAGAGAGAGAGAGAGAGAGAGAGAGAGAGAGAGAGAGAGAGAGAGACTTAATTTCCGGTCCCCGGTTTCACGCAGACGCCGTGCGTGTAGAGAACTTATCCCTAGTATTTCGGTCGAGCAACCGGTCTAAGGTGTAATATATTAGTTTTTTTTACAGAATGCGATTGGTCTCAGTAATAAAATCTTTCGCTTTAAAAAGGGGCAGTGTCACACAGCCCCCAATTGAATAGTAAGTAGCTATATCCCACTACTTATTATAGTATTTGCATGTTAGCATGTTTTAACGGTTTCTTCTGCGCGAAGCAAGATGAAGCAGCTATTACGTTGGTGTCTGCTTTTCCCGTTTTGCTGCACAGTCTGTGGCATGCTAACTTGCTATCTGCTTTGCGTACCGTCATACCAGCTGAATTAGTATACTGTGGATAACTCACAGGCATGTCGCGCGGAGTTTTCTCACATGTACACACATCCAAAATGCTTATTTGAACAATTTCAAGTGAACTAATAGCGTTAAGCACTAATGCTACGGTACCAACGCGAGACGGGAGGGCAGCGGCACGGAACACTGTCAAGTTTTTGCATTCACCGTAGGAAAGTTGCCACCGTTTCCACATTGACCTCCATTGCGCTTGTTTATTGCCCTGGCACTACCTCAGCCAAATCCGTTCAATACAAGACATTATTAATGACCCCCTCATTTAAAGTGATAGAACCATATCGTGACGGGAGCCCTGTCAAAACAAAGGAGTATGGTCAGGCAGTTTGTTTGCATGAACGCGCAACCAATATGCACCAGGACCTGATCAAAATTTTGAAATGAAACCTTCCTACATGAATAGCGGCGATGCCCAACTTTCAAGCCGGTGACTAAGCCTTCAGTAATCAGGCAGTTTGTGCCCAGGAGCAAAGGCCACGTGCACAGAAACACAGCAACCAAACTACGAACCAGATTGGCACAATTGGAGGAAAGCGCTGCACTTTGAATTGAAGCAACGCATGGTCTCGCACTGCTGAGAGCTGTCAAAGCACTCGCAAGCAAGGGCGCTGCTGGAGCCAGAACTGTTGGAAAGAAATTCCTTTCGGCAGCTGTGTGTTCTGCATTGTCTAATATAATATCTAGTGTAATCGTATATCCCAGCTGCCCAACTACCGTGGCCGCCGTAACAGAGCGTGGAGGAGGTAGCTCAGTAACATATCCGAAGCTCGCTTTTTACCCTTATGGCGGGTGCCGGACACGCAAGTCCCTAACCCACAATTTTATTTTTGCTGCCTTGGTTTGATTTGCTGGACCCCCGGGGCCCTGCTGCAACCCACGGACTGACGGTCGACAGGTTGGCGCCATATTCCCGCGAGATGCCTACCAGGTCGGCTTACAAGGATCAAGGCTATCCTTTGCGTGTCGTGCACAGAGGGTGAGAGGAGAACGCCAAGCAGATTTGTTGATTCATGTTTCATGTGCGACCACTTTATATTGTTAGCTCCAAGATTTCGCTGCAATAGCTTGCGGTAATAAACACTGCCACTTCGGATGCGCGCGGTTCGTATACCCCTGCTTATCTATGCTATTCCCCGCCTGCTGGCCAGGCCACACAGCGCCTGCCACTGAGAGAGACGCCGCTCTGCCATCGGCGCCACAGAGAAAGCTACGTCTCAAAAATTCTGCATAAGCACGAAGGAGCCGAACTAACGGCGCCACCGGCCAGACGCTGTTTGCACCACTTGAAGTTCACTGTCACAGGGCGCTGCGGCAGGCTGCGCAGATCCAGTTACTCTAGATGAAGGGTATAAGTTCTAGTTTTCGTCACCGGTGCTCCCTTTGAGATATACTGACGCAGTCGTCGCCACAGGCTAATTTTTAAGTAGCCGGAAGGCGCCAGCAATTGTGACGCCGTCTTCTAAAAATCCCATTCCATTCCCATTCCATTCCAGGCAGAAAAGGTGCTTAATTCCATTTCCCATTCCCACTCCCCAATCGTTGTCCTCATTCCATTCCATTCCACTCCGCCATCTCGAAAAGGTGGAATGAATCCGGGAGTCATTCCAATTCCGGAGTGGTAACTCCGCAACACTGGTCTGCACAGCCGCGGGTGAGGCGGAGGCAGCGCTCGGCGCCCCTCTCGGTACCACGACAGGATGTCGCCGTACGTGGTCAGCGGCAGTCATGGGCACGTTAATGAAAAAAAGTAACAGTGTTACAGTTACAGTTACCTAACCCAAAAAAGTAACTCTGTTACAGTTACAGTTACGAATTTTTGAAAAGTAACTAGTTACAGTTACAGTTACTGCAAAAAAGTAACATCGTTACTTTTCCGTTACTGAAAAGATTCGGCTTATTTAAAAGAAACGTACGAAGGCATGCAGGTAGTAAAAATTACACGTAGTAAAGCCTACACGAGGGGAACCTAAAATGATGCACTCTCATGCCCAAACCAAGAATCGTTGTGTACGCTCATTTTTTTATTTCGGAAGTTTTGGTACCCATCATAACAAACTTTATTTTTTTGTTGCTGCCGCTCTCGCTGTAAGAAATTGATTTGCAAACATCATTGTAGCATAGAATTAGTTGTTTTTCAAAGTGGCGTATCGACGGAAGGCCCTTGTAGAAAAGGGGAAACGGACGTGGGAGTACATCTGTGGTCGAGGTGCTTTTCAAAAAGATACCCAAAAAATGCGCTTCGTTAACTTTTTATTTCGTACTTGTGGTCGGAGACGGAGACCAATTTGAGCCATTGCCGAAGCGACGTTTGTCCGTGTGCCCTCGGAGTCGTTCTCCCGCCCCAACCCCCAGCTACCCGCATCCCCGGAATGAGACAAGGTATTTCCAAAGGGAATAGAAACTGAAATGAACGCTTTACTGTTTCCCCCCTCCCCTCCTTCCCCCTGTCCTCACAAAGGCGGATTTTGCCGTCTCGACCGGAAAAAACTGCTCTCACAATTCCAGCCTTCCACAGCAATCACGTCACCGTTCACAGGAACCCCTCCCTTCGTTTGCTTTGAGGCGTAGGCCGAACGAAGCTCGCCCAAGTATTCCTTGCACCCAACATTCAGAAGCAGATGTAGCTAGTGTTTTCGTTTCGGCCACAGCCCTCGAAACGAAGTCGCGAGGCTTTCCAAGAGCATTTATCGTCAGATGTGCCAAGAGCATTTATTGTCCAAGAGCAGTGTGTCAGATGTCTGCCGGCCAAGATGCTGGCTGGTGTGAGGGCACTCGGGGGCCACCATTGTTGGGGTCGTCATATGTGTGGAGGGGTAAGAAATTTATTACTTCCTCGACCTCGTTCGAGTACTTCGTACAGCTCGATAAAACCTCTAGACGAGGGGTCCTAAACACGTGGTCCCAAATACGCCAGGGGTCTCTAAAGCGCTTAGTGGTCGCAAGCAACGGCTACTTGTGAATCGAACGCTCTACAGTGCGCACAGGGCTGGACGAGCGCGAGGCCGCCGAGAGACTCCCCGCGGCGTTTTATGACCCTGCAAACGTGGCTGCACGTCGCTAATGAGAAAGCGACGTCCTGACCGGAGTTTTCCAGGCTTCCGCGAAAGTGCAAAGGTTTCAGTGCGTTGTGCGGCGTTCGTGGGTGTTTGTTTTCCTGTTCGCCTTTGTGTCAAACACTTTTACTGCACTCCAGATGTGGCGAAAATGGTGCAGCCGTGCGTCGGACTATCGGTTCTGGCGCGTCAACATGCATCCACGTGGGCTTAGGCGCTTGTCGCAGCGTTATTTATGGCCTGGGTGAGAGCGATGTCGCGCTGCTGAGGAAAATACTCCAGCTTAGACTTAGAAACTTCGAGCCCCTAGTAGACCGCGTGGGACACCACGCGCACGTACACGCCTTAATATTTCTAGTCCAGATGTTTTTCACCCATGCGAAGGGAGTGAGCTGGCATAGATGAAGTAGACGAAGGTTCTGCGGAAGAAAGGCCGAAAAGTGAAACGAGCAAACTGTGCGTCGGTCGTTAATGAGTGTTGCTGTTGGATAATTTTTTATAGAAATAAAGTAACTGTAACGATATTTCTCATTACAGTTACTCCACAAAAAAGTAACAGTGTTACAGTTACAAGTTCCTCTAACTTAAAAGTAACTAGTTACAGTTACAAGTTACTGAAAAAAGTAACTAGTTACCGGTAACGCGTTACTAGTAACTAGTTACTGCCCAAGACTGGTCAGCGGTTCTGCTTGGAGGCCGACGTCTCCCGCGGTCGAGGCGCAGGGGGGCGCCGCACGGTGCGCGAGCTCGCGTGCGACGGCGTCTGCTGTCTCGTTGCGGTTGGCCGCTCCTCCGGCGATGGGTCCGACGTGTGCCGGGAACCATCTGATGTTGGTTGTGGTCGACTTGCGCGTGGGGAGCAGGCGGGCTGCCGTTTCCGCGATGCTGCTTCTGGCGAAGTTGGTGATGGCCGAGCGGGAGTCGCTCAGGATGGTTGTGGTGTCGGGGTCGCTTCGTAGCGCCAGTGCGATGGCAGCCTCTTCTGCTTGCTCGGCGCCGGGGGAGAGGAGGCTGCAGGCGTTCAGGATGCTTCCGTCCGTGGCGCGGATCACTACGGCCACGAAGGTGTGGGGTCTGTCCGGGAGTTGGGCGACGTCCACGTATACCGCCGTGTTGTCTGTAGCGTACATCTCCGCGAGTGCGCGGGCTCTGGTTCGTCTTCGCTCCTTGTTGCGGTCCGGGTGGACGTTGCGCGGGAGCGGTGGGACGACCAGTTGTCTGGCAATGTCGTTGGGTATCTTCCTGTGTTCGTGGGTGTCTTCCGAGAGCGGCTCCGTCCGTAGCGGGCGGAGGCCGGCCCGTTGCAGGATCAGGCGACCCGTTTTGGTAGTACCGAGACGGGTGAGCTGCGCGGAGCGCTGGGCTTCGCACACCTCTTCCAGTGTGTTGTGTACGCCGAGGGACGCAAGGGCCCGGTTGCTTGTGCTGTGGAGAAGTCCCAGTGCCGTCTTGTGGGACTTGCGGATGGCTGCGTTGATCTTGTCCCGCTCGTGCTGCAGCCATCGGTGAAACGCGCCGACGTACGAGACGTGGCTCATCACGAAAGACTGCAGCAGTCGCAGGGGGTTGGGCTCTCGCATGCCGTCGCGGCGTGTGGAAATCCTCCTGATGAGACGGGTCGCGATGCCCATCCTCGTGAGTAATTTGTCCAGGGCCGTGTGGTTGGTGTTGCCCGAGTCGATGTGGAGGCCGAGCACTCTGAGGCTGCGGACGTGCGGTATGGTCGTGCCGTTCTCGGTGCGGAGGGTGATGTTGCCGGCTTCGCGTTCGGCTTCCTTCCTGCGGTGGCCGGGGGGTGGCAGTATAAGCACCTCCGACTTTTGCGGGGAGCACCGGAGGCCCGTGTTCTTCAGGCAGGCCTCGATTTCACAGATCGCCTCTTGCAGCGATTCCTCGATGTGGCCGTTGGTGCCGCGCGACACCCAGAGCGTGATGTCGTCGGCGTAGATCGTGTGGTGGACGTGCGGGAGGCGGGCGAGGCGCTCGGCCACCGGGATCATGACGATGTTGAACAGGAAGGGAGAGATGACGGACCCTTGCGGTGTGCCGACGCTGCCCAGCTCCCTTTCGTCTAGTTGTAGGTGACCGACGTGGATGCATGCCGTCCTGTGGGACAGGAACGCTCGAATGTAGTTGTACGTTCGTTCTCCCAGCCCCAGTCGGTTGACTTGTGCCAGGATGGCGGAGTGGAGCACGTTGTCAAATGCGCTCTTGAGGTCGAGGCCGAGCACTGCCCTGCAGTCGGTTCTGCTGGGGGACTCGAGCAGGTCGTGTTGCAGGAGGAGCATGGCGTCTTGTGTGCTGAGCTTCGCGCGGAAGCCGAGCATCGTGGCCGGGTAGATGTGCTCTTCGAGGTAGCTCTGCCAGCGGTTGTTGAGAACGTGCTCGAGCACCTTGCCCGCGCACGACGTCAGGGAGATCGGGCGCAGGTTCTCGATGCCGGGCGGCTTGTTGGGCTTTGGTATGAGGATCGTTCGGGCCGTCTTCCATTGTTTGGGGAGCGAGCCCGAGCGCCAGCAGTCGTTATAGTACCGTGTGAGAGCCGTTATGGCGGTGTCGTTCAGGTTCCGGAGAGCCTTGTTGTGTACGTTGTCCGGCCCGGCCGCCGACTTGCAGTTGAGGTCCTGCACCGCTCGGCGGACTTCCCACTCCTCGATGTCGCCGTCTATCTCAGGGTTGGCCGCCCCTCGGTAGTCCGGATGCTCGACGCTCGAGGTGATGGGCAGGTACTGGTCGCTTAGGCGCTTGCAGAGCTCCTCTGTGCCGAGGGTCTTGGACGCCGTGTGTAGTATCTGGGACAGGCGGTGTTGTTGGTAGGACTTGCTCTGGGTTTCGTCTTTGAGGTGGCGAAGCAGCTTCCATGTTCGGCTCGCGTGGAGTTGTCCGTCGGCCTCGTTGCAGATCGCGTGCCACTGCTGGGTACAGAGCTGTCGGCTGTATTGCTCGATCTCGCGACCGAGGCGGGCGATCCGCTTGCGTAAATTGCCGTGGTGGCGGTGTTTCTTCCATCGCCGCTGTAGGGACCGGCGCGCCTCGATCATGTGTGCCAGGCGGGGGTCCATGCTCGGTATGGAGTCGTCCGTTTCGATCTCCGTGGTGACTCGCTTCGTGGCGTCCACCAGGCAACGCGTCCATCGCTCGATGTCGTCAATGGTCGGTGCGATGTCTTGCTGACGGAAGGCATGCCAGTCCACCAGCTTGTGAGTGCGCTTGGCGGTAGAGGTTCCTAGAAGAACACTGCTTTCTTAAAACCACTAAAAATCGTCGACATGTCTAAGCACACGCAGAACAACCTCCTTGTGAAAGCTTAAAAGCAAGTCCCGATCGACACTGGCAAGAAAAATATTGTACAAGACTGGCGCAACACAGGACCCGATACAAATTCCGTGTTTTTGAACGTACATGCGTCCTTGGATGCATGCGTCCTCGTTTGTCGTGCGCATACGCGGCTATCACGCGCTAGCCAGGATCACGCATACACGGCTATCGCGCGATAGCCAGGATGCGCCGCATATTTTGAAAAACACGCGCTCCGTAGTTTATGGCTGAATCATGAAACCGTGCTGCCAATCCTCACTGAGACGCAATTACTCCAGCTGAATAAGGCATTGAATTTTCGAAAGTTAGATTCCACGGGAATATGGAGATTCATGATAATGTTTGTTCTTTTTAATTTTATATGGAAACCAATTGACTTTCATGAGGTTACGCTCACCAATCTTGAAAGGCTGACATTGATTTAATTGACCACCCCATTAATCTAAACACACAGGGAAATGTAACAAACTCTCTCTTCATTTCAAGGCACGTTAAATAATACATTTTTAATATCACCTCGGGTTGTGTAGATGGGCGAAAAGACACATTCTTGGTTATCCTTAAAAACTGCGCTCATGAGTCAAAATTAAATTTTTTACATCTATCGTAGTAAACATGCTTGTTCTTTACTGCACAGGACAAGGCAAGGCAGGATAGATTTTTTTGCTGCATCTACTCTGGTAGGGTAAGACTCTAGTATCGAAATTATAGTGCCTCACACGTGATAAACGAAAACTTGTGCCTAATTAGTTAATTTGAACGTGAGGCATTCATTTATACCTGAAAAAAATCTGAAAAAAGCGCTCCTGCGTTTTTGCAGCCGCCCCCTTCCATAGGGATGATTTCCCGTGCAAGCCGGGTGAATTTCCCAAGCGTTATAATCCCACAGAAGGGCCGAGCGCCAGGTCGGGGAGTCGCGTGTACCTATCTTACCAGTAGGTGCCCGGCGCCACCAATGCACACGAATGCACATGGTGACTTCCACAGCAATGGTGGACGTTCAACTTGTAACCGCCTGTGGAAGGACATGCCGCCGGACTGTTTCACCCCCGGCAATGCGGCAACGCGGCATGATGGGCGGGGGCCCCGCCATATGGACAAGGGTCAGGGGCCCCTTGCAAAGGTAAAAGCAGCTTTCCAGACGTGAATTCCCCTTTCAAGGGTCCGCACTCGACCAGGGATGCCTGTACCCATTAAAAAAAGCGGTGAGTGCCCGGCGGTACGCGGATTCGAATCCGGTACCTCCCGCATACGACGCGAGTGCTGTGCCCCTGAGCTATCGCTGCAGTGCGAAGTGCAGGCTTTTCCAGATTTTGTTCAGAAGCATAATTTACAAGAAGCAGCGTGCAACTGGCCTAGGTAAAGGGGCGATGATTTTTCAAGGGAACCAATGCTGGACATCAAGGGACCATGCAGAAAAGATACGTCTGTTTTATTCGAAAGCTTTGGAGTTTTATAGTGCCCCCAGCGCTTTTCAGGCAGCAGTGATGCTATATTTACTGAAAAATTAGTCAATTTAAGTTAAAATTCTCATTCTCCACCAAATCGTGTGTTTTGTGACGTCTGCAAGGACGTCACATGGTCGGGTCTTCAAGCGAACTTCAAGTGAGCTTTTCAGTCTTCAGCGTACTGCGGAGTCTTATTTGGCGTCAGTACTCCCAGATGGCGCCACCATAACGCCGCAGCGCTATTCACCTTTGCTTTTCTTCTGACCAAATGTGCACCCGGATTGTTTCGTTACGGTAGGTAGTAATCGTTTCGTGAAAGATGGGGTATGTTCGACAAATAGGGTAACGTATACGACAATCTCGCTTAGGCAAACCACCGGCCAGTGTCGTCTCAGATAATCCCAAAGCCCCACACTGCTGTACAGCTGCGCAGTACCAACAACAGCACGCACCGGTACTTCTATGTTTACGTGCGGTTTCGTAACTTCCATTGTTTCACCCACCATTCTTGCTGCTAAAAAATCAGTATGCATTACAATGAAGCAAAAATGGCTCCTTGTGCCAGCTTATAAGTTCTTTCTAACTAGCCAATCGTACGGCTGTGCATACTGACGTCATAGGTTTTGGGAAATGAGCTATTGAGTCGCATGGCCTGTCCTTTTTTCTAATTATGTAGCTATTTGAGCGAAGTTTACGTTAAAGGTGCCGTCAGTATGATTCAATGAGGAAATCTTTCGAAAGAACGGTTTGTATGCATGGCCCCTTCAAGCTAGGTAATACAGGCATATCGTAAATGCTATCCAAGAAATGAATGGGGCGCCAACCAATAATGCTAGAAGTCGCCTTTACCGTTCACCTCAAGCGGTGCTGGAGTGGCTTCCCAATCGATGTTTGCCTTGGTGCAGTTTCGTTTTTGCGTATACTGAACGCTCTATTGTAACCTGTGAGCACGAAAAAACTATTATTCCGACGCGTTCTGACGGCCATAAACTTCTCACAAGGCTTCGGTTTTGGTAACTCTCAGTGTTTGCAAAAGGGGACAATCAAAGATGGTAACATGTACTTGAACGCAGTAACATTTATTATGCCCTGATTAGCCTAATGGGCCGTTCTTCTGCATGCCCTGCCTTCTGTTACTACCCCGGCTTGCTTGATGCCAACCAGACGTGACCTGCTACTCATATTTTTTGTGTTTTGTGTTTTCTTGGCAACGCTAGCCCCCTTGTGCACCAGAAACGCGCAATAAATCTGCATGAAATGATCCCCACACGAAGTCCCGAGCCTTCTTACTAAAGAAAATTGCAATTCTAATGAGCTTTTTCTGCTTGCCAGTAAATTTCAAAAGCGACGACCATCTAAAAGCAAATCAAACTAGCTGATTCAATCGTTTTTAGACCCGGAGGCATTCTCGGATAGTTGCCGAGAAATGACATCCGTGTTTTTCTTTCTCTTTTGTTTCAGCCGTCCATTTTTTCCGCGTATCCCATTCTTCCTAGAGGGATGCTCCTGCGGGCGCAAGAAAAAACTAAACACAAAAGTGAATGGCACTGCCTGCGCATGCGCAATGCGTACTTCAACCTCACATCACTGCTCCAGACCGCAGCTGCGCTGTCACTTAGGGCAATGACGACAGGACGACTTTCAGCAAATGCACCACTTCACATTTGCCGCGATGTTTGCCCTACTAGAAGTTATCGCTAGAGTTTTCGGGGCATATTCTGCTTAAATTAGTCTCTGGATATCACTATCTGGACGGGAATTTCTACATTACTTTCATTTGTGGCTTCTCTTGCTGAAGTGGCATCCTTGATTTATAAGCTTTTCTTTGTGACAATTTGATTTGATATACTGCCTCCGCGAAATATTGGAGTTTTTCTACTTATTGAGGGCTTTCTTTATTTAGTGTTGTAGAAATCTACACCTGGTAGCTTTTGCCTTGAAAACAACTATTCTCGAAGTGCCTTTCTTTTTACCCCGCTTACTGAGCGGAAGTGGCTGTGCAAATTTCAACCCAAAATCAGCATTTGGAGTACAGAAAAACATTCCTCAAGAAAAAAAAAAACCTTTTGTCTGTGGAGACTTCCGTTCTTATCGCCACATCACTTCCCACTGATTCGCATGCAGTAAATTCCTTAGATGGAAGTTGGCAACTTTTGAATGCATAGGTACGTACCAACCTCCCCTCTTAAGATGCAAAAAAAAAATGCCTGAAAATACGCGACCGTCCATCCCAAAATTCGATTCCGCACAACGTAGTGCACTCTGTCATTTCTCTCTCAGTTAACTGCGACTGCTGCGTGCGAATGACAAATTATTCAAATGGGGCTGTCAGGCAAACGCGGACACTCAGCTAAAGCTCTTTACCTGCACGCTTTTTCTGTATTCCATGCCCCAGGGATTTTCGCATGTTCAAATACACGGTTCACGCGTACGTTCAAATTGGAAATTCAATATGCGCTACAATGCATGTTAAAATACAAAATTTTCCTCATTCCGGTTGCTTGACCAACTTGCGCTATCACGGGAAAGGAATTTTTCACACTAGAGGTAGCGTTCATGTCCTTTGTTTTTTATAATGGTGGGGTCATCCTTTTGAATGCAGACGGAATATATGCGCAGGGATCAGCGTATATATTTCGTGTTCGTGCAACGCAGTGCCTACTCGTGTGCGCCTATATGTGTTTTAACCTGCGCATGTGCTGAAGTGGTGTCACACCTTTTTGTTTCAACGGTTACCGTTGATTGTGAGGTTTAATGCGCTCACGCTACACAGGCGATGAGGCGTGCGGTGGTGCAGGGCTCCGGATTAATTTTGACCACATGGGGATCTTTAGGGCGCCGAAATCTCGGATACACGGGCGTTTTCGGTTTTCGCTTCCACCAGAAAAGCGGCGGCCGTGGCCGGGTATCGAACCCGCGCCCTTGGGCTCAGCGCAAAACGCTTTAGCCACTGGGCCACCGTGGCGGGTCCCAACAATTACCGTTTTGAATTACCGTTTCAACAATTAAGTGACATCACCTTGGGTTATTTATTGAAAAATTGGACTACTGACAAATACTGATTCCTGTTGCATCTGAATTATGATCTGCACCAGTCATTCTAACTCAGAAGTGTGGTGCATGAGACAATAACCCCTTGGCGGAATAACAAAACCTGTGACGTAACACACGTTAGTGTCCTTAGACATATCCGTACAAATAATTATGTTCGTCAAGGTAGTAATCCGACCTTATCGCTAGTCTCGGCATTTTTAGAGCTTACAAAACGTACCTTTCCTTTGAAGCAAGAAAAGATCATTTAATCGCCTCTATACGCGGAACCAGATGGTTTGTTGTGTTGTTAGGACTGGCGGGAGCGTGTGCTCGAGCTTAAAGAGCGAGCGTAGTTGGCCCCTGATGTTATAGCAGTCGCTATGAATGCACATATAGACTAGCGTGAGCACTCAAAGCAGCCGAATGAACTGCCTGCAGCGCGAATTAGTTTGAACATGCTCTTGGCATCAGATAGTACAGTTGGAGGTTAAAGCACGAGAAAAAAAGTAGTAGCAGCTGCGGGTGAAAAGCAAAAAACGCGAAGGCTATAAACACACGCGCTCAAAATATTTCTCGTCCAAAAGTGCTTTAAATGCCACAGATTTATCTGATCTCTGGGGTTACAAGCATAGAGGTTTCGTCGCATATGTTGTCGTCTTTTATGATTCGTACCTTAAATGCACAAAAGATGACTGGGCTTATTTGTTTAAGGAAATCAAGGAATTCCAAAAGCGCACACACCCGCGTGCGTGAAAAGGAAAGCGATAATGCTTAGACGGCTAAAATGAAAAACTCTTGAAAAATTCGCTGTGTACTCGGTACTCCCGCCGCCTGGACCGGATTACCCAAATGTAGCAGATTGGTTTATCACACTTGCTCTCTCACTGTACGCTAAAACAGCGCTGAGTGTGTTCGGTCTCGGGTCAGCTGCCTGCAATGAATGGCTCATCGTTCGCGGACAGTGCAGTTTGTTTATTTAACATGAATGTACAATTAATTTCTTTTTTATTTGGGATACAGCGAAACGAAGCACATAATCTCGTTCCGTAAATTTACACGATTATTACGAACCTCGTTTATATTTCGGTATGCAGAACACAAAAAGAAATTTTGTGTTCTGAAAAGCTGTTGATGAGTGTCTATGCTATCGTTCAAAATTGCCATGGAAAATGTAAGCAACTTTTCTAAGGCAGAAAACGGTAGTTGGGCTCCAATTTTTAAGGTTTGCTACTTTTTTCTTTTGTGTTGGAAAGCAAGAGAGAGAAAACTGTCACAAACAGCGCTTTCTCAAGTGTTTTGTTTTTTCTAGTGCGTTGAATACCTCCTACATGTCCTACGACCACGTAATACGTAATCTCCACAGCCCACGGAAAGTCACCTCGAGCATTTCGCATGCTACTAGGGCGTTACCTAATATTAACTCTGTCACGCTCTCCACGGAACCAAGTGCCCTTCTTACACCTACTCACCTCACACCTGTAGGGTCTGCCTTTTGCCTTCTCGCATGAAACTTTCGCTTTTGAGTTATGCAATGCAGAAGGCACATACGCATCCCGCGCTCCCCTTTTCCCCCCAAAGCAGTCGGCTGACAAGCTTCCTGGGAACGTCTCTTGCAATTGTTCTGAAAGCCTGTCCTGGCACGCTTGGCTTACCTGCGCGAAACCATCCGTCGCTCGTCCGTAAACCGATTATTCGCTTTGCGCCGGCAAACTTGCACCCACCTCAGCCGTTTTCGCGGACTTAGTCCTTACGTAAACAAGTTGTTCCGCCGCACATATGCATGTACCCGGTTTCTCCTGAGGTGGTAAACGATGTTTCACCTGCCTGAAGGAGACAGATGGGGCTCTGGTGCCATGCATAATTTCTGTTTACGGAGTGAAACCCGTACGGAACTAGGGTCTGCTTCAAACCCCTCTGCGACGCATTCTCTCCGCGACGTTAAAACCCTCGGTCTCGCATCTTCGCTTATTTCTCACTCCTTTTGCTCGTGCCTCTGCTATGCGTAAAGAATAAGTTGTGCACGTTCTTTTTTGACGTGTGAGGTTCTGAAGAAAAATTCACCCGCATTTCCCCGAAGGGGAGCACGGGGAAGTGCGAATGCACGGGTGATGCTATAGAGGGGGAGTTATGTTGAACTGTGTTGGCATTCGCCCCGTTAGTTGCATTTACACCCCCGCGTGATCAAGTGGGGATTCACACACCCCGTTAGTCGTTCTCTGGAAATATTGGTGAATTAAAGTGTATGTTCGAGGAGATCACACACACAGACAGTATCAGACAGTTCCTCGCAAAGGCCAGGTCGATGTAGCTGCCGTTGATGGTGGTGGGAGCCTGCTCTAGCGGTAGGCACGTCATGGAGTGGTTGGCGAGCATGTATTCCATCAACCACTCGCGCCCTTTCGCACGTCCACGTTAAAGTCCCCCAACAACCACGACCGGGTCCGAGGGCTTTACGCGCCCTGGACACACTCTCCATCGCCGCGTCCACGTATTCGACGACGTCGTCGCCGCGAGATGTTTGGCGCGAGGGTAGAGGGTGACGACCACGATTCCGTCGCCCGAGTACGCGTCGGTGTAGACGGCACTGTACGGCGACTCGTCCCTGACCGGCGAGGTGGACACGGCGTGCGACACGAGGTTCGCGTAGACCGTGACCGACGAGGTAGACGCCGCAGTACTCGCCCCGACTTCCGCTCCTGGGGGAAGGCTCGGGGCGGGGCGGCGGGCGCGGTGGCGCGCTGGAGGACTAGGCCAATCGCCCTAAGTGGGTATGTGCTAAAGAAATTAGGAACTCTTCTTGGCCAATCGCCCCTCAGTGGGTATGTGGTGCGGAATGGACGGACGGCGGTGGACGCGTGATTCAGGGTTCGCTTAAGAAGTGCATTCGCACTTAAAACGTACTAAAAGTGCAGGCACACAAAAAGACCTCAGCGTTGCTCCAGAGATGTTGCGTACCACTATTCGCTCCCGAGTGTGTGTGCAAATAGTGGTGCCCAACTGCTTTTGACTAGAATGGACGCACACTTCGTGCTCAACAGGCAGTCGCTAGCTGTGGAAGCAGATTATGAGCGTCTGCTCTGACGCTTTACTGCTCCAACAGCTTGTGCAGAATGAGTGTGGCAAGCTGCTAATGTCTTTATTGGGCAAAAAATGTCGACAATTAACGAAATGTTACTACCATGACCACATATGTTATGAAAAATCCCGCTTGGTTTTTGAGGATACGCACCTTGTTGTGGCATCGTGGCTAAAGCGTTGCTCTTGTGGCATTCAATTGACCGATTCATTTACCGGCGAGAGAGGTATTCCAGACAAAGGTAGAATAAAGGCCCTTACATTAGCGTATCGAGTCAGCGCCAGTTACCAAAGAGGAGCTCACCTGAATACATCCATAGCCCGCCCCCACAATGTGTCTCAGTCCATGGCCTTGGCGCATAAAACAATATTCAGGTGGTAGCCTTGAACGTGCTTCGGTCAGTCTTTCCTAATTTTCCTGCTGAACGAGCACTGCGTCGGCTGGTTTTCATTTTCAGGTCACCAGTTATTGAAAAGGTGAATGTCTGGACACCGACAGACGTTCATCAACTTCTTGGTTTTCAAAAGCCATTCATCAACTTCTTGGTTTTCAAAAGCCCTTCGGAACGACGCGGCTTCGTTAACATTGCCTGCAACTGCTACTAGGTATACGTTTTTTCTCGAGAATCCTTTCTCTAGCGCCGAACAAAGTATTCTCGATTACCGTGAACGCCAAACTGAAAAGTTGGTTAGCGATAACATGACCGTAGATAGTATGTATCAATTTGGAAGCAGGTATACTCTCAGAAAGTTGGAGTTTTATACATAATCTACAGTTTATTCTTTAATAATCAGTTCCTGTAGGTCCATCGGCTTGGGCTAAGAGTACAGTGTGCTGGGGGATGATTGGAAGCTACCGGCTTCTGTGTCGAGGATCTGCACAGAACTCTGGCGACTTGTGCGAGCAAGCCAGTAAGCACGCACCGTGCACCTCATCAGTGCTCCCAGCATTGCCTCTTGCGGCTATTCACGAGCTACCCCTATAAGCTTCACCCAAGAAATATTGCGGACTGACACGCAGAGAGAGGGAGAGAGTAAATTTTATTTGCTCCGTCATTTTTTGAAATCCATGCTGGTGGTTAGGTCATGCTTACGGCTGTCGGCGGCGTGAAGCAAGCAACGACATCGGAAGGGCGTGGCGACCACATTGATTTTTTGGACAAGCCCACATATTATGGGATCATGTAGCATGACCGCCACGAAATTGACCGGGAGAAGAGAGATTAGAGTTGGGTGGATAGCTACTGACACAAGGATGATCACCTAAATCCAAGTAGCTCAATTTCTGCTCAACGGGAAAAGACATTTGTGCAGTAATACTACTTGTAAGGCCAGTTTGATCATAAATTGCCAGCAGAGCTGGTATAACAATTGCTGCAATTGCAAATGGCTGATGTGGCCGTTGTACAGAGACAATGTTTAAAACACTACACGCTCGACAAGATTAACGTTGTGGCGCTAACGTGCTAACACACTACAAAATTACTAACGCAGCATACTCGTACAAAATACCCCTATAAAAACACGGGGCCCGCTCCGAATTCACTTGTTTTCTTTGCTCAACGAGAACGACCAAACTTCGTTTCGATGCTCTACAAGGTTCTATCCCAAATCAGCTCAGGGTCGCAACTATAGCGACGGCGGTAAATATACAATGAACGTTAAATGCTCATTATCGTCAAGATAACGCAACTGTTATATTCTAAACGTATCGTCAGAACTCATGACGCAAAGCGACTAGAAAGATGTTCACAACTTCATAGTAGGGATAGAATTCATTGTAACTAATTTGAGAGCCTTCAGGAGGCTACCCATCATATATCTTTCATAGCGCAGCCTGTGGACTCCCAAGTATATAGTCGCCGGATCAGGAGTACAAGTGCGAGCCATTGTTGCGAACCGTTTTCAGTCGCGGGCACGGTGGGGAACGAAATTGTTCACAATACGTCCCGCATACAGAAGGCTTTCGCGCATACGCGGGCGGTCACGACGGCACGCATTCGTGCAGCGACGCCGGCAGCTCGTGCATCATGTGGGCGACTGCGCGGACCAGGTAGGTCATGGTGCCGAAGCAGCCGCTGGGTGCCGAGTCGTAGAAGTGCTCGCAGATGCCGACCATGGTGTTGCACGGGCGCACTGGTGGCGACACGCAGCAGCACAGCATCGAGTTGCCGACGTACTGGCGCTGGTCCTCGAGGAAGATTCCGTGCGCCCGCTGAACGATTCCCTCGACGTCCAGGGGGTCGCGGAACGTGTACACCGCGTCGTTCTCCACGGTCAGGCTGATCACCATCAGGGCCTCTACGAGCAGCTGCCGGTACTCAGGCTCGGGAATCTGCGCACCGTAACAGATCGTACGGAATTGTTGCACAAAGCCGTCCCCGTCTTCATAGTGTTGGCAGGGCGCACGTCGCGTGGTATCTTGGCAGGTGCGTTTGCCTGTGCCCTTAAAGGGGGGAAGCACAGCCATGAACTCAGTTTTGTAAATGGCCAGTCGGTGCGTAGAGGGCAAGAGTAACTAAAGCGTCAATCAATCAATCAATCAATCAATCAATCAATCAATCAATCAATCAATCAATCAATCAATCAATCAATCAATCAATCAATCAATCAATCAATCAATCAATCAATCAATCAATCAATCAATCAATCAATCAATCAATCAATCAATGAACAAATGAATGAACGAATGAATGAATGAATGAATCAATCAATCAATCAATCAAGCAGTTAATACACAAGACACAGGGTAGGAGACTGCGTGATTGGCCTTGCAGACTAATCAATCAATCAATCAATCAATCAATCAATCAATCAATCAATCAATCAATCAATCAATCAATCATCAATCAATCAATCAATCAATCAATCAATCAAACATTAAACCAATCAATCAATCAATCGATAGATCAACCAATCAATCAGTCAATCAATCAATCAATACACAAGACACAGGGTAGGATACAGCGCGATTGGGCTTGCCGACCAATCAATCAATCAATCAATCAATCAATCAATCAATCAATCAATCAATCAATCAATCAATCAATCAATCAATCAATCATCAATCAATCAATCAATCAATACACAAGACACAGGGTAGGAGAGAGCGCGATTGGTCTTGCCGACTAAACTATTGCAGCTCATTTCCTCTATCTGTTGGGAGGCGCTGATACAGAATGCCGATAGGTCGGCGCCACGGGGTTACGAACGCACCGGCGTTCGAGTTACAATCATCGAGTGACGCGGCTCCAAGTGCTACTGCTGCATCACACTGGCGGAAAAAAGAACTGACCCTTTCGGCGAATGCTTGCAGAAAAGGTCAATTCATCGCACGTCACCGTTACCACGCTTCGTTGCTTCGATATGCCCCTACTTCCCTAAACATCACGTGGTTGATCAGGGTGCTTAGTGAAACATGCTTTCATATTAGGTATGACACGTCGCTTATCCCAAGGGTCATCTCTGCTTTGTCCCGAGATTAAGCATCTGGAATCACTCCGTCTACTTACAGGCTAGTCCAGCTGCCTTATCGAACTGATCGCCGTACCTTGTTGAGCATCTCTTCAACGCGGAGAGCGAACTTGAACTCCCCCGCCGTCATCTCTCTGGTGAGGCCCCGTGGCAGGCACTTTCCGCGGATCCAGATGCCCGGGCAGCGTTCCAGGACGCCCCAAACGCGGGAGTAGAAGCCCACGGGGACGCGGTTAAGCGCGCCGTCCAGCTGCCGCCGTCGAGCCCACTGGCCCCGCTCCGGGTGCTCGCTGGGCTCGGACCCCTCGCCTGCTGAATCGGGTTTCACAGTCATACAGTGGTCACGTACTACACTCCCGAACTACAAGGTCAAGTAGTACGCGTTGCTCTATGCGCGAAATATTGTGGTGCTTAAAAAGAATAGGCACATAAATGATGCCGCTAAAACGGGATAAAAGCGCTAGCCTAAATGTTTGAACTACATCCTAATGTACATTAATGCGACATGGAGCCCCAAATGTTATAACGTAAAATATTCTCTGAGTGTCTGAGCGTAAGTAAACTCCACAGCTTGGGAAGCTGCCAGACTGACTACCCCAGCCCACACCTCAGTAACTGCCCTGCTTGATGGCTTGCTTGCTTGTTTTTGTATGTACTTATGTGTGTGTATGTATGTATGTATGTATGTATGTATGTATGTATGTATGTATGTATGTATGTATGTATGTATGTATGTATGTATGATGTATGTATGTATGTATAGTATGTATGTATGTATGTATGTATGTGTATGTATGTATGTATGTATGTATGTATGTATGTATGTATGTATGTATGTATGTATGTATGTATGTATGTATGTCGACCACTCTCGACATGTCGCAGACACTCGAGTCACGGCCGGGGGTTAAAAAATTTCCCCGCATTTCCCCGAGGGGAAGAATGTGAAAGTGCGATGCAGGAGTTGAATTTGCGCGTTCGTAATGTTCGCGAAAGAGAGACACACACACACACCAACTACAAAGAAAGAAAGATGCATTTATTCACAGACACCTATTTGTGTTGTCGTTGTACTTGATTGCTAGAGCGGATCTCAGCTTTGAAATTTCGTGTCAGTACTCCTTTAAGCGGGTGCATTAGCCATTCTCACGCCCGATTCCTGGCCAATCCCCCACGTGGGTATGTGCCATGCACCGTGGGTATGTGCCATGAACAGACACCTATTTGTGTTGTCGTTGTACTTGATTGCTAGAGCGGATCTCAGCTTTGAAATTTCGTGTCAGTACTCCTTTAAGCGGGTGCATTAGCCCTTCTCACGCCCGATTCCTGGCCAATCCCCCACGTGGGTATGTGCCATGTCAGCGGCCAGGCAGCGCGCGCCCATCTCCCCCCGTTGCCAAGGAAGACGAGGAGATTCCTGGCCAATCTCCCACGTGGGTATGTGCCACCTCCCCCCGTTGCCAAGGAAGACGAGGAGCGCGCGCACCCGCAGCTGTTGCTATGTGGACGGACGGCGGTCAACGGAATTCAGGGTCGCTTATAAAGTGCATTCGCACTTAAAAGACGGTCTTCTTCCCCCTAGATGTCCGAGTGGCGCTGGCTACCACCCGCAAGCGCAGGAAACAAAAATACCTTAACTTAAACACCCTAGAAAGTGCAGGAGAAAATAGCCCCGCCTGTAGCGTAGTGGTCATCGAGCCAGACGCGTATTCTGGAGGTCGTGGGTTCGGATCCCACTCGGCGGGCATTTTTTCTCCACTTTCTTTCTGTCTTTCCAAATTCTTTATCTGTTTCAATGACCTACCACATTCTCACCTTTGCTTTCCGAGGTTTTCTTGACTGCCAACCTTTAATATTTCTGTCTTCATTCAACAAGCCCGGATTTCTCGCTACATGTATGTATGTATGTATGTATGTATGTATGTATGTATGTATGTATGTATGTATGTATGTATGTATGTATGTATGTATGTATGTATGTATGTATGTATGTATGTATGTATGTATGTATGCATGTATGTATGTATGCATGTATGTATGCATGTATGTATGCATGTATGTATGCACGTATGCATAAATGTAGTGCATGCATATATGTACGTATGCATGCATATATGTATGTATGCCTGTATGCATGCATGTATGTATGTATGTATGTATGTATGCATGTATGCATGTATGTATGTATGTATGTATGTATGTATGTATGTATGTATGTATGTATGTATGTATGTATGTATGTATGTATGCATGTATGTATGTATGTATTATGTATGTATGCATGTATGCATGTATGTATGTATGTATGTACATGCATGCATGTATGTATGTACGCATGTATGCATGAATGTAATTTAAGTGTTCCATTTATTGATGTAACATCCTGTATGTCCTGGCGCTAAGTCTATGCTGCTGAGGGCATCGCCAAATTTCAAGTGTTGCGGACAGATGAGGAGAGGGATTCGGTGAAAAGACGGTTTTTGAAAAGTTTCCAGATTTGAAAACTGAATACTATGATCATTTTAAGGCTTGAAGTTTCTTAAGTGTTTCTATTTATTGATGGTAAACATCCTGTATGTGCTTGTGCTGAGTCTATGTGCTGAGGGCATCGCCAAATTTCTAGTGTTGTGGACAGGTGAGGAAAGGGATTTGATGAAAAGAAGACGGTTTTTTGAAAAGTTTCCAGATTTGAAAACTGAATACTATGATCATTTTAAGGCTTGAAGTTTCTTAAGTGTTCCATTTATTGATGTAACATCCTGTATGTCCTGGCGCTGAGTCTATGCTGCTGAGGGCATCGCCAAATTTCAAGTGTTGCGGACAGATGAGGAAAGGGATTCGGTGGTGAAAAGACGGTTTTTGAAAAGTTTCCAGATTTGAAAACTGAATACTATGATCATTTTAAGGCTTGAAGTTTCTTAAGTGTTCTATTTATTGATGTAACATCCTGTATGTGCTTGTGCTGAGGTCTATGCTGCTGAGGGCATCGCCAAATTCTAGTGTTGTGGACAGGTGAGGAAAGGGATTTGATGAAAGAAGACGGTTTTGAAAAGTTTCCAGATTTGAAAACTGAATACTATGATCATTTTAAGGCTTGAAGTTTCTTAAGTGTTCCATTTATTGATGTAACATCCTGTATGTCCTGGCGCTGAGTCTATGCTGCTGAGGGCATCGCCAAATTTCAAGTGTTGCGGACAGATGAGGAAAGGGATTCGGTGAAAAGACGGTTTTTGAAAAGTTTCCAGATTTGAAACTGAATACTATGATCATTTTAAGGCTTAAGTTTCTTAAGTGTTCTATTTATTGATGTAACATCCTGTATGTGCTGTGCTGAGTCTATCTGCTGAGGGCATCGCCAAATTTCTAGTGTTGGGGACAGGTGAGGAAAGGGATGTTGATTAAAGAAGACGGTTTTTGAAAAGTTTCCACATTTGAAAACTGAATACTATGATCATTTTAAGGCTTGAAGTTTCTTTTTGGGCTTGCTCTTGCGATAGCGTGAATGTGTATGTACGCGCGTACGAGCGTACGCGTGCCTGCCTGCGTGCGTGCAGTGCATGCGTGTGTTAGCGTGCACGCGCGTGAGCGTGATATAGGTCTTCTTGCGCGAACCTGGCGTAATGAATATGGCCCGATATGATCTGGTAACCGACTAAGAAACTGGTTAAATATATTAGAGAGCTGCACTAGCCCCGGGTGACCCGAAAGCCCGAGCCCGGTTCGGACCGTCTAAGGTCGATCATCGGTGGGCGCGGGCACGGCCTGGGTTCAATGCCGCAGAGACGGGGCCGGGCTTGGGCTCGACGCCGCGGGCAGGGGCCGGGCTCGGGTTTGAATTCACGGGCCCTACCGTTAATTCATGGGCCCGGACGAGTTTGAATTCATGGGTAAGAGCATTCAAAGCTATGTCCTGAATTTACTTTCACGCGTTTCTTGGTGTTTAGTTGTATGCATGCATTCTTTTAAAAACGTGTTTTGTTAAGTCTGTTAGGTCTGAGAGGAACACCACCGCTGAGTAACCCCTGCAGGTAAAACATTTCAATGCTCACACATACTCGTGCATTGAAACGCGGAACGAAAAATTTCAGCAATGCCAACTTGTGACGAAAACCGCGTGAAGTTGCCAAAGAAAGCCGCCCGCATCTTCCCACAGGGGGAACTCGAGTAAATGCGTCGCATCTACTCGAGTCAAGCAAAGCGTCACGTCAAGCGAAAGCCAAGCAAAGACGCCCTTGACTGAATTCCGAACGCGCGCTCCGCCGCTTATATACGTTGAGGGGACTGCGTAAGCCGGTCCCAGTCGACGACGTCGGCGTACTTGTAAAGCGGCGTGGACTCTAGGTGTTTGAGCCAGAGCGGATCTTGCTTCGCCGGAGAATGAGTATGCGGAAGAGAGAGTTAGAGAGCCAGAGAGAGAGAGAGGAAACCGCGGAAGAGAGAGTACTGCACATGCGCCAGCCCAGCGCGTCTGCCGCGGCTATGACGCAACGTGCCGCGGCTATGACGCAACACAATCCAACACAATCCACTTTAATCCAATCCAATCCAATCCGATCAATCCAATCCAAGCCAAGCCAAGCCAATTCAATCCATGCCAATCCAATCGAATCCAATCCAATCCCCAAGAAAGTGGTCATCAATGGTGACGGTGTCTCTTATGTAAGAATACGGGCTATTGTTACGCCGATTGAAAGTGAACTGAATGTGCGTGCACTTCTTAACCCTAACGTTTTGCTTTTGATTGATTGCAGGGTTTAACGCACCGACGCAACGCAGGCGATGAGGCGCGCCGTAGTGGAGGGCTCCGCATTAATTTTGACCACCTGGGATCTTAACGTGCACCGAAATCTCGTACACACGGCGTTTTCGCTTGTCGCCTCCATCAGAAAAGCGGCCTCCGCGGCCGGGAATCGAACCCACGACCTCGTGCTCAGCAGCGCAACGCCTTAGCCACTGAGCCACCCCTAACTCTTTGCATTTCAGTTCATGGCGTGCTGTACACACTGTACGCTCCAGTCTGACTGCATGCTACGAAGACACTTAACTAAATATCATAAACAAATTTTCTTCAGCGCCTAAGCCGGTCCTGGTTACGCACACGAAGGCCCTCCCTAAGCTTAAAGATAAATGACCGGGCCTGGGACGGGCCGGGAATTCAGAAGACGGGCCCGGGGCGGGTTCGGATCCGGCTCACTTATGAAAGTCCGGGCCGGGCCCGGGCCCAGGCTAGGTGCTAAGGGCCCAGGTCAGGCTCGGGCTTCATAAATCGGGCTCGGGCAGTTCCCGGGTCTCAAAATCAGGCCCGTTCAGTGCTATTATTTTTGACTGAATTTATAAATTGTTTATGTCTTTAAATATTTAAACAATCCTCCTGAAATGTACTAATTACGCACCATCGTATCACAAATCGCCTTTATGTTTTCAGCCACTCACTGATATGCAGTAGACTCGAAATAATTCAAACTCGAACGGTCCACAGGATTTTTTTCTTTGAATTATCAGAAGTTTGAATGATCAGAAGTTCTTATACATATATGACTCCGAACAAGGTAACCACACGCATTATGATTAGGCCTTGATTATAATCCCCCGAATTACTCTTTTCAAAAATGTATTTCACAGCGAGAAACTACGTCAGTTGCGACTGATGCTTTCGCACTAGCTTGGGCACTACTTGGCTCTCCAAAGTGGCAAGGTCACGTACCACCGTATTCGTAAACGTAACTTAAGTATCCCTATTGCTAATGACACTTTTCAGTGCTTAACGCACTTCAAGAATTAAACGCGTACTGAAAGGGCGCCTTTTCGCGTAATTGATGCTCTTTTCCGCACACAAAATTGTTAAGAGGGTGCTGGCCTAAAGCTTTGTTGTATGGCACTAAACCCAACATCGATCAACCTATACCACATATAGTAGAGGCACGCGACTACAAGCCGACAGGGAGGCGTACGTGGCATCTGAAAACGTAAGCCTCGAACCGATACCGCACTCACACGTGGAAACGCACCGTAGTTTGTGATTCTGGCGAAAAAAAAAAAAGCGAAGTGTAGTTATTGTTTTTACCTGGTGTGGTGTTACGCTACAGAAGCAAAATCAGAAGTGGATGCTGTAGCTTTGTCACGGGACGTTGCTTGCCACTCTGTTCATCATCATCATCATCATGACGAATTTCGTTTGTAGGCAGTTCTAGACGTTTTCGTAGGTGCTGGCTCCTTATAAAAGGGCTAGTATTTGCTAAATTAGTGCATTTCTGCGGCCTATTTTTCTCCAAAAGTGCAAAAAACTGACTGATCAGCTTAGCGACTTCGTTGCATCCAGGTTAACTGCCGCAACGCCTTCGTTACATCGAGGTCGCAAACACAAGAGTTTCAAAAGGGCTTAAAACGGGTAATTGAAAAACGTCGTTACATCCAGGAATTCGTTGCACCGGGGGTAGTTGCATCCAGGTTTAACTGTAGTTGATTATTTCAGCCTGGGTAAACCGCAGTGCTGCTAAGCACAAGGACGCGGTGTAGAATGCCGGCTTCAGGTGGCCGCTTTTCAGTTGAATAGCAAAAAAAAAAAAAAAAACGCCCATGTGACAGAGACTTCGTCGCACGGCAGAGATCCCCAGGCGGTAAAAATTTACCCCAAGCCCTACACTACGGCGCGCCTCGAAGCCTAATTGTAGCTTCGCCGCATAAAACCTGAAAATTTGAATCAAGTTTCAGTCACGCGATCTTGCGCCTTTCCCTCTCGAATTACCTCATGTAAGTGCGCTAATTCAGTAACATAATTGACTGGCCTAGTTGGGATTCCATTATGTACAGTTCAGCGCAAAAAGAGACAGGGTCTAATAAGTGTATTGCATTAACGTTTAGTGTTTGGGGAGTTGGTGGTAGTGAATGCGTTGTATCAGCAGCTTCTTGACGTAGTTTGAATGAGTCAAGGATATAAGGCGCGTTCGTAGCCTCCCATTCTGTGTCTGCTTGTGGCGCAGTGGGTAGAGCACCATGTACATTGCGTCCGCCCGCAGGGTCGAGGGGATCGAAACCAGGCGCCGGATAGTATTTTTTTTATATAGTGTAGGGGGACGGGTGCGGACAACGACCGTGCGGACTACGACGGACGTCAACGCGGGTGACATCGTGAGTTACTGAAATGCTCTGCATTTAGAAGACAACAGAATAGCGCTCATTCATTAACAGCGTCGAAGAGCTGGGGGATCAACTTGCGTTCGTCGAGATCCACTGAGCCGTGCACGAAGCCCTGTGCAAGGCTCATCTTTCGGCGGCTGGTGCTCGCGCTCTCCGGCTGCGAGTCCGGCGCCGAGATGGCATCCAGGGCGTGGATCTCGTGGCCGCTGAAGGTGGCGAGCAGCAGGGACTGCATCTCGTACGGGCTCAGGTTCATCAGGATTTCGACGGCGTCCTGTTCGTCGCACCTTGATGCGCGCGCCACCTCGGAGGCCATCACCTGCGGCCGACCCATTCGCGGGTTCTTTATTCACAGCAAACTGCTTCTGCCTAGTCCCCTTCATCCGCTCGTAGCCCCGTTGTTTCTGCGCCCATTAGTTCGCGAGGGGAGCTGACATGGGTATTGCTCGAAAGTTGGTTGTCCCCTTGTGTAGTGAGAGTGCGTACACATTACCGACCAGAATGTCACGTCAAGGCAAGTTGGATGCAAAATATCGAAACTAAGCTTTGATTGATTGATGATTGATTGAATGATTGTAGGGTTTAACGCGCCGACGAAACTCAGGCGATGAGGCGCGCCGTAGTGGTGGGCTCCGGATTAATTTCGACCACCTGGGGATCTTTTCCGTACTCCGAAATCTCCCACACACGGGCTTTTTTGCTTTTCGCCTTCATCAGAAAAGTGGCCGCCGCGGCCGGGAATCGAACCCACGGCCTCGTGCTCAGCAGCAGAACGCCACAGAGCCACCGCGGCGGGTGGGAAACTAAGCTTTGCTTGCACGGCCGAAGAAAGATTACTTCAGTGTCTAACAGACCTCAACCCATACCCGCCTTCTGCGTTATTATACATTATGAACAGTAAACAGGCATTGAAATTATTTTAACAGCAGATATCGTGAGACGGACTTAATTTGACCCTTCCCTTCCCTCCCCACCATCCTTCTAGGCCTCGGAGCCAGCCCCTTCATAATAAAGAGTCATCAATCTTACAGCACAGCTGTTTAAGCTAGAGCTTCGTCAATTAAAAAAACTGGAACGAGGCGCCCGGCATGACCTTCGCGTAGTGGGCTTTCAGCAAAAAAAAAAAAAAAGAAGAATAAGCGGGTGCACGCAAGCGTGCGCCTCAAGAGCAGCGCCTCGCGTCGTCCAGGTTTGCGCATCGGCTTGTGCCACGTGAGAAGCCACCGCCTTCGTCATCGTCGTCCTGCAACGACCGCAGCGTCACGGGTCCGCCATGCCGAAGGCAACGATGACGACGAATCTGTGAAGGACGTGGGTTCGATTTCCGGCAGCGGTGGCCGCTTAACTGATGGAGGCGAAAAGCAAAAACTCCTTTGTGTACGATATTTCGGCGCACGTTAAAGATCCCCAGGTGGTCAAATTTAATCCGGAGCCCTCCACTCAAATGCGGAGCCCTCCACTCAGTTATGTACAATGATAATGATACTCGTGCCCTCGAGCCAGGAGCCACATTTTCTTCCTCTTCTTCGCAACTCCCAACACGGCCCCTGCCCGGGGTGCGGTCAGAACACTGGCTCCCTTTCGCGATCGGGCAGAGTTAGATAACGTCCCATTCGGAAGCCCCGGAGCTGCTGTGACCACTCGGTCTGCAGAGCTCATTCTGTTCCTATTCAAATACGGGCCAGAAAGGCCCAAGAAAAATGTAAGACGCACGAAATCTTTCCTTAGAATACGTGAGCTTGAAGGAAGCATAAACTAAACAAGACTGCTTGCCGCGAGGTTTAAAAAGGAGTTTTCCCCGAACGACTAATGGCCGACTTTGGAATTTGGGATGCAGGGATCTTGTGCAGATTTTGGATAGTCGGTTTCACTATAAGCGCGAGCACACATTCCTAGCACAATTTTTCAACACACCATCAGCCCCTTTCTCGCATGTGTAACTTTCTTTTTACATGCGGGCGGGCGATAATAAGCTCTAGGGCATAACTTTGACTTTTAACCGAATATATGATTCATGTGACTAGCTCATGACAATAACCAGAAAGCAATTTCTAATTTGGCCCACGTGATTCCCCTCATCGAGACTTTTAATTTTATGCCTCACAAGCCCTAACCGAATCCATGACTCACGTGACTATCTCATGACTATAAGCAGGAAGCAAATTTTCATTTGTACCACGGGATTCCTCTCATCGAGAGGTTTAATTTGATACCTTACAAGCCCTAGTGGTATCACGTTTACTTTTAACCCAATCTATGACTCACATGACTATCATATTACAATAACGAGGAAGCAATTTTTAATTTGTCCTACGCGATTCCCCTCACTGAGAGCTTCAATTTGATATCACAGAAGCCCTAGTGGCATCAACTTGAATTAACCCAATTTGTGACTCGCGTGTCTATCTCATACCTATTACCAGGAAGCAATTTCTAATTTGGCCCACGTGATTACCCTCATCGAGACTTTTAATTTGATGCCTCACACACCCTAGTGGCATCACTTTGACTTTTAACCGAATGCATGACTCACTTGACTATCTCATGACTATAACCAGGAATAAATTTTTAATTTGGCCCACGTGATTCCCCTCATCGATACCTTTAATTTGTTACCTCGCAAGCCCTACTGGCATCAGTTTGACTTTTAACCGAATCCATGACTCACCTGACTATCTCATGACTATAACGAGGAAGCAAATTTTAATTTGTCCCACGGGATTCCTCTCATCGAAACCTTTAATTTGATACCCCAGGAGCCCTAGTGGCATCACGTTTACTTTTAACCCAATCTATGACTCACAGGACTATCATATGACAATAACTATGAAGCAGTTTTTAATTTGTCCTACGCGATTCCCTTCATTGAGATCTTTAATTTGATACCTCACAAGCCTCAGGGGCATCACTTTGACTTTTGACCCAATCTAACTCACGTGACTATGTCACGACTATAACCAGGATGCAATTTTTAATTTGTCCCATGTGATTACCCGTCATCGAGACCTTTAATTTGATACCTCACAAGCCCCACTGGCATCACTTTGACTTTTAACCCAATCTATAACTCACGTGACTGTCTCATGACTATAACCAGGATACAATTTTTGATTTGTCCCATGGGATTCCTGTCATCGATAGCTTTAATTTGATACCTCACAAGCCCTAGTTGCATCCCCTTGACTTGTAACCCAATCTATGACTCACGTGACTATCCAGGAAGCAATTTTTAATTTGTCCCAAGTGATTCATCTCATCGAGACCTGCAATTTGATACCGCACAAGCACTTGTGGCAACAATCTGACTTTTAACCCAATCTATGCCTCACGTGACTATCTCATGACTATAACTAGTAAGCGATTTTTAATTTGTCCCACGTGATTCCCATCATCGAGACCTTTAATTTGATACCTCTCAAGCCCTACTGGCGTCACGTTGACTTCTAACCCAGTCTATGACTAATCAATAAGATAGTTAACATAAATTAGGTAATTAACGTTCGAGCCCTACTGCCGCAGGGGAAAAATACGGGCGAGCAAAGACCGCGCTCACGCAAAAAAAGAAAAAGCGCCTCCAGTTGTGGGCGAGACGAGTTCCGTCCACAACTTGCGTTTTCCGCCGCTACGGCAAAAAGTGGCGCTAGCGTCGCGCAGGAAACTCCAGGTTCCAGTCTCTTACGCACACACGCACACACACACAATATTGCGATGTATCACAGTCCCATACCTAGCCTTTTCATATTCGACGATTACCCTGGCCACCCCGTGTCTTGGTGCTCTCCCCAGTAAATCAGTTTTAGTTGTTATTTATTGTCCCTGAGGCTAAAAACACATGTGTTGCGTGAGAGCCAGAAACAATATAGAATTAAATTGCACAAGCACAGAATATGTGACGGTATTAGTGAAGATAGTGCGCAACATGAAATACGAATACACAACACAGTAGCAACCACTTGTATTGCTTAATATTTTGCGCTATATTGATTCATCGGATATATGAAATTCAACAAAACACTAGAAATTGATATTTTTAAGAAATGTACTTCTCTTGCCCTCTAACAAAATATACTACTATCTACCGATTCAAAAACAAGCTAGGTGGAAAATGGTCAAAAACAAAGCAACGGCAGCCAACGCTCCATGGCTGAGTATGGTAGCGCCATCTGGGAGGACTGACTGCTAGCAAAACTGCAGAGCCGAATGACGCTGTGAAAGTTTGTTTTAATATGCGCTGTTATGACTTCATTTCTGACGTCAGAAAACCCCACGATTTGGCGGGATTATCACTATTTTAACCTAAATTGATTAATTTATTAGCGTTGCGGCATCATTTGCTGCCGGGCAGGCGCTGGCGGAACTATAAAACACCAAATCTTTCGAATAGAACAAACTTGTATTTTGCCTGCATGGCTCCCAGTTTTAGGATATAAACGACTAACTTCCACTGCATAGACGATACGATGATTGCAAAGCGCCAAGCACTGCATAATTTAGCTTTTGGCCAATACTTTTTCGGCTACATTGGTTTACGTACTACAACGCAAGACTGCTGATCGCGAGCCCATATTTTTGTTACTTCTGCCCCGTCCCAGTTTCACATTAAATAATTATCTAGCCCACTGTGTTGCCTAAGTGCTATGAAGCAGCCCAAAGAAGGAGTACTTTTTCCGCAATCGTAGCCGTACCTGTATGATGAGCCCAACTCGCAGGCGTACCACCTGACGGAACAGGTGCGGGTCCGTTTGGATAAACACCGCCAGATATGTCAACAGTTCCTGCACGCGTGAAAGCACATGAACAAAATTGCACATGCCTACATTAGCACATTTTCAACCCGTGTCTGCCTGAGCTAAACGCTACAGCAGGCTAAAAGACGGCGCTGACTATCACAAAGTAAATGATGAAGCGCTAGCGAAGGCATGACCCTGCAACACACCCTGAGCATTGCGCTGGTAATGCTTAATGAGTCATTGGAGCCAGTGTACATGACAAACTACTCTGCTATTTCGGGCGTTTCTTTGTCACTAGCGTTGAAAAGAGTGACTCTTCGTCTGTAGCAGACAAGTACGGGATGTGATGATAGTGGGACTAAAGGTTACTCGGGGCAGCCTAAGCTAAACACATAGTTCCCCCCTTTCACACCGACATCGTGCAACGTTGTCTTAAGCGGGATAACTATGTCCACGTCACCGTGCGCGCGTAAGTCAGGTTAAGCAGGAACATGGGAAATAGATCCCTGTGATCATAGCACAAAAATGTAATCTTGAACGCAAACCAAAAAGAAACCTTCATTTATGAACCCTTTTTCGACGGAGTGCATATTTTGCTGGGGCAACGTTTACGAACAGGTTATTTTAGCTTTTTTATTGTTGGTTAATTCCCACAAACCACTTTCACATATACGGAAATTCTTTCTTGTGACAAATCATGCGATTTGTATAGTTATCAGCTTAATTATACCTTAAAAACAAGCTAAGAAAGGTGTACGTCGCTAGTAGTGAAAATATGCAGGTCATAGCTATGCCTCATGACGTGAGTGTATATGCAAATGGTTAGAGTTTTGTTGTTAATGTCGAACTACCACAAAGCAAGCCTATATCTTCAGTGCGTGCTGTGCAGAAATCCTTGCGTAATACCCATGCGGACTATTTGTTCCACAGGGTGAGCGTGGTCACGTTTTAATTCTGGCCTCTTTACGCGATGCAGCATAACTCGCACCACCAGTCGGTCATTTCCGGTGAAGCCGCTTTACTCGCCGCTGCTCCTGTGCTCCTCACCACCGCCAACCAATCTTTCACAACTGTCATTCCCCTCGCCACCACCGAGGCCTGTTTCACAAGTTGCGCAATGGGCTGATAACGGCGGTAGCACCGTCATTAGATTATTGCAGAGGATGACCAGAGGTACCAATGGGCGCACGAAGGAAAGCCGCTACCGCTGAACATGTAGCTGTCGCTGTTGCCGCCTCAAATTATATTTTGTCGAGAAGTACTCCCGGATTAAGCGCAACTTGCCCGCTTGGAACGCCGACGTAAGCCCGTAATTCTTCAGCTTGAAAGGCTTCCCGAGCGCCATTTTCGTCGGAGTAGTTCACGCCTATGTACACGCCAATCATCGGTCCCTTTCTTGCGTGCATGGGTTGGGAGTGAACGCCCAGTTAAGCTTCACGTCCCTACCGATGACATGTCCGTTGTGGTGGTGGGAGATTTAAACGCGGGAGTCTGATGGATCAATGCTACCTGTCGGCTGTCCTCCGTCCTCTAGCGGTTTGAATTTGGGTTGGTGTGTTACACAGACAGCAAGATTCCCACGACGCGGGAGCGAAACGGACGGACAGCCGCATGCTTGTCCGCTAAAATAAAGGCCGTGTCCTTCCACGTTTTAACTCGCTATCGGACAGACGCACGTTGTTCACTCGAAGGAAGAAGAACAGGAACTGAAGCATCGTCGGCCCTAAAAAAAGCGCGAATCCGTGTGAAAAGAACTGAAAGCCCCTGCCGCCGCTGTTGCAGCTGCAAGTTCCAGCTCGTCGAGTAGCTGCGAATTCCTCCCGGATGACAGCAACTTGCCCGCCTATATTTTGTTTCAGCTTGAAGGGCTTTCAGAGCGACATTTTCGACGGCGTCTACCACTTCTAAGCGCGCGAACATAACTGTTGCTGGTTTATGCATGCACAGGTTGGTAGTGGAAGGGGGGGGGGGGGGCGTGGCGTGTTAGCGCAGCTATAGGTTTTATGCCTTCATAAATGGCATGTCCGTTGTGCTGGCAGTAGGTTTAGACGTGGATGTCATATGGCCCAATGCGCCTGTCCGGAGTCCTCAGTGGACGAGCGGATTGTGTTGGCGCGTACACGGACAGTAAGGTCTACGATGCGGAAGGGAAACACGGTAGCTCTGTGTTTGTCCGCTAGAATAAGCTCAAGTCCTTCCAATCTTCAGTCAGATGATTGTTTAGGAAGTATGCTCAATCACAATTTCAGACAAAATGCTTGGTTGTTTCCGTGCACTCCATGGACTGTGTCAAGCTTCGAGGGTCATCCTTCTTCACAAAGTGTAAGGGCAATCAATTTTTGTTTTTTTCCGATCTTGATTACATTTTAACACTCAACAGGACGACTATTAAAGGCACAAAAGCTGTTACGTTAATAGCTGAGGGCACCTTTGAGCAGCCCGCAGTAATATTGCACTGATCGGTGATATTAAAGTGAACCTTTAGTATCCTCAATGATGCACTGCACGACAACACGACCTGCAGGAAAGCCAACTTCCTCTGACAATGATGATGAATTATCGGGGGTGAAGTGAAAGAAAAACGGTCCCCTGGTGGGAATCGAACCTGAATCGCTGACATCATGAAGCCGGCGTCTATCCGATTGCTCGATTTCGACATGGTCGAAGCGAACGCTAAGCAGCTGGTACCGATTCGTGCCGACACCCCAAACCCAAATATTAGGCTTACTGAGTGCGAACCCGAGAGTTTGCTGCGGGCAATATAGAAAACGTGGTGCGCAACTTCAGAGAGCACATACTCGCAGTTGTGAGAGGCTAACGAAACGACCCATCCAACGCATTCAGCCATCGTCGTCATCACATGGAGGGGTGCATGATTTTTTGGTTGATATCAAACGTCAATACTATATCTGCGAGGTCTCTTATTTGTCAAAAGGTATTCATGGGGTGCGATTAGGTATATCCCCCAAAACTCTGGGCAAACAACAATTAGAGCAGTGTCTAAACTAAGTGGTGATGCACGGTGGGCTCATCAAAAACGTGGTTCAGAGAAGGTTCTGAACTAACGTTTAATGGATAATGACGGTGACCATACGAGTCGAAGCACAAGCACAGGCCGTGCAGCGCCTACCTGCGTGAGCATGGCCATGCTTTGGTCTCCCGGGTACGCATCGCTGATTATCTTGCGTAATTCCTTGGCGGGTAGCGGTCGCATGATCACGTGCTCATGCATCGGAGGCCTGCCCACAGTCACCGCACGGGCAGTTTTATCAGATACCGGCAAGGCACAATAGATACCCCCGCCATGTTCAGTAAGGTACTAATTGGTGTTCTAAGAGAAGAAAACGCGAAACACGAGGAGCCTCAGTCTTGAAAAAGAATATATGTGTGGTATTTTTAATTCAAAAGATTGTGTTAGTTTTGCCTATTGAGAGATCCAAAAGGGTGGTTTAACGACGTTGTTTGAAGACATTCTGTATCGGATACTTCGGGACAACATAGCGGATTGCTTCAAGACATTTCTACCGAGGGACCAAGGTCTTATGGCTTTTGCATGCATTTTTTACCCTATAAAATGTAACACAAATATTTTGCCCCAATGCTAATACCGGCTTCAAGGTACCCTTTTTTGCTTCAAAGTGGTACGTCAAAACCTCGTTATATCGAACAGTGCGGCGAACCGTGTGAAATAGTTCCATATAACCGAAATTCGATGTATAAAATTTGATGAAACGTGTCAAAACGCAGCGCGATTCAATCACTAAAACGCAACGACAAGAATGACTACTCACACGAAGCGTTAAAGTGAACTATTTATTCCCAGGGAAAAAAAACTGCAGCAGCGTTGACTGTTTTTCGAGTGACTGCATGTCGTACCACAGCCTGCTCCATGGTTTCCAAAGAGTCCACGAGCGCGAGACTACTACTTTCCATTCCGCCGAAGTAGCGCCGTAAAGTTCCACAGCTTCGTTCGCAGTTGGGAGCGGAGCGGGGTCCTCGGTGGTCGAAGGGCCAGGTTCGCCATCCACCGCCTCTGAAGTCAGCTCGCAGGTGACCTCCGCGGCGATTTCCACGTCGGTTAGTTAGCCGTGGTTCCCATTTCGTCATCGCCGACGAAATCGTTGATGGTCATGCTCTCTGGCAGGGCACCCACAAAACGTGAGAACTCGCTCCACGTCTCTTCGAGCGCAGGTTCTTCGAAATCCTCAGACGTTTCATCTTCCTCGGACGATTCCTCGGCACCGACGACGAACCGAGCGTGCCCTAAAGCAGTTGGCGATCGTCCTCCTGCTTTACTCCATCCCAAGCACCTTTGAGCAGTTGAATGGCAGTTAAGAGGTCGATCTGAGGTCTTGGCCCATTCGCAGCTTGAGGAGCAACTTTTAGATTGCAGAGATCTGATTCACTCGCCTTGTCCCTTCGGCGTCGTCGTCGTTGTCGTCGTCGTCGTCGTCGTCGTCGTCGGCGTTGTCCACCCCTCCCCCATTCTCCTCGCCGCGCCAGCTGCGCTCTCCGCCGCTCACCCCCTCTCCTCTCCGATAGCGAACACTCTCTCGCGAGGGGCATTGGATTGTATTGGATTGAATTGGATGGATTGGCTTGGATTTGATTGGATATGGATTAAAGTGGATTGTGTTGGATTGTGTTGCGTCATAGCCGTGGCACGTTGCGTCATAGCCGCGGCAGACGCGCTGGGGCCGGCGCATGTGCAGTACTCTCTCTTCCGCGGGTTCTCTCCTTCTGGCGCGCTGCGCATATAACCGGTGTTGCCGTTCTCCGGCGAAGCAACATCCAGCTGTGGCTCAAACCCTACAAGTCCACGCCGCTTTACAAGTACGCCAACGTCGTCATCGACTGGACCGGCTTACGCAGTCCCTCACCGTTATGCGCGCTATAAAAACGCGGGTCCCCTTCGCCGCTACCGCCTATGCGTCGCATCTACACATTGGTTTCCCCGGCGAGGGGTAGGTGGGAGTTTTCGATCAGCCTTCGCTTGTAGATCGCCTTGAACGCCCGAATTATACCCTCGTCCAATGACTGTACATAGTTTTGACGTAGAGATCGGCGGCAGAACTTGAGCTCTATGTTCTTGAGCGGCACGTCCGTGTGGTGTGCCGAGCAATTGTCGACGAGGAGGCACGCCTTGCGCGCCTGTTCGCAAGCTGCGTGTCCCAATCCTTGAGCCATTTTTCGAAGACGTCACGCGTTATCCACGACTTCCTGTTCTACGCGTACGTGACAGGAATGTCGCAGCGGTTGCGCATGCAAGTGCGGCGTCTTAAACTTGCCGATGGCAAGGGGCCGTAGTTTCGTGATGCCGTCCATGTTGGCGCCAAGAGGGACTGTTATGCGGGCTTTGTTCTGTTTACCGCATGACACTTCTCCCCTCGGGTGTCGAGCGTTTGTCGTGGAGCATCTGCCAGACCAAACCTGTCTCGTCTGCGTGAATATTTCCTTTGGGTCGTATTTTGCGAGAAACGCCCGGCCATTCTTCGTCTAGCCACTCTCTAACGCTACGTCGTGGCGTCCCTCGCTTTCGCCAGAAAACCGTCTCGCCGACGATCTGGTAGCGAGAAACCGTTTGTCAGCCATGCACTGCTTACGGCGAAGCTTAGGCTTGGTAGGACGAATGCGAAACACTTCGCTTTCTGTTGGAGCATAGCCCCGACACCGGAATGTTTCTGGCGCTGGCGTCCAGGAACCACCTGTGGAGCGATTTTCGACCGTCTTGGAAGGCTGGTTTCCGAACACGGCGTGCACTGCAGTGCTGGCTTTGTCCCGCTTTCGCCTTGATGTCACCTTTGCTTTGAGCAGCGTGCTCAACGTACTCCGCGGTATATTGTACGCTGAGGCAACGCTGGACTTCTGCCTCTCCTTTTTCAACGCGGCGGATGATTTCCAGCTTGGTCGCAACAGTCAGTGACGTTCGTTTCGTCACGTTTGCCGCCATCACCACGCCCACACGCGGCTGACACAGCGCCTTGAAAACACAGTCACGTAAACTGCTGCGAACAGTGTCAGCTAGTTTTAAACACGCACTACGCTGAAGAGTTCGTTAAGGCGTTGAGGCTTGAGCTTATCGACTGAAACAAGACAAGACGATGACTGAAGCTGATGAACAACGACTGAACCAACTGGTGAACCGGCTGAGCCTGAGTCAGCCAACTGCGTATGCCGCCTAGCCTGAATGGCGCTACCGGCGCCTCAGGCATGCGTTTGAGTCGCAAACGCCTGCTGCGCCACCGCTATTTCTCCCCTTATCGAGCGATGGGAGATCTTGCTGTCCAGCCCCGCCTTGGAAGACCAGCAAGCACTGATCACCAGGGGCCAGGAGGCACTGGAAGCATATGGTACCCGAGAAGAGGGAACCACCCCATCTAGCGCTTAAGCGCTACATGCTCAATAAAGTTGTTCCTCTCCTTCTCCCTGCGTTGCGGGAAGGCCTGCCGCTGTCTCCGGAGCGCGCACTTTCGGCCGGCGCTGAGTTCGATATATCCATTTCTTAACCGACCGAGTTCGATACAGAAATAAAAATGCATGTAATTCTTTTAAAAAACTAACAATGGTTCGATATAAGCAATAATTCGATATACCCGTGTTCGATATAACGAGGTCCGACATAGTCAATTTCTGATTTGTTATAGCCTAGTAGAAAAGTATTTTGTTGTAAACGTTGTGAGGACACAACAATGAAATGTAAGTGGTTACACTGGTTGCACACAACTAATATGACCCGTTGCCAAGGTTTGACAAAATTATTCCACTGCTCTACCCTATAGCGCACCTCGTAGCAAGATTGTAGCTTGAGCGCGTGACCACCTTGAATTGTTCACACTTCTGAAAGGCAAAATGAGATTACTGCGTTTTTTAAAGGTGCCTTCAGTCAGACAGTAGTTCTATCCGGGCCAGAATTCATCCTCATAACCAAGTCCCATTGATGTCAATGCTATTGGCACCCCAACTTTGCCCACTCCTTATACCCCCAACCACACTTCACTCCCTCCACCTCCTTTGTTTCAGTTTCCAATTGCGCAGCACCTTTGGGAAAACGGTTATACAGATAGCGAGAGACCAACAAATGGGCAAAATCGATCATATCAACGCTGAAACAAAGTTGGCCTAAACTCCCGGTTGGATACAATGTCATATATAAAGAAGGGAGTTTAGGAAAAGACCTCTTTTGTTCCTTGCGCTCGATTCTTTAACCTCATTTTGATATACGAGCATGAATTATAGGTTCAGAAGGACTTTTATGGTGTTTTTATTGTGACTATAAATGCCTATTTTGGCATTTGGGCCTAAACATCTATAAATTCCCATTTTCAAAACCTGCGCCTGCATGAGCACTGTTTACCCTCAAGTATTGTTTTCGAGTGCACTTTGAGATCGTGATCATTGTTCATGCTAACGGGCAACATCGACTACTTTGAACTCTATGGGGTTCAACCCACTCCTCTAGTTCAACCGACTCCAGGAAAAAAAATTGCCATCCTCTCAAAAAAAAAAAAAATGACAGAAAACTGCGTCAAAAGTTTGTCAAAACCTTCGCCAAAAGTGCTCCCATTATTAGCTGTGCAGCCAACCTTCGCTGAAAATGCGTCCTATCGATCGTCAAACCTTCACATACCCAATCGGAAGCCAAAAACGGACACACGCGACGATTTTTCCCGCACTAAGTAAACGCATCTACGAACGATCGATACGTATACTGCTGATACGTGGTTTATGACATAAGTGCATACTATTGCACTCCTTCATGATTGATTCATGTATTGCCTTAACTAGAACCGCTCCTTTTTCTGCATTTTCAAGCAACCGTTTGACAGGATGGAAGCTCGGTTTGACGGACAGGCCGTGGGTCCAGAGATCTTAACAGAGCAATTAGGTCGACCATCGGTCTACGGGGAAATGCGTTAGTTCACTGACAGGACGCAATCTGTCCCACGAAGATAGCTTACGCTTTAAAAACTACTACCAGAAGTAAGAGAAGCGAGAGATGACATGAGAATACACATGGATGATCATGATTGGCCTGGTGAGCACCGGCCCCGGAACAGCAGTTCCCGCCGACGTCGCGAGGAAGCGTCCAAAGCCCTCAGAGACGTGCCGAAGGTCTGGGCGGGAGAACGGCGTCGGCTCGACGTCCGGTCGCGGCTGGCTCTTAACGTGCGGAGACGAGTTGAAGCTCGGAGGCGGGACGGGAATAAAACGAGCACCCTCCTCCAAAACGTTACGTGGCGGCAGGACAGATATGAGACGAATCATGGCAGATGAGGAGCGATCTATTTACACCATGTACATGGTGGCCACGCAGGCAGCTCGCCTCACAGATCTTCGTCGTCATCGGAGGCTGTGTCCCCAGAGCTACGTGCCAGTGCCCTCTTCATCGTCGTCTCGTGACAATACCATTGTACATGAGAAAGTTGCAATTGTTGAACCCAACAGTTCTCATGTAGTCTTTGTTGGGCTACTTAAACGCAGAAATTGTGGCCTGTCTGTCTGACTCGATTCAGCCACCCGGCCAAAGTGAAACTGAAGCTGCGCAATAGTCTTATATACTCACAGCCAAATTGTAACGTCCTAAGTCCAGTGGTTAAATCTCATACTTGTCAACATTGTAGAACAAAAACAAAGAAATCCCGCAAATCTAAGACAGAAAATGAATACGTGAGTGATATTTGCACTGTTCTTTATTAAAAGTTCAGGGATGTTTTGCGACATAAATAAAATACTACATAAACTACAGAAAACCATCGCCTGCTGTTGCCCGCGCTACCTGGCGGCATTTAAAATCAAACGGCGACAGCAACGAAAGGTTCCACTAGATGGGTTGAGCATTCCGCTTGGAACGCTCGTGAAGTACGGCAACGTGGTTCTATAAACGTTGTAGTAGGGTGACTCAATTCACGCGCGTCTCCGCCGTATGGCAGCGCTGGCGTCAAAGCACCCGACTTGGAGCAGTGGAACGCGGTAAATTTAAATTGAGTTGAGCAAACCTCTAGCGTGTTATCTTGGGAGGAACGAGACGGGAAGTAATAGAAGACAGGCCTTTACTTGCCAGGGGCGCGAGTCTACTATCGTCTTTTGTCGACATTTGCATCTAAAGGAGCAGATACGGGGCCATTTTTGTGTCTGTTTTGCAGCGCTTATTTTAATGTGAGGCAGACATAAGGTAGCGCTTTTTTAATCACTATACCAAGCTTGCAAATATAATTTTCGCGCCTGTTTCAGTATTTGGACGCTCGAGGAAGTGACATCGAACATGAATGGGAACGGTGCGATGGTTGGATTAAGTCCATTTATCCTCGTTAGTCCAGCAGCTTTAAACAACTATTGAACGGCTATTTTCCACTGTTGGCGCATCTGTGCCATCATAAACATTAACATTATTGGTTTCGGCATCGAGGTAGAGATCGCGCACGTTTTTGTTTCCAATTGTTTGTATGTATTTAAGAATGTATGGTACCTACATTTACATTAGAGGCCTTAAACGTTGTTTTGCCTGCGCATTTTTGGCTCCAAAAGCGAGTTTACTAATGCCTAAAAATGCGGCCTCTAGTCATATAGTGCGCGGCATTCATATCTGAATCGTCGTCGTCGTTTGTTTCCTTTTAGGCGACAGGCGGATTTTACTGAATGTACGCTCTTTCAACCATCCGAACACAGTGGGTTCGGGCTGGTTCGCCGATATACTGTGTTTTTGACGTTTGGGGCACACCTCACGACAGCGAAGGACAAACTTTCCCTCTTCCTCCCGTTCTTGTTGTCTAGCTCACCTTTTTTAGATTAATTCTGAAATTTGTTTTTTTTTTCGTTTTTGTTTTTTTCGTGTGTTCCGCGCGTGTAACTCCTGGGAGCGTGAGGCGAAGGGTTTTTTCTTCACCGCTTGTTTTTGTCCTGCCCTTATCCGCCTCTTGGCGACAGCTCTTAACGCGGCATAACATTTATTTTCAACAAAAACCAGAACGACGTCTATTTTTGCAAACGTTACGCGGAAATATTTGTCTATGTACTAGTGCTTTGCCTTCAATCTGCTTGCCTGTGTGCTAAGAAAATGCCGCCATAATTGAACCACACCACTAGTGGTGACACTTTGGAAATGTTTTGCTGGATGTTCAACATCTTCAGACTTGCTATTACGGAAGGCACATAAAGTTTACTAAAGACGTATCGCTCAAAAAAACATTCATCCTAATTTTGTCAGACTCTCCCAATACATCGAGGAAGCGTTAAAACCGAACGTTTATGACTAACACCTGTGTCTGCTTATGCCAATGCCAATGCATGCTATAACGCTTGTTCGCTGCGCTAAAACAGCACTTCGTGGTGTGCATCTGGCGACAGGAACTAGTTTCTGTGCTATGTTCTTCACCAGTGGGTGTGTATTCAGAAACCATTCCGGCAAGTTTAGCACGCATGCGAGACAACATACCTCGTGCCATTCACAAACAGTTGATTCTGTTTGCCTCTGAATATAGGAATTAAGAAGACTTATAGGATATAGCCGCTCACCTGCTTCTGTCGAACAAGCAGATCAGTGACGGACATCGCGAGGTCGCCGACTCGCTTGCCCACGGGGCCTGCAAAGTGACGCACGAGGCCCCACCTCTGCTCTTGGCAGGCGCGCTCGTAGAAGTCCTGGAAGAGGTTCCACACGGTCACCACCGTGGTGGGGAAGCCCAGGCCGGTGTCCCAGTTGAGGCCCTTGTGGATGGACAGGTAGAACAAAATGTCCCCCTGCTCTTCCATCATGGTCGTTCTCGCGGAGCGTCGTCAACAACTCGAACTCGGCCACCTGACGCCATCGTGCGCAGGAGACAAAAACATCGTCAGCACTTCATTCGATTTTTAGTGTGTACGTATAAGCAAAGACGATCCGAAATTTCAACGGAGCATGAAAGCGGGTACCAAGCTGGGCAAAACTAGAAGTTCTGTATGCTTCGCCAGAGTTGCGCGTCCTCTTTCCAAGAGCCGCCGCATCGCCGTCTCCACTATGATAGGAAAGCCCACTTTCAGTGCTGCGAAGCGAACTCCTCCAGTTGACAGCAAGCACGCGCGATTGTGATATAGCGCTATCTGGTTCGTGCTATGTGTGATATAGCGCAAGCTGATGAAGTCTATAGCCGAAGCGCTTTGAGGGGAATTCGGTGGGCACGCATCAAAGGCTGCATCTGCCATTCGAGGCCCTTATAAACGCACCTGTTCGAACTGCAGTTCCGATATTGCGCAGAAGGGCACTTCTTCCTCGCCGTAGGATGAGCCCCTACGCGACATGACCGGCGAGGACAGGTTGGAGACGAGGGCGGGAGGCTGCAAGTGGTAGTCGCGGTACGTCTCCTGGCTGGTCAGCGAGCGCGAACGGCGTATCATTCCCGTGGCCATGGACTTGCGCCGGCCTACTGCTATTCGGTCGGCGCTGCTGGCACGATGCCTGCGAGGGGTTTCCTCTCCGGGACTAGAGCCACGGGAAGAACTCGGCCGTAGCCTGAACGCCGACTTCTCACGTGTGGGACGCAGGAAAGTGCTGGACATCTCGCGCTCCAGGTAGTCCCGGATCTGCATGCCGACCACGGAAAACAAGGGCGCACAGAGTGCGAGAAAAAAAAATGTGAACGGAGCTGGCGGGAACTGCTATTGTTTCGCTGTATATAGGGAAACAGATGGCTCTTCGGAGACACGGAGAGACGGTGTGAATAATTAGCGCCCAATGCATTGTTGCTTTTTACAATTTGTGGTGTGTCGCAAAAATGGAATTGCATCTGATGATCAAAGCGTTAAGGATGTACCAATAGATGTATTTTTAGCTTCAGAAGGAGCGCCAAAAATAATATGCAATAAATTGTTGCTTTTTCCAGTTTTCATTTACTGAAATTTTAGCGAGTTTAGGTGGTCAAAAAATGTATCCTTTCTCTTAGATTCACTGTGTTTTAACCCGGTTGGAAGGGGGAACATAAGACGATTTTGATGAGATTGTTTCACTTCTTTGCTGACCCTCCTTCAGCCCCTTTTGAGGATTTATTTCGTCTGTGAGGCGTGAAGGCTATTTTGGTAAAAATTGTCTCATCCCTAAATAAATTGCCAACTTAAGATGTGCTTGCTTTTTTATAGCCACAGCCGTAAAGAGGAACAAAAATTCAATGATTCTGTCCGTCTCATGCCTGTTCATGCCACGTTCATGACCAAAGGCCAGTTTCGGTACGCGCAAGGGCATGCGCCAGCCTTAGTGTAAGCCAGGCGTCCATCAGAATTTATACTTGTAAGGGGGCTCTGCACCTGAAATAAAGAATATCTACGAAAGGGTAACTGAATTTTGTCAGCAAGGCTGTTTAGGTTTTTTAAGGGATGAAAATAACAGCGCTATAGACGGGACACGAGAATGAATAAATACACACTTGTGTTGCCCGCGAGCGTGTGTCTCCAATCAGTTGCGCTTTCTTTATCCCTGCGATTACGGACCAACCAGCCCGTGTTTCAACCCTTCCGATGTTCTTGCAATGACGTCCGCGAAGTGGGGCACAAGGAGGAAGAACGGCAGGAACAAAAGGGTGCGCACCATTTTGGGCAGCCGATCCGGGTAGCCGTTCTCGTAGTCGCCGAGGAAGTCGAGGCTGGTCACGCCCGAGGTGTTAAAGAGCTCGTCGATGTGGTTGAGAGATACGCGGGTGCCGTGCACGTAGCCGCTCACCAGCTTCTTGATTGTCTGGCGCAGACTGGCGGGCACGCGGTCCCCGCTCATCTGGCGCGCCTGCAGGGTCACCACCATGGTGGGCCTTCCGGAAGCGCGCCAGTGGGCGCGAAGCATGGCAACGTTTGCGCGGAGCGTGCTCGAGAACAGGTCGACGTCGTTCAGCAGGTGAAACTCCTCGCTGTCCAGGTTCTGCGGGGTGAACACGCACGGCCGGTCCTGGGGCGAGAAAAACAAAACACGTAGCCATGAAGGGGATTTATTGTAGGGTTTAAAGCGCCGAAGTAACGCCTGGGCTATGAGGCCCGCCGTAGTGGAGGTCTTCCGGATTAATTTAGACGACCTGGGGATCTTTAACGTGAGCCGAAATATCGACATACGGGCGTTCTCGCCCTTCGCCTCCATCAGAAAAGCAGCCACTGGAGCCAAAATCAAACCCGCCTCCTTGGGCTCAGCAGCACACCACTTAATCACCCGAGCCACCAGGGCAGGTCCGCCACGAAGGAGGGAACATGTAAATGTCTGGCAACCTCAGCACCCCATATCATCAAATTTCCGAATGTCTGTCATGTTAGTCACGAAAACAAGTGAAGGTATTTTCAGATGTAAGATTGTATCGTGCACAATCAGGTGGGGATTTTCCTGAAGCAGTGTCCTCCTTACCTCTGGTCCTGCCCTTACCTCATTTGTGCGCGCGAACACCTGGTAACTCCAAATGATCGCTGCACGTTCTTTTGCCAAGTAGGTGTTCTTCTCCCGCTCAGGAAAAGAGCAGAAATACTGCAGTAATTGAATTATTCCTGTCACTTGAAAAAGTTTGATGTCTGCCGTGAAAAGCCAGAAAAAAAAGATTCTTGAATTCATGTGCTAAGCGGACGCCTGCCTAGTGGGATAGGCCAAAGTTAAGGGTTACTGAAAAAGCAGTTTTCTCCCCTTGCAATGACTTCTGTCGGGCATCCCCATGCCCTTATTTTTTGCCTTTTTGGCAAATACAGCAACCGCGACCTAAAACTGTAATCGTGATCAAGTTCTTAGAAGCAGCATGCGGTAAAAGCTTGCAGTGATGGATGGTATCGATGCCAAAATTACTTTTTCTAGGCTCTTTTGCTCTTTGGAAGCGTTAATGAAACTACATAACCGCACTCCTTTTTGGGGGAACCTTCAAAATTGGGAGAACAATGTTTCGTGTTTTGTTTATTGCAAGCGCTTCCCATTAGGTGCCTTCTCACAGCTTTGCGGGAAAGTCTAAAAATGCCATGTCAGTGGGATTCGAAACTAAGCATCCCTAAATTTTGATCCCGTGGTTGTAAGAAATAAGTGCCTACGTCCAATATCGAAGAAAAACTGATGAACCTAACCAGTTCTGAGATGTAGATACGAAACCATTACTGTCCAATTAAAGGTCGCAGGATGTTCGGCACCACAAGAGCTCCCTCCTCACTGGAGACTAGTGCGCCGTTAGGTGAGGTTGGTTGGCAGCAGTCCCCATAGTGCGTTGCTCGGAGCAAAGATTGCGAGCACGGAAGCGGAATTACTGCACGCCTTCCGCGATGCGTTTATCGGGTAGGTAATATTTCGATGCTTAAAGCTGCACAGTCAAGAATAAAACGGTTCATTACAATTAAGTGGGCCACTTGGGCCAATATAACCTTACCTGGAGAATGTATATTTTGCTTGTGGCCAGCAATCCAACGTCTCTGGACAGTCGTCCAGACAAGCCAAGTTTGCGGTCCTGTCCCAGGTAAGCCCAGAGATCACCCAGCACGCGCGCCGGATACACCTCGATGGGCCCGGCTTCCATAATCGTCTGAATGTCGGGATAGATGCTCGAAACCTTCTCCTTCACCGTCCAGTCCTCTGCCAGCAGCGCCACCTGTTTCGGAAGGCAGTGTCTCCTCTCAAGCCCCTCACTACTACCGCGCTTCCATTCACTGAAATTCGTTGATTAGCGCTGTTTCTACTTGATTCCTGCCTCAGCAAAAAAAAAAAACGATGAGCATGTAAAACTCCCCAACCACTTTTAAAGGGAATATCATTTCCCAGGCTACGTTTAGGCCGACGCGCCATCGTTATTGTGCAGGGCCATCTTCACTTAATTTACTACGTGCTTTCAAGTGAAAGCCCAGCAAACGCATATGCTCGGTACCTTTTATGCACACGCACACCCGTCACGAAGCATCGACGCGTTTACTCATCTTATTAGGTCATAATAAACCTAAATGCACATTATTCGACTTATCGCCCTTTAATACAGTGTAATTAGTCTACCCTTGCCTTGTACCACGTTATTCTACATGAATTTATCTTCATTTACCCTAGTCACCTTATTCCACCCTAATCTCATCTTAATAATGACTACTAACCATCCATAGTCACCTCAGTTCATATTTAACAGGGTTAATTGATGCATTTGGTTTTATTCGAGCTAGGTGCCCCCTTCCCGCAACTTATCAATCAATAAATCATTAATAGTCTCTCATACATGGCTGGCAAGCTTAGGTTCAGCATCTTGGCTCCTCCCCTGGGTCATGGGGGTTGTTTGTACAGTTTCGTGTAGATGCCGGGGTTATTCCAGGTAAGCTTACGATGAGGTAATTTAGGAATTAGCATAATAAGGCCTTTTACTGCCTTCCTTTGGTTTAATATCGCCAGGAGTGGTGGACTGTACCGCATATTCACACTTTCAATTTCTCATAATCCTTTCAAAGCAGAAGGCGGATCTGGCTCGGAAACATCGTTCGCAAGCTTGGAATCGTCAACGCTTAGCATGCAGCATGCCCCCCTCTCTCTGGCACGCACCTGTACGACGAGCTCGGCTTCTTGAGAGAGGTGAGACGCCGGTTGAGCGGGTTCGAGCTCCCCGGGCGAGAGAAAGTGTTCCTCGAGCAGCCTTCCTACGATGTACAGCGACTGCGCCCACATGAACGGTATCTCTCGATGGGCACTCGAGTCTGGCTGTGGGGGTCGTTTGTACTCGGAGACCGCAGCGTCTGCCGGGACGGCGTACATTTGCGGCACCAGCTTAAGACCTGCCATCATGAATTGCAAGAAACGTTGTTGTTGCTCTAGACTGCGTAATTACGGTCTTGAAAAGAAAACTTCAGATGATGACACATAGATTCAAGAGACTCATGTTCAAACTTCTACACAGAAAACTGCTCCTTCTTAGTTACAAAAAATTTGCACCGCTTTGCAGTCGAATAAAGCCCCAAACACCGTGGAACATAGCGAAGGCTTGCTTATATGAATGGACCCTTCTTGCCACTGCCTCCCCAAAGAACGAGAAAAAAATGTATTCATATTCCTAATGAAACAACAAAAATTGCAGCTTCGTGAAAGGAGCGCAATGACGCTTGTATCGAATTACGTATCTTTGATCATTGTGGTTCCTTTAGTGTCCAATATCGCAGCGTAGAAAAATTACGTTTTTAAGCAATAACAATGGCGCGTACTTCATCTATTTTTGGCACAGATTTTCTGAGACGACAGAAAAAACCAATGCATTTTTATAGTCATTAATGCAAACTTATAGTTAAAAAATGGCACATCTTGCAAAAATTTTCGTTAGTAATTCTTTACAAGACGCAGAAATATTTCGGTTACACCAACGGGCGGAACGCCGAAGGGCTATAGCTGGCAAGAGGCCGCTGTAACAAGTTAAGTGAGCACAATTATGCAACAGATGTGGCCTCTAATAATTGCTCAGTCATCAAATGTGCTGCGCCCACGTCTCATAATTGTTTGGTGACAATAATTTTCGCGTGATGAGGCTGAATGGGTGAGCGGTAGCAGCTCGTTTCCGGGTAGTCGCAAAAAATGATGTGTATGTGAAGCGTTCTGTTCTGATACTGTTCACCAGACTTGCTAAGTTCGATACGCAGTCGTGGGTGGGGAGTTCGGCAGAGGTCAAACGGACAATAAACATGCACGAGCAAGGATGACGCCGAGCTCAGCTTGTGCGAAATTAAGTGCAGAGCAAGTCTCATCATCATAGTCGTCATGGTTGCCACCGTCATCATCCTATTTATGTAACTGCACGACGGATGCTTCCCCCTATATGACAGGTTGCCGGGGGAATGATGCGTAATCTGCAGTCAATGCGTTTGGAACACAGGCAATAATATCTCCTTATTTGCAACAGCCTTCAATTGTTTGAAATACTAGACCCTCAGAAACAAATCCCACGAGTTCGGTCGCTTGCATCTCGATTTGGTCACCATGTTGTTATAGCAGGCCATTGTTGTGAAAAGGTTAGGGTAACTAACCGCTAAACACTTTTTAAAAGTTGATTAGTTTACCACCGGGCACACAGGATTAATTTACCACAGGCGGATGCTGGAATTACTCGCTAAACTGTTGTTGATCCTATCAACAACGTTCTATTAGCGGAATATCCATTACCATCGTCCGTCTTCACGAGCATGTTTGTCCAGCATATCCACGTACATCTCGGCCATTTCTCGATCGTCGCGGAAGTTGGCGTCAATGATGAGGAAGCAGAAGAATAGGGGCCATTCACACTCAATCCGCTCGAACGCCTCCAGCTCCCACGGCTCATAGTAAGGCCTGCACAGAACGCGCGAACGCGGCGAACCAAACACTGAGTCACACCTTCCCTACGCGAGCTCCGCCCTCCAAACCAATGTGGGGCCTTTTTACGACGATCGTGTTTCTTGGACTTCTTAAATACAAAAGGTTTTGCTAGTCCGTCTGCCCTTTACTCGAATCAGCAAGAAATGTTACCAGTCAACGTAGAGAACACCAACAAAAAGAAACTCCCTACTTCTAACAAGGTAGGAACCACGATTGTTGCCTTTGCTGAAACTTTGGCAACAACGTGGACTCTACCTCGTTCGAAGTTTATTTCACACAACAACAACACACAAAAAAACTCAACACAGAAACCACACCACCAACAACACACACCCACACACACACACACACACACACACACACACACACACACACACACCACACACACACACACACACACACACACACACACACACACACCACACACACACACACCACACGCACACCCACACACACACACACCACACACACACAACCACACACACACACACACACACACACACACTACATATATATATATATATATATTATATATATATATATATATATATAGAGAGAGAGAGAGAGAGTGAATGGAAGAGACAGACCGAGGGAGAATTAGACAGTAAAATGACTGCAAGATGGAGGGGCCCCGTTAGGGGACGATCCATAGGGAACGTTGGAGGTTAGGATTACTATTCTTATGGGCGAATAGGAGGGAAACGGAAGGGCGAGATAGGAAACGCCGAATTATTGTTGGTGGTATGAGAGAAAGAGGAGGGAGTGCAGCCAGAAAAAGCGGGTTGGCAACGGAGAGAGAAGGAAAGAGGAGAGGTGAGAGAAATCAAAAGTGTAGCTGAAGAGGGCACGATCGGGAGAGAGAAAGGATACGGAAAATACGGTAGCTGGATGGAACGCAGAAAAGAGTTCTTAGGTGTGAACCTAGAAGTCATTAGCAAGGCAGTTCAAGCTAAAGCCGCTGTGTGAGGCCGGTCGTCGCTAGGTAGTGGAGGAGCTGGGCGAAGACTTATCGCTGGATAGCCACAGGCCCCTTTGGAAAAAGCTACGTCCTCCGGTCCTTCCCCTCGGTCCTTTTTCCAAAGAGGCCTGTGGCCATCCAACGGCAAGTCTTCGCCCAGCTTCTCCACTACCTGGCGACGACCGGCCTCACACAGCGGCTAGAGCTTGAACTGTCTTGCTAAGACTGATGTGCACGAACTGACTCAGCCCTATATCTTATTCTTTCTTGTCTCTCCCTCTGTCGTTTCAACACTCTGCTCTATCCTTTCAATCTCCATCTAATTTCACCTTCCCCGCACTGGTTTTTAAGATGTATGCGGGTCAGCTCCTGCCGAGCCCAACATTGTCTTTAGGGGCACTTCATTTCGTCTTTCTTTTTCTCAAGACACAAACAAAAAGAACATTCGTATTTCCTTGTCAGGAATCGGATGGAAGCCATAGTAGTGTGTCGTGACATTCAAAGTGAATTTCGAACACGTGAAATTGTGGACAAATCAGTAGACTGCAATGGTGGGCAGCGTCTGTACCTGCGGGAGTCCTCGTGTGGAGTCTTGTACCCGTCACGCAGGAACCGCTTGCAGCCGTACCGGCCCTGAAGCTTTTCGATGATGGTGTTGCGTGTTAGCTCAATTAGGTCGGGGTCATCGATGGCAAACGCCGGAAAGCCCGCCACGGCGATCAACGCCCCATCCACCTCCTGCGCATCATTTACCCATTTTGCTGCCACTCAAGTTTATGCAAGATACTAGCAGATAGCAGTTAGCAGAGAACTTAGGGCCACAAACGAAAAAATTTTCTCAAACTGAAGTATGCTTACGTACTTTGAATGGGAAAGTGTATCGAATATTAGATTGTCTACTGATACTTCTCGTTTGCGATTTCATTTGTTTCTATGTCTTCTCTTTGCGTCTTTCTTGAGAGTTTCTTCGTCTTTTGTCGCGTATTACTCTAGACAGGCAGGCTGGATGCACTTCACGCTGCAAATTCCACCGCTGACGCGAAGCCACGTGCACCTGCCAGGGCACATACAAAAGGGTAATTCTTGTTCCACTCTTGCAGGGCGCCAGGTTGGCGCTGTAACTGACGTACCTGGCTGCTGCCTTGGCGAATGAGGCTTACATCCCACACGAACCCAATCTATTTTCCTTTATAGCGGCGACCATTCTGGCTCCATTTGTGTTAACGCCGACGCTGCCGACGACGAATACAGTCGCTTTTCGCAATTGGTAAAACAACTGAGCTTTCCAACTTAAAAATATGGGCTCACACCCGCAGGAAGACAAAAGCAAGGTAACCATGCGTGTTTGAAAGTTATCGTCCGTAGTTTCAACTCCCCCCACTTGTTTTACATTTATCCATTCGACTCTAGGCCACCCGTACACGCGTGCTTATCCTCTATTCCCTATTACTTATTACCGCAAAGCAGTATGTCTCACACCCCCAGTTCTCATTCCGGGGAAGCAGACTTCTCGCTGCTCCGGGCTCCTCCTCGCCACCGCGGACCCCTCTTTTACAAGGGTTATCGCAACGATTATTCCCCTCGCCACCACTGATGCCTCTTTCACAATTTGCGTAGTCGGCTGACAGCACCAGCAGCGAGTTATCAGTGATTCGCGGAGCACGAATGGTGCAAAGACGCCCGAAAGCTCGCCGCCACCACGCGCCGCCGCATGCCGAGAATGTAGCTGCGGCCGTTTCCGCTTCAATTCCAGTTCGCCCACTAGCTGCGGCGCCCCGTAGGGTTGAAATAAACTTGCCCCTGTTGGAACGCCGGCGTGGGCACGTTATCCCTGCGCGACCCGGATAAGGATGTAGCGGCTGAGAAAAATTTCAAACTACCTGTGTACGTTTTTGATAACCAAAATTTCATTAAACCATAAACAACTCGACATAAGTAGTTAATAAATTACGTCGTGTCCTATTCGTAGCACGCATCGTAACGACCACCGTTTCCTAGCCATTGTTACAAGAAAACGCATCCATATTGACCGAGCGGCAGTTCAGCTTTAATAAGCGTAATAGATTTGAAACAAAATCAGAACACCTATTGTCGCCGAGCATTTGGGTGTCAAAGGTTTCTTGAAGCTCATAGGTGTTTGAACCCACTTGAACCGCCGGCTTCACTTTGCCCTAGGGGGAAATGCGAGTGCTGGTTGGCGTTCAAGTGCGGGATGAAAGTAATAGCCTTAATAAAGTTTAAAATCGCTGTGTACAATTGTACACGCTGTCGAAGGATTATTTGTTTAGGAAAGCCTTCAGAAACATTGTCGTGTGCTCCCTCTCGACCACTGTATAGTCGCAAGATAAAAAGATCTTATCCGCTAAGTCTTCTCTCATTCGCCAGTGTATTTAGCTAATTAGGCGCATGCCTTGCTGGTTTGGACGATGGGTTGGACAAAACTTGGAGCCATAAAGGGTCAATTAAAAGAAGATCCACAATAATAGAAGATAATTTGGTGTACATTAAGGGCCAAAAGATTCGAGTGATCAGGGAACTAACGCGTGTAAGGACATTATAAAAGAAAAAGGACGTGACAGGCATTGTAACCGAAGAGATAACCGTTGTCATTAGGGAACAGAGTGATCCTAGAAGCAAGCGTTTGGCAGTGGGCGGAGAAGTGATGGAGATGAGATCAGATTTTGCGGGAACAATTCGTTTCAGTTACACAGGACCGGAAATTGGATAATGGGGAGGCCTTTCCCTGCAGGGACGTAGAGGCTGGTGAAGATATGATGGTGAGATGATGTTGGGTGAAGGATGGGGCATGCACACACAGCAGACTTTATGAGCTAGCGTGAAACCCGTTGGGGGTTTTAACTTGGCAGTTTCAGGCTCATGCGCCCAAAGCTGTCCCCCTCGTAGGTTCTGGCTGGATTGGTGTGTTCACAATAAAAAATACGACTGGGCACAAAGGGACACCAGTGTGTCCACTATATAGAGTCGAAGCCCTCGAGGTAACTCGCTATGACGGACCCTTTTGATAATGTGGCGGGCTTGCGCCCAACAGGAACGAGGGGTAATGCGCTGGGCTTGCATGCTGAATGCCTTTGACTTGGCGCTGAAATCAGCCCCCCCCGCCCCCACCCTGGCTGCAGTCCTCGAGAACAAGATGGCTGAGCTCGCCTAATGCAGTCTGCAATGCGCGCGACCACGGATACCCGCTGACCGACCCTTGCCACCTAACAGTTCCAGCTGGGTGTGTGAATCCGGCCTGCGGAGCGAATAGCGGCCCGCAAGGTATAGGCATTATCACTCCACTTGAGCTTTGGTGTTCGCAATTTCACTAAGCACGCCGTCATGGTGGTCCAGGTGCGGATGGGGGAGGGGGGAGAGGGGGGGGGGGCACGCGCAGATATAGGTTTCATGCCCTTACTGATGATATCTGCGTTGTGTGACGTGAGGTTCCTAATGCGACCGCCAGTGTCATCTGTGGTAGAGTGGATGGGCTGGCTTACACAACGGTAAGATGCCTACCACGCGGGAGGGAGAGACAGCTTACGCTTGTCCGCTCATCGGGTCTTTTCCAAATTTCATTCACGTAATTGGCTAGGAGTCTGCTCAGTCGTAAATTACAAACAAACGTGTTTTATTAACACGAAAATGTTTTATGGCCGGCTACACAAAGATTTCGGTGAAGTGATATCCGTCACGGAAGTGACGTCGCCAGAAAAAGTGCCATTGACGCGGCGGCGCCCGGTTTCGATCCCACGACTCTCTGGCCCAACGCGAGGTACGTGGCGCTCTTCCCACTGCGCTACGAACCGAGACGTGAGCATATGCTACGAATGCGCCTTATGTCCTTCCCTATGACTCATTCAGATGGTGCGCGCAGTTTAGCAGTGGCGAAGTGAAGTGGCTCATCATGACGCTAGTTAGCGTCGAAGTTGGCGCCTCGATGCCGACGCCTTCGTGTACGGGGGACGCATGTGAATTGAGGCACCCTCCCCTGTTTTTTGTTTTTTGTGTGTCGTTCTTCGCCTGGCGGGGTCAGGCTCGCGAACCCTTCGCACAAGAAGGAAATTCCTTTAACATTCAACTGCTCCTGCGAAGGCCCATTTCACTTTCGTGTTTTTTTCGATTCCTATGAAAGAGGGATATTTTTCGTGCACTCCTTGGAGGGCGTGCTGCTGTACAGGTCATCCTTCTTCACAGATTGGAAGGGCACTAAATTTTTGGTCAGTTTGAGTGGAGGACAGCATAAATTTGTCTCTGCCCAGAGTCTTCATTGCACAGATGGTTCACGGAGCATCTATAGTAACAGCTACGGGCTTTATGCCATGTAAGTAAGAATGATTGCGGAATCACAGCTACTATAAGATTCTCGATCAGTGAATGGATGCGATCGATGCGAAGTTCGGCAAGGGTAATTGCATTGTTATATATTCCAACTCTTGTAGTTGCGCTGGGCATAGAGAAAAACGGAGTTTTTACTCAACTTTGCCACTTTAAGCAGTCTACGGGAAATCTACTGTCCGCCTCGTAGACATTGGACTAGTGAAGTTAGTGTCTCAATACTTCCGGGTAAATCCGTAGTGAATTGCTCATCACTTCTAAAGACACAACAAAACTCGTGTCAGACGGTGTTCGTTCGACGTAATCATCAACCCCAACTGATGAAAATGAAGTTAGTAATATTTATTTGCAAGCAAGCGCAAATTGCCACAAAATGATGGGAATATTACGCGACAATAGGTTTGTACCAAATGTCCACAAAATGACGCTTTGCCCTGCCATAAAAAATTTAGTGCTGTCCTGCTCTGGGAAGAAGCTTGGCGCTGTCCAAGCACTGCACAAAACAACACACGTTTATTTGTAGTTTAAGGTGGCGCGTTTTCCCTGATCAGTTATCTGAATAACACACTGAAGAACTGGATCTTATTCTAGAAGAGAAACATGGGGTTGCGCGTTTCACCTTTCCGTAGTAGGCGTCGTACTATCTGTGCAACACACGAACCCAAACCGTTCGACGGATGATTGCAGAAAGGTCGCTTTGGGCTACGATACATGCATTAAATCTTCAACCAGCACAACTGAAGTGTCATGGGTGAGCTCATGAAGCCTAGCTGCGCGTGCACGTTCTCCCTCTCCCTTCAGCCCCACTCGTGCACGCATAAACCGGCAACCGATGATCTGCGCGCGCTTAGACAGGAAAGACACCGGCAAAAATGTCACTCTGAAAGCCCTTCAATCTTAGCGAGAATTATTGGCGCATCTACTCGACGAGATGAAACTTGAGGTGGCAACGGCAGCGGCGGCATGATCTGCAGCCGCGGCGCTCCGTGCGCTGTTTTCGTGTGAGACTTTCGCCTCTTTCCTCAGCCTCCCAATTACTATGCAGGGCCTCAGGCATATGTCTAAACAAAGTCGTTTATTAATTCTCCGCCCATTCGCTATTCTCTGCCTCCCCGATGGCCCTTCAATTGCCGCTGTCATTCCTCCGAGCGAACGACATGCTACCGTTCTATAGCTAATTAAAAAGTGAAGCTGGTGTTAAACTGCTCTAGCAAGTTATCAACCGATTGCATACTTGTGAAATAGGCATCGGCGGTGACAAAAAGGAGCGGGAGCACCAGTGCCTTGTAAAGCGGCTTCACCTGAATGAAAACAGTGAGGGATGAGTCATATACAGCTTCGCTGTAAAACTGTCCCGGACGGATGGCGCCTGCCCGACAGATGAGCCTACACTTCAATGTTCTGCCAACTTTCCAACTGCCTGACTCAAAGCTCACCCGGTCCTCTTCCCATCAGTAAACATGGGCTTACATGCCCGATGAGGCGCACCCGTACCTTGGAGTTGGACTCCCTGGGCAGCATGGAGGTGAGCACGGCGTCGCACTTCTGCCTCTCGTCTGACAGGACGTGTATGGTGGAGGCCGGTCCCCCGCGGCCCCCCGAACAGGTCCAGCTGGCAGAGGGCCTGCATGGCCGCCTTGGCCATGCCCACCGAGCTTGGCGTTAAGCTCGCGGATGCCCCGGTTCGTCTCTCAACCGCGCTCCCACATGCCGAAGTCGGGAATGCAGTACGCGCTCTCGATGTAGAACCACAGGTTCTGCACGAAGGCCACTTCGTCCAGGTTGTAGATCACCTGTTGTGCGCACGCAGCAAGAAACAGGCACGAGGGGAAACTTCACTTCCTGCGGTGGCCAGGCAAGGTCACGAGCACTTGGCCCAGGTCAAGCTACCGCCATCTGGCACGGGAGGGAAACTTGCAAAACCGCCGCCATCAGGTATCCCCCGCATAGACCAAACGCGGCCTAGCCCGGAGTGATCCGTTTATCAAGGCTTCCATTAGGTTCCGCTATTATTTCCTTTACCGTCACACCTGCGAAACATGTAGTCGTGTTCACCTGGTCGCTCGCCCGCATCCCCCGGAATGTGTATTTTGCCTCCTATATGTTCTTGCTCCGTGCCTGCGCTGATGCTCAAAAGAAAATACATGCTCACACTGAGCTCCCTTAACTAAACCTTTTTGAGCCAAAAGGGTGTAGCATAAGGGGAGAAGGGTGCTAGGAGCAGATTACGCTCTTTTTCTTAAATCGCAACACCTTTTCCCTAGCTCTACATTTATCAACTTCAACACCCTTGGTTTTTCTTAGGGTGGTAAAGGGTGTGGGAAAGGTTTTCAGCTCTTCATTGAATAAGGTCATGCATGTATGTACTGTAATGAACGAGACATCGCCTGATACCCTCCTCTACTCGTAAGAAGTGTTCGAAAGCAAAGAAACAATTGTTCGTCGGCAATGATCGCTCGTTTCCATACACGGTACGCCCCATGCCGCAAGTTCAGCCTTGGCACGTGAAATATCAATTTGAACCTTAAAAAAAACTATAGTCATGTGGCGAAAAAGGGTGCTGATCGACTGCAACACGCTTGGCTTTCTGTAGGGTGTTGAAACGATGTGAAATAGGTGTTCAGTTGCAAAAAAGAACAGCGCAGGTGCGGGTCCACCTAGTTTCTTCCGGTGTAGCTAATTTTGCAACCTTGCTAGGCTTTGCGATGTTCTTGCTGAGCTAGGATAAGTGCTGAGGGGTGAGGCCAAGATTTACCGGATTTTACAAGGCTGTACCAGTGTGTACTCCACACTGACAGCGGATTCAAGGGGGAAACAAGCGAGGTCGACCCCCGGCTATGCTGTTTCTCCTGGCTTTCACCACCATTGCAAGCTGCCTCATTTTTTTTCGTTTAGAATCCCCAAAAGCCTAGTACCCGTGAAATGATATCGCAAGAGTGCGTATACGCTGGCGCCTTCTGTGATCCGCACTCGGACAGGTTCGAAATACGGCTTCGCTGTTGTAATACTTTATCTGCGGTGGTGCATCGTTTTACGGGGAGGCAGTCCTGTATTTTTTTGTTAATGCCACCGAACCTAGTTCAAGCTTAAACAGCTCCACATGAAATAAATTATGCCAATCTGTACTGTGTGAAACATCATGAGGTACAAAACATAGTCCGCTTATAGAAAATGTTCTGTCTACCCGTGTTAACGGGTATGAAATACCTCCAAATTTGGAGGTCTCTTACACCCTTTTTCTCAGTTGCCGGCATTTTCTTAAAACCTTTTTCTCACACCCTTTTTTTACACCCTTTTTCTTAGCTTCCAGCACCATAATTTGTAGCCTTACACTGTTTCGGGAAAATGGTGTTGAAATAACGAACACTATTCTTGAAGGGTGTTAAGGCGGGGAATATTTGGCATTGAATAAAATTCCGACTTATTGAACATAATTACTACCTCGCTATTAAAACGTTTTTGCAAGTCCGCATGCTGAATGGTATATTCTTACATTAAAATGCATAATTGTGAAATTACCGCTAAAATATATTATTTTTGCGACAAGCCCACCGACACTATTGAGGACTTTCCTCTGCTGGCTATAAAAGCAAGAACAGCAGATGTATTTCCAAATGTACTCGCTATTCCTATGCATCCCGTTGGATTTTTCGCTCAATTCATTTGATGGTCAAGTGTGATGTGTACGTGTTTAATGTGTCTGTCATGCTGCGCTCTTGGCCCATCCACATCAACACGCGTAGCTCCGCTGCCTACATCTTTATTTCAGGGTGTTGAGAAAACCTACACCATTTTTTAGCGTGTTCACACGAACACCCATTTTCATCCTTACACCCTTGTTTAGTCAAAACACCTTTTAAGGGTGTTCGCCATGGAACAAGATTCTTACACCCTCTTCTGCCAAAAAAAGTGTTAGAAAGCTTAGTGCGTAGGCCTAACAGCTCGTCTCGTTCGTGTATTTACGTAGTTACAGTCAAGCATTATGTACACTCAAATACACCCAGCGGTAAGTATGTTGCCCTTAGAAATCCTGCGTGGGGGCAGTTTGCAATGGGAATACGTAGAAACAAAACGGAGGTTTTTGGCTCGTGGTGGGCTCCTCAACAAACTATCCCTATTGTAAGCCATTTGCAAAACCGTGAACAGGGGGATATGTGGGAGTATGCGCTCAGTGTGACTAGCAGGGAGCCGAAAAGGTGGGTATGATCACGTGAATTTTGTAGCATGCGTACATTTACCAGCAATACATTAATAATCTTTTCGTACTTTCAGACAAAATTTCAGCCGCCCATCAGATGTCCAGCGGAATATTAGAACCCTGCTTGAGCTGTTAACTGCACTATACTCTTTATATGCAGTCTGGTTATCTATAGGAACTCATTAGGATATTTGCAGCGGAGCAACCTGACACGCCACACATTTCTTGTTTGGGGCCAAGGTGGCGCACATCCATATTTTACATAGAAACAGAATAAAAGGGTATAATCACCATGCTCTATCTGCACAGTAATATAGCTCTAGTGTTCTTATTAGACGCGATATGCGCTCCTCCATATCAAGCATAAGAAGGAACGGGTGACAAGCTGACTGCACACGGAGGGGAGAACGAGCCTCCGGCGCTCACCTGTACTCCCCCAGCGGTGAGCTGGGCCAAGACGAGCAGAAAAACGGAGGTGGCGTCGATCTGCAGGTGGCCATAGTCGTTGTCTCCAACGCAGGTCTGCCCCGTGGAAACGTCGTACTTGGCGTGAAGGCTGTCGGTGCCAGACTGGCTCTCCTGCGACGAGGCGCAAAAGGCGATATGTGGCAACGGCTTCGCACGAAGCGCGCTGTCTCCTCAGAGGGCATCTAACGTATGCCCGCTTGATTTATAAATATTCACGTTGAAATGCCAGCAATATGAGCAGACGGTATGTTAGCTGTGCTTGTCTTCCGGATAAAGACTTATGGAAATGGTACAATGTTGTTCCCGCAAGGCTCACAAAACAATCGAATAAATCATTCACGTTTAAGCATTATAGGCGACCGGAATGGGTTTGCAATTAGCGTAGCAGTTCTGGGGTGGGTAAAGTAACTACTTCCTAGCAGACTTCGACAACTGTGGTCAAAATGATTTTACACTCCAAAAAAATTACTGTTCCGCCGTGTTTAGAACCTGTCAGGACAGTTGGTATCAATGTGGCGTTGACTCAGGCAAGCAAATCTATTTTTGGAGACCGTTTTGCGTCGGTTTTAACACGATTGGATCCCCCTATACTGAGCCCGAACAAAAGACCCTCGAGGGCACTGTAACAAAAATAACATAGTGTTGACATTTAGAACAATTATCCATGCTTTGAAAAACATGATATAGTATTTCTGCACTCACAGTGAAAATATGCCCTTCGTAAAAATGTGTCTAGAGTATCTTTATACTCCAAAAGCAATGCCATTCACCTTGCAGAGCCTCTGAGCCAGCAGGGAACAGGATACAATGCCCAAGATGGTCAACCCTATGCCACGAAGGTTATCTGATATAACAGAGGTAATCTACATACAAGACCCCTGTTGTCGATACGGACAGCAGCCACGAGAATTTTGTCAAGCGAGTCTACCAACCTCACAAAAAACTGATCTGCTGCGCAGCTCCTGATTATATAAACGGAAGCTAACTTCCTCGACCTAAACGGGAGCTCAAATCATGAAAGCCTTGTTGCTTAGACTAAACCTCTTATGGACACAAAAACACTGCTTGCGAACTCAAGTATACCTGAAATTGGTTACGATTCATCGCAGCGTCAGTGTTGATGTGTGTTCATGTGGGCATGCAACAAAATAAATGAAGTAAATTGCTTAAACACGTCGTACGCATTGTGGTATCCTATATTATGGCCTTTTGCAACCGCATTGTTTTACTAGTTTATGTATAAGTAAGGAACCTTCGCAGCAGCGCACGACTGAACAGGGACGTTCAGACTAGGAGTTCAGAATTTTTCCTTCACTTATTTATTGTGGACTCAATAAAAAACAAAACCGAAATGGGATCATACTTAGTAAGTCAACATAGCAAGTATTGAGCTGCATCATGCCAAAGTGCCTGCGGTGTTTTTTAGCTGGCTGATGTGTCTGACTATAGCCCATAATTTTTTCTCATTAGCACATATTTCTCTATAATCCTAGATGTGCTGCTCCAAGAACCACACTGCACTGAATTCGCATGAATACCCACTAGGCTGAGCCTAAGGGTGCTTCTACGGTTTGACCATGGAGGTCGTCACACTGCGGGCACTCCCCACGAGGCTGACGCGGAGACGTCGGCCGTCCACCTCCGGAGGGGCCACTGACAATTAAGGTACGTGCACACTAGCGTCGCCGTGCCGTGCCGTGCGCACTTGTGGATGACGCGCTAGTCACGTGCCGCGCCAACCCATTCCCGCTGCCCCGCCGGAGAGCTCTCGCTCGAAAGTTCTCCCCCAGAATAGCTGTACCACGTGACCACCGCGGCGGCGAGTTGACGCGGTCTTCACCGACCGCGCGGCGCCACGCCGCTGACGGCCGTCGGCAGGGCGGCACGGCAAGTTTGACGCTAGTGTGCACGTAGCTTTAGGCCGGCTCGACACGCGGCACTTAAGGACACGAGCAGGGTAGTGTCCGGCCTGAGACAAAAAGGAGCCGCTTTCTTCGACTGTTGGGTGGAGGTCACCCAGTATGCACGTTCTCCTAACGCCCCTTGCTCGGTCGGTGAGTATTCTACCCGGCATTGCTGTTTCTTTAACATTTCAGCTTCCCTGGAATTTATGCAGCGCCCTTCAAGTGGAAGGCGGTCTTTTGCTTTCGAACTCACTGCAGGCCTCGGGTAAGAACCCGCGGCGCCGGCTAGACCCCGGCAAGCTTCTAAGCCCCACTGCGGGCTACTTCTATTGTCTTGTACACACCCTGTAAATATTCCTGTACATAAACTGTACGCGGTTTGGACACTGGAGTCTGCCTCGTCCCAAACGGCTACACGTGACACAGCGGCGCAATCCTGGAGAAGGAGAAGTCATGACCTTGGCTGCGTCTAATCTCACGGCACCCGTGAGAATTACTTCCGGGACATTCTCACGCCAGTTTCCGCAAAAGCTGGCTGGCCTAAAATTTCATGAATAATATTACGTCCCACTCATAACCTAACGTAACATAACCTCACCGAACCTAACGTAACCTAAAAGAATGTGTCATAACATACTCAAATCCGGCAAAACTGCCACAAACCTAATCTAACCCATCCCAACGACACGGAACACAACCTATCATAAACTCAATTCAACCCATTCTAGAAGTCCTGCGCGTCGATCTCTTGATATAGTAAACACCAGAGTAAGAAAAAGATTTCAAAAATCACGATGACCGAAGGATTCCTAAAGCTAAACAAAACATTGCAATGTCGGACTCGAACCTGAGCCTTGTTTAAAACCAAGTACTATACCAAAGCGCTACAGGGGCAGCTGCAAACACGGCTTTTTAGGGAATATTTATCCCATAGAGCTTCGTGGTAGCGTCCTTAGCGAAATGAGAGGCAACTGCTGTGAGAAATTTCTGACGGTAGTTCTCAGGGTTGCCGTGATAATAGACACTACCCCTGAAATTTGCTGTGCTGTTTGGATCTCGCCTGCGGCGGCGGTATTTCTGATAGAAGTGAAATATTGAAATGCTCGGAGACATCGGAGGACGTTAAAGATCCTTAGGGGTTCTAAATTACTCTGCAGCCCTCCACTACTGGGAACTCACAGACTAGGTGAATCGTCCATGGCGATAAACTATCCATATTTGATTTAGTCCACACATCCTAACACAAGAATGCGGTAGATAACGCGCACTACTCGCCACCCCCGCCAAAAATAAATATAAAAGAAAAACGCCGGAGGGACTTGGGAAGATATCTGTCTTAGTAAAGGGCTACGCTGTAAAGTTGGCTGCCTTGGCTGACGACTGACTTTATACGCACGACGTCGTGTGGTCTGGCGGAAGCCACTATACGCACGACGTGAGTGACGCGCCCAACGGGCAGCCAAGCAACCGGCGCCGCGTGTTTCCAAGCGGCCTCTATCGCCCTTTCCGTAGCACCATGGGTCGCGAAGCCGATGGTTCAAATGACAACCGTACAACGCTCCTCGAAATGGGTTTTCGTTTAGCTTTTGCGCTCCGTATCGCAATAAAAAAAAAGCACAGCTGATGGTATGGATGCAAAGCACGACATAGAACCGGATAATGCATTTATTTCACCTACGATTGCAGCTATGCGACTTATTTAACATGCTCTGTGCCACATTACGTCCTTGACAAACCGACCATATTCCCAATTACCGATGGGAAATTTGGGGCTCTTAAATAACGTTCAGCTCCCTAAAAATAACCTAGGTTATAATTTTCACTCATTTTTTATCTCGGCTTAAAATCTGCATAGTCAATGCAGTTCAGAAGCGCTCGGGTTGCGATCGCATCGAACCCTAACGGATGGCGGTGCTCTTATCCAGCCTCCGAATTAATACTGCGGGGTGGAAGCACCTGTCCTATATTTAGAATTAACACGTATATGGAGGATTACGTTGACCGATAGCTTAAACAATGTGGCAAATTGTTCTACTCATGCGCGTTAAGAAAGTTACAGGTTCAAATTCAGTTGCAACAAATTATTAAAAAACGAAGTCAGATGCAGCCCCATTTCATTTTATTCTTAAACGGATTTCAGTGACCACATGCAAGCCAATTTTCACCATTTAGAAATGAATACCCACGACATTTCATTTCAAGCACATCCACATGTGTGGAGCAATACTAACAGCTTTCATGTTTGCTTTGGTCATTAGCCATTTACGTACACTAAAAGACTGAACGCCAAGAACTGCTTGGTTTATGTATACGTCGTGAAGGAACTTCCTTCATGTGCGAAGGTTTCGCGAGCCTGACCCCCCTCGACGATATGACGCCGGCACGCAAGAAACAGAAAGAAGCAGTTTATTCCGGACAATAAAACAAAACGGCATGCGTAGAAGTATCAGCGTGTAACATAACAGTCATGCCGAGCACCGCGACACTCAACAACAAAAAGCTGCACCGATCGTTTCTGAAAATAATAGGGCGGTTTAATTAACACTCACGGCGATTTCCGCGTCTATTGTCCGATTCTGTTATCGTGATGTCAGAGTCTGTTGTCGCGTTTGTGTACTTCAGTTTCGTTTGCAGTCGTTCAAGTCGTACACTTAGCCGCGAAATGGACGACGTCCACTGTTTTTGTAGCTTTCACTACGAAAAAGGCGTTGTTCCAGAGCTGAAATTCTCAATGACGGGATCGAAATCGCTAAAGCAACTAAATCGTGCCCCAGCTTCGAATGCCATGCCGCCTCCGTCGAAGCCGCCAAGGGGCTTGGGGAACCCGCCAACCCGTGTGATGAGGGCGCTTTCAGTTTTCAGCAACTGCCGCGTTGGCGCCATAGTCGCGTCGTGCGTATAATGGCTTCCGCCAGACTACACGACGTCGTGCGTATAAAGTCAGTCTTGCCTGACGGCTACACGCTATCACGGGCCGCTAAACAATAAATTAGACCCTAACTTTTCCAGGTGGCACTAAGTAAATTATATGGAAGCAGCATTCAAAAGCATTCTGTTCTAAAAAAAAAGTGTGAATACCAGCAAATATCGCAATCACCCTGGTTAGGCCCAGAAAAGGCTTGGGATGAGTAAAAATTTGTTTGCGAAAGTGGCAGGGGCCACACATCTTGTTGGCAGTCCGTCGAGAGCTTTAATGTTACCAGCATAAATGATACTATCTTATTTCAAAAGCAGGGAAACTAAGCACTTCATTGTGCAGATAGGCTTCGGATAACGGCAAAATTACTCGAAATGTGGAAACCATGCTTTCAAGAGTTGCGGGGTCCATCGCTAACCTTGAATCGCTCCAGCTTGTCTTTTTGCAGCATCATGGCTTTGAGTAGACCGCGCATGAGCTTGACAGCGCGGTGCTCGAGCTCGTATGCCTTGGCCCGGTCCTCGTCGATGTCGGCGTGCTTCTTGTACGCCATGGACAGGCCCCACATGGCGTACACGCAGTACACGTTGTCTCGGACCCAGGCGTGGTGGCCGCCGCACCTGTACCCCGGTATCAGGCCGCTCACGGGGTCCTGGGAGTCCACCACGGTGGCGTACAGCAGCTGCTCGTAGTGGTCCAGGCGGTCTGTAGAAACGCGCTTGAGGCGGCGGGCCATGTCGGTTTGCGAACTATGGCGTTCTCAAGATAAAAATTCGCCGGAGGAGGCTTCGCGCAAGTCCGCTCGAAGGAAGAGACGGTGAAGCGAATCTTTTCCTGCAGGAGGTCAGCCGAATATCTGGTGCTCGTGCTCAGCTGGAACGCCCTGCGCGAGGTGATGACGAGGTATGAAGACGACGATCGGGATGATGATGATGGCGGTGACGTCCATGTGCTCTGTGAATTTAAAACGCAGTAAAGATAGTGGCAATATCCAAAGCTGAGAAGTCTTTCTTACTGCCGTTTTAGCGGGTAAGCAACAATTAACGCACAGAAAAAGGGAATGTAGGTGCTCTTAAGTAGGTTATTTGAGCTCTGTTGTTTCGATTATTTGATTTCGAACTATGATGAGTCAAAGGATTTGTGAGAGTGATGCATTTACGTACTGTTAAAAAAAGCGTAGCGAGAAAGGTTTTTCAGGGGGTGCAATACCCCGCCGGTGGAAAAATTTAAGATAGATAGTCTGTGCCCAAACAATATCTCATTCTCATTTCTACATCTAAATTTTTAAATGATGTGCGTCAAAAACATGGGCGTTAAAAAAAGGCCGAAAGGAGGCAGGGATGCGCCGTTTATAAAAATTCGGGGGTATGCGGACACCAACCCCACCCCCCCCCTCCCACCCCCCTCCCGCTGGCTACGCCCTTGACTGTTTTAGACCTCTCCGGCGTCATTTTTAAGCTAACGCGGATAGACGTCCACTCTCGAAGCACTGTGTTTCGAACTGAAGTATCGGTGGACGCGTCTCTCCTCCTAAAAATGGTGCACCCCTCCGTCTAACGACGACGATTGTTGAACGTGGATCTTTTTTGTTGGCCGATCGGTTGGATCATCGGTTGGCCAATCCCACACTGCGAGTATGTGGTACTCTAGAGGTATACCTTGTTTTTCTAGAATAACCGCATTATCTTTCGGGTATGCACTACGTAGGCCTAAAATTCGGGTTTGAGGCATGGAGGAAGAAAATTTTAGGAGGGAGCATGACGTCAGGCGGCCAAGATTTGGCAAGCCAGCCTCCTCTGACGTCGAATTCTCCTCTTCTCGGGCTCCTACCGGAAGATGCACCACTCTTAGGCCCGCGGTAGCATTTAGTGGCTCCGGCTGGCTGCCGGTGGAGGTGGAGGCGAGTGGCGTTGTCGAAGGCAGTACGAGATTTTTCGCCAGCGTTGCGCTCCCACCCTCGTATCGTGGAAGTACTGTCGCTGTTCAAAGCGACACGAGACGTAGATCCCATGCTCAGGAAGCACCTTCACGAGCTGCGAGACGAATTTGACGCTTACCGCTGGAACCAGGACCGGCTTTGCTCGAACGCACCGCTGTAAACATTCACAAGCACGGAGCGGCCTACGGGTGCGTGGTGTTTGCCAGGTGTGCTTCGACGATTGCGTTTGGACTTCTGCTGGGAGTTATCGCGCCATCTTCCTTTTACGTCATAGCGCTGTAACGAATGTCCCATCTGCTGAGAGGTGATGCGAAAGCTTTGGTTTCGCTCGCGTGCGCATTTGCATACGTTGGCCTTATCGGTGCTCCGGCATGGTAGCACGTTGTACGTGCCACAATTGTCGTGAAGACGTCTGTGTTGCGTTGCTGTTTCCTTCAGTGCATCAGAAAACAAAAGGTGCAGAACCACTGATGTTGGGTGCGGGCGTGGGAAGAACGGATCATTTTCCGCCTCGCATCGCCGGCAGAACGCGGGCTGGTTGTCCGAGAACTGCTCAATCCGTGCGATAGGTGTATGGGCAACGAACGTTAAATTACGCCTGGGAGTTGAAAAGATAAAATGACCAGAACCAAGAAAGTTAGGTGTGTTTTGTGAAATAAAATGTAAGGCACCGATGTAGTACTCTGTCATTTCAACTTTTGCACAGCAGCAGAACAGAACACTTCGACTGCGGCGTGAACTTCGTCGGATCCCAAAGCTCAATCAATATAAAGATGTTTTCCGTCTCTCTCGTTTGACCACTTTGCCTGCACGATCAGCCCGCTGCGCGTTTAGGGTTGCAGGCTGCGCTGCGCGCAACGCCCGGCCGGGGAGTCTTCGCCGAAACCCGAATGGCGGCCCGGCAACCGAACGGACCGACGCACGCAGCGCGGACAGCCAGCCGCATGAGGCGCAAAAAACTACCGCTTGCCTGTCACGTGAGGGGGGCAGCTCCTATGAGTTTTTCCTTTTTATTTTTTATGACTAGGCTTCAAGATTGTCACGTGACGCTCCCTCCTAAACTTTTTTTTCCTCCATGGTTTGAGGTCTACGGCGCGAACCGCTATACCTGCTGCTTGGCATACATTGAGTACTTTTTCGTGTGGGTGCCGGTTTCGGATATTAAACATCAAAATGTGACGTTGGGTGTAATATCCTCAACTCGAAATGCAACGTTCGGCCTCACGTCCAGCGGCCAACGGCCTTACCCCGTGCAGACCACGTCATTCTCTTCGTACGTCGAGCTCTGTGCACCGTTTCGACAATGTCGAAAAGGGGCAGTGGGACAGACGCCGGCTTCATGAAGCGAAAGATCGAGGTTCGATTATGACACTATGAGTGCTTTTAGCAACGAAAATGTTGATCAAATCGTGCGTGTATGGCGTTTGCAGTTAAAAATACCACGTTCGTCAAGCTACGCATAGCCTCTTAGGGAGGTTGGCAATATTGACCAAAAAAGTGTGATTGATCCTTCTTAAATAGGAAAAGGTAAAACACGAAAGTGAAATGTGCCTTCACATAACCATTTGAATGTTTATTCTGCATCGATATGAACTTGCACATCGCTATTTATATTCCGTCAGTATGCCACCGTTAGACGCATCAACAAGGCACTTGATTACACAGCCGCAGCATTGCGTAAATCCGATTGAAACCCCAGGTGCTTGCAAACCGTGCGAACGAAACCATACGGGTTGTCAGCGAATGGTTTGGGCAAGTCACGGTCCGCTACAGCGAAAGGAGCATGATTTGCGGGTAGGCAGCAGTTTTGTGGGTGTGCTTGGCGAGCGACGTCCTGATGGCGAGCTATGCCCTGCTGGCGGGACGCTTCCGCAAAGTGCGACCACATTGGTCCTCCTCCGTGGCATGTACGCCAGACGCTCGCGCTTACGCCAGACGCTTACAAGCTCAGTTTGTGGAACGCGGCGGCGCCGTTCCACAAGCTGAGCAGCGTTCTACATAGACGGCGGACGGATAAACACAGCAGCTTCTGCTGCTATACACTGCCCTATCGAGGCGCCAACTATCGGCGCTCATTAGCGTCATGACGCCCTACTTCGCTTCACCTCTCCTAGACGGCAGCACCATCTGAATGGAGGAGTTAGAGGGAATGACATAAGGGGCGTTCGTACAGCTGTCCAAGCATGACTGAATGGCTCAATTGGCAGAGCGCTTCACAGCTCGCGTTGCGGCCAGACTGACCGTGGCTCCAATCCCAGCGCCACCACCCCAATGAAACTATTCCCTGGTGATGTGATTTCCGCGATGGATATGACGTCGGTGAGGTTTGTGTACCCCGGCATAGAACACTTTCGTGTTTAAAATGGAGTGGAGTGGATGAAACTTTATTAAGACGAGCTTCAGGCGGTAATGGTTGGGCGCCCGCCTGGTGGGGGGTCTCCTCTAGTCCGGGAAACCCTGGTCCGCGCTGGCTGCCCTAGCCCTCTCCACCAGGCTACGCTGGACTGAGAGGTCGGGGCTGGCCAGCTGGCCCGCCCACTGCTCGTTGTCAGGTTCGGGACAATAATAATAAATACAAGTATAAATTGTGAACTAGACTATGTTTATGACACCCAAAACCCACACCAAACTACACACAATAGAGTAAACAAACTAAGGAACACTGGAGAACAAAAGAACAGCAGGGCAAATGCTAAAGAGATCAAGCAATAACGAAAGAGTCAAAGTCAGGGAATGTAGGGAAAAAGCACAGTTCGAATTTTCGGGAAAGTGTTCAAGGTGAACGACAAGGTCACGGTAGGTGTTCGCTGCGGGAACGGGGTTATCCTACCTCACGTCCCAGAGGCGCTGTCGTGGTGAAGCGGTGTTGCAAGGTCTAGCGGATGTCGTGGCCGTGTGGTCGAGCGCGCTCCCAGCTCCCGTTGCAGAGGGGCCAACGCACCTGTCTTGGAACGTCGCTGCCTTCTGCCGATGTCCGAAGAGACAACTTGCTTGCGGGAGAGGGCGTCAGGAGTTCCGTTGTGAAGGACCTTTTGGACGTGGCCCGGGTCAGGGCACCCGGCCGCCAGCGTTCCGGTCTCTCTTCACTCTCCGTCTTCTTCTTCTCTGGCTCCCCTCTGCCACCAGCCGCTGTCGCTGGCCGCTTCCGATTGGCCCGGGTCCGGCGCAAGCTCGTGCTCTAATCTCGAGCGCTCATCGCCGTAGCCTGGGCAATGACCTTGGAGTCGCGTGCCCTGCGTCGTCTTCTTTGCCATCTTGTTGCTGAGTTTCAAGTGTTTTCTTCTTGGAGTAATGTTTCCCATGGTCATGTGATTTCTCCGCACGACATCGAACGTTGGGTGAGAATTGGGGGTAAGGGATGGGGTTTTCTGACACTCCCATACCATGTGGTACAGGGTGCCGGTTGGGGACAGAAATTACACGTAGAGTAGTAGAGGGTGGGGTACATGGCATGGAGGATAATGGGGTGAGGATAGGAATTTGTCTGAAGTCGGCGAAAGGCAGTCGCCTCTGCTCTGGATGAATGGGGATGTGGTGGCGGGAAGCGTCGTCGTTCGTGGCGGTAATGGGTGAGGATGTCCGCGTATGAATTAAGAGTTGCGGACTTGGGAGAGCGAAGGCGCTGCGTGACTTCGCCTTCTTGAGAAACGGCCCGGTGTGTATGAACACGGGCAGCGGAGTGTGCCGCCTCGTTCCCCTCGAAGGACTCGTGTCCAAGGGTCCAGATGATGTGCATTTCCGGGAGATGGCGCACACTTCGCAGAATTTTTAAGGCTGTGGGTGTTATTCGACCGAGCAGGAAGTTGCGGAAGGCGGCTTGCGAGTCTGTCATTATAGTGAGGTATTCGTTTCCAGTGGTGGCGGCTAGAGCGATGGCAAGTTCTTCTGCTGCCTCAGTAGATGTCGTGTGTACTGTAGCGGCCGTCAGTTCTGCACCGTTGGCGTCGGTTACACACTCACGGCATGGGCGGGTTGTTGGTGGTATGGAGAGGCATCCGTGTAACGAGTACAGGGAGAGTTGGGGAAGCGTTTTCTAAGGGCTCGTATCCGGGCTTCTTGGCGTGCCTTGTTATAGATGGGGTGCATATTCTCTGAAATTGTGTGCGACTTTGACGTACTGCCGGATGGTTGAGGGATGCGTTGCCTCTGTTCGCATTTTGGGAGAGGCCTGTGCCTGAGCCGGGTAAGTGTAGCCCTGCCGGTTGGCGTGAGCTTAAGTTGCGTGAATTGTGAGATGTGATGAGCTTCTTCCATTTCCTCCCACATATTATGGACGCCGAGCTACAGAAGTTTTCTTGTTGCTGTTTTTGGAGGCAGTCCAAAGGCGGCCTTGTAGGCTTGGTGTATGGCGATGTTTAGCTTTTCTTTCTCTGCAGGTTTCAGGGCCAAATACAGTGTCCCGTACGTAACCCAGGCTAATAATAAGGGCGTGAATGATGCGCAGGGTGTCAGCTTCTTGTAGCCCAATCGTTGATGGGATATCCTGCGGATGAGGTGAATGAGCTGGTTAAGAGTCCGTTGCAAGGGAAGGATAGTCTGGGCGCCTGAGCCATCTTTTGGTATGGTGAGGCCTAATATGCATAGGTGTGGGACATTGGGGACGGGTTGCTCATTAATGGTAAGGTCTGGATCTGGTATGGGATCTGGACGCTTCCTATATGTTCTTTTGCGCAGGGTTAGAAGGGGAGATTTTTCTGGTGCACACTCGAGTCCTCGGGCTTTCAGGTATTGTTGGGTGACCTGAATGGTGCTTGAGGGCATCTTGCTGGTCGCGCGGAGATCCAGTGGGGACCCAGAGCGTTAGGCCATCCGCGTATATTGCGTGGCGAAGGATCGGGATGGCTTTTAGTAGGTATGGCAAGTCTTTCATTATGAGGTTGAATAGTATTGGGGATACTACCGACCCTTGCGGAGTGCCCTTTGGCAGGGTTTTAAATGCGTCGGATCGACGGTGCCCGACGCCCACTGTTGCTGTGCGCTGGGTTAGAAAGGAGACAAAGTATTGGAAGGTGCGCTCGCCACAGTTTGTAGATGCAAGGCCTTGAAGAACGGCTTGGTGAGAAACGTTGTCAAATGCCCCCTTAATGTCTAGGGCCAAGATTAACCGCTTGCTTTGGCTATTAAGGTCGTCCAGCACTTCCTCCTTAAGCTGAAGTAGTATGTCTTGAATTGACAGATGTGGGCGGAAGCCGTACATCGTGTCAGAGAAGTAGCCATTGTCTTCAACGTGGGGCGAGAGGTGGTTGTGAACCAGGTGTACAAACTATTTGCCGACACATGAAGTCAGAGAAATGGGCCTCAGATTATTGGGGTTCAAGGGTTTGCCGGGCTTGGGGATGAAAGTGGCGTCTGCGTGTTTCCACTGTGGGGGCAAGGAACCCGCCAGCCAGCACTCATTGATGTAGACTAGGAGATTTTCTCGGACGGCATGGTCGAGGTTTCGCAATAATTTGTTAGGTATTTTGTCTCGACTCGGAGTGGTGTTTCGGGTGAGGTTGTACACTGCCGCCTCGATTTCAGTAACCGCGGCGGGCATGTCCAAAAGCCAAACTGTCTCACTTACTTCGGGTTACCCAGAAGTGTCGCTTGAGATATTCCTTCAAGACGATTAATATGTGTGCCAGAAGGGTAAATCAAAACGCGTGTTATGGTTTTCCCTCCTTTCGCTCGAAGGCCGTTCGATAGAAGTACGGCGATCGGCTGCACTGCCGGCGGCTATGGGACGAGACTTCCCCGGTGACGGGCTACTTATGCAGCAGCTTTCTCATTTCCGCCCACGCGCTCGCTATTACCCGGAGCTGGAGCCAGAAGCGCCGGCTGCAGAGTAATGTCGTTTACAGAGAATCCCGGGGTGTTGTATCGTGTGGCAGTGCGGTACTGTTGTTTTTACCGCTTCCCGTGAACAACAAAAGAAAACAAAAACACGCCCAAGTCGTAAAGAGCTATTGTTTGCGGTTCGAAGCGTGCATAATGATCAGTGCTTCTCTGTCGTGTGCATACGTGAACGAAAGTAGCCTTTCGCTCAAGAGCCCTGGGCGCTGTGGTTCGTTGTCTTCTACGGGGCCAGTCTGCTAACTGGCCTAAACTTCGGCCCCCTTCTTTTGCATAATTAATAGTAAACACACTTGCTACGATGCAGAAACTTGCGGAAGCCGGTAACCGAAGGACTTTAAGCGACAGGATGCAAAGAAAGGGGTCATATGGTCGCACGGGAAGAATCGTTACTTCATTACTCGACGAAAAATGTAATGGCGATGCTTATTTATAGCGACTTCTCAGAAAAGATATAACAAAAGTAAAGAAAAGAAGTCGGGACACGTATCCAGTCCGTAAGGGAAACCACAGGGTAAATATGAGTTTTCCTGCGGCCACAGCGGCGCAGTTTCGGCTAGGGTTAAAATAATGCCTAAAATTCTAATACATCTTCTTTACAAGCCCCAAACTTTCAACCTTTCAACCTTTCAACCTTTCAACTCTATTGTCTTTATAGATTGCTATAAAGAACTGTACTAACTCGTCATCTAATCCCTGGAGTTTCAGCGTTCTCCACAGCCGTTCTCTGGTTACGTTGTCATATGCCCCTTTAATGTCCAAGAACGTAATCCATAGTGGTCTATTCTGTGCTTTCGCAATTTCAATGCATTGTGTTATCACGAACAAATTGTCATCCAGTCGCCTGTCTTGTCTAAATCCATTCTGCAGTTCCCCAAGTATTTCATTTTTTTCCATCCACGCTTGAATTTCTGATTTTATCGCCTGCATTACGAATCTATACACCACTGACGTTACTGTGAGTGGTCTGTATGAATCAATACTGGCTTTGTCTCCTCTGCCTTTATATATTAAATTCATCCTACTTTCTAACCAGTCCTCTGGTATTTGTTTGGTTTCTATCACCTTATCTATTGCCCTCATAAACGATTCCTTGCTTTTACGTCCAAGCAGGTTTATCAGTTGCATTGGTATTCCGTCCGGGCCCACTGCTGTCTGGGGGGAAACTGCTGTCTGGGGGGAAACCTTTTGCTCTGTTTTTTTCCAATCAAGGTTGCGCAAACTTATTTCCTGTCCGCAGTCTTCTGTGGCACTGATGTTATCGGGGCAGGTTTTCCTACCACTATTGTCCTGAACTTCTCACTAATCACGCGATGAATATGCGCCAACGCGTGCTCTCCTTCTAAATGTTCCCCCTCCTCATCAATCAGGAATTTTTGATGGTTATCGTTTTTTGAGCTTAGTGATTTTACATGGTTCCAAAACTTCTTGGATGCACTTTTGTCTTTCTTCCGTATTTCTGCCATCCATTGCTCGGCTTTTCTGCTTGATCTTTGCTTGCACCATTTTCTGCACTTCTAGTTTTTTCCCAGGGTAGATATTCCATTTCTCCTTCACTACCTCCGGTTCCATACCAGTTCTTTTTGCTTCTCTATGTTCTCTCGACGCCTTTCTTCGCTGGTCAATAGCCTCTTTTATTTCCTTATTCCACCAGCTTCTCCTCTCCTATCATCCCACCCGCCCTCCCTGACGAGTGAACCACCCTCACAGGCCAGCACTTATGCAGACAGCAAGAGTGCTCTCGCACAGGCCTCAAATAAAGAACGTGTTTCTCTCTGTTACTCCTCCCTAAAATCACGACATCCCATTTTAAGTGCGAATGCACTTTATAAGCGACCCTGAATTCCGGTGACCGCCGTCCGTCCACATAGCAACAGCTGCGGGTGCGGGCGCTCCTCGTCTTCCTTGGCAACGGGGGGAGATGGGCGCGCGCTGCCTGGCCGCTGACATGGCACATACCCACGTGGGGGATTGGCCAGGAATCTCCTCGTCTTCCTTGGCAACGGGGGGAGATAGGCGCGCGCTGCCTGGCCGCTGACATGGCACATACCCACGTGGGGGATTGGCCAGGAATCGGGCGTGAGAAGGGCTAATGCACCCGCTTAAAGGAGTACTGACACGAAATTTCAAAGCTGAGATCCGCTCTAGCAATCAAGTACAACGACAACACAAATAGGTGTCTGTGCATGGCACATACCCACGTGGGGGATTGGCCAGGAATCGCGCGTGAGAAGGGCTAATGCACCCGCTTAAAGGAGTACTGACACGAAATTTCAAAGCTGAGATCCGCTCTAGCAATCAAGTACAACGACAACACAAATAGGTGTCTGTGAATAAATGCATCTTTCTTTCTTTGTAGTTGTGTGTGTGTGTGATCTCTCTTTCGCGAACATTACCGAACCACGCAAATTCAACTCCTGCATTCGCACTTTCACATTCTTCCCCTCGGGGAAATGCGGGGAATTTTTTTCTTTCAGACGAGGTGGTGAGGCTCAGGTGCCGAAACCACTCGCTTCAATAAAGTCAGTGCCGGTTTAACCTCTGATCACATTAGGTCTTTGTTAAAGAAACCGGTGTGCGAGTCTCGGGTCGGGAGTGGTTTCTTTAACGTTGGAGTCGAACAGCAGTAGATTGAGTGTAACTGTATGATGTAGCTGCCAATGGCCGCCGCTTGTTCCTGTTTAATATTTTCTTCAATGTTTGTTGTGGCATCATCATCATCATCACTGCAGCTACCATCACCATCATTGCCTGCGTTCTACCGGCATCCTTAATCACCAGCTCGTCTTGGAAGAGGCCAAGCCACGCGCTCGGAATAAATCAGTCAACGGCTGCGGCAAGACGTCTGGTACGTCTCTCTCTTGCCTGGCATATGCGCTCAGCATGTCCATCGCGATTGCTTTAAGGTGGGGAAATTTGGTCCATGGCGTAGGTCCCTCAACCTCAACAATAGCATTAATTTAAATATGCCCTTCAATCGTTATATAGCAAGAAAGACCGTACGATCGGCGGTATTTCTAACAGCAGTTGCAGTGTCGAGATGGCCGACTTCTGTACGATGCTGAGGTAGTTAGCGCCGCAACATGTACGGAAGGGGGACCGGTTTAGAGTTGTACCCGCTGTTTTTTTTTGTGTGTCTATTGTTTTTGATTCCCAGCCATTTCGGAATTCCTGGTACAGGATGGCTGTGCCATGGGGAAGGCTGCGAGCGTAAAACAGGATGGATCTCTAGGCAGAGGTGCCGAGCGTGATCTATGCGTGAGCCAGCTGGTACTGGTAATGTTGGTGGCGCTTTTTAATGCGGGGAGCGCGTTGAAAAGAAACCAGACGTTATATGCTTTTTCCCGCCGAAAACAAAGAGGGAGTTTGGAAGGGTATGGAAGCGCAGAAAGTACATAGAAGCATGCGAACGTGGGAAGAGGGAGGAACTATGAGGAAATACCTTGAAGTATTTACACGTATATACAGTATCTGTCCGTAGGCAGGAAGATTCCAGTCGCAGTCAGTGTTCGGCAGGTGTTGCTCAAATGGTGCAGTCCAGTTCGGCAGTGAGATAGCATCCAGGAAATGGGGATATTTCTGGTTGTCGAGGCTGGGAGGGCGGCCGCGGACGCGTTGCGGGGTGCGGAGCGGCTGCTGCATTGAACGACACGGCGAACAGCAGGCGTAACTTGATATAAGTGCGAGATGATGCGGCCTGGCGCAGTGTAACGACGGTGGAAGTGCGGTCTTGACTGCACGTTGGCGGGAGCTATAAGGCTGCGTCACTGTTGGGCAGCTGACACACCCGCGGAAAGATATGGAATCGCAGAAACGGCCAGGACAGTGTTATGGTAGAACTGCCGACGTGTTTGATATCGTCGTGTATATGCGTTTTGCCGCTCTTGTTCGTTGTAGACCAGTTGAGCTCTTGTGGCGGCACCAAGTAATCACTGTCCTCTCAAAGCAAAGAGATCCCAAACCTCTATTTTGTGTGGGGCTAAAGCAAAATACATTAGGACGTACGTATATGCTGCCTCTACGAAGCTGTCTTCTGTGCGGGTGAAGGTGCACGGAGAAATGACGCGAAGCGAACATGCGTACCAGGTTCATTTTGTAGCTGATGAACAGAAAACAAACTCGGGGGTGCTTGAAACTTTTAAAGGATTTGAAATCGAAGTCACAGTTCGAACATTTTTGGATGTGGTGTAGAACTTTCTTTTGCGGCGTTCGTCACCCTTTCCTAGCCCACTGGACAGCACACTGCGAAGCTCTATCCGCTCGCTAGCCATCGCCGTATCCTAGCACGCACTTCGTCGTTTCGCTGCCTACTCAACCCTGCGCTCGGGTCACGCTCCGGTTTACGACGCGTACAAGCGATTGTGGGCTCGTCGAGAAGCCGCACGACGGTTTGCGTGGGGAAGCCCAGTGTTGCGTTCGCAGCGCCACCGCAGCCAATGCCACCGCCGGCTCGGGACAAGGCTTGACGCACCCTTTCCACACGCACTCTGTCGGGCACTGCTTCTTTTAACAGCGATGGTGCTTAAGTCGGTGTTGGGTCTGCGAACGTGCGCAGGAAATCCTCGCCAAGTGACGACGCCATCGCGCACGCCGGCACCACGAACGTTCCAGAATAATCTTCCCAGCGTTCGTGGAGTGATCTCTCGCATGCGCTTCTCCTCGCCATCGTCGCCCGGGCTGCCGAAGTCACCGGGGACCTTCCTCCCTCGGTCACCACCCCTTCCCAGAATTAGCCCTTGCGGCAATAAAAGTTTTGTCTCTTTCTCTCTCAGCACTTCCGTGTTTGCTTTGGAGTTTGTCACAACCAGAAGCTTTGCCCTTATTGCAATATGGGTGTCAAATCTGATTTACACCATCTAATTTGGTCATGCGTATACTTCCAAAAGCATCGAACTCAGCTTCTATCACGTCACTCCGTTTACTTTCCCTGATATATCAGACAACATAGACCGCGGTGAGCTTCTTTCGGAGCTTGCTAGCTTGGCAATTAAGAGTGGTCTGGCGCGAGTCGTTTAGCAGGGCGACGCCTAATCCGTCACACTGACTCAAAAACTGTGAATTGTGAATAAGTTTGAAATGTGAACTAAGTGTGAGATGTGAACTGAGTGTGAACTAACTGTGAAGTGCGAAGTGCGAACTAAGATCATATTCTATATACCCCCCTTCCCATCCCAACCCCAACCACCCCCTCATTGGCTATGGCCTTCCTTTCAAATAAAATCTTCAACTAACTAACTTTCTCTCTCTCTCTCTCTCTCCTCGCCATTTCACGTGCGTTCTCATATCAAGTCGGAAGTGCACAAAAGGTCGCGCTACAGACGCCGAGTTTGCGAAGCCGGTTGCCTCTGGTTCTACTGCGTGCTACCGGGTCCACTTTGGGAGAGGTGTGAATGCCTGCGGGCGAAACGGTCCGGGCCTGCCAGTCGTGAAGAACTTTCAGCAGCAAGTGCGGAAATCTACGTTAAGTGCCACAGCCTGGTCTCTGACGAAGAGTAAGATTTGGCGACAGAAGAAGAGCGTCACTCGCGTCACGAAAGCCACCGCGCCGCTACTCGAAAACGAATGCGACGACTTCAATCCGATCCCGAATATGGCGCCAGTGAAGCGGCGGCGAAACGTCAGCGAGTTTCAGAGATCCGGAGTTACGAGCTCTAGTACATCGTACATACTTTAATGGCCGAGGGTTCATTGCTCTTTGGGAGGCTAACGACGACACCACGCATAAACTTGATCGAGCCCTGAGTCATAACCACGTAGAAAACTTGGCCGGGACTCGAAGCATAACCACGCGTGAAGTTAGCGGAGCCAAAAATAAGCTAGGTGGGTCCGCCAGCTTAGCTGTTTGTCCAGTATTCGCGCCACTACTTCGAGGGTGCCCCAATGTTGCGTCTCTGTGTGTCTGCGGACCGAAAGCACGCAATTTCGCTGCAATGCCCCATGTATTTGTGACAGAATAAAAATTCCCAAGACATTTAAGCACTTCTTACGAGCTTTGAATGCGAAAGCATTAATGCCCAATTCGGCAAAGCTGAGGTCTCCTGGTGAGTTCGGAAGATTAATGCGCTTCTGTGTGAGGTCAGCGGAGTGTGCGCTTGATGCTCGGCCTCCGACACCAACGACAATGCCGACGACGGCTTTCTTGCTCAACCGGCCAATTATTGCTTTTTCAGTAATAATCAAATTGGAGGGCGGTGTTCTACAAGTTTCAGCGCCAGAAAAGTAAATGTTACCGTTATTTCTTTGAAGAGTTTCAGCGAATATTCACACGACGTAAGAATATTCGTAGTCCACATTGGGTCGGGCGTGAGTTATCAGTAGGATAATGCAATGTACGCCTGGCTCGAACCAAAAAATTCTTATACATTCCAACGCAGCTCTCGTGCATTATCGGCGTCGTATGTTCGACTCGCTGATTGGAAATCACATATTAAGCGCGTGGTCTCTAACGATAGGAAAAGATGCGAACACCTTGGTGAAATTCACTTTATAAGAGAGCAGGAGCGCACTCCCAATTGCTCAACCGGCTGGTGCTTTCGCTTCTCATGACATATAATGATCTTGCCCCGACAATGCCACTTTAACCCATAGTTACCCTGAGAAGTTCTAATGCACAAAATAACCACTAAAGTTCTTTATACGTTAACTTTTTCCCGTCACAGGGGACACACACCTTTTAGGATAAACACCTTGCTCATGGATCGGGTGCAAAACAAAAAAAGGTTTGTAATTTGTGGTTGCTTTATTGCTAATATAACAACTATACACAACTCTTTTACACGCGAAAGCAAAACCAACCTGAATATGCAGGGTGAATTGCTGCTTACAGCCAGTTGGTACAGCAGCCCAGTACGAGGTATTCGTACGCTCTCTCTCACACACACACACACACGCACGCACACACGCACACACACACGCGCACGCACGCGCGCGCGCACACACACACACACACACACACACACACACACACACACACACGCACGCGCACACCACACACACACCACACCACACACACACACACACACACACACACACACACACGCACGCACGCCGCACACACACACACACACACACACACACACACCGACGCACGCAGGCAGGCACGCACGCACACACACACGCACGCACAATTTCCCTTATACACCCGGGCTTTGGCTGGAAATGAACGCATCCACTCTCCCGCTGTGAGATCTGTGTTGCATTCCGACTCTCATAATATACTTCGGACAGCCTTTACCGACACAGTCCCGCCAAAGAATTACCCACGCAGGTGTTCTGCTCCGTTTACAACCGATGGTCAGGACGACCATGTAAAGAAATCTGCTAGTGTATGAATTTGAACGTAACCTGCTAAGAGCGAGGCTTACCAAAATACTGCTCTTGTGAACAAGAGCGAACTAACAGCCATCCACTGCGGAATTTTCCCTTTGAACAATTTTATGCGCGAAGTTTCGTTTATATCCACTTCATTTCTTCGTGCAACTTCGCCTTCAATGAAGGCAGGCTCAGAGCAGGAGTATAGTAGCTGCTCACAGAGCAGCTGCTATAGTGTGAGCAGCTTTTTTGCCTGAGCTCACACAGGAAAAATGTTCAGAAATCTTGTTATTTATGACCTTAGAAACATCTTAGAAAGCACCACAGAGGAGAATAGGGTGGCTTAACACGCAGTACGACCCCCCCCCGCCCCCCACCCCCTCCCCTCCCCTCACCACTTTGTCTGGCGGAACCAGGGCGCCAGGTGACTCCTGTGAAGAGCAGGGTGAGCTCTTCGGCCTTTTATCCCACATTCCACCGTCAGAACACTCTCCAAGGACAGCGGCTCCTACTACATGAAGACCCTCAGATGCAAGCCGTACTGGAAGATGTTCCACCCCACATTCCTCCGTGGCAAGACATCCAAATAACAGATCTCAAGCCACTATCACGCAAGACAAACGTACAGAAATACGCCCAGCAGCGAAAAACAATAGCACAGGCCCTTAACGCACATAAACCTGACCCGGAGGAGCTACGCATTCATACAGACTGCTCATGGGACCCCGAGACCCGAATCGCAGCTATGGCAGCGAGAAGAGAGGACGGGGCCCACCGCTCAGAAAGGTTCCTTCTAGAAGAGACCCCCCTCAACCACAGAACTCGAACTCCGAGCCATTCACCTTAGCCTTCTCTGGGTGCTTGAATTCTTGTCTACAGATGGCACCAAGCAAGTACAACAGATCAGGGTTTTAACTGACAGTGCTACGGCACTCAAAAACCTGGTTGGACCCCCGCGAGTGACCTCCACGGAATATGCCATAAAGCAGACTTGCCGCGAACTACAACGAAACAAAAATATTGATGTCAAGGTCCTCTGGGTACCCGGACACTCTGGCAACACGGGCAATGAGACTCTGCACAAGCTGGCCAGTGAGGCTCGCTCTCCCCACCACTTGCAGCTTGAGCCCACTCCTCTCAAAGCCCTGAGTCATAGCCCTGAAGAGAAGCGAAGAAGGAACAAGCTTGAAAGGTCCAAAGAGCTCCTGACCCACGTACCACCCCTTGAGGATCCCCTACATAAGGGTCTTCCCCGGGGCGCCCAAGTGTTCGTGGTGAAAGCACGAAGTGGCTTTGCCGTCACGGAGGACGTGGTGGCAAGGTGGAACCACGCACAGAAGTACTCCAAGCACCCGAACCCGCCACCTTTCTCGCCACCCCAGTGGAGTGTGTGCTTGGCCGCCCAACCGGCCAACATGCGTCACTTGGTGTGGGACTGTGAAGGACTGAAGGAGGCACATGACAAACATCGCCCGTCATCTGTATCAACATACGAGGACTGGATCCGGCGAACACACGACCACAAGAGAATTCTACTCTCACTGTGGACATTTGCGTGTGAAGCCTCCATAGTGCGACGCACGTAACGCCCTTCCCTTTTCCCCCTCCCACCGCAACAGGCCTAGTGCCGTCCTATTCATAATAAATTTTACAACAACAACAATCCCACATTCCATACGCGCAGCATGCTTGAGCACTGCATTCCGCGGGAGTTCAGAAATAAAGAAAAATAGCGGGTACAACTCTTACTGCTTTGGGTTTCGTAGGGACTCCCAAGTGGCGAGTACCTTGTCGGAAAGAGGTAGCTGGTCCATCCAGCCACCAGCTATGCGGGCAGTTCCATGGCCCCTGAGGCGCCTCCCATAAGCAGTCGGGGGTTTTTCTCTTTGGCTAGGCTGCTCTCGGCAGGTCAATTACTCACGAGCACTATGGTTGCTCTCTTATAGGAGTACATCAATCTTCCTCGAGGGAGTGTCCTGAACAGCGCCGCATGGACGTCACAGCCGCGTCATTTGAGTTAGGTCCTGCTGGAGTGTGGCAAAGACCAGACTTCACTGCGTGTCTTCAGCCATTCTACACCTTGAGCCGGCGGGGCAACTTCTGGTTTACACAGTTTGCTTGGTCCTGGAAAAATAGAGGCAAGGTTGTACCATATGCCGGCACCGTCAGGACATGTTTGGTATCGTACTGCGCTGTTCTTTTCCAGAGAAACTCGACGACTAGTTGGTCGCCCTTCTCAAATGTCTGTAACAAGTGCTCTGCGCGTTTGCAAGATTGGCAGTGACACATAAAGAAAATATATAGCAGCAGAAAGTCCTGAAGATAGCGTGTTTCTTTTTCCCTGTCTAGCAACCCGTTTACGCAAGAAACCATATCTTTATCTACTGCAATAAAGGTCAATATTTTTGTAAGCAATCTTTGAAGAGAACAGCACCTCAAAATTGTGAAATTTTTACCGTCGTGCCTTTTTTCTGTAAAGTAAGCCCAATATTGGTCAAGTTAAAGATAAATAGGTTGTGATAACATCAATGTAAACAATTTTTAGACGCTAATGATGAAGAGTATGATGACCAAATCCGATTAAAAGGGACATTAAAGCCAAAACCGAAGTTGGTCTCAATAGAGGGACTGGCATCCCCAGAACACGAATATTCACTCCCTGGTCAAAAAATTCTTTGATCTCCTATACTTCGGAAGGGAATCGTTCTTGTGCATGAAACCATGAACTGGTTTCTACGAGACACCAAGATAATAGAAGTCGTGTGTTTACTACCCCTTCTTCTGCACTACTAAAGGCTCGGATGAGACGAGTACTGACAGGCGCGTTTTGGTTTTCAAATCTGGACTACAGTTGTCCATGCCTGCGAGTTGTGAACAGCTGAAACTATTCCATGTCAAAATTAACACTACATGTTTCAGCCGAGAAGGGAAAATGAAGCGTCGAAGATACATACAGCAAGCTTTCACTTCGTGAATTTTTCTTCAGCATACGTTGCGTTTACAAAAAAGACAATTTCAAAAGACCTGTTGGGGGTATTGTTGGAACATTTCCGTGTCAGGTATGAACGGCATTTTTTAGCACAGGTGTTTAATATGAGTTCATCCAATGGTTCTTTTAACATTACTTGCTGCATCTGAAAACATTTTCAAAATTTTTATCGTAGGTTTCCAAGTGCTTAAAATGATTTCCGCTCGATGGAGTATGACTATTAGGACGCAGTAATTTTTATCGATATCCCTGGCACAATGTGTGACAGTTGTACTGTTAGAGAATAACAAATTCTAATCATAATTACATACTTCATACAAATTCTAATCATAATTTGGGCGAAACGAGATCCCTTAACTCATATGTAAACCCCGTTCACTTAAAAGTCGGAGAAGTTAGACTGTGAAAACCAACCTGCATCGTTGAAGTAGGCGCTAGCAGTTATTTTGGTGGGAAGCTCAGGGCCGAAAACTTGCACGATGCCGTTAGCGCAGTATGTGCCCCTTGCTAACACTACAGATCCGCCGAGATCCTTGCGGAAGACCCTTTCTTGTCCTTAAAAAAACACGGACAAATACATGCAACTCCGGCAAGGACTTCTCGCATCCGCTTGCTGAAGGCAGGTACAAAGCGGGTCCAGAGTGCCTGAAGAAAGAGTTAACAGTCTTCAATTTGGTAATTACATAATACCAGGTTTACTATGTGTGCCGAATGTGTTACAGTTGTGCTGGTAAAAATAACAAATTCTAATCATAATTACAAAAAACACCGACAAATACATGCAACTCCCACGCATGCTTACTGAAGTACGTTCTCTTAAGAGACTGTATAGTCGGCGCGTTAAACCCTATCCTCAATCAGTTACTGCGGGGGGTGGTAGGGGGGAAGAAATGCGGTTAGTTTTATCAAAGTTTGTGTAGTTGCCTGCGGTTTTTGCAGCTGAGTCGTTGCAGGCTTGGTCCTGACAGAAACTGCCTGCGTCGACGGAAACCGGAAAGCGCGTCGCCAATTTAACAGCAAAGCCAACTTTCTGGCGAATTCTCCATAGCTCCGAATCTAAACCCCGCCGCGGTGGCCCACGTCGCTGCTGAGCTTGAAAAGAATAATGCTGAAATTAATCCGTCCGCTGGGGCCCACAATCAATCAAATCAATCCGACTCTCATTACGCCTGTTTTTATTTTCTTGCCACATTGAGCTAGTTCACAAAGAAGTTAAAACGTTCCGAAATTCCCGTCTGCTAGGATACAAAATCCTTTACTGGAGGGAAGCGCAGCCGCATGCTTGTACGCCAGAATAAAACTCTATTTCTTACAAGTTTTATTCAGCTAATTGACTATAAAGTATGCTCTGTCTCAAATTACAAACAAATGTGTTCTTTCTGTGCACTTCTTGGACTGCACTCCGTAAAACGGAGCCACACATATCTGGACGGTGCTCAACAGAGCTTATACAGAAGGCAACAAACAGTTCACCTCAGCAGAAGAAGCGGAACTATACGCCATTGGCAAAGCTGTTATCCACCTCTCCCAACCAGCCCGTCCCCTCAATATCTATACCGACTACAAGAGGGCATGTCGACTCTTAGACTCCGGTCATACATCCCGCTCGGCGGCACACCTATTCAAACATTTTAAAGGAACAGGCAAGCTGTACTGGATTACTGCCCACGCCGGCGTACTGAGAAGCGAAAAGGCTAATCAGCTTGCCCGAGACGCATACATCCGGGCTCCCAACAACGGCTGCAAAAGTCCGACATCTCCGGAACTAATTCACCTGAACTTCCCCTTAAAGAATGCAAAACAGCGAAACTTCTACTCCCAGCACACTTCCCTAACCTAACAAGACAGCACCAAACCCTATTCTGACAGCCACAAGCCGAAACACTCGAAACACCTGCAAGGCTACATCTCATCAGATATGGCAAGACAACATCCTTACCATCATGTTTAGTGTGAAAAATTGTCAATAACCAAGACCAGCTTCTTTGAAAGAGCCCCCAATACATCCAAATTAGAAAACAATACACTAAAGAGTGGCTGAATTCACCTAGAAGAGAAGAGGAGCAACGCCGCCTGATTGACTTCATTCAAGAAGCCGCCAGCAGAAGCCTGGACCGATAGCCCTGAAACTCGCAACGCTCCCTACAACTCCTCCTCACTTTCTACCTGTCATTAAATTATTTCTCTCTCTCTCTCTCTCTCTCGCCCTCGCTGTTGGTCGTCCACCTTCACATCGTGAAATGGCACTGCCATTTTTGTGTTGTAAGCCCACGTCGTTTTCGAAGCGTTGCTGATGTTGACTACGCAACTGTGGTGAAGTTACTGCTAGGAATATCATCACGATCAATATCCATGTATTGGGCTCAACTTACGTGCTTACAAAGACGGCAGAAATCAAGCAAACCACTCGTGAAAGGTCCTATTGCCAAAGGCGGCGTTAAAACTGCTCTCATGGCAACACAAGAAGGAGCAAGAGCAAAGGTGCTGTAAATACAAAGCATGGCTTCGGAAGAGTGTAGTGACCTGTATTTACATATGGGAGTTTTAGGGCCTACCATGAGTGTAGTGTTTTTTGTGGTAACTGAGATGCTGAAAGGGGCGCTCCAAAAAAAAAACAAAAAACGCTTAAAAGGTCGACTATGAAGGTCAACACGTGGCGTTCTCGCGATATTGTCATCAGTGCTTTCTCTCCTTACTATTGGCAAGAACCCACGTTAAAAATAGGGTGGCAGTGTGTTCCACCTTCTGCGCGTATTGTTCGCCACGTTTCCCGAAGTTTGGGAGGACGGGACTTGAGTGAGATTATTCCCGTAAACTGCCAACTTTGCCTTTTGCATTCTACTGTGCATTTCACTTACATTATCTCAGAGCAGAGTACCTCGACCAGGGTACCTCGAGCAGTATACCCCGAGCACGGTACGGAAACTTTGAAGCTTGTTACTGAATACAAATTTTTAAGTATTTCACAATGAAAGCGCTCTGAAGGCTTCATTTCATAAAATAAAGGTTGGGTTGAAGCTTGTTTTCTACGCAACTTCAGCGACGGATTCTAAGCGGCTTAGTTGGCTGAAGAACAGAATCTTCAACTAAGGTTTGCGCAATTTACTTGAATTTAAAGGGTTTCTAAAGGCACATTTAGGAAGTAGCAAACATGGGGTACTATTTGTGCATAACATAGAGGTGCAACCGCCATACATAGTGATGTGTCGGTGTTTATAAGTGTGGGCATATGGTCAGTGAAATTGTTGTAACTGAATAACGACAGAAGCGAGACCGGGGCCATGGCTGCCCATAAGGGGATAGGTAACTTTAATTGCACGGCGAGTTTGTTCGTGATGATGCAGATGACCGACTAATACCCAGCGGGAGATTTAACGCAAGTAACCTCCCATAGCCATACCAACTTCTGATGACCAAGCAAGAGCGTAAAGAGGAATTCGCCTTTATGCAGACACTTGCTATGAGTCCTCTTGCCACCACTCCACTGTCGTTCCCATTGAGAAAAAATAGTCATAAAAGGTAACATCGGCATAGTGTCTTCTTTTGATCTTGACACCCCTAAAATAAAACAACAAACAAACAACAAACAAACAAACAAACAAACAAACAAACAAACAAACAAACAAACAAACAAACAACAAACAAACAAAACAACAAAAAAAAACAAACAAACAAACAAACAGTCAAGCAACAAAGCAAGCAAGCAAGCAAGCAACAAACAAAACAAACAAACAGTCAATCAAGCAAGCAAACAAAAAACAAACAAATGGGAGCGAAGTGCAGCGCGAATCGCGTACATATTTCTGTCAACTAAATATTTTTTATCACAAGCAGTGATAGCTAGGGTTAGGTTCAACCCAACAAAAATGAGATATTTCCGCACTTTTTTTTACTTTAGCAGCTGTAAACTTTTAGGAACTGTTGCTGCCATTTTTAATTTATTTCTACAACCATTGTATTTCTTACTGTTTTATGGTTCTAGAGTAGTGCGTCGGGACACGACAAGGAACCTAAGTTCTCGTGTTCTTCTTGAATTTGTTGCCGCTCGGAGCGGGATCCCTTCAGGAGTAGTGCTGCCTTACGGGTGTTGAGGACGATACGTTACCACTAGGGTGAAAAACGAAACAAAGCAAAACAAAGCAGGCCGCCTTTGCCATGCGCACGTTTATGGGGCCACCAAAAAGCTGCCAGCTTTTCTTTGCTTACTTCACTCTCAGACAACGACAAAATCGGAAGGAAAAGTTTCCAGGTTGAGCAGCCGCCATTTACGATCTCCGGCCAAGCGCTGCCGCCTCTGATGAGATGTGAAAGGTTTCTCCCAGCAGTGTGAAGAGCTTGAAGGGACGAAGAAGAAGAAGGGGAACCTGGAAGTGGGCGACGGCACAGAGCGACACACAAAGCTGGGCTATAAATCAGGCCTGTTTGTTTCGGAAGCCGATTTGCCCAGGAACGTCCTTTTTCCCCTCCCCATGTACGGCGCATTTCGATGCTTCCCTGTTTTGTTACCTTATCTCTGGCTCGCCCTAATGTCGAGTGCCTCGTCTCTGTTTGCCCGCGTTTCGCGCCCTGAACGATGACTTTGGTTCCCGAACCCGACCGGTGGTAAACACAGGTGGCGAGCTTCCCTCGTGAAGCGATGCAACAGCTTGGGGGGCTGAGCTGGAAGTTTAGTACTCAAGTTTACGGGAGTAAAAATAACGAGAAAGTGGGATGGACACTCATGATGTCGAGGGTGCTCGCAGCGGTTAATAACTGGCCGTTGACTTTTACTATAATTGCAGAATAAAACAAAATCCAGCTTTACCAAAGGTCCCTTCGTTATACAGCGAATCTGTCCATTGCTAGGGTCCAGGAGAAAGCCTCTGGCGACAGACCAAGCGTACACCACCAATTTTCAGCTTACAGAAAAACAATGTATATAGGATAAACAAATGTTTTAGGGCCCCCATATTTTGGATATGAGATGGGTTATACTGCTCCTGAAAGCACTTTCTACCAATGCATTTATGTTCAGAGGTGAAGCCGACTTTGGTGATCGGTCATAGCGTGCTTTTTGTAAGGTGGCTTTCCCACACTGTTAAACAGTTAATCATGGTCATCTACGGAGTGAGTGTGGTTACAGCCCTACTTTAAGGTACGTGCACAGTGGCGTCGAACTTCCCGTGCCGCTCTGAGCCGCCAGCAGCGTCACCCGCGCTGCGCTGCGGCCCGCTGGCGGCCGACGGCAGGGCAGGCACAAGTTTGACGCTAGTGTGCAGCTTACGCCTCGCCACGGGCAGCGTCGCCCTCCCTCCTGCCACTGCGGCGGTGCGGAGCATTACAACTCTCGCCATGCTTAGCGTATCCTAGTACGTAGTACCGCCTCTCGACCACTGTGCCTTGGTGTAGGTATGCACAAGCGCAAAAGTAAGCAAATCCCAAACTTAGAGCCCTAACTGCAATCCTCCACGCTTTCCGAGCGCGGAGCTAAAGAGCGTGTGCGAGAATCGTGTGTGTCCTTAGTTTGTGACGAAGCGAAATTCAACATAGCAAATCCCCAATGCAGCTAAGTCCGAACATCGCAAATCCTACCAGAGCGCCAGATTACAGGAACTTCCTCCTTCAGAGAATGGAAGAGCTCTTAATTTTTTGTTATTTTCACGCGTAAGCATTCTTATGCAACTCTATCCGCCCCATATATCCATTTTTCCGTCTATTTATATGCCTTCCATAGATACGCATCGCCCATACCTGGTGTTTAGTAAATATTTTTGGGCCTGTACTAATAATAAGTGCCATATACTTTCAAAAAAGTCTCTGCTCTCAAAACAATGTAGTGGTTCAAATTCACGACAATGAACTCAATTTAAGAGTCCATACGCCCATTAACAAAATTTCGAAGATAGTGAGCGTACAGTTCGACTCGAAAGTTTTGTGTGCGCTGTGACACCACGACTTGCAAGCATGACGTTCTGCATTGCTCGGTGCCGCAGCGCAAATCACGTTTTTAAGTCAAATGGTTTGTACGGTACTGTCATTCGTTAAATTCGTTTGGGTGATGGCATAGAATGGGTCACTCGAGTGCATATTGTAGTGAAGCTGAACCACAGGATCTTCTTTGAATGTAGAGGAAGGGGCCTCCTTTAAAACTGCATATAAGTGCATGTGCGGAGATGTGTCCCCGAAAGTAAGGTTTCTCCTAGATATTGCAAATGTGGAGTTATCAAACGATTTTTCTGCAAATGTACCGTTTGTGACTCCTCCTAATGTGTTACGGTTTTAGCGGACAGACATTACATGGTCGTATTTGGTACCGAGCGCCATCTCGCCGTTTGTTTTGAATGTTAGTTACTGTGCTTTCTTCATCAAGAGCTGAGACTTTGTTCACTCTAGGCTGGCGTGCGTCTTACCGTGCCCCTCCCCCCTCTAACCACTTATATACTAAAAAATTAGGCTTTAGAGAAGAGAGGGGGAAAGCTTTTATGTATCCATATTCTCAACAAGCGGGGTGAAGGAAATTAAATTCGTGAAAACAATTGTTCCACACAAGCAGCAAAATGATAACCGTTTCACATCGGGAGACGGGTTCATTCTTATTTCTTTTTTCTCTTTCCCAGCCTAAGGATTTGACGATGGAGGAAGGGCATGGAAATGAAAAAGGAATTCTATTTGGTTAGCTGCTTTTCGCGCCACTTTGACATTTACGCTCTTTCCCGCCTCCAATAAAGAAGCCCTTAATTGACAAACATTTTTAGTAGGAGAAGGCGCTCTCTCTTTATTATTTTTTTTTCAACTTCTCTCCCTGTCTGCCATAATTTCCGCGTTAAATTAAAATAAACCATGAAAACAGAGAGCCCCGCGACAAACAAAATAAGACACTGGGTGAAAAAGCTTGCGCCGGCAGCGGAAACTTGGGTTCCTGCCACTGTGCATTATAACCTGGCCTATAAGGCCATGCTAGGCGTAATCGTTGCAAATAACATACAAAGCAGGAAATACAACGGGACGCGAACAATGCCACTCAGGCATCCAAAATATGACTCGGAACTAATGGGACACAATAAATCTCTTTTTACGCTTCTTCTCCTTACGTATTAACCGCTTCGCTATTTACCGGCGTGTTGTATATCAGTGTGTGTTGTGTATCAGTGTCTTATCACCGACGTGAGAATTCTCTGAAGGTGCACAGAACATAAAACAAGGTTTTCTGGAGAGAAAATCTGCTCTTTGGATCGAAACCCATGATTCCAGGAGATCAGACATTAGACATTAGGCGTGTAAGGCGCACGTAGTGAGATGAAACATTGTGGAATGTTTTACGTTGATATCCGGTAAATATCCAGGTAGTCGTCGCGAAGTTTCGTAGTTTTGTGGACGTAACGCATTCCTACAAATAATACGGCCTGTTAATTCCATATTGTATTTTTTAGTTTCGTGACAGTACCAAACAAAAACAAGGACAGTGGAAATTAGAAATCCAACAACACCAACACGAACAATAAGAAGGCAAACATATATTAGGAAAAAAATGCGGCAAAATGCGAGACACATTGAAGACAAGACGTATACAGCCCTGTTTTTCCCAAATACCATAATACGCCAACTAGCCTCACCCCCCCCCCCCTCCCTGAAATTAACTTGTTGAGAAACACGGGAAGAAGTAATTTCATTTAGCAAAAGTTTCCCTGGAAGAAACTGACCCGCTGCCAGTCACTACGTTTTACGAATTGAGCACAGGGGCTGGAGCCTCCTTTGAGGCGGCTCCTTTTTTTAGGTGGCTCCTAGGTGGCCTGCAACCACCAACTTTTAGGTGGTGGGGGCAGGCATGGAGGCGGAAAAGCATCGTGGAAGAGGAGATGCTACGTACGTCGCTGGTTATACAAAATAACCGTCCCTTGCTTTGCCTGTATATTGAAACTTGCGACCCAGCAATCGTTTAACAGGCCCGACATTTTTTTTGTTCCACCCAAGAAAGAATACTCTGCAGCTCCGACGGTAATCGAGTTCAGAATGAAGTTTCAAGGCAGCGCAGTTGGTTTGACAGCTGGCAGCAGGTGTGAAGGCGATCACTCTGTTTGCGTTCGAAGACTTTGTCACGGCTCGAACAGTTCTTAAAAATGCTTTTTGAGGTCATTTAGGTAATTTTCACGGCATGCTTTAATAAATTTGTTATATAGTACCGAAAGTATCATTTTCTTCACGTGGGCTCCTTCGGAGAATTCAACAGCTCATTCTTCCTATTTTTATGCAAATATTTGCATTAATTAATATTTTAGCTCTAGGTAAGATAATCCTCCACCTTAAATTTAAACTGACGCACATAAACTGAAATGGTACAGCCAGAAACAAGAAGCTCGGGAGCAAACGTGAGAAAATAAAAGTGCGACACTTGGGAAAGATGTTAAAGATTGTTCAGTATTCTTGTTTGAGTACTGTCTGGTGACAAATTGGAAGTGATAATTTTCACGCACTTAGTTAATTGGCTAATACGTAATACACTTACGAAGAATTTCGCTCAAGATGTACCAAAGAAATAAAATTGTTTGCGTAATGCGTAGTTCGGTGCAAGTGTCGTCAAAAGACGATATTCATGCCCCTCTATTCTGTCCCCAGCCCACCTGTCACGTTTTCTCCTCCCGTATCGCTCCTCTCGCGATAAACACGGTGGAGGTTTGGTGCAGTCAATTCAATTTTAGCGCGTTCCACTGCCCGCGCGCCATCTACTGGAACTTTTCGGTACTGGGGGACTTTTTGCACTTGCGTCACCAGGCGCGCTTGCGCTGTTTGCATTTCTGGGTCAATAAATTGTTTTCAATGCGAATTTTCTATGACAAAAAACACATATGTATGCATGTTTTGCCTCTAACATGACAAATGATTTTTCTTGGTCAACGTTGTTGACAAGTATGAAGTATTCTTGCAGATTTAGATCTTGGAAATGTTTGCCTCTACAAATTTTGCTTTCAATTATTCTTTAACTTTTAGCCGGTAGCCTAAATCGGGGGACGGGGGTACAGACAGACAGACAGACAGACAGACAGACAGACAGACAGACAGACAGACAGACAGACAGACAGACAGACAGACAGGACGGACGGACGGACGGACGGACAAAAATTTTGTTGTTTAAGTAGCCCAAGAAAACCTATCGTATTTAAGAACGTTTAGGCGCACTACTAACGACGGTAAAAGATTCGGTTTGTTAAGCCCAGGCTATATATCGGCGTTGGGGGGGATGTCACTCTTAGGGAGACAAACCACGTCAGGTTATTTAACAGTCGTATGACGGTCGCTTCGACTGGGCTCCCTGTGCCAATAGCCTCTGTGATAAATGCCACTGCTTTCCTGGAGTCGAACGCATGGTCCTGTGCAAGAAGTTACATATATTTAGCCCAATCTTGCTCAACGAAGAAGCTGTTCATGCGAAAGCTGTCGCAAGACAAATACACCTCGCTGCTACTCCGAGGCGATCAGCGCTGGCTACAGCAATCCCAAACCATTGCGGACGTCGCTGGTTCTTGCGACCAGGGCCACAAAATTGTGGATCATGTAGAACCCAAAAGAAACTCGTACGCGCACCCTTCTGTTCGAAATCTCACTGCATTACAGGAAGGTGCAGATTAGAGCCGATCCCTAAGCTTTTTCGCTTGATGTCGCTTCAGCTGGCTGCTTAAAGACCTCCAAGAAGGCTTGCACGTGTACATCTCTTGTTTATAATATTTAGATGTAATTGAAAATTGATTTGTTGCAGGGTTTAACGCAGGAGATGAGGCACGCCATAGTGGAGAGCTCCGGAATGAATTTTGACCACCTGGAGATATTTAACGTGCACCGAAATCTCGTACACACGGGTGTTTTTGCTTTTCGCTTCAATCAGAGAAGCGGTCGCCGCGGCCGGAAATCGAACCCCCAACCTTGTGCTCAGCAGCGCAACGCCTTAGCCACTGAGCCAACGAGGCGGGTCTGTAATGGAAAGGAAGCCTGAGTCAGAGCTAAAGCAAGGTTGATTTGTTAAATTCTGAGAAGAATGCTTTTCGAACATTGAGTGTTTCGTTTTTCGAATGCAAATTTGAGCCGCGTTTCGGAATGAAAACCCCTGTGTAGTTCACTCCAGTACGAGGGAGTCAAGGCAGATGCATGCCCCGAGATTTACCGAAATGACAGAGCTTGCTGAGCGGAAAAATAACTCGCCTATCTAAACTACCGCTAAAGAAAAATATCTCCCCGTCGTTATTTAACATTAAACCGGGAAGTTCCACCAGAGCAGCAAATACTTGGCGTGCTCTTGCCGTGCTTTTCTCAAAGGGCGTTAAATAAAAAACCGGGATTCAGGGTTCTATGGTAAGGTCAGTCCCCAAGGAGTAGGGCTTGGCAGCAGCATTCCTGGCATGATGCTCAACCCTTTTCGCTTCGTGCTGCAGGCTGTCACCGTTCTACTGGGAGCCTCTTGGTGGCCGTACTACTAAGCTACGCAGACGACCCATGCGCACAGACTCGTGGGCTTCGGCTGCGTGTCATCAGAGTCCTTCAATGCATTTCTGGTCATGAAACTTCGCCGTCACGCTATGGGAGAGCGTCGTACGTTGCCCAGGGAGGCCGCGCCGCGGCGCTGGTGTTGATCGGAGGGCAGCCGGGGGCGTGATCAGAGCGCGTTTGGCAGGGAACGGACCACGAAGTAAGATAAAACAGACGCTCGCCGCCTTATCAGCAGTGCGCTTTCGCTTTACGTGTCGTGGGCCGCTAAAATGACTTGTCATTTTGTGAGTGGTGAAAAAATTTGGTGCGAACGGGCAGGCTGCTACTGCGTTCCTGCCTGCCTGTTTGGCTACAGAGCAGCGGCGGCCGCCCGATGCCCTCCGATCTGCGTTGGCGCCCCTCACGGTAGCCTTTGCCTCCGTACGAAACTTGGCCGGGAGTTTCATGACCAGAGAAGCATCGAAGGACTGTGGTGTCATCTTAGCGAGTTCGCCCTGGATGCATTGTGTCTGCTGCACTTCAATGACTGAGCATGGCTGCTATCGTCGGTGACGTCAGCTCACGTGGGAGAATCGCCTGGCTGTAACAGCGCCAACAGAACGGGATTTCACCAATGGGCTTGGCAGCAGCATTCCTGGCATGATGCTCAACCCTTTTCGCTTCGTGCTGCAGGTTAGTAATTATTCCTGCGTTCAGTGTTATCGTAGTGATGACCGATTTCTGCTGCTGCTGCGCTGCCCACTACGCTTAAGAGTTTCTACTTTCTGCTGTTTGTTCTGTGCCGCTAAATCTGTTGAGATACGGGGAGGTAGAGGCAAACCCAGGTCCTACAGAGCAGATGTTGTCACAACTGTTAGACGGTCAGGCATAAATTACTGCCTCAACTTCAGACATAAAGAGCGCTCAACATGGAATGGAGGAACAATTTCTGCCTTTAACTCGGCGCATAAAAGGGGTTGAACCATAGTTGTCTGCTTTAACTACCCTGACAAGCAAACTACAACGCATTAAGATGGCAATGCAAAGCAAGATGAACAGATTTCTATGCTTGTATCTAAAGCTGACGATCTGTAAAACAGAGGCCGCTGAAATAACCTAATTATATTTGGAGTAGAAGGAACTGCTAAGGAATCTAGCGAAGAACTAATGAATGAAGTAAAAAAAAAATTCCGAAAAAGCATGAGGTATTTATATACGGCATTGCAGGATGCCATAAGCTTGGCCGTCAGGTTGGAAATAAGTCGCGTCCAGTAATCATAAAATTTCTAGATTGTCAGGAAAGACTTCCGTATTAAAGAACGCATTTGAGATAAAGGAAACTACGATGTCGATCTGTCAGGACGTTTCTAGCAGGATACGCAAGATACGAAAGCATTTGTGGAAGAGCGCGGCTGAATAAAAAGCAAATGGTGCAAAGGTTAAGCTGTTATACGACAAATTGAGCATTGATGACACCCTGTATGGTTGTAATGAAAGCGAAAAATTGCGTTGTAAACTTCAGAAGAAAAAGGGAAACTGACGCCGTGATTCTGTGTCTGAACCATTAAGAACCCTTAATGTAAATTGCCGACGTGTGGTGAAGAAAGAAAGCAACTGAATTAGAAACATTGCTCCTTACTCATGATCCAGATTTAATAACACTTACAGAAACATGGTTGAATAGTACAGTATTTAAGACTGAAATAATTCCACCTGGTTATGATGTGTTAAGAAAAGATCGTGGAAGTAAGGCAGGAGACGTTGCAGTTGTGTTTAAGAAATGCCTAACAGTAATATTCATCCAGTGGAAGGCTTATTTTGCAAAATGCACCACAATAATATTCAGTATAATGTAGCTTCCAAATACAGACCCCCGGTCTCGTCCATTGAAGTGATCAATGAATTAAAAAATATGTATGCACTCATGCAAAGTCAGGAGCCCGGATTACTTTATCAGTAGTTTTAAACCTACCAGATATAGATTAGACCTCTCTTTCAACCACTAAGCATAACGATATCGCAGGAGCAGCATTACTTGACGTTTCCTTCACTTTTGATGTGTTACAAGTTGTTAACGATTTCTAGGATGCAGGGATGTTCGAAGTCAGTACTTGATCTCTTCTTTGTTAGTGGGTGTATTAAGGCTTCGGCCAGCTGTGGAGTGGTTCCTGGTATTTATGACCACAGTGCTGTGCTGTTGACCCTGGCAAATGGCTCTGTGGCACTGCAACAAACAAAAAACGTGGTGTTTTCAAAATTTTCTGCGAGCCGACGATACATCAGTTATATATTTCCTCTCCAACTTCGACTCTCTTTTAAACAGTACTGCTGATGTGCAAAGTCTTCGGAACTCATTTAAAGATTTGGGGAATGAATGTATTAATCGGTTTGTTCCATGTGTTGTTAAAAAGAAGCAAGAGAGGAACCCTGGATTCTTCGAGACAAGTTGCATCTCAAAAGGCAGTTAAAAAAGATTAAAAAAGCGTCGTAATCTTGGAAATTTCACTGGTTTAAACGAAAAGATTTCGAAGACTGCAACTACTGTAAAGGAGGAAATCCATATTGACAAAGAGCGGTATTATGGCGAATCATTACCAAACTTTATTAAAACATGTCCTTAGAGATTTTGGCGCACCATTAGGCCTACATCTGCTGAATGCATTGTTTTTGTAGTGGATAGATTTGATGTTCATGATGGCAGGGTTATTTCGAATGCCTTTAATCAGCAATTCAAATCGGGTTTCGCCATTTACAATAATGTTCTTCCCATGTTTGATGCAGGTTATCCGCCTTTACCTGACGTTGTTATCAGTGAGCAAGGCATTTTCAACATGCTGCTTAAACTCAATGTTACGAAGATACCCCGACAGTATAACAATCCAAAGGCATTTTTAAAGCGACATGCCGAGTGGATCGCCAAGTATCTGTATGTCTTATTTTCAAAATCACTACATGAAGGCCGAGTACCAGATGATTGAAGGGACGGCAGAGTCAAGCCTGGTCTGGTAACAAGCAACTCCTCTCGAATTATCGTCCTATTTCATTAACGTCAACTACCTGTAAGCTTCTAGAACACATCATTCATACGCATATCTCTGAGTTTCTTGGTGAGCATAACATCCTAACAAAGCACCAGCACGGATTCAGAAAAGGTTATTCAACCTGTACTGAACTTGTCGAAACAATACACCATTTGGCAACTTCAATTAACCATGAGACGCAACCTGATGCCATCTTTATGGACTTTGCAAAAGCGTTTGACAAAGTCTCACACAAAAGTACTTTTTAAATTAGAGAAAACACTTAAAAATCAGCGCCTAATAAAATGGATGGCGACTACCTTATAAACCGTAAACGATTTATTGTTTTAGCGAATACTGTTCAGAAGAGGCAACTGTTGACTCTGGCGTTCCACAGGGTACTCTTCTGGGACCCCTTTTGTTTCTCATTTTTATCAATGATATTGTGAATGAATTTCCTGTAAAAATCAAGTTGTACGCTGATGACTGTGTCATTAATTTCGAGATATACAATGTAACTGATCAAAACGTTTTAAATATTGCCTTTCATAAAATTGTTGAGTGGTGTGAATTATGGCAGAAATCCATTAACTCTGATAAAACAGTATTTATGCGAATAACTCGCGAACAAAGCCCTTACTATGTAATTACTCCACTGCAAGCTTCACCCTTTCTCAGGTAACTAAAATAAAGTATCTTGGCCTTTGGATTAATAAACTATTGACACCGTAATTACAAACGCTAACCGAAAACTATTTTTTCTTCGAAGAGCTTTAGAACATTCTAATTCGGTGGTGTGGACTTTAGCGTACAAAACTATGATTCACCCAATGTTAGAATATGGGGTGACTGTTCCGGACCCCTTCACTAAAGCTGACATAAGTAAATTTCAAAACGTGGAGATAAAGGCATTTCGCTTTATCTATAACAGCTTTGGACGCACCTCTACAACTGAACTCTTCCAAATAAATCGTTTAATACGACTAAACTTTCTTTACCAATTAAATGAAGCGCAATTACAAGCTTGGTGTTTGTGATATCATTTCATTTTCATCTGGGTACGCCACCCGCCATGGGCATAAACTGACAATAACCCATTTTCGGTCGCGAAATAACTGCTTCAAATACTCCTTTTTCCCGCGTACCCTAACTAAGTGGAATGAACTAATAACCAAGTCATTGAGCCGTTCTTATTGTTGTTTGCAGCAACTTTCACCTGATAATTCATATCTTGCTGTTGTATTTGTTTTTATTTGCTTTGCTGTATGTATTCCAGAGTGCCAACATTGTAAAAAATTATGTCTGTATCCACCTTGCTAAGATCCCTGTAATGGGGATTGCAGCGTCAATAAATAAATAAATAAATAAATAAATAAATAAATAAATAAATAAATAAATAAATAAATAAATAAATAAATAAATAAATAAATAAATAAATAAATAAATAATAAGGTATCTAACACTCTAACACCTTAAGCATAACGGTCCCCTACAGAAACCCACGCTTAAACAGTTAAAGGCTTATATGATGAAAAACAAGCCTTCTTCGAAAAGAAAAAACCGGCGGAATTTCTACATTGATTTTTTATGTGAAAAGGTAAGCCTTTCTGCCCAACTTTAGAAAGCATCTAGTCGGACCTTTAACACCGTCTTTCAGGTTTACGGTGACTAGGGAACGATCAATGTCGTGACAGCGAAAACCAAGCCTGTACAAAAAGCCTGTACCTCATTTTTAAGTTAGGCCTTCAATACACCGGCTCAAGGCGAGTTTCGCATACCTCTATTGAAAGAATGAAGAATAACTGGAAACAATTTGTAGATTAGACTCTTCACATCTAGAGCTTAAAAATTGTGTCTAGACAGACTGCTTCCTAAACTAATAACTAAAATATCTTGTTGCCAATTTCAAATCACTTCCCATCTAAAGTACACGTTCGACATGAAAAAAAAATCGACTGAAAAACTGGACAGGCAACATCGGTTACTATTCAGCTCTCTCGCGCCATCTACTCATGCTTGATGGATATATGAGAACATTAGAATCATCGCCTATCAGGACCACAATGATCTTCGCACGGATATGCATTGTGCTTATATTCCGGAATTAGAAAATAATAAAAGCTCACTACAAGCCTTAAAATTGTGTTTCGATCCCCTCCGCGATATTTTCGTAAGGCCAGCGCTATTTTCCTGCTGTGAATATCCAGTTTCACCGTTTTTCGGGGTCTCAAAGAACTGTAAAATAAGTGTTTTCCATCCCTAAAAGACGAGAAAAAAAGAGTTCTGAAAACAAATGTACACTCATATTACGGGTCTCCTTTTGGGATGATTAGAACTTGAGACTCCCTGCATAGGGGTAAATTGCGCTCATTTCCAGTGTAATATATCTCGCTGGTCTGATATCGAGCACTCCTCATATGGATGTGCGTCATCGGACTACATAAACTTTAGACCGCAATTTCATCGTTAGTTGCACTGCGTTTTTTGTCTGAAGAATCTCCAGCAAGAATAGAAAGTCGTTGCGATAACAAATAATGATAGCCGTACCGTACATCATCGAGTGTTACATAAGCTTAGGAAAATCGCTGGACTGCATGACGCGAAGGTCATTTTCTCAACGACAGGGACACTGAGAAGTATTGTGAAGATAGGAGCACTCTCCTCAGAAACAAACAAAAGCGCGTGCAGAGTCTGAAATATCAAATACTTGTTGAATGCCGCAGGAACATTGTCAACAAATTTCCCCCGGCGCTGGCGGCAAGCATACGTTGCAAAATTGGAGTACTAAACTTACGGAGCACAAGTATGTCATTAATTAATTCAGCGCTTTAAGACTTGCATGAAACAAGTGGCAAAATAGAGATTCGCAATTTCTTATTTTGCAGGAGAAGTTACAAACTATATTTCGCTGAATGGTGACACCATTTCTGTCTTCAGAAGTAAGGGTAGAGTTCCGATACGATTGAGGAAAGGAGAGAAGGCATTATCCGCATTCCAGAAAATGTGGTACTTAATAGATGCCCTACTTATATTTATACGATGCCAAAACACTCAAATATTCTTGTCACAGCTACAGGCACTCGAATCCCGTACGTGTATTCATAATCAGTAAGCAGTTGAAGTTGCCCAAACACCTTTTTTCTCGTTCACTTCTTGTCACCATTGCTCTGCGACACTTATGGGCAGCGCACTGGACCTGAATGATGTCGTGTAAACAAGCCCTTATTGAGGCACGATAGAGGCAGGGTAAAAACGCAATGTATTGACTTTATATCCACACACCTGTCGGGATAGATATCTATAACAAGCTGGCTCTTCCTTGTCTCCTCATCGAGCATTAATGGGGCGCGAAGAAGCAAGTTTATTTTTTTTAACAGAATTATCACCTGTGATTACGTGACTTGTTGCTGTAAGCGCGATTGGCTCTTACTCCGCGTTAACCTTCTCACGATACTTCGAAGAAGACGCAATTTTTGAAGCAACGAAAGAACGAGTGAGCGGTTAACTGTGAAAAAAAAAGGATGCAGTTCCCCTCAACATGAAAGCTGTCGGGAAGTGCGGAGCAGTGATTCGCCACTGTTTGCTCGACCTCCCAGAACTTTAACACAGGATTCGCTTTCCTTCGCTGTTCTTGAGCTTTGACTGCTGCCTTGCAGGGCTGGGATTTTTCTCTCTTCGTTGACGATTGGCTTCTGCTTCACGTTGTCGCATAGATGAAACGGCCCTCCTGCATCCCTGTCGTTTGTGAGAAAACACCCGCTGTCGCTCGAACTGTGTCAACTGTTCGATAACCATGGCGGGAAAAACGTGTTTCCTTTGTTCGCACGATCTACTCCGAGAGACTGTGGCACACTCTCTTGACTTGTTTCAGTATCGGCCTGGGTGCTGTGTCACCCTCTCTTAACTAGTCTTGACATTGTCCAACAACGTGAAAACGCTGGGATAAAGCTCGGCTGAGCTCTTATAATTGAGGTTTGGTGCAAGCCACCTGTGCGGCCATCCACACTTTAACTGTTGATCTCTATTCGTTTAAATGACAAGTGGCTGTACGTGTGCCTTACAATCATCCAACAGAAGATTTTCCTACAGCGGTCGTGTTTCTGTGTAACGTCATATGCGGACAGGAGGCGGGAACCTTTCTATGCAGCAGACTCTCATGTATAATACAGTGAATCTTCCGTAGATTGGCCTCCCTAAGCTCCATGGTAGCCCAATGCAGAGCCGCTGCAGGCCTTTGAAGGATGGCTTCTTTTTATCCCCGTGACATCGGTGCTTACTAATGCATGGCCGCGCACCTTGGACACTGTCTAGCTAATGCATTGGCGTCAAACCAGGGGCTTAACAAGTACGGTTCCAGCGACGTCTGTTGAGAACGAGTATATATTCTGAAATACTCTACCTTCTGCTTTTTCTGTTGCCTTTAAAGAGCATGGCTGAACAAGGAGACACGTGCGTTGCTCCTGGCCAAACACTTACTTGTTCTGAATTTATTTGGCTTGATTCAATTTTTTCATCTATAACATGATTGCCGCATGCTGGAAATACAGGTATTCAGCCGCTGTATTGTCAACACATCTGAAACCATCAGCCCTGCTGAAAGCTCCAATATTACACTGCAACGTAGTACAAACAAATGAACACAACAAAAATTAGAAGTCGTTTTTGACAGATTTCCTAATTTCACATTTTCTGTTTTATGCTTGAACCTGCAGTCGTCGTTGTTTTTTCACGTGGCCATTTTTTACAGAGGTTAACAGGTTGATGATGATGGCCATTTGTGTTTTGGGCTTCATGCTTAAATCTAGGGGTTGTTTTGAGGCAAGCTGGAAGTCTTTGCTACTGCAGTCCTGGAAATAGGACTTCACCCATAACTCTTTCTACATTTCTTTCTATTTTCAAATAAAGTTTACTCTCTCTCTCTCTCTCTCTCTCTCTTCTTTCTCTCTTTCTGGCGCTCAGTTTCTAACAAAACGACGAACCTATTCATACTGATTATGATGGTGATGATATCTGTATGTGATGATAATGACGACAACGATGATGGTGGTGGTGGTGATAACGACGAGAGTGACGACGATAACGACGGTCAGCGCCCTCACCATCTATGATGTACCGATGACAGCTGGCATGCTAGTTTTGGCAGTGAATTCTAAACTTTCCCATTATTTGTAGACACAAGTTGAGTTATTTTTTACACTGCCTAATGTGCGTACTAAATACTTTGACCGTTGAGTTGACCTGAATATTTGCTGTTACATCAGTAAGATGTGGCGGAAAAAAAAAACTTCAACAAAAAGCCTCTGCCTACTGCTGTCAGCACCAGCGGCGCCCAGTCGCTGCGGTGATCCCTAACGGCGTGAGCTGCGCTGATGACGTGAACCTAGCAACGTGACCCAATCTCACTGCTGCTTGCGACTAAGAAAGTTTCGTGAGTAGAAATATTCACTGGACATTTTTATATCGCGCATTAATCTGGGACTCTGCAAGGGAGTAGGAAACAACAGCCCGATAAGAAAGTGCGACGGAGACAGTAAGTTTAGTAGACGCACAAAAAAATGTTGTTTAAACAAAATTAAACTTGCTGTAGAAGGCAGAAGATAGGAACTAGAAGGTAAATACTTCATAGGCGGAAATAAATATTGACGAAAAGAAAGTTCTCATTCACAATGACCGAGTGTCTGCATAATAAAAGCGGGTAGATATTTAATCTAACGTAATTCGTTTATTCACCGTTGTATTCTAATGCAGCTATGGCTTCCTAGCGCACAAATAAACTGACGTTATCCGCCCTGCTGGAAGCTCAGTCTTGCTACTTTGCCGCAGCTGATTACCGCTTGCTGGGAAGGGACCTTTTTGATGAAATTACGGGCGTTGGCATGATGAACAGTGGATATAGTTTGCTGGAATAACGTTCGGCATATTGTAGTTGCTCTGCAGCTCTGTGCGTTCAAAATACCGCACGTACAAAATGCGGCTTCTTTACAAGGGTAACACGGACTTCAAAAAACTGCCAGCTTTATAAATATTCTCAACAAAATTATGTGTCTAACTTGCTGAAACATCATCCCGTCGAATATAGACAGTAGCGGGATAATGCACAGATCGCCGGATACATTTTAAGGCGGGCGAAATATTTTTACAACATGGGGCGTCATGGTCATTCATCCCACTATAGGGTACGCCTCGCGCGACTGGGAATTAAACTGGGACTTCCCTCGGGCAGAAACAATATTGCTGCGGGCACTACATAAGCGCAGCAATTATTTAGGAAAACCTAGGCTTGCTTCTAACCGGGCCATTATAAGTGTCCACCTCTGGTCAACAAACAAAATTCTGCTTTTAAGGCAAAAAAAAAGAAAGGCGCAGCTTGCAGCAGTGGTACAAGACTGGAGAAACAGCAGAGCGGGTGGCCCCTCTCCCTTCGTCGAAGACCCGCAAGTTGCACATCACATTGATTTGTGATCTTGCCGCTGAAATTTCTCGATTTTGAGAGGCCTGGACAGTTTTGTTTGCATCCCTTTACATCTCTTTTAAAGTGGACCATGGTCGGAGGCGCTAGAACTCGCGGCAACAGGCTTCACGAGCTTGGTGTCTATGGCACGGACTCTGCGTCTGTGCCCCCCAGTTCAGGGGCACACGCACGTGACCTGGCGAGGAGAACAGCATGCAAAATATCATGCTGCAAACTTTGGGCAGAGTGTTCTCGAACGTCGAGCTTGCCGACGCCGCCATGCTCCTCACGAGGCGCGCCCTCACGTGCTGTCGGTATTTTTTCTTGGTATTTTTTGCGAGCTCCTCACGTGGCGCAAGCCCACACGCAAACCTGGCCGACGCAGGGAGTTCCCCACGAAGGGCACGCTCATGTGAGCTCGGTCTGTGTTCTTGGTACTTTTTCTGGTTACTCTATACGGCGGAACTGAAAGCCCACGCTCTTTTAACGAAACGCGCGATCTAATGCTAAATTCTCTTGTTATCATTCGTCCCAAAAGAATTCGCTATTTCTCGTTCTTCAGTTTTGGCAGGTTTATTAGACATGGTGTCACAGAAAACCACCTGTAACAGAAAATATAAGTATTTTGTGCATAAGAAGTCTTTTGTGCCTGCCCTGTCAGCAGCGCTAGTATTAGGCAAAGAGTGTAAAAGATAGGTATATGAGTTTCTTTCTAGTTTTTTTTAAGATTCCGCGTCATCCCCCCCCCCCTACAAAGGAGATAAAACTATCCATATATTCATCATCATCAATCATCAACCGTATATTGCACTGGTAGAAGTGCACGCGGATGTCAACCACAGCAGACGCCGCGCCGCAGCCGAAATGCTAGCCCGCCAATACGGTCATGAGCCACGTGTGCTTTACACCGATCCGCTGTCACTTGCCCAGTAAATCTCAATGCCAAAGTGACAGTGACCTCTAAAGTTGCTGGCAATGCGCACGCAACGTGCTCTGTACGCACGCACCGTTTCCAGCAGTGTGGCCGAGGAAACGGCCATAGCCTTGGCTGCTTTCCGCATCATCATCGGCCGACACGCGCGAGATGTCCACGACAATACCAGGACAACTACAGCAGACTCCCAAGCCGCCTGACATGCGTATTCTTCTGGAACCCTCTCCACCCAAGCAAAAAACGTACTTCGACACTGCGATCCATTGAAGCTTCCCCTCATTCGTATCGTCTGAAGCACTGGTCATGCCTCCCTTTGTGTAATTGAGCGTGAATATGCGTTCGCCGGGAAACGACCCACCGGGCTTCACAAGATGTAGAAAGACAGATCCAAGGTAACGTCCAGACATCAGCTTCCAGAATCCCATCCCACGAACTTCTCAACTACGCACTCACAATCGCCTACTGCCGCACGCACACAAAAAAACACCATCTCCACCCCACCACTTCCTATCCCGCGCCGACGCCACCTCATGGCAGCAGCTCCAGACACACGTTCCCAAACTTACACCGCAAACACCCCTTTTTTCCCACCCAATACGCTAGCAACTGCCCGGCTTACAATAGCCCCGCTCCCATCCTCTAACACTCTGTATGGGAGTGCCCGAGACCACCAGACGGGCTCACCCCTAAACGCATCCCCACCCTCTTCCTCTTGGGAGGCTGCTCTGTCCAGCACTGCCCCGCAAGACCAGCAATGGCTGATAGAGCGGGCCCACCGGATAGCGTCCGCCATTGGAGGCCTGGACTGAGGACCCCACTCATCGAGGCTGCTCTGCGACCAACAAATGCGTGCAAGAAATGTTTTACTACCAGCACCACTGATCGACGGAAGCATTTCACGGCGCATGATTGACTCCTGGGTTCCTGTGCTTTAAACTAAGCTTCCACTTTTCCATTGTTCGACAGATCTCCGAGCCGCGCTCAGCCGTTACGGTACATAGTGATTATTTTTCCCGTTTTGTGTTGTTTATTTGCATGGATTGAGGCTTCTCAGTGGGGATACATTTCCTGCTAGCTCAATTTGAATCCCCCGCGCAATAAATTCCCGTTTTTAGCCAATACCAACTCCCGTGACTAGATTTAATTTAAATTCAGTTAAATTATAAACACTAGGCCGTCTAATTAGAACTAGACTGTTTGAAACCTACAAAAATGAACTTTTCTAGGTTTTCATGAAAATTTTATTTCAAACGTAATCGAGAAATTTCAGGTATAGTCTGATCAGTGGTAGTTGCTATCATGTATGCCCGAAATGGGTCTACAAAAAGAAGAAGGCCATTAATTCGATGGAAAGACGAAATAACGAACTTCGGTCGGGGAGAGGGCGGGGGGATTCGAGCGGCGCAAGAAAGGAGCCGTTTGACGTCAATGGGAGAGGCCTTCGTTCTGAAGTGGACCTTAGCAGGCTAATGATGATGATATTTGGTTGTTTTACCTGGCTTTACTCAAAAAAAAAGCTACGTTAACATGTAAAAACGCCTGCACACACATACAAACAAATATACACGCGCGCATTTGAACGCACACGTGCACACTCCCATCCCGAACCCATTCTACGATTATCTTCTGCTTTTATTTTTGTTTTGTAAGTAGAAAAAATATTGTGTACTTTTTTCTCCCCGGTCCTGTTTCGCGACATCCGTTAAGCAAGTTTGTAGTTGCTTTTATTGTATGGGTTGTCTAGTGCGCAAAATTCTCGTTCCACAAGGTGAATTTTTGTTAACAAAATCAAGGAAGCTCACACTAACACTTAGCACTTGAAGGTAGCAAAGCCACTCCCACGGCCACTACCACTACCACTACTCGAAGTAGTGGTAGTTGCCGTTGGAGGTCTCTTCGGTGGCAGGCGCGACCTGCCACAGTGTGGGCAGGAAGCGGGTCCCGGAGAATCCATGAAACGTGGACAGGGCGATAGCAACTTTAAAAATGAAGACACGAAAACGAAGCCGAAATGGAAGGCGCATCTGGTGCGAGGGGCAAATCACGCAGTGCCGCTCCGTGCTGGCGATAACTATAGCTTTCGCAGTGGTTCCAGACACGAAGGAAAGAGTGAAAGCGGTGATGGAAAGTGTTGCAATGTCCTTTTAAGCATCTGTATGGAGGGCATGGGCGTATTTTTGGTGCGTCGTTATGCTTTCTTTTTTGGAATACATTCTACTCTCAAGGGCTCATTATTTCTTCCGCCACTCCATTTTTCAAACTCTGTTTATGCCAGATGCGTTTCCCCTAATATAGCCGCACACAGACACGAGATTTGTTTTGCAAATGGAGAACTGAAAAAAAAATGTACTGAAAACGACACCAACCGAGTACCGACAGATACTATTTCGCCTGCAACAGGGCAATTGAGGATGGTAACAAGACCGCCTCGCTAGTCTTGCTCCTCACAACTCTTTTTCGATTTATCTACAGCTCCAACCACTCTATCTTTCTCTAGTTGTCCTTGGCTTGCATTCACTTTCCAGCCTAATAAACTGTGCACGTGGCAGCGATTTCTGACTCGACTTTTGAAGAAGATTGGACCTAAAATACGCTTGTTTGTTTACACTTAGTTATTTTTATTTGCCTTACAGGAATCTCTGCAGTACCACTCACATTTGCCGGCGTAATATGCGTGGTGCAGTCTTACCATTCACATCCTGCAGAGAATATCGTCTTCCCATCGTCTTGAGTTTCTTGCTTGGTAACTCTAGTCAAACTTGCAGGAGAGACTGTCGTCGGCTGCACTGCTATTGGCGAGCCTTTGCCCGGAATTCATTTGAGAGTGATATGAATCTCATAAACACTTCTCTCCGGCTTTTTGTCTAATAGTTTTGGAAGAATTTAGGCTTTGTGTGCAGCTCTAGTATTTCGAAAGTCAGGAAAAGACACGGAGGTTTTCAGTTTTTCTAACGATGTCAATTAAGGCTCAGAAGGCACCGATGCTTCTTATTTGACATGAACAGCGACAACTAATACGGAAGACTGCAGCCATTTTGCGCAATTAACGTAAACAATGTTTTGTAGCATCGGCATAGTGGTGAAACCCCAGTTTCATCAATGAGGACGCGGTAGGGTTTGAGGATAATGAAAGTTCCCTTCAGAGTTTTACGCAACAGTTTGTCGGTGTGGCTCGCAAAACATACACTCAGATGGCATGTGCACTCCCAGAGGATTCGTCGAAAAGCTGTGCGGAGACTAAAAAGAGGTTTTATGAGAACACGTAACTCTACGAGCCCATCTCAATGCAAAACAAATTGATGCTCTAATTTGGCGGCAGTCATTGCCTCACGATGTGAACCACACTTACGTCTTCCTGTTCAGCAGCGCTTGTTTGGCTTGTTTTCGTCATGTCACAACGGAAGTGGAAGGGTCATTTAATCTGTCATTATTGACTGATGATCATTAGTAATTAAAGAACGAATCAATACAAGAGCTTGATCGCGATATTCATAGATTGTAACAATACCATAATTTCACCACACGGGAATATTGTGGAGGCCGTACAGTCGTAAAGGGCATCACATCAACCAACTTGTAACTTGTGAGAGCATGCACGCAGAGGATGCACGCAGAGGATTTTAAAAATAATGCCCTTTGTTCAAACACCGCATACGTGGTGCAGTGGCCTCTGCTTAACACTTCAGGAGCTACGCCATGGATATGATCGTGTTATCTCTAACGCGAAACTACCAGTTAGCGCTGCAATGGTCATACATGGCTGCACGCCCAAACATGATGGCGTTTAGGATGTTTTTGCTTTGTAATGTTGTTGGTTTGAATATGTTATTGTTTTTGTGGCTGTTCCAACTGCTATACAATATTTGTAAATCTATCCTCAGATGTAGCTTCTAATGTTTGTATGCGCTAACTTAGCTTAGTTCTAAAGCTATTCGTTCATTTTACCGCGCAATTGTTATCTACGTTTGTATTATCGGGTCTTTATATCCCAAGCTACTTTCGTGAATTTAACCACTACACTCTTTCTATACCTGAGCTATCTGAGACGACGTGGCTGAAAATTCATTTTCTTCAAATAAATTACTTTTAAAAATTGTGAGCTAAACTTTAGCCAGAAACGTTAAACGAGGCCACCAGACATTTATGCCACAAAGATACGTGCTGGCACCTATTCATAGGACTCTGCAACACGTCCGGTAAGCAGTTTCACTTTTTCCTTCGCTCCTAGAAGAAGAGTGAAAGCTATAGTTATCGGCAGCACAGAACCGCACTGTTATTTTCTCGTCGCGGCAGAAATACCCGCCTCGTGTTTCTGCTTTGCTTTGTGACTTTCTTTTTAAAGTGGCGGTTGAATGCATTCATTACTGCAACTGACGTAAAAAGAGCGATCTAAGAACCCCTAGGCAGGGAAAGAGAAAAATATCTTTTGAGCAAGTTTCCAAGTTTTCTTATAGCCATAAAGCAGCAATTTTTAGTCGAGGAACTTTGCGACCCCCTAATCAAAGTATGGATGTGTTAATTGGCTTCGTTTTGCGAGTATTTAGGGTTTAAAAAAAGGAGAAAGAAGTGTTGCGGGGTTCTTTTAACCAGCCATTTTATTCATGTACATAGCAGAGACCACACAGACGCACACCCGCAGACGCACACATAAACACACACACGAACATACCCATACGCGCACACATGGGCCCACACTCGCACATGCACAGACGGACACGCACGCACGCATATATTAGGAAATGTTGGCAGAGAAAATGCAGTTGATTTGTGGTTTCCTTACGCTTCGTTTTCCACATCTAAGATAAAAACACAAGGGCTGCATTCTTAACGTGCTTTTGTGTAATTAGGTAACAAGAAAGCCTTTAAATATTACAATATAGCATTGCGCGTGCTTTAAGACTTAGCTACATAAAAAGAAAGCTGTCGATTTTGTGAGGGGGTCAGGTATATTTCATTTAAAACTACGTAAAAATTGCGACGAAAGGACTAAATGTATTAAAAACAGGCGCAGTGGAACCCAGGTTTTAAGGAAATGGATTGCCAGGTCAAAGTTTTCGCTATTCACCTATTTGTTTGAGTTCATTTTTGTTTTGTTACTATACGACACAGAAGAAGCAATACCATCAGAGAAGAAAATAGCTGGCGACGCTCGAAGAAATGGACATTTGGAAGTAATTGAAACTCACCTGACTGGAAACAGGACCAGTAATCCGGCACCTCCAGTGTCGGCAATCTTCCACTACAATATTTTTAGTGTTTTGTGAGGCTGAACCTAACATTGATAGTGGCTGCTGACTGGCTGCAATAGTTGTGTCTGCTGCCTTTATTTTGGTTTTTCTACAAAATCTAACCCTCGCCACTGTGCTAAAATGTAAACATGTTGCAATGGTTTTATAACTGAAAACGAACAGTGCAATTCATTTATGTGGTGAACATTGCTTTCGCTCCATGTCGCAAAAGCTTCCACTGTGCCCTGCAACAAAAAATGAAGCTTCTCTAGAAACTCAATGTTTCGTAACCGCAATCTGACGCGCATTTAAAAAAATTCGACTAGAATAAACTTGGATCGAGCATTCAAAATAAAAATGGAAAACCTTGCTTGTTTAACACGCATCTATTTCGCAAAACAAAGTGCTTATTAGGTTGCTGTGGACAATGCGGAGAAGTGTGGAGATGAGGTTTCCGAGTGGAAGAAATGTGTAGCTGCAAGACAGCGGCAGAAAATGGCTTAAGAAGCCCGTAAAAACAGAAATAAAACTTCTCAATTCATTTCAGTTTCGTTGATAACACCCAGCCTGTTCTCCCTCTCACTGGTCGTTCAAAGTGGAGTGAAAATAAAGCTCGTTCTAATACAATGAACACAGAAATGGGTTGCTCTATTTGTAATGGCAACTAAAATGTGTGTGTACAAAAGATACCGGATTTATTTTTCTTTTTTTTTCATTTCGAGAGTTATCTTTTTTATTTTACAGGGCGTTGCATGCTACGTTAGTGTGACGCGGGCACTTGAAAGCATGCACTGTTTATTCAGAACGTGTTTTAAAGCAATAAATACAGAGGAAGAAACTAAACCCAAACAAAGGTTCCGAACCTCAGCAACGGGATACGTGTGGTCGATTGGCCCTCCTTGCTTTGGTGATTCGTCAAGCCTAAGTCGAAGGGCCCTCCTCTTGACTTTGCTGCGTCAGAAAGGACGCGCGACAAATGCCTTCTCGCGAAATGACACTGGCCCGGGAACTTTCGTAGAGCTGAAGCTGTCTCTCGTTCCTTTATCTACCCGTCAAGTTTCCCAGCAAGCCCACTTCACCTTGTTCTCTTCCCTTTCCCACTGGCGCCAGAGGAACACTGGTTTGAAAACAAAGCCTGGCGACTTACTGTCACCGATTTATGGACGCACACTCATCGGATAGGCACGGGCATTCTAGGCCTCAGTTGGACTAGGTTTGCTAGCGCATTTTACACCCTTAGCGCCAGTCACCATATGTAAGCATACCGGTCTCTGACCTATGGCAGAATGCCAAATGTTTTCTACCTCCGTAGAAGTATGGATAGATAAACTATAGCCGAGATCTGCAGACGGGTGAAGCTTAATGAAGCGCTACTGACTGGACGTATTGGAGAAGCTAGGCGTATCCGAGGAGGTCGGGAGTGGATGCGAGCACAAATAGCCACGAAGGCCTTGTGCTCGCTAAGGCTAAATGAAGCAAAAAATGTGCATCGCTCGATTGCGCTATTACCTGCGTAGGACGTAAATTTGACAAGGGTAATTGAGGAGGAGTTGCCGCTGCTTGTAAAACGTATACATCCCGCAAAGACTGCGGAGGAAAGCACGCGCGCAGCGTCCGCCGTAAACGTAAAGGATGAGCACAGCGGACCCAACAATCGCCGCAAATGGCTTCAGCCTCGGGTTGCTCTTTTTTTTGTATGTTCCTGTGGAATTCATATGAAAGCTCACTTCTTTTTGCTCCCCCTCCCTTGCTCAAGAAGGGCGTGCTTTTTATTGAAAGCGGATCGCCTATAATTTAGTGCTATTCCTTATAAGTCTGTAATCAACGCGGAATCTTCGGTGTGCTTTGAATCAGTATTCAGCTCCTGGTAGAGCTCCGGCGTTTATGCACGCGCGTAAATCCCTAACTTGAATATTCGTGCTGCGATGCATGCAGCTTGTAAATAAAAGGCGCGGGCCATAGAAAAATGAACACGATGTGTTTTTTTATATTTCCACTATTGATATTTTCCCCCGCTGATTGGGCACTGTGTATTTCTTTACCCTTCTGTAACGCCCTCTGGGCATTGAAGGTATTAAAATAAAATAAACAATATTACACTATATGTAGCATGCCCACAAAGTAGCAGATACCCGCAGGGGTGTATCGGATAGCGCCTCATGAAACGGCTAATCAACTCAACCACTTCCGTTATTCAACAAAGGCAATGAATAAATCTCCTATTTTTAATTGAACATGGCATTTGGATCTTACGTTATATCCGTCCAAATCTTTTTTCTGATAACAGAGTCTAATCAGGTAAAATGTGCTTTAAATATTTTACCCCGTCATGAAAGAAAATTTAATATGCTTTATGTGCAGAGGCTGCCCTTTTCCTATTTCTGTTATGTGCTCTTCTTTCCACCTTAACCAGGCAGGAGAAAATGACATGATACCAAAGAAGCACTTCTGCTTTGCTTTCTTGGTGCCTGCCTCACAGCCCTCTGTCTCTCATTTTGGGCTATTACACGCAGCTGGAAATTTGGAGATTGGTTGACGGATGAAATAAACGGTACCAAGTACGACGAGATAGTCAGCTTCGAGGGATGTGCTGGACGTTTTGAAAAGCTGTGGAATATTTATAGGTAAAAAAACGCCCCAAAGAAGCGCGCAACGATAACCAGCGTGTGCCAGAAGCGCGCGCACATGAGTGTGATCTGCAAGAATTTGGCAAGCAGGCACCACTCACAGTTTTTTATATATGGCGAGAAATAACGCGACTCGTTTTACTTGACTCAGTAAAAATTTGTTTTATTGAAGGAGCCTGCAAGAAACCACGGCACTAAAAGGCAGTCCTTTTGTAAAGAGCAGTCCGAGGACAAAACAGTCAATTATTTTTCTAGTTTAGCGCCATTTTTCAGTCTAATAAGGACATGGGACGCTGCAATCATTTTTGCAGTGTCTGTTGAAGCCAATCACCATGTGGATAATGCGTCTTGATCATGGACGTCGGGTTATATATGCGGGTCACATGGAGAAAATGCTCTTGTTTAGATAAGGGAGCAACCAACCTTTTAGCAGAACCGTATAACTGTCACCCTGTTAAAACGGCTCGTAATCTTTACGAATATAATTTCGCTGTAATTTTTTTATCTTTTTCCATTTGACATAGTTTTACTGCTCCAGCCACTACAAGCCTTTCTCATCGGCGGGGATCATTCAATTTCCGTCCATAAACCCTTTTCTTCGCGAATTTCCGTCTCTTCTAAAGTGCATTCATTTCCCCCAAAACTGCATATTTATTTAACGCGTGCTGAATTGATTGCTCGGGTGATCAACATAGCGTGTCCTTAGGTGCACCAGTGATAATAGTCTTGCTCCAAAGCATTGGTGTAACGGGATATTTAGCAGCTGCCTGCCAGGCTACAAACTGTTTTGAGGGGGAATTCGATTGTAAGTACCATGCAGAGTCTGCTGCGGTTCACTTTAAGTATCGAATGTTACTTTTTACTTACGAAGAACTTCTGCAGAGCTTTTGATTCGAGTTCACACGAGTACGAAAATATTCCGTGTTTAAATGACGAAATTTATGTCCGGTGCATTTGCGAGGATTTCTCAGAAATAAATGGAGTGTTATGACGGTTTCTATTTGTCTAGCAGTTTGGCGCTTGTTCAGAACAGACACTAACGTGCCAAATAAGCAGCAAATAATTATGCTCGTCTAAAATGAGTTGTTGTTCACGTGCAATCCGCCTTCGGACACAGAGCACCTCAGATTGGATAAAAGAATGCCTATACTACGAAATTTATCATGAGCAAAGATAAAAGGATGGTTCTGTTAAGCAAGTTTCCTTTTCCCTATAATTTTCGAAGTCCTTTATGAGGCCAGGTTGTTGGGACTGCTGTGCTCGGCCACATATTCATTTCAGACGGACCAGGACATTTACCACACCGACAATCAAAAACAATACTAAAGAGTTGAGGTGCCTGTTACGGCCGCTTGGCAGAAACAACGGCTATCTGATGAAAGTCCCCTTCATAAACTCTTCGCTTTCAATGAAAAGTATACGTTCTAAACAACTTTCATTAAGGTATTGAGGGAAGTTAAAAAATGTCGTCGATTGTACATGCAATATCTCAAAACAACCTTCATAGATATCAACCAAGAAAAGGTGCAACGTATCACATCTAAAGCAGCGGAACCATAGCTTTCGAACACTTTAGCACAAGGTATGTCTCAAGCCACTGTTTTTCTATACACATTTTGTTTCGCTCAAGGTTACAAAGCCTCATTTTTGACAAGCTTGATATAAATGTCGTTCTTGAGAAAGACACTTACATGAAGATGTCCCAAACCAGTCGCCATCGGTTTGCATAGGGTCGTGCTGGCGCCAGATACTAATCGCATTGGTGTGCTTCAGTAGCCTAGCCGATTAATTTAATGAATGATCATTAAAGGTCTGTGATGACGGGCCAATACGGCGTCACAATATGAGCGCACAACACTGAAGTGATAACTGCTTCAAATAGGTATAGAGATGCACGTTGGCCATAATAGGCCCCGCTAACTGTGGTTTACTTGTAATTATAAAGGTTTGCAGTTATTCACGAAGGTGCCAGATTAGACTCCCGCCTGCGAATGCCGTTTAGCGATAAAGAACGAGTATGCAGACTTGCATGTGAGAGAGATTTCTGGGAACATTACAATTCTCAGTAAAGCACATTTTAGACTTTGTGCGTAGAACCCCTATGGTAAACACAAACACGTATTCGTGCTAGTTAAATTTCTATCATCTACATATACCGATCTACTTTAACTACGATGCAAATTATAGCGTAACAGTAACTTCGGCGATTAAACGTTATTAGAAACTGCACTGTTGGTTTTATATATACTTTGCAATCACCGCCACTGTCCGGTATGAAAAATCGAGACCATTCAACCTGATGCGTTACACATTGTGTCCGATGTATCACGACTTTCTTGCAGCCATTTTCGTAACATATTCTCCTACGCGACCCTAGCTTCACTTTGAAGCTTTATTTGTAACGTGCCACTCCCCCCTTACTTCCCCTCCGCAGACAAAAAACCGTACTTGGATACATGCACCGCGGTGCCACAAGATGCCATCGCCGTGTCCACGTAAACACGTCTATCTTTTAAGAAGGAATAAGTTCGCGTATAACGCTCTCTTGTGGATATGACTGATCAGTGAGGATTAATTGAGCTCGCAGAAATGAAGCAGAGCAACAAGAAAGTGAGTCGTAGCTTAACATAATGCGGCACCCACCAACGCCTTTAATGTCTTCAGAAAAGCGTTTTGGCAACAATAATAAAGCACCACTCATTTCACCTACGAGAAAAAATACGACACGTGCCCAAAAAACCGCCTTATATGCTGAAGCTTGTCCTTTTCCTTGATTTTGCTTCTACTTCCTTATGACGTCAGGTATGGCAATAAACAGTAAAATTCGCGAGCACAAGTCACCGTATTTGGCCAGCGACCTCAATTATAGGACACGACACTCTCGCTTCATCGCGAGATGGATGGTAATAAAAGGTTGTTGCAAGCGCCAAAACGGAATATTCCACTTTCGGGGAAAAAACCTATATGCAGTAAATGATCGCCACACAGCTGAGTAAAATCTTTGCGCTTTAACGAAATATTAGTCTTGAAGCTGCATTGTACCTCCTTTAAGCATTTTTTTCCTTCCCACTTACTGTTTTTTGTGCACCAACAGCATCAATCGTTAAGATTGGCTTTGCCACATTAAGGCTCTTTTGGTGGCAGTGCACGCTTTACAGGAGCAGAAAACAACCGGCGGAGTGTAAGGGGAGGGGTTGTAAATGAGAATTTCAAAAAAAAAAAAAGGTTTGGCCAAAGAATTGAAGCGCTAGGACAATAGGACAAGTGAGTCAACACACACAAGGCGCTACTTCCAACAGGTTTATATGCAGACGAATACACATGCATATATACATGAACAATGGCCCACGTCATAGTGCAATTTTACACGTAACACTCGATTAAAAAAATCACGCTCTTTCTTTGATAAGGCGACAGACGCAGTGCTAACACACTCGTGGTCCGCTTTCGCTATCATGTGAGCTTCCAATATCTCTTGCGTAAGCTGGTTCTTATGCTTCGCAAAAACTGCGCAGTCGAAGGACACGGGCTTGCAACCATGCTGCTTGCAGTGTAACGCAAGCCATCCTCCCGTGAGGTTCTTTACGTCATTGCTGTGTTCACGCTTGTCCCATTGTCCTAGCGCTTCAATTCTGTCATGTTCTACCAACAGGCCCAAACATCACCCTCGTGAAGTTTGGGCCGTCATTACTGACTCCCTGCTACATACTCATGCTAGACATGGGAGCTTTAGGGAATATGTCTGTTGTTTCCTTGAGTATGTATCGCGCCTATGTAATATATAAGCATGAAGTGAGGCAAGGGGAGCCTTGAAGCTTAGTCTATTGTGCCTATAAGTGACTATTTTGTCTAATTGAGCTTTGTATCGCATATTTTGACTGTATAGGCCTAAACAGTCTTTTTAGCGCCTAAAAATGCCTTATTGTGTTATATGTGTTGTTTTCGGTTTTTCGAGTCTATGTTCTGCAAGGATTGTTCTCGCTTCAGAAGCTAGTAACTGAAGGTTTGTCTCACGCCGTTTGCCAGAAAAATCCGCGAGCAGGTACCAAACACGCCTAGAACCGCAAACTGCGCCCGAGCTGCCGCCACCTCGACCTCACAACAACGGCCCAACCACCAGAGGCCCGTCCGCAGCGACACCACAGCCAACCGAATCGACACCGCCCCTGTCCACAGGAGCTGTTTTTAAGGGGAGAAGCCCCTTAGTGCTGGGGCTGTTGTCGTCTCCTGTCGTCGTCGTCGTCGACGACGTAGTAGCACTTGTCATTCATCTCATGTAGTCACGGTACTAAAACACCGGGAAACTCGTTTACGCCTCGCGTTAGTACGTAACGCGTACTAAAAAAACGCCGGGACACTCGTTTGCGCCTGGTACTGGAGCGCTTCGTAACGCGTACTACAAAAACACCGGGACACTCGTTTACGCCTCGCGCTTGAGAGCTTTGTGCTTCAAAGACAAGAGACTTTTACAGCAAAGCTGCATACCTCTACCCACAATGGTTTCATCCCTGTTGGCAAAAACGCTAAGGCGCCAAGAGTACACTTATACACTGCATGCTTCGCCCCTCTCCAGGTTTCACGTTAGCGGAGATGGCTCAAGATTTTTTGATGTCCTGCTGACGCGCTGTGTCCGTGTACCAACGGCGATAAATTTTGCCTATTTACTCTATCCATTCCTAACACAATAAAAAACCAAGGAAAGAAGATAGTGATCTGGACAGAGCGGCACACATGTGACACAAGGCCAAAGACGCCTTTTTGGGGAAAACCACGTGCAAACCTGACCCATCAAAGTTTCAAGGTGACGCCACGAACACATGCACAGCCGTCCGGCCATCACGGATACACCGTCGGCCGGCGAGGCGCTGCACTTGTAGAATGAATAAATAACGACAGATGGAGCTTATAGGGACGAGCATCTTCGCCCTTTTGAAGCACTCTAGGCGGGGCAGCGTCATTTGCCGTGGCGGCTCGGTAACCTTCAAAGGCATTTGGACGGCTAGCAGTAAGGGAAGTAGTTCCTAAGAATCTAACAGCAGTGTAATATTGATAATTGGTATATAGTGCACAGTTATTGAATGGTGTTATTCCCGCAGCTTCTTTAGTCATCTGCTTCCGCAGTGTAGAATAACTGACTAATTTGTACGGAATTATTAAGCTTCCCTCTACTACCCATGGGATTCATTGGTTTTGTGGAGAGCTGAGGAGGTCGTTCTGTTATGTCAACGAATAAATACCTGCAGTTAAGATCTTCCTACGGGGCGTAGTTGTGTCTTCAAGCAGCAGTCAACGATTGTGCGTCTTCCATCAAAGCCCGTTGTAACCCCTTAAACAAATCGGCTAACGGCGGAAAACTACTCCAACAAACACTCGCAGATGGTATTAACGGCTTAGCAGTAGACAAAGCGTCGAAACCCACATTATTTACACCACGTTACATTTGAACGTGACTTGGTACATTTGTGTGCTTACCCTCTTAGCCGTATTCGTTTCCGCAGCTGAGAGCTTGGACGCCACTCGGGCTAAGAATGATGACCTGATTTCTAAGGTACATCCACCAACATCCCCGAAGGACCGGTTGCTGATACAGCCATTCCTGTCTGACATTCTGTCATTCTGTCTTAGATAAAATTCCTGGATTCGCTGCTGTAAAAAATCTGCCGAAGGTCCTGAGCACCAAACATTCTGATATTCCCGACGGAATCACATCATGGATCGTCCCGAAGTACAAGCACGCTCTCCTAGCTTCACGGGGCGTTGAGTGGTCTTTTTCCGCAAGGTATTATCAACTGAAAGGAGAAAACTTCAGGCAGCAAATCCTTAAGATGGATCTGGTTTGTCATTGCTTTTGAGGCTTTCTTTTGAGGGGGAATCACCCTGAATTTTACGTAAATCTGTTAAAATAGCAACCCTTGTGTTGCATGTTTTCACTAAAAAAATAGGATTACTTTTGTCCTTGATGTTGAATAACAAGCATCGGCACTTTCATTAAGCAAATAAAACAACTGTTTTAATTAGACTAAATGCTGCGCATACAAAATTCACATCTTCGTCCGTCGCGTTCCTTTTTGCCACTGCCCATCCATCCTACACTTCCCTCACTCTCGGCCAGGGCTCAGAGTCCAATCGTGGCGCCGGGCCACGTTTTCTGCTGGTCGGGAGGCCCCGATTTGGGATCCGCGTTCGATGTCTTGTGCGGGAACTCCAGGGGCGGTATACTTAAGTCTGTCTGGCGCTTCGTTCGCGACAACTTTCCCACAGCACAAGACTTGTCCGCTTTTTTCTTTTTTTTTTTGCTGCAAGACAAATGTTTGTCGTAAATAAAGTAGCAAATATGAATTGAGCCTATATGTGCTTAGCGACAGTATTTGGTGCCTATATTTGCTTCACTGCACTTTCAATGTCTGTCATAGGCGCCTAAAACCTTTATTTTTCTGGTCTCAAGTTCCGGTTTTACTCATGACAACGCATGAGTCTACGCAGAAGCCTGTTTTTATGTTTTTTTTCTTCCTGTTTAGGAACAATGTTTAGGAACGAGTTGGCTACAGAAACCCTTAAACCGTACTACTGTGTCTTCTGCTGAGCAAAATACAATAGAAATAGGCGATGATAGGAAGCAGTATAGTAAAAGGTTGCCCGTCATATGACGCAGGTGGTCATAAAATCTTTTTATGCGCAGGTATTTCTTTCTTATCCGGATCTCCATTGCGTTCTTTATCTCGCCCTGCCTTTATGGGCCGTAACCGCACCCCCTCAAACATCTACTTTTTATGCAAGTTACGCCTGTTGCTTATTTACGTTTTACATTGACTTGTATGTTGTTCTCAAGACAAAAACCACCACACCTAAAGTTCACGTGATAGCATAAGACGGGTTCGTGCTGTTCGCATGTCTAGCTTCCGCTGCGTTTGGCGCGGGATACGACTCACGTGATCGTATCCTTCGACAAAGACTCATTATTGTATTGCGAATAAATTGTTGCACTACGCCCGCTTGTCCAGTCCCCTGCTACTACTGGGCTCCAGGTCATCAAAACTGTTCTGTTCTGAAGCTCCGCTCCGAAGAACTCAGTGGGTAAAAACCCTGCGACACGTTCAAAGCTAAAAATACACGTATTTTGTATCAACGCTGCGGGTGACTTCCTATCTCCACTAGATGGGTCGAATTTCAGTCCAAGTGCTGCTATGTAAACCAGTTTCACTCAGAATTTCTCATTTGCTCTTCCTTCCACTTTGGGTCCATGAGGAGATAGCAGGCGGGGTAAGGTATGTGATCACAGTAGGAACACTTGCGCAGCTCCTGATGTAGACATGACGGTGGATTTTACGCAACGATTTAAGAAGGCTGATGCTTTCTGAAACTGTTTGCGCAGCCTTCTGCTGCCATGTCTTGGCATACAGAAAAGAAATAAACGCCTTTTACGCGTGACGACTTGCTTGAACAAGTTCATTGCTAGTCGGAAATTATAGAATAATCCCTTGGCGGACACTGTGTGCATCAAAGCACCCGAGTCGCCGCGTACCGAGATTGTTCCCCTCGAATTTACAATTTACTGTGTACTTCCGTTCAAAACCACTATTTACGAATGTGTCCCCACAGAACAGCTTCACGTTTACGAGCCAAGATAAATTTGCATTGCGAACCATGCTTCGCCGCGTAGCGGAGATGTACTTCCTCAACTCGACGCTGCTTCTGAGGCTCTCTCTCCCCTGCAATCAGTGTACACTTTGCCCTCATATTGTTATTTGTGCTGAAGCTTATTTTTTTTAAAAATTGGCTCGGTTACTATGCATCATTACTTTTGTTTAATATCTGCCAATGCTCAATGCCCCTCGCTGCGTGCACCACAACATTCAGCGTTACATCGCATTTTCGTTCGCCATCATCCTCTCCCTATCCTCCCCGGTTCCCCACATTGGGCAGGCACACCGGCTGAAAGAAGGTACAAGAGGCGGAGAAAGATTCGCGGCGGGACGCGCCAGCTTGTGGGAACAAACAAAAACAAAAAAAGGTTCAACACGCATTTATACATCTCCTCCGCTTTCTTACTGGCGCACATGGGAAGCGTGGCAGGACGCAAGACCAGCGTAACAGAGACCACCGGGGTCGATCGCCGGCGCTCCGTATCTTGCCCTCAATCGAGGCACGAGTTAACTGCACCTGCTCTGAAAGAGAGAGCCGCCGGGGTCGAATGAGGGGCATTTCAGGCAAGCTGTCGCCAAGAGCCTCTATTGGAACGTGGGGAAAAGGGGAGAGGTACGAAAAAATAAAGGACAAGAAAAGGTTCGAGACATTGCTTCGTTCTTGAAGTGTGGGCAGTTCACGCTTTCCCTACAAGAAACAACGAATCGTCGGGAGCCGAAGCATAAAGCTTGTTCGTGTCCCCTCCACGCCCTCCGTACTTGTTTGCAAAGTATAACCCTTCCCGTGTTTTGTTTATGTTTTTCTTATAACCCCTCACTTGTCAGGCAGTATCTTTTTTACTCTCAAAGAGAAAGCGAAAAGGAAACGAACATAAAACTACTAAAAATTGGCGCCCACCTCCCCGCGAGGGGAACCCTGTGTAGATGCGACGCAACGTGGGGTTCACTTGGTGTTCCGTTGGGTTGATTCTGAAATTGCGTGAACGTGTCGGGAACGCGTATGATTATTATGTTTTATGATTATTATTATGTTTTAAAAAAAAAGCTTGGCCAATATTGGTCAATCTCTCTAAAGTGGTATGCTTGGGGCTTCTCAGCTCGCTACGTCGTTTACGTCCACAAACATAAGGCATAATGGTTGCTGTAAAATAACAAGAAATAGCAGCTTATTTATTTTTTTGGAACAAATGTTAATCATTTCTCATTTTGTATCAGTAATGCATAAATTTTGACGTGCTGGAGTTTGAGGCGAACAGGGGGTTCCGGCTGACTCAAATTCGGAATAAATAAGCACCAAACACAACCGCGCGCCGTCAGTCGTCAAAACAAAACAGCATTGATGATTTGCTTTAGAATCTCGGTTTTGTGGCGCAGTGGGACACAGCGTTGTACCTCGCGTTCTGCCGCTCACTCCACTGTCGTATCAGACGCGTGCGTGTTAGCCCTGCCACCTCAAAGAACATTATTTTTTGTTTCATAGTCATTTGCAACTCAAATGCACACGATGGCTGTATAAATGTTTCTCTGTGAAGAGGACGGACAACAACGCCGTATGGAGGGACAAGGCGAGTGAATGAGCTGCAGTCGCATCTAAAATACCATCCTCTGGAGTTTCTGTTCTCGCAATCGCGCACGTCGATTGAACGCATCCGAGAGGAAGAGATGAAATTGGCGCATTGAAAGTCAAGGGATGGCTTCGTTTAGAAAGGAGATAAAAGAAACGCATTGCCCACAGTGTTTTTATTCTGTCTCTGGTTACAGTCACTGCAAAAAATAAACTTGTTAATGTTTGTTTCAGTTATTTGTCAAATTTTACTCAAACTTACACCGTGGGTTGAGATTAAAAAAGCTGTTTGCTGGGTTCTCGTTTTCCTTAGAAAGGGATGATTTTCTCAGATCCTACGTCGTTTACGTCCACAAACATATGGCGATAATGGTCCTTTTTAAATAACAAAAAATATCAGGATTTATTTTTTTAAAGTAACGGAGACTGAAACAGACAACCGCCGTTCATTTCCGCACGCCACACAGCTGTCCAATACACTAGCCACCATAAAGCTGCAGTTTAATGGGCAGTACTAGCTAGCCTAGCCGCCTTTGCCCCTTTTTTCTCTCGTTGCTTTTGGACGCCCAAGTCAGTGGCCGGTCGGTGTACGGGCACATGGTGTGGGAGTGTATTTCGTGAAGTTTGCGAGATCCAACGATGAATACAGCTAGCGACACAGCCAAGAAGAAGCGACAGCAGTCGTCTCACCGACGAGAACGGAGGCGTCTGCGGGTCACAGAACACAGAAGAAGATGAGATAGTGTCAAATATTGATGTTTCACTGCACATGAACAAAGTCCACACTTTCATTGCTCGTTGCGATGATGCACCCGATGAGGCATTGTGCAGAGTGAAATTCATCGTGCGTGCTGCACTCGCGAAAAGAAAATAACGCATTCAACCAGAAAGCTGCTTTGAAGTGACCGATTCAACCATCCCGCGCTTCTTTCTTCCCGTTCAATGGGGCAGCAATAAAATGATTTTGGGCGTTTTTTTTTGGGCGGTCTGATTCCTGACTTATAACGGCGTTCGGCAGCCTCAGAACGCTGACTTTTTCACTCTTTTACACGGCCTGTTTTAGCAGCTTCTTTGCGGGGGAAGTTCTGGCTTTTGGCGGGAATCGGGCCTTTTGGGGGGCGTGGGTGGTAGATTTGATTAAGGCTTCGGTGGGCTGAGTTGGCAACATTACGTGCAGAATACAGGCCAGGGACGCGAAGTAAGGAACGACAGCGAAAGAATAGCGCCTGTACTGCCTGTTTGCTTTCTTTCGTCGCGTCCCTGAGCTTGTTTATTCACGCCATAGGTTTTGCTAGACGAACTGAGCTCATTTAACTCACCTTTACCCTCACACCGCGGTAATTGAGTAATGGTTTGCGCAACAATTCACGCTGTATACTATTTTATTGCGAATGAACATTTGAGGGCGAGGAGTGCACTTGTTTCGTCACGTTAGTCGGACCTGTTGGCAAATTTGTACGTGTCTACGCCCTCTAGTGGCGCAATTTTCACGCGCACCGTCGACATACATTGTTTTCTCCTCCGGTGTGACTGTTTTACCGGTAACCCTTTCAATGACATCCATATGAATCCACTAAGTCATCCCCGTTTTCCGAGTTTTATTAGGCGTCCTAATTATCCATGTATGCTACCTATTTAAAGAGCCACACTATATAGTTGGCCTAATTACGTAAGTCAGCTTGATATATTTTCTCTAGTCCTTCCCTTAAGTCAGTGGGTAATCTACTTTATTCGCTTAGTCATGCATCTTACTGGAAAGAATAAAAGGGGCGCTATACCGACGAAGATGAAGTAGACGCAAAGAACAAATACATACAGACCACTTTTAATTCACTCGAGTAAGCACGAACCAACAAGCTCAACAAGATTTGTTAAGTCATGCATCCTAGTTGGCTGACTTGTCAACTCCAATCGCTTAGTCATCCAGCTCAAATTTAAGAAGTAAAAGTTTAAAAGTAAGACTTTCAGACGTAAAAGAAGTCAAAGAAATCAAGTAACGACAGAGGTGGTGACGCTGTGGTAACAAACCCGACTCGTTTGCGTGGCGCCCGGCAGCAGCAAGCAATAAGCCGCACAAGCACCCTGGCTGGTCCGTATAGCAGCAATGGGCGGGCTGGGCCAGAAAAAATCATACATCTCTCTGTCTAACGACGACGATGGTTGAACGCGAAATTTTCTCGTGAGGATTCGTTGGTTTTCGTCTGAGTTTGGACTGAGTTTCGACCATGTCGATATGACGTTTTGGTTCTCCTAGGATTGTTCAGCTTGTGGAAGTGCCGCATGACTGATCGGCATGTGGAACCCCCTAGGCCGACCAAGTGCATTTTTCGGGAACAGGCGGCGTTGGTGCGGAGCGTTTATGCTGCGCAGAGTGATCCACCGGAGTGGCTGCCTCTTTTGGATGCGTACGTTTGCTTGCCTGAGTTTTGAAATGATCCCGATCTTTGCTAGAATGATGCCCTTACCCTTTGTTGTCTGTTAGAGTTTGTATTGTGTGTAATGGTCTTGTCTGAGTTTTTCTAAAGTTTTGATAAAATTTTCATGCATTAAAGAAAAAATGGAGCAATCGGATAGACGCCTGCTTCATAACGCGAAGGACACAGGTTCGATTCCGGCCTCGGGAAGCGCTTTTTTCTTTCCCTTCCCCACGATCAAAGATCGTCGTCAGACTTTCCTGTAGGGAGTTTTCGCGTTACAGGCGCCATCAGTAAGAAAACTGAAACTTCGCTTTAAATAGTGCCAACGTCTACCACGCAATGGCGGTCCACAATACTGGAAGGTATGCAAATATAATGAAATATATCGGTTATAAATGAAGGAAATGCCGTATCCGTACAACTTTTTTTCAAAATTTTCTGGATCAACCCTATGCCTTCTGGACCACAATTAATTCAAAGAATAAGCTTTACCTTTAAATGTGACAAAATTATTTTATGACAGTAAAAAGAAAAGTGTTTTCTCTAGCTTTCCGGCATAAAATGTTTAAGACTCGCACGGGGCGTAAGCTTGTACACTGAATTTTCTTGCGGCCTGTGCATTTTTGGCTTGGCCTGAAAATTTTGACACAGACTACGTGAGTGTCAGCGTGAGCATAAAGCTGGTTCCCGTGTTTTCTCTCTTTACACAATCCACATTTTCATGTATTGCGCTTGTTTTCACACTTCAACACAGTCGAACACTTCAGAGGTATTGATCTTGAGCGCTGAATTCGCTGCTGATGCTCTTGATTGCTTAATAAGCATGTTGTACGCTCATTGAATCCCACCGATGAAAGATGCGTCATTATTTGGAGTTTAGGTGAATGGCGGAACTACAATAACGTCATAAAATCTCAACAATCAATTCCCTGCGGGAAGGCAGAGGAGGTCAGACGAAGTAACTCTGTAAAAGCAAACAAACAAGGTGCCCCAGCCACAAACTAACAAGGCAAGAAAACGATTTCACTTTTCTTCACGCCAATTTGCGGCATTGGAAAATTGGTAAACGCATCAATAAAGGTTGCGCAGATTCCCATCTGTGCAGGCGAGTGGCTACCGGGGAGCATGTTACGCTCCAAGCGTCCTCTTTACGCCCGGTTGTCCTCATCATGCTGGGTAAGCTTGCCTCACAAGCGTAAGCTCTTTTCTGTCCAGACTACCTGCTCAAAGCCCTTCTACGCCAGCAAAGTTTGTCCTTCAGCGAATGCCATTCTTTACTCTTGTTGAGCGCCCTGTCGTCCAAGATTGATGATTTGTGTTGTTGCCCTACAGCGAGGCTTGTTATCCTACTAGTGAGCCCTGAACTGACAAAACGTAGCGTAAAAAACGTGAGCAGATTCTGCCGAAATTTTTTGGCCCTGCACCCCTTGCAAAACTACACGCGATAATTATTTTCTTAGTTATTTTTGTTTTAAATCATTTACACAAGAAAGAAGGCTTTTGCCTCAATTTCTCATCGTCTAACGCTAACAAATATAACAAAATATTCATTCAGTGGCGCCTTAAAACATTATAGAAGAGTTTCATATTCGGCCCAAGCCACTTTACACCCCTTCCCCCCACTTCCGCCTCCCTCCACCACAAAAAAGAAAACAAGATGACATTTTACGCTTTTCACATTCAACGCAACCAGCTTTATACAACCGCTGAATGGCGCAGTTTCGAAATGTAGCTTCACGTGGGCTGTGGAGCGCGGATTCAATGCGTGTGAAAGAAGGCGTAGCTGTTTGTTCTGCAAAATTATTTGTCTCTGCTATATTGGCGGAAACTGGAGCATCAGTAAAAAAAATCATTGCATCTTTATTGCGAGAACCTAAATCAGCAGCAACAACAAAAAAAAAAATTCTCTAGACTACTTTTCGTATACACCTTTGCAGGAGTGACTTCTTTATTGGTGTCGTTTTGTTTCTTTCTAGTTTATGTGAAAATGATGTATGCCGTACGTGTTTAATAAGAAGGAACATAAGTCAGCGCAATAGTTTTTTTGTGAGACAGTAAAGGAAGCTCAAGCTAATCGACGGCTTCAACTGATACAAGCTAAACCAAGTTCATTGTTATTTAAGGAGTGTTCCCCATTTCCAGCTCCCCGCCTCATTTGACCAAAAACTCGAGTGATGGTACATTACGGGTGTACGCATCAGTGAAAATTTAATGAGGTGAGCGCCCTGCAGCATTAAGAACAATTAAAAATAAAGTCATGCCATCCCCACACAAAAGCCATTGGCTGCTTCGATCTGTTTTAATTAAGCCCCAACGGCCAGACCGCATTTCGATCTATGTCGTTAAGGTCAGTCAATTTAGAGGCAGGAGTCCTGGCAGCATCGCTTACGCTTTAATTAAGAACCTATTACTCTGCAGGGTAACTGGGACGGCTGCAGTTCCGCCCCCCACGTTCAGTTCTATATTAACATTTTTAAAATGCTTTATGGCCACCGCGGCTGATTCTATGAAACGGTCCAGGAGGTCACTGCTCGCAAAATTGTGTTCTTAAGCTGCTATTCAGGTTACGATCACAAGAAATGGGGGGCGTTTTTCTTACCATTGGCTGCTATATCTGCGGCATTAATCTCTACTGTTTCCCAACACAAAATGACGCCATTTATTATGGTGTGCGAAGGTGAGTCAACGACTTTTGACGCTATTCTAATAAAGTTATTGACAGGCGGCTTTTAAAACCAGCGTCTGCCTTAAGAAACACATCATCTGGCCGCAGGTGCAATGATTTTGTGATGTTTTTTCCCAGTGCCTTTGAAATGATCTGTGTTATAAATTCTAACAGTAAAGGAAAGCTATGTAAAAGGTATTTTCTTAGTGTGTTTTGCGATCGTTATCAAACGTTTTCCCGGTATTTTTTCGCGTACTTTTGATTTGGCTTCAAGGTTATACAGGGTCTGCCCATTTAATCCCTACCTAAATCGACAATGTACTGAAACCCCTTGTGCGTTGCGCATAGAATTGGTGGAATAATGATCGCGGCACAGCAAGCGCCCTGGCATTCGAATCAGCGACTGTATTGCGGACGTGTATATACTAGGCTCCTTGTTGGCTTTCTGTAGGTTTAATATGGAGCCCGAGTTTATTCAAATCAACATTGGACCTGCTTGATTATCAGCCCCAGAACGTCCGTGATCGGCCCGGACGCCTCCCAGACTCGATTTTTTTATTAACACCTATGAGTCCTCCGGTTGCAAGGCAGTCATTGGATTTCACGTGGACTATCCGGAATTCTCAAATTGAGAAAGCCCATTATTCATAAAGGACGCTTAAGGCCGTGCTAGCATCCAAGTACAGCCAAACACAGCCTTTCAATGCTGCAATATATTTACACAGTAGCAGCAACATGTTGCTAAACTCAGCGTGGCGACAGCAGTCTCGGTGACCTTATAAATTTAATTAAAACTTCTGGATAGTTTGCTAGGGCCCGTTATGTTATCCGTTGCGTTATTCGTTGTGTTGACCGTTTTGTCTACAGTTGCACCTATCAATGGAGGCCACGAGTCCCTTATAGTGTATCGTGTTTTATCTGCAACTAGTTTCATTACGATTGCGTTCCCGTTGGTGTTTGGCCCCGAATTCTCCGGTGTTTGTGTTGCCAGTCCAGAATAATGGAGAACCGTTGCAAGCCCTTGCATGCTGGCACGCCATAAACAAGAAACACCCGGGCGGGCGCGATCGAATTCCGAGAGTTGCAAGCTCGCCGATCTTGTTTCAGTACCATAATGCTTAAACTTTGGAGGAACTTACCTCATCGCTGTTTACCACTTCTGAGTAAAACACACAGTTCAGCTCTCCAACTTGTTAAGTATTGCTGTTGCAGCCAAATATAGCTGGAATATATGTGCTCCAAGTCAGCGAAAAAAGCTGTACCAGTTACAGAAGAACCTTTTCCGCTGGATACGCTGCTTCATTTCTTCACCTGCTTTAACGCCGAAGTACAAATTTTATTTTATTGATTCACTTCTGATACCGATCAGCTGTTTCGTCAACGCCAACAATACATTATTGTGCTTGGGGATATGGCTGGTTACAGCTAGCAGCAAAAGCTCCGAGTGCTGGACAGTGTTGAAACAACATTTTTACGTTTGCAAACATCAGCCCGATATGCATCGCTTGGGCCGCAAGGCGACATCTACAAACATATTAGGTGAAACACAACACGAAACAAAAATACAACGATAGGTGAACGATAAAACAAGCCTAATTTACGACAAGTTATCGGCGGCTGCGCCCCTCCAGGACGTAATTGCAGACTAATCGATCACTTCAGCGATGCACCCACGCAGGCGTGTGTATGCATACGCTCATCTTGGTTGCAGGCCACCGTGGGTGATAACCGAAGGAAAACGTACACCGTCTACTTGGTCGCCTGCGAGCGAGTGATATGAGGCAAAAACAGGACAGCAGGCGATGGGGAGCGTGCGCATTAGTTTCCACAGCGCCAGCTGCTGCGTATTTAGTAGCCTTGTGTGATGCGTGGAAAGCTTGCAAGTTGTTGTTTTAAGCTCTGGTGTTGGTGCTCTCTGAGCTGGTGGCGCCCGGCGGAGCCCAGATGATCTACGTGTATTCCATAAAAAGCTACGTTGACTAAAACTTAATTCAGATAATTTGAAAATAACCTTTATTTTTCAACGATAAAAAAGACACAGTTATTTCGTTTAGTGAACATGGTTTTGTAGCTCGAGCTGGGGGAGCGCCCGTTGGTTATTGCTAGTTATCTTGTTTTTTCTAGCGCAAAACATCGAGGCTTCATTCTTTTCGGTACTGCGTTAATAAGGTGGTGTGAAATACGTAACAAGAATTCTAGGCCTTAGTATTGTTGCTACTCTGGGAGTTTAGCATTGTCCACATTGCTCCTAGTAGTAACGTAAACACTGTTATCGTTTTGTGCCACTAATAATAATGTTTACCTATTAAAATTCTGCGTTACAGTGTCAAGCTCATGCACACAGGTAAAAATTACAATCCAAGAATTTTTTCTGCAAGCTCTATGAGCTATTCAGCATACAGTATTTTAAAAAAATTATTCGCCACATTCACACCCACATTTTATACTCCCCTGTAGCAGTACATTCATATGAAGATAGAATTTAGTCTCTAGCACGGCACCAAGCTGCAAGCATGCCTTCGTAGCATTGATGATTATTATATAGGCTATTTGTTATTCTTTCCCGTGAAATATGTTAACTGAATAGTACATTTAGTAGTAGCGTATTTGCAATAGATCTTAGGAATAAAGGCTACCTTTTTAATGCTTTTTGAGCGCTCACATGGCCAATGTCAATGAACCGACAACCGCTCACCCTAATTATTTCCGCTGGAGCACTAGAACATTTCCGTTTTTTACCCTTTTCGGATGCTGTCCAAAGCAAATATCGTGAAGTTCAGTTGTTGAATATAGTTATACATTAACGTCAAAAGAACGATGAAGATGGCCACATTAATTAGTGGGAAGAGGTTACCCGGAAACAACGAAACATAATTCCCCACGATACATATCATTAACGTCCTAAAATAGAATTTCTGTCCCTTTCTCTCTTTTATTTGTTTGGTCAGGATTAACTATGTTGTTATTAATCACCCAAAAATGACCGATAGAAAAACAGAGATTGCTCGAAAAAGGCTGTGCTGGGAGTCTAGAAATTTGCCCCCACATAAGAGAGGAGGAAACCTGGAGGGTAGTCCTTCAGGCGTTATCTTACGAGTAGTCTTGCTTCTTGCTGTACCTCTAGTCTTACCTTTACTCTGGCTGTACTTATGTTCAGCAACGCACTCTTGAGCATCTAAGGCAACTGTTGAGCACCGTTTCATGACTCATGAAACAAAAATTCAGCCCTCTCCCAATCACTTTACGTTTCATCTGAGCTCTACGTGCTCAGATGGTCGAGAAAGTGCAAGATTGAGACGAACCCTTCGTGTACTCATACAGCATAGCACATACGTCACTTGAAACTTGAGTTAATTGTAATAAACAGAGACAACAAAATCTCTACAAGGCTTCAAAAAAGTTGTTCCACTTTTTTTTTCAGAAACTTCGTAGGTCGATTTAAGATCCTTCTTGTTCTGGGGTTTAATTTAACGACATCAAGACTTTCTGTAATTCTTAGAATTGATGCTGTGTATTTATTTATTTATGAGAGAGAGAATGCGTTTAATATTTATTGTGGAGAAAAATATCCCTATATTAATAAGTAAAAATATCCAGTCACCATGGAGGAGGAATGCATTATATTTCCTGCGACCTAGGAAGGCAAGAAGCCCTCGCTTTCCTTCATATACCATAACAGTAAAAACATACGAACTGGCGAATCGGCTACCAAGAAGCAGCGCATGTACGTAAGCCTGGATGAACCATGATCGATATCTGCGATGCGGAAATAATCCCAGTGAGCCTGCCGGCAACCTTACCAACTTTTATCAACCTTGGCAGGAAAAAATCGGTAGCATCGTCCATCTCGACGCAGCATTTTGGTGTCGAAGATTAGAGAAGGACGAAGTATTGGCGTGTCACAAGCCTTATATCACCGCTGGAAGCTGGCCACTGGCATTGTCAGTGGGAAGATTAGCTTAGAAGCAAACAACGCTGACAATAAAGGCATAAAAAAGGCACCCTGGTGACACTTGCACTCCCTTCCTGGGCGATAAGCAGTACGAAAAGCAGCAGGAGTCTGTACACAATCCCGTATTGTGTTAGGTCTTCTAAGGCCTAGTCCTCGCTCGTGAAGTTTCGCTATGGCCGAGTACACATCGCCCTTGCACAAGTCCCCTGGTCTTTTGTGCGCCACTTGGGATATAACCACCCGTCAAAGCAAAGATACCGACAGCCTCTTCTGTACACAATGCCCCTGGTTTCAAAATTACCAGGAAAGCTCACTGGGCCGTTTGATGGATGACCCCGACTCTACCTGTGACTCTGCTTCTGTATCTCAGCTTTATGAGTGTATTTGCCATGGTGGAATGACAGTTGCCTACCTTTGTGTTTGACCGATGGACAGGGAAGGTGAACCGGCAGATAGGTTATTCAAAAACGTTTGGTAACAGAGTTTGAAAACCCTACATTTTGGTAACACGCTCGCAAAACTAAAATAAGGAAGGAGCGCTGAACATTAGTTAAACAAAATGCACGTCGTCGGTTATTGTGTTGAATAACGACCAGTACTTATAGCACTAATATAATACATTACCTATAACTTTCACTCTTTAGTTTTCAAACACTTCAAACACTAAGTTGTAGATTCGAAGCATGTATACACCACAAGTTTGGTTGTTTCCACCATGTTAAATTTTGCAAGCTATGCTCATAGGGATGCCAAACTATATATATCCTCCGCGAGCAGTGCGGCGATAGGCTTATTGAGTAAGCCACGTCCGCGACTAAATGCCTCTTTAAAACATCACGACATGACACAGGGAGCCTGCAGAAACTAGCACAAACTGAAATCAGAGGGCCTTATCAGATACCGAGCTCTTCCAACGACACCTTTTATTCTTCGTGACGTGATCAGCCGTTCGTTGAAGTCAAAAAACAAATGGAAAGTGAACGCCCAGCTTGTTTGTGGGATTAATAAAATGTTGATTTGTTGATTTCGTTCCGCATTCGGAGAGAACTATAATTAAGCGCCCCCTTCCCCTCCCCTACCTATGTCCTGCGAAATATCAGTGCATTTCGCATCTAGTTGGGTCTGGTGAGTCCCAGTGGATTAAGTTTACATGGACGTCTTTAACATTTACGAAGCTTCACTGCGTTACGTCTTCCATTTATGGTTATTCTGTTTTCTTCCCGTCTTGCAGATTATTTATTATACCGCGGTCTCATTTTTTTTTGGTTCTAGCTATAAGGCGTGAGTGTGCCATATTTAACGACGCGGAGCCTTGCTCTATGCTCAACGTTTTCGCGTGGCTTATATTCTCTTAAAAGGCACAACTGGTTGTCAGGTATTTGGATAATCACATCCCCGAGACGGATTTTTCTACGACGAAACGAAGTCGCATTCGTTATACGCGCCGCAAGACAAAACCAACCTCTCATGTGACATTATCACGTCTAAACGAGGCGACAATACAATTAATTCACTTGTGTCTCACGTGTTCGGAGGTGACACTGGTGATGTTTATTTGATTGATTGATTGTATGGTTTAACGCGCCGACGCAACGCAAGCGATGCAGCGAGCCGTAGTAGAGGGCTCCGGAATAAGTTTAACCACCTGGGATCTACGTGCGCCGAAAACTCGTACGCGTGGTCGTTTTTGCTTTTCACCTCCATCAGAAAAGCGGCCGCCGCGGCCCAATCGAACACAGTGGTGATATGCTGCTGCCGTCGCTGACGCCCGTAACAGCGGTCAGGAAGCGCGCAGAACCGCGTTCCCCGATAGCTTTTGTCAGCGTTCGAGCACTCTATCAAGCAAGCGTTTTTTTGAACTGCCATAAATGTAGTTTGCTTACAGACGTGTCGATAACAAGTTGTTTAGGGTGCCGAAAGCAAAAGGAAGTGAAAGAGAACCCAAACATTGCACCGAGCGCTCATCCCGTACACGCCGGAGAGAAGCGGTGGCAGACGGCACAGCGATCGCGAAGCTCTAGGCGTATAGGACTGTACGTGGAACTTGCGTGCGCTGGTATCTGCACGTAACATTGCCTAGGTGGTATGATAATTTTAGAACGAAGCAAATTAAGACTGTAGATGAAATTCTGCTTAAGCGACAGATGTTTTATGAGCAATGATTGCATTAATTAATGAATAAACAGAAATTGTCAAGAATTTTTGTCCGTAGGGAACACCGGCAAGGCACCTACGTTGTACTTTATACATCAGTATACACAGAAAACAACGCTACTGAAATACTCTAAACTTCCATGAAACCATGTTGAATGCGCGCACACAAGGTTACCTTGGAAGTTCCCTGCAACGAACAAAGTTTGTAGTCAAGGCTCAGAAATGAAGTTTAACAATTTATAAATCCTGTCAAGAACTTTCTTTTCTTTTGCAAAAAAAGCTGTCAAAGCGCAAAGCGATAAGTAATTGTATTGACAGCGGTGTTTTTTTTTCCAGGCAGCTAGAAAAGAAAATACGCATCATTTAAACATAGGCTTCGCCAATAAGATGAACATTTAAATTCCTCGCAATGCTCCTTTATTCATTCCCCAAGATTAAATTTGTTGAATGATTGTAGGGTTTAACACGCTGAAGCAACGCACACGGTGAGGCGCGCCATAGTGTAGGACTCCGGACTAATTTTGACCACCTGGGGATCTCTAACGTGCGTCGAAATCTCGTACACACGGGCGTTTTTGCTTTTCGTCCCCATCAGAAAAGCGGCCGCCGCGGCCGGGAATCGAACTTGCGACATCGTGCTCAGCAACGCCACACCTTAGTCAGAGAGCCACCACGGCGGGCAAGGTTAAATTTGTTAAAGTGTAGAGTCCCCCTATGTATTAAAACCCTCTCTGTGCAGATATAGAACGGCTGGTTTCGAAATGTCGTGTTAAGATTTACAATGCGAACAGTGAAAATAAAAAGGACATACCATTTTTTGGTATGAATCTTCTGGAAGCTTACTTTCTGGGATCAAACAATATCTGCTTCCTAATGTAGAAAGTTAAAAATATTGGAGCCAAGGATAACTTATTATGCGAAACATAAGAAGTGCATTCTTGCATTCTACAACAAAATGAACTCTTGATACCTTGGCAAATTGTTCCCAATATTTTTTAGTGGAGGAACTTGCATTGTTGTACATGTTGTACAATAATAAACAGCGCGGTCCACGAAGCCATAAACAGAACGTTAAAGCCAGGGCGCTAAGCAGGAAAGAGGATAGAATTCCTAAAGTGGCTGACCCGAACAGCACCCGCTTCGTCTTAAGCAATACGTGTCATCCTGGAAAACAGGATCGGAAGCTGATTAGCATAAGGGCACCCGAAGGTTCACGAGAATAGGTTACAGAGGCATGTATCCAATGGCAGCCTGATCGGTATCACGTGATAGAGGACTGGTGTGAGAATTTTGGGTCGATGTAATTGATTCAGCTCACCCTAATCCCAAATTATTCAGATGAGGTTAGTTGAAGAGTCTTGCAACAGGTTGCCTTCCGAGTGCCAAATCTTGTTGTTCCAATATCGTTGAACAGTTTGGCAGTTACAAAAGCGGATTTGGGGGTTCTTGCACTCGACATTCATTTTCTTGATGTTTTAACGGGTCACAGTGTTTCGTATACTCTCTAATATATATCGCTTTTAGACTAGTTGCGTCACTCAGATGCCACGTGTGCGCATAATTAAGTGGCGTGAATATGTAAATGAGCTGCTGGCTGAAGTTAGCTTCTTGATTACGCACTCTTTTCGTGATTACTTGAAATCACGCAGGTAGTTGTTGGTAAGAGTTCAGGTCAAAATAACCTGGCCTGATAAAGGAGTCACTGACTAGTGGGTACGAAAAGGGCCATTTAATCTCCTAATATATTTGGCATCAGCAGGCGAGAAAGGTTCGTTTACCTCGAATTTTCGTAACGAAAGCTAACTCAGTATTGCCGTGCTTTTAAGAATTCACTAGAACGTTCACCTGGCTCGCCCGCATTTATTTAAATTAAAAAGGCGAGATAAGCGTATGTTAAAGAATTTGATTTAGCTAATTCAACCAGCAACAGTAGGAACACGTAATAACACGACCACATGAATGTACGGGATTGGAGCAGCGCGTCTGTTTCCGAACCCCTTTTATTGAGGGCATTGCAAGGAGTGCTGGCAATTTTAGGGACATGCCCGTATATATAGAGACATCTGCTAATCTTTCTGACAAACAGTCGTCTGAAACACGTAGAGACATTGGCCATTTCTCCGATTTTTCTTTTTTGTGTCAAACGAAATGTTTTCAGCCAATGTCTTATTTTTTGTTCCAGTGCTATTCTCTCTTCTGTTCTTACAAAATAAATAAACTAACCCGCGAAACGCCCTAATTGATTAGCTACGCACCTTGAGAGCGTTTGACTATGGCCTTACTCTTACAGCGAGACCTCGGCAGACACATAACCATTACTGGTGAAAACCAGTAAATAGGCGTTAGTGTACAGGCTGGGTTTATAAATAAGTTTTTATTCTTGACTTCATTCGGATTTTCAGTGGTGACACCTCGCACAATACGTTATATCATGATTACTTAAGTGTAAACTAAAACTCAGACTTCTTTTAATACGCATTGAGAGATATAGCCTCTTTTAAATACCCCGCATGGAGGGAAAAAATGGCGTGGTACTTAAAGGCGATGAGTGGGTACGAGAGGGGCTTGAGAAGTGTTGAAGAGCGCACAGCCCTCAAGTGACCCCGGTATAAGATTATAACTATATCGTTGAAACTATCATAATTTTTGGACCCTAAACCTTTGAGTCATTGGGTATATTCGTCGCAGTTTAAATGACACTCGGGGCAAACAAATCGCCCAATAACCGACGTAACGGCTTTTTTTGATGTAACGAATACTTCATAGCCTAAATTGCGAAGGCATACAATTAAACGTCGACTTGTTGAGGCAAACAGCATGCCATCCGTCTGACTCGCCCCAGGCCTTTGAGTTTCCCCCCCAAAAAACGAAGTAATTTTTGTTCTTCTCAATGGACGTAAAAGCACATTATAGCAGTTCCATAGCGTAGGGGCTTTCTGGAAGAGAACGTATGAGATAATCAGAGCGCGTAATGTACACAGCATGCTCCCTCATAATCGATTGTACGTCGGTACAGACTGTTACTAATACTGCTAGTAAATCTTCGAAAGCACCCAGTAATGGCACCCATTCACTGACAGTAGAGGGAGAGAAAGAGAGAGAGAGGGAACTTTTAATGAAAGCGGAAAGGTCAGCCCCACTTACGGTACAGCTTGCTACGGCAGGTGGCGGTGAATAGTGAGATGAAAAAGCGAAAGAGAGTCAGGGGAAGAAAAGGAAAAAAAGGAAGGAGGGAAGCAAAAGTAAAAATTGGTTGCCATCCCGCCCTGCGAAAGTGGATGTCCAGCGCAGCTGTAGTAAACCACCACACATGCTGATAAGGGAGGGCGTGAAATGTTCCCCGTTGACTCGGCGCGCTTGTCCCTTGCACTCGGCTCCTCTGGGGGCAAAATGCTGGGATCTGACGCATGCGCTCGGCGTCTTGGGCGACACCTGTTGTGTTCTGCGTAGCGTGAAGCATGCTCTAGCCCTCGAATGACGTCAACCCCCTCCCCTTTCGAGATCAGCTGCAAACCTAATCCTTACCAGAACACACGGCCCATTGTTCACAAGCGTCTTCATCCGTCATGCGGTTTAGATGCTTGTTTTGTGTTTTTTTACACGAATACTGAGGTCTATGCTGCACGCCTGATTGGCCTGACCCATGCACTCAGCGTCTTTGGCGGGAACTGCTTGGTCATGCCTGGGTTTTTTGTTTTGCGGCACAAAACTTTCCGGCCAAAGAGAGGCTAACTGCTTCGTCGTAAAAGATGGCAATATATACCGGGATACAGCTTGCGGTATACAAGATGACACGCCAATTTTAAATATTGCTACGAAAAACGATAAAATGGTCCATAGGGGGGAGAAGCACACATGTTTAAAATGTATATGTCCAGGGGGTTCAAAGGACGTCTTCCATTCATGAGTCCGCAAGAAATGTAAATAGAGTTTTTGTCCTCAGCATTGCCTCGCCATGCTTTCGCCAGGTTCCGAGGAAGTGGGAAAGTTCCACGTCGGAGTCGCACAAGTTTCGTTGACGCTGTTGCCCGTTGACTAACATATCGCGGCAAGCGGAATAACATGCCTAAAGTCCTCCGCAGTACAGCACAATGTACACAATGGCGACTGGTCCCATTTTAAACAAGAATCTTCGGGTGTAAGCAAAATAAAGTGGCAGCCGGTGTAGCACGCCTTCAGTGCGCTCGGGGAGACCACGCGGATGCCGGAAATCTTACTTCGGCAGCAATACGCCCACATAACTTCTGGGAAACATTTCAACGCACCGAGAAAACCGGCATTGGCATTGTTGTTACTCTGATGTTGCAATTTTCGTACGAATCTAACATTATTTAGCTTTTATAGCGCCTTTAGTGAGTTCCAGAACAACTGGAGTGAAAAATGCCTGTTGATGGAGTGAATGAATGACTGAAACAAATTGAAGTGAATGAAGGATTGCATATAAGGAATGTTTATCTTCTATAGCACGCAAAGTCTCAAACATTGAAAACGATTTTTGAGCAAAGAAAATAAGTTCAAACAAAACAGGCGCAAAAGATTGGCATAGGAGAACAGAAACACAGAGCCCCACGATAATAAACATCAGGGTCCAGCGACTTCTGCCATTCCAAAGATTCAATCTGTTGTTGTTTATGTTGTTGGTGCTGTTCATTGCTGCGATGGTATACAGGCTCCTAATGATCACCAGCGTTACGGAAGGGAGTGTGATACGCGACCCCGGAACATAACAAAAACTGAAAAACGGCAAACTTTATCATGTCGGTTAAAGGAAGAAACACGTGGAGATGGAAGGCGACGAAAAGAAATACAAGGCTGCTAACTAATAGGGAAACGGAAAACAGTCAAAAAAACGAAAACACGAGTTCATTCTAACGAAAGTCAAATTGGAAAACTTGGAAAGCCCAAGAAGTTGGACGAGCTGCTCGGGAGGGTGAAAGTTCACTGGAGCTTGGCTGGAGCTTCGTTGGTGCGCCGGCGGAACGTTTTGGAACGTGTTCGGGTGGCGGGGCGCTCGTCCGTGCCGTCGTTTCTCTGGCCCTTGTCTTCTAGGCCATTGCAAAGGAACCACTTTCGTGCACCCGGTAGTGGAACCGCGGCGTCTCGTCGGAAGGCTGCCCTCTTGCTCTCACGACCACAGGAGGGCAAGGCCGGTATACCCGGTCTGTTGGTTGGTTGGACCCTTAAATCAGGGCGCATACCCACGCGGGGGATTGGCCAGGAAGCTGCCTGTAATGATTAGGCTGTGACCCGGTTGCTTTTAGAGAGAGAGAAAAAGAGAGAGTGAAGTAAGAGAAAAAGATTGATAAGTCCCCGACCGAAATCATCCTTCTCTCCTCCTCCTCTTCTTCTTTTCCTTGGTGCATACCCCACAATGCTGATTGGTCGTATTCTCTAAGGATGTCTTATCTCGAAAACGAAACGTTTCCGGTACTTCATAACAATTACCTGCACAAAAATAAAAACTGAAAAAATTGTTGAAAAGATAGCCGGCTATTTCATTTTTGTTGTTCAAGGTTGTGCAGGTTTTACTTGCTTTGTAGATGCGGGTGTAGAAACAATAGGTTTCTACACCCGAATCAGCAGCCGGTAACATCGAAAACTTTGGCGCAGACTTTTTGTGTTCTTTTCCTTTATTTTGTGCCTGATATTTGAGTCCGCTCAAAACCGGAAACCTGGCAACCGGGGCTCCTTCTTAGAAACTGCTGTCCCACGCATGAGCGGGCATTATTAAAAAATGGAGAAAAGTGACTTGGACAGTTTCGCGCTTTCTCTAAACTATGATCGTTCAATGTCTCGAGGAAAAAGAGAGCGACGGAGATTACTACGCACGTTGTAGAGAATTTAGGAATTAATACCATTGACCCAACCCAAAAATTGCTAACATCAAATGACACTCATTGAATCCGGAGGTTCCGGACATTTCATAAATACTCTAAGGGCGTTTCTCGAAACAAAATTTGGGTTTTACTTCTCTCACTAACCTTGAGTGCGACATGGGCTGGTTTTCCTTCTACTCTCTTAGGAATTATAGCTTGCACTAAGTATTCCATCGCAGTTTTCAATTCCGGTGGCGAGTAACGCTACAAGATACGAATAGAAATGGGTCAAGTATTCCGCAGATTTTTATTGGATAGCTTAAATTGACAGCTTCAAACGAAGGCATTTCTTTCCTCTCCACCTCTCCCATCAACGAACTTTCATTTTTGTATTGGAGGGCGTTCAATACTACCACATAACGTGCATTATTCTAAAGCCTTCCGTAAACCTACTCTGAAGATGACACCAGAAAAGAGTTTTGTTGACAAGAGCCTACTTATTATCTTTTGATATACACATTCCTAAATAAAGTAATAAATAGTACACTATTCAAAGGACACAGCTAAAATGGGGCACGAAAGATCAAACAAAAACCATGCTGGTACGCCTGAAGTTCCGCAGTTATAATCATTGCATCAATAATTTTATTTCTTTTTCTTTTTGTTTCTATCTTAGCTACTGCTAAGACACTGCTGTTGCGGAAATACTAAACAAGGAGCAGCAAAGACGCTGGAAGTAATGGGAGGAGGGTGCAGACTAGTCCTCAAGAAAGTCCTCAAAGAACTTTCTTCTTACTTAGTGATTGTCCTATAATGACTGTCGAGCCGTCATCCGACTAAAGAAAGCTTTTGACACTTGTTTCCGTTGTCGGAGAAAATGGGTCAGCGGATAAATGCTCGAGGGCACCTAGGATGCCGGAGTTAAAGTAAACTATGAGGGAAACATAAAAGTTGACCAGACAATACGCCGGAAACCCTAACGTTTTTTTAATACAAGCACAATATACTTCCTGAGGCGCTCTCTAAGCAAGATAGTCATCTATATGTGCGCACACTTAAATAGAAGCGGCCAATGCCAGCTATTTGACAAAGAAATTAATTGCTAAACTTCAAACAAGCCGGTGACAGCTTGATGTATTTCTCGTAATTATGACGGCACGTAGTCTTCAGAGTGAATGCGCCCTGCTTGACCAAGTCTGTTTGACTGCTATAAGTACTTATGGTAAATGTGCTGGCTTTGTTTGAGCCACAAATAAATACCCAGGCATGACATCCGAAGGAACCTACAAAACATACATAAAGTTGATGAAAGGGCTGCTAGCTAATGAAGACAGATTGCCTGTGCTTCTTGGCATATGAAGTCGTCACAACGCCGGTGCCGGAAGGTAGCAGATAATAAAAGTAGAAATATGGCCGTTGATCTTCCTTCAGAAGAAGGAATAATGTTTACCCCGTGCACCCTTCATGCGCCTGTTTGCCCCCTCTTTAGCACTAATGGGACAGCGGATACAAAACTTCTGGAATAATTCTTCTGTCAGATGAATCAAAACTGACGTGATACATTACAGTTGATGCGATCATTCACACCCCTCTCTCTCCCCGTTCTCAAAGTCTGCCTGCACAAACACACTTTCTCCTCCTACGCATCAATCCCCAACTCCTTCTGTGAAAAGAGGGGAATAGGTCTTAGTCCGCTCTGAAGCGGGGGTAATTCTACCAGCAACTTTGCTGGATCGTGCATTACTGCACTGGCGAAGAAGGAGATCTCTCTATCCGAAAGAGGAAAAAAAAGTGGTCTACATAATACTTTTCCACCGATGCCTCTCCTGACGACAGGATGACTCTCATCTCTTTTTCCCCTTCTCACTAACGCCAAGACAGAAACGGCCATTCACTGCGTTTTAAGAAAACCAGGATCATCCCGCGGTTAGAAAGGAGTGGCTCATGAGGACGACATGGAGGACTACCGTGTACGTGCGTTTTATCAATAAAGACAAAATACCTCTTACCGCAGGTGGCTTTACACCGTAACATAATTCTATGCTTCCCATTCACCGAGGAACTCTTGAAGGGATACGTTTTATTCATTTTTTATATCATAGCTTTTAAACTATTGGTTAAGGAGATACACGGCAGTGCGGGTACTAGCCTAGCTCGAATTAAACCTTGACACATATTCAAGAGCATATCGATAACGTTCCAAGCCACCCACCCCACTGTGTTCTACACGGCACGTTCCAATAATTTACTATTAAAAAATGCAATGTCACGTCAAATAAGAAACCTTTTTGTGATTATATGCTTTAATAATCGTGCCGGCCAATAACGCGAGAACGTTATATTGCTAGGTTGCGGAATAGGCAAGTCCTCGCCGTTATTACGGTAAAGTAGACAAATAGGGGCCCTACCTTCTCACGGAGTCGTGCCCAAGTATAGCGGCGAAACATATTACGCGACGGCAGGATGGAAGACACGAACCATGGCAATTGAAGGGGTGATTTAATGGGCGGCCATATTAGCACAAGCACTTGGGGTATACTATATTCTGTTCGGCGTCTTCTACATCGGGTAAACATGGCGCGGGGTGCCAGGGCCGGATTCTTCCTTCTCGTAGTATTTTGCGCTCGGCATTTTTTGGTACATTTTCTGCGTATTGGAGGAGCAACAAAAAGGTTAAACATGTCTTCTCTTAAAGAAAAAAACCTGGCCATCTCGACTAACTTGAATCCTGGTGAGGGGCGAATAATACAATGTATAAGTAAGTGTATGATGTGGTTTCGATGATGCGGTTTCGAAAGTATGACGAAGTGTATAATGTGGTTTTGATGCTGAGCGCTAGGCGTCTAAGGCCTTGGTACCTTGGTGTTTTTGCTAACGGAGATTAAACCATTGTGGTGTAGAGGTACGCAGCTTTTCTGTAAAAGTCTGGTGTCTTTGAAGCACGAGGTGTTCTACTGCGAGGCGTTGGAAAACGAGTTCCCGGTGTGTTCTTTTAGTACACGTTACGTTCTGTAGCGCGAGGCGTTGCAAAACGAATGTCCCGGTGTTGTACCATGATTGTATCAGAAGCCGACATCCCGAGCCGGTAAGGTGCTTCGCCCCTAAACATTTTCGCGTTTTATCTCACAAGAATGTGCTCAAGAATGATTCGCAACTTGTCAAAGAAAATACGGTAATATCAGTGAAGAATCCGGCTTAGAATCACGGAGTGTTGATTTATGTCGGCTCCACGGCTACGCTCACTGACTGCTCCCAGCTGGGAGGTTCCCTTGCAGTTCGCCAATATCCCCCATTTCTCCTCTCCATAATTCCGAACCGAGGGAGCGTACACTGATAAAGGGAAAGGACGACCGTAACGACTCTCTCCTTAGCGCCAAATGTCGCTGCCTTTCCTTCTTCCCAACCTCCGTTCTCTTCCCGTCCGAACGAGCTGTGCCACATCGGCAGTTGAGCAGATCGTAAAAGCAGCGATAAGGAGTTCCCCCTCAGATTCATTCCTTGCCCTCCCATTTATTGCCATTTGCGGAAGTCTCGCTTGGCCTTTGCTGTAATAAGGTCATTTTTCTCAGACCTTTCAGCTGAAAAAACGAACCCTGCTGTCTCACGGTGATAACTTTTCTCTCCGTCCCTTCTTCCCTTCCAGCGCTCTCGGGCGCTCAATGTTGATGATCAAAAGACAGCTCACTGCGCCTCTCCTCCGCTTTGCACTTATCCGTTCCCCTGACCCCCAATTCGTGTTTGCAACAAAAAAGCAAACTACTGTTGTTCGAAGCATAACAGATATTTCCAGAGAAGCTCATAAATAGTAAAAGTAGCACACAGTCGCTATGTTCGGCAAGGATAAAGCACTTAAAAGAAGTTCATCAGTGTATTCAGAGGGAGGGATGTGGAGGTCTTTTCGCACGTCAGTGGGTTTATTTGCCAGCAAGCGATTTGAATAAGGCTAGCTGGGATAAAGGCAAAGGTGAAGAAGCAGGTTTCGCAATGGCCTCACGCATTGGTGCGGGCTTTCTTGCGGCTGTGGCTTTGTTTTTGCAAAGAAAGGATATTTTTCTGCTCATGAGAGCACCCTCTCCAAAGTGCTCGACCACCAGCCGTACCGAATCCGACGAGAAAAGATATACCTGCTTATACAAAAGAGACAAAAATGTAAACCCAGAAAATTATTTTTTTTTCGCACAGCCCCTAGTGGGCACTAAACCCCCTCTTACTTGTGAAAAAAGGGGTCGATGACAGTTTCAACAGGCGTGGCAAGAGACTGTAGGGCGCTCAGAGGAATGACAAGCCTTATTGCTACAGAAGCTGTCATCATGCAATGCAGTGCTGAATGTAGTACAGCGTGCCACTAAGTTCGCGAAGGCAGTCGCCTTATAGGATGAGCATGTATACCACACAATTCGTCTTGTTAGTAAACAATATCAGTATTTTTGTGTCCCGCAGCGACGTGGGCGACGCGGTGCGGCCGCAATCGCACTCACTACGGCAAGAAGACTGCGCTGAATTCGAGTCCTCGTGTAGTCTACGCAATAGGGAATTCACAAACGAGCTGCCAGCGGCATTGATGTTATTGTGTTCTGACCATATTGCAACGCAGAAAGCAGGCGCAAACTCGTTTTCTTGTCTTTCAGGCGGCTTATATTTCATCTAGACATTCTTTTTGTCTTGCTAGATTCAAAGTTTCAATTCTGTCAACATTCTTGGAGCGTAAACAAGATGTAAATTTATTTTTTTTGCCTTAGAATAAACATATTTAAATTTATTCTGTGTCTAGTAAAACATTGTAGTAATACTCTGTGCGTAATATGAATACGTAGGTTTTAAAATTAGCGCAGGTTTAACGTAGGTAAAGATTAAGCTTCCTGGATGTTTAGCAACATGAAAACACGTTTTTTTTTTCTCTTATTGCTGGGGTCGTTATTCATCCGCAGTCTAAGGATAATGCGTAAATATGATACCGCTCTTTTTGCGCAATCACTAAGCCATTATGCGCGTCGCTGCAAGTGGAATCTGGGTAGTTACTAAGGCGAATTATGGAATCTAGCAATTGCCATTGCGCTTCCGAAAGCGCTAAAACTTATGTCAGCAGCGCCCCTGTTCTAGGGGCTTCCCGCATTGCGCATTTCCCGAACTAATATTAGATGTTTTTTAACACGAAAGTGTTTTATTCCCGAATACACGAAGTTTTCACCGGCGTCATATGCGTCACGGAAGTGACGCCGGTACAACGAAAGACGCCTGTCAAGGGTGCACCCCTGCACACAGGGTCTTCTTGCGGGGAAGCAACTTTAGCACTTAGGAGTACGTTATTTTTAAGGATGTTCGTTTTCTTGTTTTATATTTTAACACCAGTGTTTTATGTCGGGATACAATAAGATTTCACTGACGTGATATTTGTAACGGAAATGATGCCAGTACACCTTTTGCCGAAGCGACCCACCAGAAGGACGTCGTTCGCCAAGCATACCCACAAGACAGCCACCGACTCGCAAATCATGCTCAGCTGCAGATTTCGCTGCAAATTTCACTTTAGTGTTTTACCGATTCCTATGACAGAGGAATCAACCATAGTTTTTTTTTTTGCACAGTAGCAGAAATCCAGTACGTGTCGTACACTATCTCGCCTTCCTCATGCATGAATCTCAATGCTGAAAAAACTAAGCATGGGCTCTATCAAAAGATTCTGAAAGGGCGGACAAAATGCTTGTGGGCCCCTATTAACGAAACCCAGAATCTTAACATCCAAATGCAATTTAAATCCCTGGTGCAAGAAAACTGGCGACAGCGTTCTTCGTTTCCTAAAGCGAAGCTCTCTATGCCTCACTGATGGCATGGCTTGTCTGAGTAAAAAATACTCCAGGAAAGCCAACATTACAGAATCGGATTTCAGGAAACGATGGTGATCATAAGCGCAGGCACATCAAATGCCTCAATAAAAACCGCTTCGCGTGGTCGGATTCGAACTCGGGTACTCCGCGTTGTAAAGCCGACGTCTATCCGATTTCGCCATTCGGACACGGTTGAAGCAGTTTATCTTGAACTTTAACTTTGACTCAGGTTGCATGGGACAAAGCTTCGCTTTTTAATCATCTCTTTTATAAGAAAGGGGCTTTAATTAGTGATTGAAGAGCCTGGCCGACCGAAGAAACTCGCGCACACGTTCCCGTTTGTATCTTTTTTCTTAACGGCACAAGACAATTGGGTTTTCCTAGACAGTTGGGTCTCAGCTCTGAATTTTTTGCAGCCTAGAAACCTTTTGCTTGTCCTACGAAAGTCTGACAAAGGTTGCACATCTTTGCAGTTGCAAAAGGAAAAGTAAATCACACGATTTTTTTCGGTTAGGAACAATGTGGCTTCTCATAAATAAAAAATACACACACCCAATCTTCTGCTTAGGAGGAGTCCGTCTGAGCTTCGAACGAAAAACTTCTGCGGCCTAAGCGTGGACACATGCGCGGGCCAGCTTGCTTAATATCGGTGAACTGACAGGACCTAATTTAAGACCCAGCGTTCCTGACGTTATTGCTACGTCTTCCGATGTCTTCGCAGTGGCGAAACCATGGCTCATCTTGTGCGGGCATTAGCAGAACTCTGCCCTTGGCAACACCAGCAGCTCAGCTATTTCAGTCAAGCTGCTTCCAGAAACACTCACTCCAGCACTCCCACGATAAAAGGGAGGAGCACAAAACCGCCCTGAAAACTAACCAGAAGTCTAAATATAATCTGAAGGAAAGACGGCTGGCTCATGGTAGATTTCCTATGAAGGCTGTTGTGCAAATTTATTTGCAGCTTTTTCTCATGATCGCAATGTACGGTTTGTTTGTTCAAAGCATCCCTCGAGGACTGGTCTTCTGCCATAAAGGAAGAACAGTGCAATACTTCAAGTGATCTTTACCTATGCGTTTTTTTACCATCAGTAGAGACTAGGAGGATCGGTACTGATCAGTACCTAAAAACGTACACAAATGAACCATACTAATACCACACTCGTCCGATCGATAAGCACAAAGTATTTTGAGAATTCCCGCCCGCTCATTCTCTAAAAATCCTTCTCGATTTCGGCATTAGATCGAGGAACATTTTTTTTAATGAAGCTTCTCCAGGCGCCGTAAAAAGTCTACAAAAAGAACCTCGTGAATTAGCTTAGAACCAGCTCCAACAGGGCCAAATTGTGGGTTTAATGCATATCGCTTTTATCTCAACCGAGGGTGCTTTTCTGTTAGCGTAGAGAGCCCTTTAGACCTGAATTTTTTAGGGGCTGAAGCTATTTCACAATATCTTGAGCCACCCCTGTGCCACCTTCATCGAGGTCACTTACAAGCCGAGGCAGGTTTGGGCATGACATCCCGGCGCTGTCAATTTCTGCAATGACTGACGTAGTCACCTTGGATATGTCTTTGTCAGCCATTGCTCGTGCACCGAAGTGACAGGAAACTGATAAAAGCAAGTTCCTTCCGCCATGTTTCTCTTGTGTTTGCGCAGCTGTACACAACAATTATTCATCGCGTAATATAATGAACTTAGTAAAATTCCGGCAAAAAACGCCTACATATGAACACGCGGTGGAGTACACACCCTGGCCGTACCCCTTCACGTTGAATCAGCACACGAAGTGCAATAACCCCCGAAATAGAAGGAAGCAACAACGCCAGAAGACGTAGCGAGTGCGCATAGATGACCAAAATAAGACCAAATACGACAGAAAACCAGTTCCGTTTTTTAGGGGTGAAACCCCATAAGGGCTCGGGCTATCGGAGTCTCTCGTCGTCGTCGCCCCATGTAGTCACGGTACTAAAACACCGGGAAACTTCTTCTCCGATGCCTCGCGCTAGAACGTAACGTGTACTAAAGGAAAAGTAGTCTATAATGAATAAAACCGATTCAATATAAACTAACATGATTTAACGATTTGTGGAACGCTGTCTGTCACCTTCAGCGATCGCTAAGCACAAGCAGAAGCTGCTTGTAGACGTGTTATAATTTGTGTTGCACTCAAATAACTGCCGGCTTTCGAGGCTAGGCTTCATCGGGTCGGGTGGTTGGTCGAAGCAAGAAAAGGCATACTTACGTGGTGCCGAAGACTCTTTGATCACCGAGAGCGAGCCCACAGGACAAGGCGTGGGCATTGCACTGAACTCTCGTTGACCCCTGCCAGTACCCCAAACTGGGCAGATAGAAGACGCAAATTGCTCAAATCCGGTGCAAAGCAAGAGAGGGCACCACTGCCTCAGCAAGCACGCGTATGCTCCTCCCACTGGTGCTTCTCCGACGCCGTGTGGCAAGACAAAGATTTCCAATCCTTAAATACGCTCACACCCTGCATGCTTCGCCTCTTTCCAGGTTTTACGTTAGTAGAGATGGCTCGAGATTATTAGTTTTCTTCTACTTTAAGGCACCTACTCAGGCTGCATTGGATCCTAATTTGTAGAGCAAGCAAAGTAAAGTGTGTAAAGCAGAAATCGTTGAGCATGGGCAGATCGTTATCTATAACGCCAGCTGGGCTTTTTCTCCGAAGATAATAGAAAAAGTGGACGACGCATTCTGTGCATCCATTAGAGCGATTTCCGGGTTCCTCGTTAGAACTAGGCTTAGTTTCTAAGTTGGGTGTGGTCAGTACGCAAAGCTTCCTCAGTCTGTTTGCGGCTGAAAACGTGACCCTAACGCCCTGCCACGCAGCAGTTTTTTTTTAAACGTGGTACCGCTTTTTTTCGTATGCCACAACCACCACCTTATTTTCCAGGCGTGCATTACCTCAATGGTTTCTCCTCCGACCGATGTCACACTCTTAAGGGGATCGTGCCTACCATGAATCACCCGTGAGAGTGCGCACTGCAGCTAAAACGATTTCCAATCCAATCGAATGCAATACAATACAATTCAATTTAATCCAATCCAATACGCTCAATTTCAATCCCATCTAATCCAATCTGAATCGAAATCCAAGCCTAAATCCAAATTTAAATCTAAATGCAATTCAATCCAATCCATGCAATCTAATCCAATCCAATCCAATTCTCTTCGCTAACGCGCAGCACGGCTCTCCAGGAGCACTCTCTTTCTCTCTCTGTCTCTCTCTAACCTTTTGTGAACCTTTTATTTTGTTCTTGCTAACGTTTTGTGATAGTTTTGTTCACAGATGTTTCGATTTACACGGTGCTGTGCCGTGAGCACGGACGCCGGACGCCGGACAAGCCTCGTCCTTAAGGTGATTCGCCCCTAAAATAGCGCGTTTGTTTTTTATCACCTAAATTTACGCCAGTACATGATAAGACCAAGCGAATAAGGACTAACAGGCAAGCAGAAAAAAAAATGTCATTGATTCCTAAGGAAAATTGAGAGAAGCACGAAAGCTGAAAATGTTTCCAACCTTCGCTGATAGTGCGCCCAATCAATCGTCACACCTTCAAAGTCCTAAATCGCAAATGAAGACCAATCCCAAGCGACGATTTTCGTGCACTAAGTAAACGCATCGACGAACGATCTACATATATACCGATACGTGGATTATGAGATAAACGTGGGCTAATGTAGTCCTTATTCATCATCGCGTGCATTGTCTTATCTAGAACTGTTCCTGTTTCGCGATTTTCAAGTAACCCTTTTTACGCAATATCATCCCGGTTTCACGCACCGGCTGCACGGATCGCATCAACTACTGCGCGAGGCGTTCGAGATGTTCATCAAACGTCGCCGAAAAGATGACTACATCATCAAGTAAACGAGACAAGAGTGCCATTTGAATCCGAGAGAACGCTGTCCATCATTCGCTGGAATGTGGCAGGTGCAGAGCAAAGTCCGAATGGCAGCACTTTAAACTCGAACAATCCGTCAGGGGTAATGAAGGCAGTCTTTTTACGGTCTCGTTCATCAACTTCAATCTGCCAGTATCCGCTACGCAGGTTGATGGAAGAAAAATATCTGGCATGGCGGAGTCGTCGAGTGAGTCATCGATACGTGGCAAGGGATATACATCCTTTTTCGTAATTTTGTTAAGTCTTCGGTAGTCGGCGCAGAAGCGGAGGGTACCGTCTTTCTAAGCAACGAGAACGACAGGTGATGCCCACGGACTTTTAGACGGCTGTATCACGTCATCCCGCAGCATCTCCTTGACCTGGCGTTGAATGGCCTCTCGTTCTTTTGACGAAACCCTGTACGGTTGTTGCCGAACAGGTCTCTCTCCATCTCCGGTTATAATGCGGTGTTTAACTAGGCCAGTGCGCTTTACCTTGGTCGACGAAGCAAAGCATTCACCGAACGAGCTGATGAGAGCCTTGAGTAGGTGCTTTTGCTCTTGGGTTAGACTGGGGCTAATTTCAACAAGACTGGTGGGCTCAGCAGTCGCTGTGACTGTAGAAATGTTCAGGCTTCTTGTCGATCTTGAGCCAATGTATTCTGTACAGTAGCTATTTCATCGATGCCCGCTATTTCTGCGAGATAGGCCACAGCTGTGTCCTGGTTAAGATGCTGGGGTGCGGCACTGCGTTAGGAGAATGTCGGTGCAATAGTTCCGGATTTCAACCACTCCCCGAGCCACTCTGATCTGTCGTTCCAACAGAAAGGGCACGTTAGCTTCGGCTATTCCGCACGTAAAGTCACTGTCGCACTTGACGGAAACAAACACACTTGCTCGGGGGGGGGGGGGGGGCAGCGTCACGTGACCATCGCAAAGGCGTAATGCCATACAACGCGGCTCGGCTTCGGTTTTGACAGCTCGGTTGGTAGAGAACGTGACCAGGAGCTCCCGCAAGTCGATCATGGCCCCATACTCATAAGAAAGGGCTAGTACGAGGATGAGGGGCTTTGAACACTCTCGTAGGACAAGGAACCAGGCCGGGAAATACGCGTCTCGTATCTTAATTCTGGCCGTGCAAACTCCAAGCGGTGTAAGGAGGTGGCCGCCAGCCGAGCGAATCGCGCGGCCGCTCCATGGTGTTACCATCTTTCTTAACCGTTGCAGCAAGCTGGCTGCTCATACAGAAAAGTCCGCTCCTGTGTCTACTAGGAGCCGTCAAAAGGGTAGTCGTCGGCTGAAATCAGAATTTCGGCGGATACTACGCCAGCGTTTTCATGGTGCGTTTCTGGGCTAAAGCGTCAAGTCGGTCTGTTCGAGTCGCTGGCAAAGCGGGTTCGGGGTCGGGTCGTCGCGGTGGTGAGGCGGGCGTCGGGTTTTGCTTCGCGTCGTCGAGCCGGTGGAGGATGTTGCGAAGTGTGAGCGGCGGCAGCCCTACCCCCGGAGGACGGCCGTCCTCAGTTTTCCCGGCGGGGGATACGGGACCTTCCACCAGCCTCGGCGGTCGTCGATAGTCGAGAAGTGGGCGTCGAGGGGACATGAAGCGGTGCGGCGAAGGGTCATATGGTCTGCGTTGCTGCTGCGGCGGAGGGAGCAGATGGGAAGGTAGGCATTCCTGAATTTCACGAGGTCGTTCGCCGTAGCGGGGTCGTAGGGCATCATGCGAAAACCCTCGCATGCCCATCCTGCGGTAGGGGCAGTAGCGCCGAACTCGGGCAGTGGCCCGCTTCTCCGCAATGATAACAGAGGGTCTGTGGTCCGGAGTGCGCCATATCACCGCTTTTTAGCAGGCTGGTCTGGATCAATCCCCGCAGCGATGCTGGTGAACCGCTGCTGCCTGGGCGCAGTTGGAGGCTGATAATGTAGAGGCGCATAGGGAGAAGGTCTGCGCGGAGCGTCTGCGTACGCCATGACATGGGGTGCAGGCACGTCGTAAGTTGTAGCATGGGGTGCAGGCACGTCGTAAGTTGTAGCATAGGTGCTCTGCGGTAGCGGTGTAGGCTGCAATGCCTGACGTATCTTCTCGCGGACTACGTCGGAAAGGGAGGCCACGCTTGGCTGACGACCAACGAGGTTGGCTTTCTGGAGCTCAAGTTCCTCGCGAACAATGGCTCTTATAAGCTGTCGCAGAGAAAAGTCATCCGTGCACTCCGGCACTAGAGCATGACCGCTTGATGTCTGGGGATGTGATTGATGGCCGTACTGCATCCCACGTTGCTGCAGCGCGCGTTCATTGCCTGCTGCTTCTTTAAGTCAGCAACGCTACCCGGTGGGTTCCGAACAAGGCCTGTGAACAGCTGCTCCTTCACTCCTCTCAATAAAATGCCGCACCTTTTTCTCCTCGGGCATGTCGGGGTCGGCCCGTCTAAACAGTCGGCACATGTCTTCTACAAACATGGCCACAGTCTCGTTTAGACCCTGGAAACGGGACTGAAGGGCGATCTCAGCCAGCTCCTTTCATTCGCCGCTGCGGTATGTGGCCAAGAGCTGTCGCCGAAATTCTTGCCAAGTGTCCATGGTGGCTTCATGGTTTTCATACAAGGTCTGAGCGGAATTCTCCAGAGAGGAATAAACCGTCCTGAGTTTTCGACGGTCATCCCATTCATTGAATGAGGCCAACCCGTTCAAAGCTCTCAAGCCAATCGTCGACGTCCTCAAGCTATCCCCGTGAAAATGCTTTCGGGGTGCGAGGCGTATGCAGGACAAGCGGTTGAGCCATTCCTGCCATCTGGCTAGTTTGGCTCGCGGTAGAAGTCATGGCTGACCTCATGGCTGACGTGAAAGGTGTGGTGAGACCGCCCAAACTCCGGTTCCAAGCCTTGCAGGCGTCGGCTCGCCTTGTGAACTGGTGTTTGTGTCCACTGCGCTGGGGCTTGAAGTAGCCGGGTCTTCGGCACCGAAGTACATGGGTTGGATACCCAGCACACTCCACCAAACTGTCACAAGAGGGCCAGATGGTTGCCAAAACAGGAGACTAGTTTTAATTAGAATCGAGCCCACAGAAGTACGAGCAAGCAGGCAAAGCGTCTTCTTCCTCTAGCCAAGTCACTGGCTCCGCCTAGTGGTCATGGCGGTTCCGAGTAGTCGGCCGCATACCCTTGCGGGGATAATTACCGTTCATAGTGTCTGTGGCAATATATATCGGGTTGGGGGTGGGGGGGGGGGGGGTTGCTGAAGGTACTGATGTTAATCTATTGCTACCTATTATATTACAATTACATTAAAAACAAGTGTTTTACAGTGTTCCATGAGACAGACCATTTTAAACTTTTGACAATAACGTCACAACTACATCAGTTCCTCAGAAATTATATTTTTTAGTAACATATTAGGCATGACTTCACCTTTTTTTAACGAAATTTCATAATTCTAAATCTTTTCAACAATTTCCCCAATCTAATTTTTTTTCTCGCAAACACGAACCGTTAGGAACCGTTACGAACCATTATTTTTTTCGTTCCGGAGCTGAAACGGAACGGAACTTTTATTTATGGAACGAAACAGAAACCGAACCGAAAAACATTTCGTTCCGACACCCTGTGTGTAAAGAACCAATAACTCTACCGATAGAAATCTGTTTTCAATCCCTGAGTACAGAATATTTCGTACACCAGAATTATTTCGCCCCATTAGCCATCGATCATTTTCACGTACATAGCTCGTTGATTGGAAGTCGCATAATTTGTAGCATTTGATGATTAGAACACTTTCATTTGTACCGGCGAAGTGACCTGTATTTGAATGGGGGAAAACTCTCGCTAATTATAACCTGAAACACACGCTACGGTTCATTCTAACAATATCACCCGTCCGCACAGACCACCTTTCGTAAAATTCGACGCCGAAGACGAAGAAGCAAGTGCGCACTTTTGGACTCTGATCCTTGTATGGATCGGAGTTAGGTTCGCATCTCGAACTGAGCACTGCGTATGTCGTACTTTCGCAGCACGTAATTATTAAATTATTAAAATTGCACTACGAAGGACGTGCAATACCGTCTACCTTGTCGCGCATGCGCTTCTAATACTGGTAGCGTACACTGCACAGCGCCAATTAATGGGACCCCCGCTAGTCCGAACTCCGGCCAATTCGAACAGGTTTTCTATCCCTTCGGAGCTCGAATTAAAAAGGTTCGACTGCATTTTAGAGGCGGGAATAGTGTTTACATATTAAGACAAACAATACCTGAACTTTAATTAGGTAAAATGTAAAAACTTAGGCTGTGGAGTTTTCTGTATTGCTTGAACAAAAGCGCTGAGCCGGGACAAGCTCACGTCGGTAACTTCTTAACAAAACGAGAAAAGCCCGAATCCGATTTTGATTCAACTCGTTTTTATCCATTCTGCGTGCTTCTTGTAGTTTCGCAAGGTATATTTGGGGATTATATTTTAAGGCGTGTTGGGTGATTAAGGGAACTTTTCTGTGAGTAATTATTAATATGCATAGTTCGCCCTTAAAAATCAACCCTTCTTTTTATGACAAGAACATCAACCAAAAGGAGGAACAGTATTTAGTACCCTTATAACAAGCAAACGGGAGCCAATCTCACAAAAACATTGAAAAAAGCCTGCACTTTCTTTTGCGCCAAACTGAACTTGACGAATGGCCACGGTGAAATTGACTGGTCCATTCCGTGTTTGTTCCTTTTTCGTAGCCGTACGTACTGCAGATTTTTCGAGCAAACAAAAGCCTTTAAAAGGCGGCAGCACTCGGAACGGGAAATTTCGACGTTGCGTCAATTTAACGAGCCCATTTCAACGATGCCCTAAAAACTTCCCTGGACGTACGGCATGTAGGAAATGTAAGGGGAGCTGGAAGAGAGGTAGCCGGAACACAGGTATATAAGGATCTCATTTGAATAGGTCGAAATTTGCTCGGATAGAAACCTTGCAGTAGAATTGGAGGCGCCTACCTTGCTAATTAAGACGGCATCCGGAGGGGCACGCTGCACCCTTGATTGCTTCTCTTGGCGCTGTTGTTCGGCCCTTCCGTTCGGATATAAACGGCCAGTGCGGATTGTCTGACTATCTTATCCCAGTGAAGTCCTTCAAGACGATGCAAATAAGCCCTGTACCCGTGATGCTTCTATGCTACAATACCTGATTAGGTTGTCAGGCTCTAACAACGCTACGCAAACACAGTGAGCAAGACCAGACGCTTGTTCGGCAAATGGTATGGACGGAATTCTGGGAGCAGAGGTAACCGGAATAATGGGTCATAATGGATTAAAATGGTACCTTCACGGATACACATTATGTGGTAACTACCTGAAAACAAGCAACTAATCCAGACAGCCATCGTAGTTTCCTTGTATAATTGATGGGGGTTCTCTAGAAAGGCCGACATCATGAATAATGTAGCCAAAAGTATTCATGTAGGGTAAAAATATTTCATGACATAACGGTCATAAATAGCAGCTAAAAGAAGCTCCCAGCTACACCAGAGCGGAAGTCAAGAAAGCTATATCAAGTGTACTTTTCAAAACAAAAATAATGCTGCGGTAAGGACAAATTATATTTTTTGTCTCTACCTGTGCTGCCATAGCAACAGAAAGGGGCAATAGCGGTAGTGAAATTCCCCTTGGCTTGGCTCCTTTGTCTTGGTAATTTGCTGGAGCTGCACCAGCCGTTAAGAAGACAAAAGCAAGCCGTCTCGGAGACAAGACGTGATGACGAAACAACCTGCGAAACAACTAACGAAACAGCCAGCGATTGTGAAACATACAAAGTAACTACCGTGGTTGAGCAAACCCAATCCCATCCTGAGCTTCAAACATTCCGAGCAACGTTGCCGTACTTTCTTGCTGGTCCAATCAGTGAACCAGGAGACTGGCCGACCCCAAATGGGTCATTTGTTGCTGAGTCTCGCGGCTTCGTTTAATCACAGTATAGATCCTAGCTATTTCTTGACTTTATCTCTTGTCTGAAATGCAATATCAAGATAGCATTTCTTATCCGAAAAAAACCCCGGAAGAATTTATTACGCAGGTACAATTTCGGGTCCCGCGACCCATATTACGCTGGTGCGCTCCTTTTTACCTCTGGGGACTTGTCTTTTTCTAGGAAACCTTTCTAGAAGACGTTGCTGACCTTCAAATTGCTCATTAAGGCTTTAATAACACTTGAAGCTGTACGCGATAAGCTCTAGTCACTGCCCTAGTGAGAGAATCTGAATTATTTGCTGAGGCAATGTCGTCTTACCGCTGTGACTCTACTACCGAGATCACAAAATAACCATACATATTGGAAAGACCAAGTATAGTTTTGGGGATGCAAGTATTGACCCAAAAGTGACCTTCGGAAGATCTTTCAAGGCATAATTGTGAACAAACTATGCACCACACACCCTGCAGTCTTATTTTAGTAGGGACGAAATGGCGAATAGCATCATAGCAACGGAAACCCTTCTCTTGCCAGTTTCACGCTAGAGAAATTCTTAAAATTGATCCATTTCGTAATGGCATGCTTCAGGGTGGAACGGAAATGACGCCGCGTCCATACGCGAACCATGAACCCGCTCGGCATCGGATACTGGAGACGCACATACAACCACGCACTACAACGCTCGCACACACAACGCACACGCAGACTTAAACGCACACCCAGTCATTCCTTCTTTAATATGGGGCTCTTCGATGCTTCCGGTATTAAAGCAGAAGAAATTCAACTTTGAGTCTTCAGGGGCCTGATAAACAAAGAAATCAAAGCAACTTCCTTGTATTAGCGCATGGTTAAAACGCGAAGCTTTCTCTCATGCAACCTAAGTCAAAGTCATTCCAAAATCCAAATTGCTTCAACCGTGTCGGAATGGGGCAATCGGATAGACTTCGGCTTTATAACGCGAGGGACCCAGTTTCGTTTCCGACCACTGGAAGAGTTTTCCTCTTGGGGAGTTCATTGTGTTTTAAGTAGGCTTTACTGCAGCGCGTTTTCGCGTAACGATGGACGGCACCAGTGAGGAATATAAAGCTTCGCTTTAAAATATCAAGAATCACCCACCCCATGAACAACAGTGCGATGAGTGTCGAGCACGCCATCACCCACATCGAAAGCAGCATCGGTGAGCCTGATCACCGGGATCATTGTCATCAGGCAGCACTGGGTAAACCGGGCTGGAACTCGGGGGTCGAGAAAGGAAAGAAGGCTGTGGAGGAAGAGACGTGCCCGCGGGGGATTGAGCCGGTGGGCTGCTCTCGGAACGCCAGGTTATCGGGCACAGAAGTGCACAAACAGTCCTGGAAGAAGAGCCCTGGTGGGACATAGGCTACAGTGAGGCTGGCAGAGTGGGACAGCGAATCAGAAAAAAGCGCACCCGTGATAGCGCACCATCACGGGGTCCTGAGCACACAGGTGGCGATCCGACACAATACCAACGCCGAAGTTCAACCGGCCAGGGGCCTTCTACGATGGCTTGTGGCTGCGACCGCATCTGGTGTTTCTTGTATACAGACCGCATCACGCGTCTTTGCACTGTTCGATTTACGATTGTTTTCTTCAGCGTTCCGTTTACCACGTCCCGTACATAGTCCACCGTGTCTCGCTCAAGTAAAGAGCGTGTTCCTCCTTCTGCGACGTATTCTGTGCGTAACCTGCGTCTCCGCTCGGGCTAGTGTGATTCCTCAGCCACCCTGCCGGCAATCGCACCACAAACTGCATTGCAACATTTTATCACAAATATTTACCGAATACATCCTGGTGTTTAAATTAAGCTCTAAACAAACACAACAAGGCCAGTGTTTGTTGAAAAAGAAAGGAGGGAAATATTATAATGACGTATGCAGGTTAGATGAGTGGATGCACGCTGTACCAGGCCAGTTTTGCTTCCGCCACTCGATGCGCTTAGCAGGCTCAGGATTAAAAACGGGTGAGCACGGGCAATAGGTTTCCGCGTGGGCAAGTCAACATCCCCTTGTATTGTACCGAGCGCGCCATGACCATTCACCATTGTTCAGTTGATATATATATACATATTTATATATATATATAATATATCTAAACCTATATATATATATATATATTATATATATATATATATATATATATATACTGCAAAGTTGCAGTCCTTATTGCAGTGCTGTTTGGAACAGTGTTTTTTTTATAGTGCCGATGAAATTATTGCCTTTTTTGTATGCAGGAATAAATAATTGAAAATTCAAGTCGAGAAAAAATGGCCGCGCATTATAGTCCCGTAATTCATTGCTAGTTTATATATATATATATATATATATATATATATATATATATATAATATATATAACTTGATCTCCGTAAGCATTCGGCAAGAAGCAAGCCAACCATTTGCCTGCGTCACGAACAAAACCCTCCATTAGCAAGCATAGAGCACAGTTTTTTGCCTCGTGTGCACACGTGCGTGTCCTCATTTATTCCTCTTCGAGTACAGCAAAAAAGGGATGCATAGATGATCAGCTCGAGAAGGCGAACATGGGAGAGTGGGCGTCGCCTGAGGCACACAAGCGACGACCAGCATGAGGATGAGACAGAGGCAGATCGGGAACAAGGGGTGTACGCATCCTATCAGATGCAGCGCTTTACTTCTGGGAGACTGCATCCGCCCCTGGCAAGCGCTCAGACTGCGTGCCCGGAAGACAGGCGCCGAACCGCCAGAGGTGGTCGGCATTGATGACTGCGCGGCGGCACAAACGCGTTGGGCTCTCTGACATTCTAGCCTAAGTGCCACGGCTGCTGCCGCCCCCTTCTACGGTCGCGGATTATCAGCTTGTTTCTGTCCTTTCTCACTGCGTGAGATAGCTTTACAGTTCGATATAATCATGCTGCGTCGTCATTTTTCGTTAACTGTCTACGTCGGCGGTATCCACGCAGACACTTGTGCTGACTTTTATGCCGAAAACAAACTATGCGTTGAAAGTTTTTAAACTTGAGAAGGCGGATGCTCTCCATTGAATGGACTGATGCTATAAGTGCCATAGCAAACAATCTGTGTACAAGGAAAGAAAATACCCCAGCTGCAGGGCTGTCCAAGGGCAACAGAAACTGGAGAACAAGGCTTTTAAGTGCAATGCACTTCTTAAGCGACCCTGAACCTGCGTCCACCGGCGATGTCCGCGCACGTGGAGATGAGCGCGCGCAGCCTGGCCGCTGACATGGCACATACCCAGTGGGGGATTGGCCAGGATTCTCCTCGTCTTCCTTGGCAACGGGGGGAGATGGGCGCGCGCTGCCTGGCCGCTGACATGGCACATACCCACGTGGGGGATTGGCCAAGAATCGGGTGTGAGAAGGGCTAATGCACCTGCTTAAAGGAGTACTGACACGAAATTTCAAAGCTGAGATCCGCTCTAGCAATCAAGTACAACGACAACACAAATAGGTGTCCGTGAATAAATGCATCTTTCTTTCTTTTGTAGTTGTGTGTGTGTGTGTGATCTCTCTTTCGCGAACATTACCGAACCGCGCAAATTCAACTCGTGCATTCGCACTTTCACATTCTTCCCCTCGGGGAAATGCGGGAAATTTTTTCAAAGCAGAGGAAACAGCGCCACCGCAGACAGGCAGAAGAGACCACTGTTATGCTTTACAGGATACCATCCCGAAAGCTCTCGCAATGTTTTAGTTAATGACACACTCAAAAATACTGTCTAGGTACAGTTTAACTCATATTCCTGTGAAAAAAACGTTGGTCAAATCGGTTAAGTGTGCTAGTTTCGCCAAATACTGTGCTCTTCAGGACTAAGGTACTATAAATGTCAGAAGTGCGGAGCAGTGATTCGCCACAATGGGCTGTAGCGCCGTTTTCCGCTCACTGCTACCACCCAATGAAAGTCAAATTTCCCGCCTTCGCAGTGCTAGCGCGCCCCCTGCCTAAAACTACGCCAGCGGGAGTTTTGTTCATTTTGTGTTTACTTTTCCTCATCGAAGCTTTTACGAAATTGCTGGCGAATCCGCCCACCACTGCTGAAAGCGTTCCATCAGCGCTATTTAAGCAAGCTGTCCTTTAACCCACGATTGTTAGCAGCAAGATGTGCAGGAGAGCCTGGGCTTCTTTATTCGTTTCCGGCTAATCCCATTCAAATCGCGTGCTTGTGGAGTGTGATCACCTAATAGCATGGCAGGTAGGTTGGAGTGGGGATGACGGTCTTTTTATGGCGCCTTTTAATTGCATTTCGGGGTGGCCATGCGATGCAGGGGTGCAGGTTGTCCACTCTAGCAGCACTGGACAATGGGTACTTTGCAAACGCTGCCACTACGGTGGGTTACCACACTGCTTGATTTATTTAGTTACATCGTTTCTTTTGTGCTAGTGATTCCCTGCCCGCTTTCATCGCTTTTGGAGTGTTCGTTAACAAATCCACCCTGTCCGTGTTCAGCATTTTGCTGACGAGCGCGAGAACGGTCTTCTCCCCTGCTCTCGAGTACACGTAGTGCCCGCGGCGGCTCCCCACCCCGCCGTGGCTCTTCCGGATTCCGTTAGCCGAGTCCCTTGTTGATACCGGCAGTTACCTCTGCTGCTCTTTTCTTCCTTTCGAATACAAACGGGAGGTGAGCCGCTACCGGAAGCTATTGAGGTGTAGACGAAACATGTTTTAAATTATTGGTTGTGCCAGAGCTTTTATGTAGAGAGACGCGCTTTGAGCCAGTACGCATCTGCACCGGTGTGCCGGAGTGAAGTGTTCTTTGTTTATGATTGGTTTCGCTCCTGGCTGGTTTATCCGAAAATAAAAGTAAAAGGAGGAAATCATGGGTTTGTGGCTGCCAGAACGGCGAGACGCAAGACCTGAGTTCAGCTTACCAAAAGCGAAAACTAAGTGTAGAATGAACTCATGGGATGTAATTGCATCCTCCGCTAGGGCATTCTTTTCATTAAAACCCATCAGTTGAACTGAGTAAAATTACGCCCATCTTACCGCGAGGGAACCCTGATGTGATGCGACGCATCGGGGGGTTCAATTGGCGTTTCCATTGGGTTGATTCTCTAAATCGGGTGAAACGTGTTGTGAACGCGTATGGTGCATTCCATCACATGCGGGTGTTCTCATACGCGGGAAGATGGGTGTAATTTTACTTTAGCGTTTGGAAGGACGCTGGTATTGGATTGTGTCACACCACTCGCTGAAGAGACCGTCGCTTCCATCACGTCTTCATTGGAAGAATCGAGTCAAGCACGCAGTCGTCAAGCAAAGTGACGCGAAGTCGAACGAGAGCGAGCGCTGACTAAACCACCGCAGCGCGCTAACCGCTTTATAGTCACAGCGCCTGAAGGAGAGGAGACAGCGGAGGAGAGTCGCGCATGCGCGCACTTGCGCGACGGAAGCGGAGCGAAGCGCGCGCACGCAGCTGTTGTTTATGATAATGAGACGGGGTGAGTGTGTTGCGCACAGCTGTCGGAGAGAAGAGCGGATGCGCAGGCAGTGGCGTGCGGACGCCGCCGACGCCGACGCAGGAGGGACATGCCTCAGAGCAAGAGATGCGCCGCATCTAAAAAGTCTGCGGACAAGAAAATAATTACAAAGTTTTTCAGTGCATTGTTTGCACATAAGATCGTCTTAAAAAATTATGCGGTTAGTATACCGCACGTAAGCCGAACGTGGTCCTAACAAACGTATATCGGTAAGCTTCACTTCACCTCATAAGAAGAATAAACAGTTCACTGTTCCTGCGTTTTCAGCCCACACGAGCGGTGGTATTAACGGATAATAGAACGGTTACAAGGATAGAAAATAATCTATTAAAACTACACTGTTTCACAATAACACATGCTAAAGAAAGCTCTTTTTAATTGAACAGCGCAAACTTAACGGGACAAGAGGACACAACACGAGCCCTGACTAAGAATTGAAGTTTTATTGAAAATGGCAAAGCATATAAAGATCCTGCGCATTAGCCACCGCTGCGACGTAGACCACGCGCCCAACACGCTCACTCGCACACAGAAAACTGAAGCTGAAGTGGTGACAGGATAAGAAAATTCACTTTTCAGATAGGACCCCGAGGGTGAAATAATGCGGGTATCAGAATTCGTTTTTTTTTTTCAAGGTGGCTTCTAAAATCTCTCTCGTGCGCGCGTCTTTGTGTAGCCAAAACCGGAATACAGGCGGAATGTGCAAATAAACAATTTCAAACTTGTACAAATGCATGGTGATGTGTCCTTCAGTAAAAATAAATCCTTCAGCTTTGGTATGGTTCAAGCCTTGCGCGACTTACTGCAAGCTTTCCCAGTTTTTTTTTTTTTTGGATACTATAAAATCACATTGCAGCAAGAAGCAGGTAGGGAGTTTATTGCTTCAAGCAATATCTTTCAACAGTGCGCGAGACCAGGCACTGCGCATTGAAAGAGGAGCGCCTGGCTCCCGTGGTCTGCGTAGCACGCATCGATTACCCTCAATGTAGTGGTATTCCCGATATCTGATTTTTCTCCTTTTTTTGCATTTAACGCTTGATAGAAGAACAACACCGTAGGGCTGAAGCAACAGCACCAAAAATGTGACGTCGCAGGTACACTATTGCTTTACAGCTGCAAATTACATACAACCAAACATACAAACTCGAACACAAATGTATAACGCTGTGTAGCTTTCAATTCAATTATTCTCATACTGGCATCTAAAAGCGCTTTCCTTTATTTTTTTTGAAAATCAGAAAGCTTACTACCCAAGATATTCACTGTTTAATAATATATGTGTTGCTGTCTTGCTTCAGATAAGAACTTCTGCATCGAGCATGCTACAACTGTACCCAAAGACCGTGGCCAAAACCAACACTCAGAAAAGTTTATGCACTTGTTCTTTTTGCTTGTAGTAAATAGAAAGTACACGCGCCTAAAGCGCTTGGTACTACGAGGGAGGAAAAGCGACGACGAGTAGAGGTTGGAATAAACAGCGCTTGCTTGCGCAAGGTCCATCGGGATTTCTTTTAATTCCCAACCGACCAATCATTGAATCCGCTTCTCTTTTTTTGTCCCATCAAAGAAATAAACTTCAGTTTTTGCCAAGACAACACACAATTGGCAGCGAGACCCTTAAACAAGGTTTTTACGGCTCTGACTTTACCTCGGCTGAGATGTCTCTTCGCCGAGCAAAAATACACAAGGTACAGACCTCCGAGGAAATAAAACTCTTGTGTTCTTACGCCCAGTAAGAGTGCCTTCTGGCGACAGCTTGCAACCAGAAATTCCTCTTGTTCTACGTCTCCTCCTTGCGACTCGCACTGGCTTGACACGGTGAGCGTCTCACAGAGTGTACGTAGCAATATAAAGAACACACTTGGCCATTGCTCCCGGATTTCACCTACAAGCCAACCCCGGGAAGAAAGCGACGACGTTGCCGCGTGCGGCCATCGCCCCCCAGGCATTTCTTTCTTTTTTGCCGCCGATTTCTAACCATCGGAGAAGGCTGCTGGAGATTCCCCTGCTACGTCTTGGGCTTGTATGATCGTTTTTAAAATGCGCCGTACAAGCCCAAGGACGTAGCAGGGGAATCTTCTCTTTGGCGACACCAACATCGACCTTGTGTCACAAAAGGAAATGAAGAGGACAGAGGCAACCTTACTGTTCCGATCCGGACCACCTCAGCGCGGACACCGGCGTGGCTCCATAAGCTGAACTTATCGCTTCACCTATGTGTGGAACGTGTGGTGCTACAGGCGACATCGGTCATTTTATAGGACTGCCGAGAGCATGCGGAGGAGCGGTTACTTGTTTGAAGAACTGCTGAAGGATGGCCGCACCGCATGCCTCTTTGAACGATTTAATTTTCCCGGAAGGCCATTGGATCACGCGGAGGGCCATCTTTCGTTTGATCCTGCAATTTTAGCGTGTCACAAGCCTCAGTGAGTCATGGTGAATTCCCGCGCATAGCGGTAAAAGGTGCTGATCGGTGAGCAATTGCCGGCATAGCCACGCAAGCTAGGTCCCCCGTCAATAAACATCCACCACCACCACCTACGTCTTCGGCTGCCTTTAACTGTACCGGTGCTTTTGTCGTTTGGGGAGACTAGGCTGGGCCGATGCCATAGGGACGTATGCAACGCCATCCACTCCTTCATTTCGGAGACAGCTCGTCTGCAGTGTTAAAAACATTCCGATTAGGCTGTCTTTTACTATAGTTTTCCTACTCTTCGCTCTGTTTTTTTTCGTGTTTTCTCTCTCTCTCTCTCTCATTAACCTAGACCAAATTCTTTCTTCTGCTCCATTATTTTGCCTCGCATGATTGATTTTAATGAAAACATAACTCTTCTTTCTTGGCCAATCCCCCTAAGTGGGTTTGCGCCATTTTTCGGGCCACCACCACCACCACCACTACCCAGGCAGTTATCGTAAATGCGGCTGTAATAACGACTCAAAGGCAACAAGCATGTAAGCGATAGGACTTTTCTCTTTAGTCATTTTCGTCCGGATTAGGGAAAACAGTCCTAGGTTCGGATGCCGCCCAGGGAGCATGCTTTTCTCCACTTTCTTTCTTTCATCTAAAAAAATAAAACGTACTTTATAAAAAAAATTCACCATTTTCCCGTAGGAGGACCGAAAAGTAATTTGCGAGCTATTTCCCGAGTATAACTTGCAATTATATCATGCGTTTTAGTTCGTTTCTTTTCATAATGCAGGCCTTCATAGTGTCTTTTAGAGTATTGCCGCAACGAAGGGGATATGCTATACGACAGCACTGACACAGACCGAGTATCGGGTGACGTGCTGTCGGGAGACGCTCTTTGCCACAGCTGGCCTTGCGCCAAAAAAATTCCAACCATGATCATCGGGTGACGTGCTTCTTAGAGCATGCAGCTCGCTCCTTGTTCGCCATCAAATGGCAAACAAAATTTTTTTTTTGCCAGCTTGCATGGAGTGTAAAAGAAATATTCGCACATTTCATACGGCCGCGGCCTGCCTGGTACTGCGCGACAGCGCAGGAAAGTTCGGTGTATACCGTGCGTTTTCATATTTTTTTTTGCTTCTGCACTCTTTTGCCGTGTTTTATCTTCCGAAGAAGGCTTTTTCTCGCACTCCTAACGACGGAGGGAGAGAATAGAACAGCTTAAACACGGCTGACCTAATCATGCCCCCATGAGTTCGTTAAGGTCGAATTGAAGCATCTGTGAAAAAAATTCCTGCTTGATCAGTTTAGAATGTGTGCTGTATTTAGGTAAAACGCTTCTCATTATCGTAGGGTTATACATCCAGCAAACATGGGCCTTCGTGAAGTTAAGTATAAGGTCCAGAAATCGAATTCAGTCATCTTTTAGAAATTCGCGTATGAAATCTACGCTGCCAGATTCAGTCGGAAAGATGTAAGATATGCCAGAGTGACGTCAATGCTAGCGTCGGTTGGATTTAAACGCTGGAGGTAGTCATCAACTTATCTATAAATCTTGACTGCGCGTCAATTCGTCCTCGTTTTTTTTTTTGTGCCCTACTGTTTTTCTGGCTCCGTTGTCGTTGTACCCGGTGCTGCTTCAGGGGGACGCTCGCTTCAGGCTGCCTACATCTTAGTTTTTGGTTGGTGGTAAAGACGCCTTTTTGTAGGCACTTTATTAGCACGGGTGATAACCACTGCAGTCGCGAACATCTATCGCCCGCAAGAAATCGCTCAATGACCCTAGTAACGCACACTTATGAAAATTAAGATAAAAAACGAGTACGTGCCCTTTCTGACTCCATTGCGCATCAAGGGAATCAGCCAGCCTGCCTAGTGTGCGTCGAAGCTGTTGAAGTAACTCATGCCGTCTCTCGTGGTGGAAGGTGCTTCGACGTCTGGTGTATACCACCAGTTTCTGCGTGCGCTAAGCGTAGTCCACCATGCAAGTACACCAGCAAGGCCGAAGCGTAGTAGGCGTACAATGTTGGCGTATTAGGCGGGCGAGGAACTTGGTTTCCTTCCAATGGTTCTGTTGTCTCCCAACTTACGTACTGCAACCCTATGTAGCAACACACAAATATCGAAAACAGGGCTGTTGTAGCTTATCCACGTAAGCAGACTTTAGTGTACGAGGAGTTTTCAGAACTAATGGGTGTCCAGACATTTCTCCCATTGCCCAGCGATATGGCCAAGCAATTATTTCTGAGTCTGTCACACGCCAGAGAAATACTTCCGGGATTCCGACTTCGCAATGTCACACGTAGAAAACAAACATTCTTTTGGGAGATTTTCATATGTTGTAATCGTGGTCTCAAGCTTGTTTTAACGAGAAGATGGTTCATAAACATTTGCAACGTATGAAACTATATGAACAGCAATGAAGTGACCACATAATATCACTGAAACATGATGGAAGTTTAGGATTTGCTATTTTTACAGGAAAAAATACCTACTAAAACATCAGACTTTGCATCACCTTACTTTCACAAAATTGCCAACCTCAATAAACTAATAAACTACTAGATAAATGAACAAACGTTTGAGTACAAAATTTATCCTACTTCACCAAAGGCCTTAAAGCACAATAAACTAATTAAAAACTAAAAAGTGCTGTGATCAATCTAGAATGCTTTAAATGCGAGCTCGAAATGTTTGCCACATAAGGCAACTTGAACAACAATTCAAAAGCATTTAGAGCAGCCATATTTGACACGATGACAAAAGAAATAATGTACGAATAAATTTCCGCTTTTAGGCGTACACAAGAAAATAAAAAAAAAGGATCTGCGACAGGCTTGGGCAGCGAATTCAGCAATTTCGCACACCGGCCACGAAAAATTATCACATCGCGCTCAGAGGCGCCCAGTTGCGACCCAACATAGCCTGGCAAGAAACATGCGAGACAACCGCAAACACCAGAGACGTAAAATCAATACGCAACGCCGGTAGCCCGAGCTACTGTCTTTCTTTCCTGATTCTCGCCGGCGGAAACGTATGCAAATTCTGTCGCTTTACATTAAGTGGCACAGATACTTATGATTCATTCGTCGGAACGAAGGCCCAATTTGCATGCTCTGCGAACGTGCCTACGCATCGAGTTACGCCTCCCAGGGCGCAGAGCTTGTACCATGGGCTGTCAGGAAACTGTGTAACTGCTGGCAACGCGAGACGGAAGTCTATTGTATTGTGCTCGCATTTGGGAAGAGAGGCCTCGCTCAGCACAATAAGTGGACCCTTCATATTTTGAAGTCAATTCGCACGATAAAAAAGAAGCAAAGATTCTCAAATGTACTAGAGAAAAGCCAGTACGAAGGAACAATGTGTACATTAGCCTTAAGATAGGCCGGAGAACAAAGTTTGTCAGACTGCTGCAGACCGCATACCAACCGGCTGAAACCGCGCAGAGGGCTCGAGGTTTAGCTTGGTTGCTCTTATAGATGAATGGGAAAGGGGATCTTACGTGGCTTACGGCCGCTAACCCGAGAATATGACTTACTCTGTGTGAAAACAATAACTGGCAGTATTCATTTCTGATGACTGTTTTTAAACGCAGCCTTAAAACACAGCTTTATAAGCGAAATAAGTACTAATTAGTCTACGGTAATAGCACTTTTCATGGTACGTTTTATGCATGTTTTTAACACCAAGCGTGGACATGTGTCTTCTGTGCAGATGACAGTATGAAGCCACGGCAGGTGACCCGTTGGTGTTAATGCTTAGTAGTCTATCTGTTTGTGCTATGGAGTCCGGTAGCCCTAGGCTTACAAAATATGCCATGGCTCTGCCTTAGCGGCACCTCTAGCTTAGAAAAATTAGCTACTTCAGTCAAGTGTCCTCGATTTCAGTGCCCCCCTGAAAGTCAACAGCGAGGCGCCAGTCCCCTCGCCGCTGTACCCGGTGTCTCTTTTTACAGGCGATGTGGTATGTGTGTGGGGCTGGTAGCTTTCGCATCGACGAAAACAAAGTCGTCCGCTTTGTGCAGTGCTCTATACAGCCCATTACCTTAGCGTTTCACTCCTTGTGCAGCCGGCACAAGACAAGTGTAGAGTATATCGCACAGCGTTTACCTTGGATAGCCGAGCTGTAGTTTGAGCTGAACCTGTTCACCCGGCATTATAGTACAGACGCATATGTTCTGAGCTCCAGGGAGACGATGGCAATCACAAAGTTATTTGAAATGGTAGACAATTGCTTAAAGATTATTCAATGGCCATGACAAACATTACTGGAGAGCTAATGACACAGCCCTTCCATACGATCCAATCAGCGGTCTTGTCATTCTAGACGCCAAGTTAAAGGAAAGGTCCTGTAAACTCAAAATAACTTCCTTACTGTTGAGGCATTTCACAAGGTGTAATGAGTTTTGAAAAAAATTTTTGTGGGATTCCCACTCTTAAAAGTTGTAGCGCTGCCTGGAAATCTGCCAAAACAAGGACTTGCTGCGCCCTGTGTGACTTACATTTACTGATCTCACTGAAAAGGAATTGTTGGGATTACCATTTCGGCCAGTCACGCACAATCACGCGTGAGTAGGCAAGCATTGGTACGAATATCTTTTTTTTCCCTGCGTCTGGATCCGATAGGTTAGAACGGTCACAAAACTTCTACAGAAAACACTGTAGCTGGGACGTGTTATCGGCGAGTAATCCTAGCCGAGTGGGTTTGATTCCTTCTTCGAATATGTGAGCCTGGTTTTATTCCTGGAACTTGTAAATCGGCAAAAAGCGTCTAATTTTCCAGGGATCCGCCGAATGAGGCTGCCTACACGCACGCAAGCTCAAATTGGAGAAATTGTTGGGTACTGCAAAGAAAGTCCGTGCCTAAAAGCTGCAGATTCTACTATTGACACCGACGCAGCACTTGGCATACATGCGCAGCGGTCGTGATCTTAACGCCAGCTGCTACACCAAATTTAAGGACCGACCACATAAACACCCATGTGTTCACGCTGCTGTGTGGAATATCCTCTCGGTAATTCTCCAGTGGCTGAAGCGCGTCGTTGCACAGAGAAATCCGTTTCTGCGTATTCGCGGGGGTTATTCTTTCCACTTCCCACTCGAAAGCTGAAAGAAAAGATGGTTATCTGAAACATGTCTCCCTTAGAAAAGCCATCACTCAGAAAATGCCAACCTGACGCTAGCAAGAAAGCCGGGAATTTCGTGAGTGTCGATGTTGGCTGAAAAAAAAAAACTAAATAGAACAGGCAAACAATCTAATCTCTTCAAAAAATGTTTTTTTCTCTGAAATTTATGCATCCGAGTTTGTGATACGAAAACAAGCAAGGAACAATTAACGTTTCGAGGACGTTCTGTGGAGGCATGTTTTTTTTTTCACCCATTATTAGGCAAGCTCGGCCTTTGCCAGCAGCTAATGCCCAGAAATGTACGTTCAAGCCCCCTCCTCGTCTAGAAAAAGTGCCTCAGAGCCACGGACACACTTCGTCGCCGGCTTCCATCATCAAATTACTCTTTCGGGGCCCTTCGATCCCGCTTACTCCGCTTTCTGGAAACTTCCGTTGTCTGGCGGGCGCGAGACGTGAAGACGCTCGCTAATGTTTTCTTTCACCGGATTCAATCGCCTTCCAGCCCATTTCTCCAAACCAGACACCACGGGGTCCCGTCGCTGTTTTTATTACCGCCACATCGAGGCGCTGTCTTCCTTTTCTTCCGCTAGGTGCCCAGGCGATCAGAACGCACGTGTTCCAGTTTTTCCCAACGACGCGAGAAAAGCCCCCACGTCGCTGCTTCAACTGTGGGCAAGGCGCCCCACTTCGAAAGACGCTTTCTTCTAGCCGGCACAGCCGCGGCTTCGGAGAGCATAACGGCGCTCGAAGCAATCCTTTGTGTCTTTTCGTCCCGTCTAATTGCGTCCTGGTAATGCCCGTGCGTGGGAAGAGCCTGGCCCACCGGAATGTCGGTTTCTTAGCATTACAGTCGGCCGTCGTGCTAGCTTAGTCACGCTGAAGGTGCGGAACTAAGTGAAGCGCTCGTTTCGAAGCGCACTTAACGGGGAATGCGCACATTCCAGGAAAGGACTGGAACGGAATTTCCAAATTATCGTTACAGCATGAGTGTACAGTGCTTATTGCGTCAGTGATCTTAACGGCCGGAGAAAACAATTCCCAGTCGCAGTCTTCATTTCCGCACTTTTTTTTTTAATTATGCTATAAACGTACTGAATAGCTTGCGGCAAGCTGCTGAAAATAAGAGAGTTTGCTTTCTTGCTTGCTTGCTTGCTTGCTTGCTCGCTTGTTAGTTTGCTCATTTACTCGCTTGCTCGCTCACTAATTTGGTTGCTTGCTTTCCCACTTTCTCGCTTGCTCACTCACTCGCTCACTAGCTTGGTTGCTTTGCCTGTTTGCGCACCTGGTCTTTTTTTTTCGCTTTCTCGCTCGCTCGTCTTTTGCTTGCTTGCTTGCTTGCTTGCTTGCTTGCCTGCTCGCTTGAAAGTGATCACAGCTTTCGTTTTATTAGTATTTGTAATTGCTTCATTACTGATCATTCCTAGTGCTTCGATTATCTAAGCAGTTTGTTGCTCAACAAATATGCTAGCGTCCTCAGCGCACAGGGAATATTTATTTTTATAACATTCCATATTTCAGTTACGCGTTAACAACAGAAGCTCCACAATACTGTCCGGAGGAACCCCTTTTCGTAAAACAGAAGCGATGCAAATCTCTGACCTTCGTATTCATAAACCTAAATGAAGTATCACGTTTGCCTCCCCACACTTTTCGGCGCCTTAACGCGTTTCAAGAACTGAAATTATTTGTAAAGGGTGCCTTTTCGCGGACGTATCGGTCCCGAATAGTAAATGCTACTTACGACAGCTCCCGAACTACCATTAGTGCGCCTTTTCCCGACCAACATCGCAAGCTACGACAATAGCTGAGGTGTCAGATTTTGCGCGTCGTTCGGGAGAACTTGGTAAAGCAGTTTGAAGCGCTCTCTGCGAGCAAAAACAATCCACGCACACGCTTGCCCACTGACGCGACCGTGCTCACACCCGCACACTGGCCCGGCCGGTGGCCAGCATCAGCACCATAGCACTGCCTGCGCGTACGACGCCTGCTTTCCAGAATTCTACCAATCGCGCAAACCAAGAACACATGCGACAAAGAGGATCATAGTGGTGTGAAAATTTACGCAATAGATATTCATTTGCGGTCGCAGTGCAAGCTATGATGACAATTTGGCCGAGATGTGAGAAAATTATTGTATGTTTGCCAACAGTATTTAAGCAGTGTCGGTGGTCTAAAATGGTATGTGTTACTTTTTTAATAATCTTCATTGTTGCAGGATCAGCTTACGAATGTAATGTATGCGCATTATTTAAGGAGTGAAACGAACAACAGTATGAAACGAACAACAGACAGAAACGAACAACCTACCAGATCATTCAGACGTTGACATCTATAGTGTACTTTGTCTTTTGTTGCCGCTCGCCAAGTAATTTCCTTTGGCTACTGCGATCCCCTGCGGCTAGAGTGCTAAAACGTACTTTCGTCATTGACTCATCTGATATTTTAATAAATACGGGAGACCTACATAAAATCCGGCAATATCTTTTTGCCCACTTGCAGTCATAACTGGCTGTCGAAATTGTGTTACCCAGTCGATTACCCGAAATTCTTTGACATCGTGACCAAATCCAACCTTTCTGTGCTCTTAATTTCAGTTTGCAAAAGAGATAAACCGATTACTTACATGCAGCTTGTCTTATCGCTGCTCTTCGTTTTTGTTTTTTGTTAATACTCTCAGTCTAGTTCTCGAAACTTGCAGCTGTAGCTTTTTTTCTCAGCTACGAACGCATATTTCATTCAAAGGCCGCATTCCCCTGAAGCGTCATACACATCTTGCTATAATTATGTATGGAGACAAACAATTAAGAACTGCACACTCCCAAAACGAATGGCTTCCAATGTGGCAAGAACAGTAGACACATGCCGGTGCATACAAACCGTCGGTAAGTTTTCCGCAGAGGCTATTAGGTAAACAACGAGCGCCACACTCGCCAATTAAGCACACAACCATTTGGAACGACCGGGATGGCCCCACAAGGCGTTGTCTGCGACCAAGGAGGGAGCGCAGACGAGGCGAGAGGAGCCCTTAGGCGCTTCGCGTTGTCAAGTAAGCCTCGTACTTCAAATCAACCACGCATTATCGTAATGAGAAACGGTTGTGGAGAATTACTCTGGGCGTAATGACGCCGCTCTATCTTTGGGTACACACGAACGCTTTCGGCCAGTCCGCGGTAAATACGCTGGCGAGATGATGTGCGTGGTGAATATGTGATCAGTCGTCCAACAAGCTGTCACTGCCCTGGGCAGCTCTATTAGGCGAAAGCGACGCTTACGACAAAATTATTGTAAAACGTCTACTAGGTTGAGAGCCGAGGAAAAAAACAGCACCTGGGCGGTTTCAGGAGAGAAACTTTTGGCTAAATGCGCTGCGGAGCCTGGTTCAGCAAATCAGTCGAGTTCACAGCCTAGAAAACAACATTCTTACTATTTGCACAGAAATTCCGGAATTTTGTATTCTTCAAAATTTCAGCCAAAATAAATGCTGATTGGTTCATATTTAATACCTGGGTATTTTCGTTAAATACATATTTCTATTACCACTTCGTTTTTTTTCGTTTTTTATCTGCAACTTTGTTTGTATAACTAGACCAAGAAATTACAGAAGTAACAAAGATTACTTGTCACCCTACCCATTGTCCGCGCTTGCCGCTTTGTTCTGTCTACGGTAACATAAGCTTCCTTTTACATCTTGAAAGATTTGTCATGGTGGTCTTTGTGAACTGCTTAAATCTACATGCACATGACTATTTAGCCTAACTCCTAGCCTAACTCCTAGGCCTAACCTAGCCTAACTCCAATCCCGGAGCAAGTCGTCGCACTTACTGCCACACCGTCAATGGAATAGGGAGATAGCGAAACACGGCCTAGTACAAAACAACCAGGGAAGCTACTCTCCCCACACGGCCATTACAGCGCTCTTTTATTCAGAGCACAAACAGCCCTCGGGGCGTGAAGCAAAGATCTTGTTCTGTGGAAGCGTGAGCCAGAAACCCCTTCGGTTCCCTTTTTTTAACACTTTTAGCTTTCTTTCTTTCACGCCGCGTTGCATCTCACAGTGGCTGCGCCTTGACCGCTGTTTCGTACAGCGCGTCCTTTTATGGGGAAAAACTCCGTTCACACAAGCGCTCTCACTTCGGAAGAGGCCTTCGCAGAGCAGCGACGTGCCGTCGCAAGCGCCAGCACCACTATGTGGTCTGCTCCACCGCTTCCCGAGTATCGCGACAAAAGCAGGGTTCGCCAAGAAGAGGGCCGTGCGCAAGCAGTATATCGAGAGGAGCGCGGAGATCCGAAGCACAAACAATGGCATCGCATGTGCGTGTGCTTGTTTCGCACGCGCGTGGGTGTTCGTGTAAGAGCGTCGCATGCTTGTATGTATGTGCTAGAGAAAGAGAGTGAGAGAGAAAGACGGTACATAGCCGCAGTCTCGGTATAATGGAAACCCCGTGCCCTAATGGCCCCCGTCATGTGTCATAAATTCTGGCTACCTGCGGACATGTTGAAAGGGCGCGGGAACATTGCCGACGCGATGCTGTGCCCTTACTTCGCCTATTGCACGGGGTTCCATGAGAAAGAGCGGTTGCAAGCATGAAACACCGAAAAAAAAGAGGGGTCCCGACTTCTTTCACTGCTTTCGATTAATAGCTTAGAACACTCCATGTTTTGCATTTAACATTTTTTTTCTCGCCTTTGGAACTTTTGTATAACCCCCGCATAAATGATGCATGAACCCCAAAAAGGGGTTCTTGCTTTACGTTTTTTTAAGGGTCTCAATTTACATTTCCTACCTCCTACTTACTCCTCCGCATCCAAAGTTCTCTCCTGAAGGCGCGACAGCGTTGAGGGTTTTACATTCACCCAGGAACGAGTTGCATCGAAAGGCAGAAAAGTGCACCTTCAAACAAAGAACAAAAGCTCTGCTCAGGGTCATTCCTTTCGCAATCAGTGAGAGGGAAGCAGAAGTTGTTTGAAAGAGATCGCATCAGCTGCCCACTTGAGTAAATAGCAGCGTGTCAACGTGGGACAAGTAGCCTAATGGTGTTGCAAACAAGTGTCGACCTTGCTATATCGTGTTTTAAAATCAAGGGCTGTGGGCTAGGGCGGAATACAACCAAGTTCCTCCTTTTGTGTCATTTTTATAGTGTGGAGGGGTCACCTGGACTACAGCAGTGACACAACTCCCTTCTGCGCATAATAGCACCCTCTTCTAGGGCGGGAGCCCCTTAGGGGTATGAGCTGTCGGCTTCTCATGTCGTCGTCGTCGTGTCATGTCGTCGTAGTATCATGTATTTACGGTACTAAAACACCAGAACATTAGTTTTCCAACGCCTCCCGCTAAGACATTTCATCTCCGCGGGAAAAACGTGTACTAAAAGAACAGACCGACACACTCGTTTTCCAACGCCTCGCGTTAAAACACGTCGTGTGTCAAAGACACGAGACTTACAGCAAAGGTGTTTACCTCTACCCCCCAGCGGTTTCTTCTCCGTGGGCCAAAATGCCACGGAGCCAAAAATACACTTATACACTGCATGTTTAGCCCCTCCCTAGGTGTTACGTTAGTGGAGATTGCCCGAAATTTTTGTTTTCTGCTGTTTAATCGCTTCTTTTACAAGTATTTTCCTCCTGTATACGCTGATTTCAAGTACCCTTCGTAGAAGCTAGACTAACTTATCTTTTTAATTAACAGAACAGTTCCTTTGTACGCATTTTGCCTCAACATGGGTCAAGCTTTACAACGCGCTAAATAATAATTACATGTTTTAACCGAGCTACCAGTGTCGGAAATTGGGAAACGTGTTTGCCTGTAGACACTTGTGATGGGGGGGCCAGGCCGCCAGACAGACATGTGCTTGAAACCAGAATATCTCTTATTAGATGGCAAGGTGAAAGCTGTGACCCAGAGGTATGAAATTGCTACTTAATAAAGACAGCCTCGAGCGACGGCTAATGGTCGAAAGTGTATACAGCATGTGAAACAACAACGTAAACTATCATGAAGCTGTTACAGGATCAATAAACATTTGTGGTGGTCAATGTTCTACCCACATAGAGAACGAACACTTTGACTCTTACTCCTACTGTGCCCGCCATTGGTCCTACTTCTGGGGAGCCCTCACGCGATTTCAAGGACCTCTTTGCCGATGCCGTATGGCTGAATCCTACGCCGAGCACTTGCTCAGGCCTTTCCAGCGTTACACAATACCAGGATCATTAATCTCTTCAGGCCACACATTATCCTACATTGCGTAAACAGTGGTGCCACGCCATCGATTGTAGTTGGACTACATCCGGCTTTTATGGCACCAGATTTATTTTGTTTTGATTCTTTCATCTGATAATTTTTGTCGCTGTGGAGCAGTTACGTTAATAATGTTTAAAAAAATTTTCACGTTTATAAAGTTACATTATGTTGTATCCGTTCGTTTTGTACCGCCCAGCAAAACCAGCTGCGCGCGCACCTTTTCTTTTTGGCCCTGTGCGCCTTCATTCTCCCTCTCTCCCCCCCTCCCTTACCCTCTCTTGAATGCCAACGCATATAATCACGCTTCTGACAATAAACGCTGTCGTTGACTTCCCGACCATCGTCCATGCTACTGTGCTGCGCGCGCCTGTGTTACTACAGTGGCGACGAGCACGGAAACCGCCCATGCTGCCCTGAAAGTTGAAGCCGACGGCCTGCCGCAACAAGTACCGACGACCATGACCAGCCTCCAGCTCCCGGTCTTCGACGACACAAGAGATAGGTGGAAAGCGTACCCTATTCGGGCTCAAGCGTATTTTGAAGCAAATGCTATTACTGACTCCAAAAGGCAGAGAGCACTTCTCGGGACAGCACTCAACACGGAGACTGTGCAAGTGCTAGCGGGGCTAATTGCACCTCGGACGCCGAATTCCCTTACTTACGCCGAAGCGGTCCCAGCCTTAAATGACTACTACGATCCCAAGCGTCACGAAATAGCAGAAAGCTACAAGTTTTTCACCCGGTGCCAACAAGAAGGGGAGTCGGTGCACGCATTCCTAGTCGAAATACGGCGCATAGCAGACAATTGCAAGTTTGGAAGTGCGCTAGACCGGATGTTGAGGGGCCGGATTGTTTGCGGCGTATGCTCAACTAACTTGCGCAAGCAGTTACTGGCAAAGAAATATTTAACCCTCGAGGAGGCTGAAACAATGGCCATTGCAGCCGAGGCAACCGACAGCGATGCGAAAGATATGAGTGCAGAACCGCCGACTGTGCTAAAAATGCAAGCCCATCATCGCTCACCCTCTCGAGGTAACCGTACACGAGGGGGCGTCGCATGACTGCGGCCGATGTGGAAGCACGAAGCACGACGATAACGCCTGCCACTGGGCTAACGCACGCTGCTATCGCTGTGGGCGACGCGGTCATTTCGCAAAGAAATGCTGCAGTGCTGCAACTGATGCAAAGGTTGGAAGGTGGGCAGCGAGTGTAAAGGCACTGACAGTTGAAAGTGTGTCTAGCAACGACGACATGGATAGCGCACACGTTTGGACGTTGATTTCGGGAAGAAAAAACGGTTTGGAACCACCCATACGCCGCCAGTTTCGATGGGGCAACGTAGAACTGGCTATGGAAGTGGATACTGGTTCCCCGGTGTGCGTCGTATCGCGCCAAGTGTACGATCGACACCACGCACAGTGGCCGCTCCTACAACCACCACAAATCAAGCTGTCGTGTTACGCGGGACAGCTTCCGGTGTTGGGTGAACTCGAACTTCCAGTGAGGTATAACAATGTATCTGTGCCTTGTCCGCTGGTCGTGCTTGACTGTGCAGGACCCATCCTATGTGGCCGCGATCTCATTGCTTTGCTTGAGAAGACGGGTGTTCCGATTGGAGACCTGACTGCGCCGGACCCTACAACAAGTGCCGAGCCAAGCGACCATATACTGAACCGACTGCTCGGCGAGTTCGAGGATGTTTTCTCAACAGACCTTGGAATAATCAAAGGTCCACCAGCCAGCCTGAAACTCAAGGAGACGGCGACACCGAAATTCTGTAAGCCCAGATCTCTTCCTTACGCCCTCCGCGATAAGGTCTCTCGTGAAATTGATCGGCTGGTGTCACTTGGTGTTCTATCGCCCGTGCAACATGCAGAAGGGGCTACGCCTATCGTGGTCATTTTGAAAAAGGACGGAAGCGTGAGGATATGCGGCGACTTTAAGGTCACCCTTAACCCGGCATGTGAGGTGGAGCACTACCCTCTTCCGGTTATAGAGGACATGCTCGCAAGCTTAAACGAAGGCGAATATTTCAGCATCTTGGATTTAAAGCATGCATACAGTCAAGCGCCCCTTTACAAAGCGTCCAGCAGGCTGTGTGTCATTAACACGCACCGCGGGCGTTTCCGCTGTAACCGACTTCCGTTTGGAATAGCTTCCTCACCGGCTATTTTTCAAAGAAAGATGGATGCAGTACTCGGCGGGCTGCCGGGTGTCCAAGCCTACCTTGACGACGTGCTAGTGTCAGAAGGCAAGAGTGATAACGGAGAGCAGCTCAAGAGAGTGCTGGAGCGGTTCCGAGAGCACGGCGTTAAACTTAGGATTGACAAATGCAAGTTTCGGCAGCCTTCCGTCACTTACCTTGGCCATCGTATACATCGGCAAGGCCTCCACCCCATTGAAAAGAACGTAGACGCCATTATGCAAGCCCCGCGCGCACGTAACGTTAGCGAATTGCGCTCGTTCCTTGGCATGCTCACGTTCTACGCCCGTTTCCTGCCTAATATGTCGACTGCGCTGAGCCCCTTGTATCAGCTCATGGAAAAACGAGCCCGTTGGGAATGGCGGGAACGCAGCAGTCAGCGTTCGAGAAAGCGTAAGAAATTTTGAAGAATGCGCAACTTCTCGTTCATTTTGATCTCAACAAGGAACTGAAGCTAGAATGTGACGCTTCCCCGTATGGCGTGGGTGCTGTTCTGTTTCACTCGGTGGGAAATGAGCACAGACCAATTGGGTTTCGTTCCAGAACGTTAACAAAAGCGGAGCGAAATTACTCTCAGTTGGTTTTGCTGGCCGGTACAAAACGAACGGATACAACACATTAGATACTATATTGTTTGCAACAATATCTCCCGGATATAGCGCAATACATGCAGCTTACTAGCTGCATGTATTACGCTATAGCTGTCATGAAAGCTGTCATGAAAGCTGTCATAAAAGAAATGAAAGCTTACGCTAAGCGGAGATTTTGTATTTGCTTTTCACAGAGTATAAAGAGAGGAAAATACTTACATAACATACTGAAATGATTTTATAAACAGAACGATGCTAGACTTCAGTTCAGAGGAGGGCTGGTGTTGACGAAAGGAAACTCAGTCACAAAAAAGATTGGCGAAAAACCGAAACTTGAGTCTTGCAGATTCAGTAATAGCCCCACGGTAACATAGCTGAATAAAGGTAACTTTCTAACCATACAAGTCATAAGGATGCCGACATCTCTCATGATCTCTCAGGAGCTCTCATCAACTTATATTTGTAGCCCTGAGGGTCTCTATGGCCCGCCGGTAACATAGCTGGTTAAAGATGGTATTCTAATCATACAAGTCATAAGGATGCCGACAGCTCTCATGAGCTCTCAGGAGCTCTCTTCAACTTCAATTTATAGTCCTGAGGGTCAGTAGGGCCCCCCGGTAACACAGCTGAATAAAGGTGGTATTCTAACCATACAAGTCATAAAGATACTGACATCTCCTCATGGGCTCTCAGGCGCTCTCATCAACTCCAATTTTATGCCGGCACTGGCATAAAAGTAAAGTTGATGATAGCTGATTAAGTTAATTGAAAACAGGACGTAGGCTGGAATGTTCACAATTACGGTTCATGTCGTTGACTGGAACACTACAAAAAAAAATAATAAACGCTGCCGCACGCAGAAGTACAGAATTAAATCCCAGCGACTGTTTTGTTATATTCTAGTTAAGCACTGTTTCAAAGCCCAACACCGCACGTCTGCCAGGTCTCTCGTCTTCAGGTGACGAAAGTGGACATGCCCGACTGGCGTCGTTGGCTGAGCTCTCCGTTTTTGTTTCCCTTAGCATTACTCATTATTTTCTTTTTCTACTCTTGGTTTAAAAGAAATCTGGGTAAACAGCGTTCCTTATTTTGTCGCAGGTTCACTCCACTCTTTGGATTCATATGGCTTTTTCGTGGGGTTTTTTTTCTTCCTTATCAACCTTGTAATTTACCTTTCTCAGAACCTGCTTATCAGGAAGAACCTTCAGATGTGATGGATTATGAAACACTGCCATTACCCGAGGAAGCACGTCTTTCTATAAAAGGATTTTTTAGGAAACTACAACAAAGTATGGCAGAAGCAATCATTAAACGAAGATGGAGAAATACGACGCCGTCGTGGCAGGCGCTGAAGGGCTTTCAGAAGATGTTGAAATTTACCAAGCAGCTTGTGTTTTCAAACTCTTTTTTGACACGTCCTTTTATGAAACTCGGTGAAAAAAATACGATAAGAAATAAAAACAAACCGCATCAAATGGACAAAAACCTCGACATTAATTTCAATCTTGTCGTCGCAAAACAGGGCAAAAGTTTTGTTTTGGAGTTTATTTCCCTCTTGTTTTCATAAAACCTTCAGGACCAACAGCGATGGAATGTTACTTTCGGTACCCCTCATATTTTGTTCTATATTGCTAATTTTGTTACATCTTCTTGCAACCAACGATCTTCCTCTTTCCCGGAGTATTCTACTTTATTTTTAGGACTAGGAATTTTTCGCACGCGTACATGGCTCCATTTTCATCCACATTATAAGATCACACGAAAAAAAAATACAAATAAAATTTCCTTTAACATTTCCTTCAATACATTGCAATGTACAACACTGCTGTACAGATTTTGTCCGCCTACGTTTCCAATCATCTGCATAAACCCCGATCATTTTCCCCCATGGCTTTCTCAGGACAGCCTAGTCGACTTTTACTCAGTATTTTCGGGAACCCTCACATGATCAATTTTTTAAAGTAGTTAAGGTAGCCCAGCACTTAAACGATTCTTTTTTTCGTGTTGGTTAGCTATCGTTGTCTATGAGTTTTCAAATTGAAGGAGTACTGTGCGTCAACTACAGAAAAGTCAATAAGGCATGCCAAGCGCACTTCGTTGTGCGAGCGCAGTTTTGGTAATTTCGGACTTGTGTCTTATTATGCTTATAAGTTAGATTGCGCATTTTTTAATCGCTTTTTTGTCAGCAGCGTAAAGTTTAAGTTTTCGCAATCGATTTTTATTACAAAATTATACCGTAGCAGCACCGTGATTGGGCTTTACTTTTTCTAGCTTCCCCGTAGTCTCCCAACAGGCCTCAAACTTTATCACAAATCCAAACTACGCCATGTGCAATATTCAGAATGCAGTTTGAAGCATTTTAGAAAATATCGTTTTTTTTCAAGCGAAGCTGCCCATAGATAAGCGAAAGGTAAATTCGGCGGTCCTGTGTGTGCCAAAAACCCATTCATTGCCAACGTGTGCGCATGCGTGAAAGAAAAAAAAAAACAGGTTGTAAAGAAGTTAGATCTAAGGAGGGAGAGATTGGCTGGGTTAATGGATGACGTAGCGACACTCTCGCATCAACCGACACTGGAAAGTGGTAACGTTGCATCGGAGAGAGCGAAAAAAAATTCCCGCGCCTTCCCGCGAGGGGAACAAGAGTAAATGCAGAACATTGGGGGTCGTTAACGCCGCGTAAAGTCGCGTTAGGGTGGGTAGTTGGTCGTAGTTGCGTTGGTGTTGGTTTGGGGTACAGAGAGGAGAGTAAAGTCGCGTTAGGGTGGAGCGAGCGTCAACCAAGGAAGGAAGGAGCAACGCAGTGACTGAAGCACGAGCGACCGCTAGCCGCTTTATATTTGCAGCGCGCGCAGTAGAGGGAGAGCAGTACGGGGGGGAGAGCGCGCATGCGCAAGCAGCGCGCGCCCTTACACGCCCCACCGCGCTGCTATCACGCACCTGTTACGCCGAGACCGCGAAGGAGCGAACGGGCTGACTACGACGCATGCGCGCGCCAGCTGCTGTTGAGAGAGAGGAGGGAAGGAGGAGAGGTGCACCTGCTGCGGACGTGGAGCTGTGGACGCCGTCCGACGCAGGAAGAGGCGAGGCTAAGAAATGCTCTGCATTTAAAAGTCTCTCGGAGCAGGGCGCGTGCGCAGCGAGCTACTGCTGGAAGCACAACGGCGGGCAGGGGCGGCGGCGGTGCGGATGGAGCAGCGTCAACTTGGCGGACGGGAACACTGGGCGCACCTTACTTCGAAAATGGGTGCGCCACGCATCATACATAAAACACGGGTTGCACGTCTCAGCTCCGCTGGTTAACCACCTGTACGGAGTGAATGGGCGCATTTTCTTGCAGGAAATATGTTTCAGTTGTGTAGCCGCATGACTTAACCGGTCTTCTGAAAGGCCCGAATAATCATTCGTGTTCTTTTCTAAATATGTTCAAGGTAAAATTTAGAACTGGATGTTGTAGCGGGATTTAGTACAAGACATCTTTTCATAATGAGCACGATGTACGCCCGAATAAAAGCAAAAAAGGTTTCTGTTCGCACGAACGAGCGCGTGTCACGGATCCCATATTGTGATCATGACCCTTACCGGCTTCTCGCCAACAAAGAGTAGTTCGCCCCTTAATAACGTGCGCACAGGAACGAGGACTAACATAACGGACCCGCTCCCCGTTAGAAATGACACAGCACGGAAGGGTATAATGAGGCGTAATTGTCCGCGCAGAAGAGCAAGATCATGATCATTTGCGTTATAAATGACTATAATGGGAAATAGGCGCCTCACTAATATCTTTCTACGACTATCTTGAACACCGTATAGTTCATGGTGAAAGCATCATTACCCGACGTTTTCGGGAAAGCTATAGAAAACGCATTTAGCGAAAGAAAATTTTAGTGCCAGTACAGTAGCTCCCCTTGGGAAGGCTGACCGAAATCATCAAAAATATAATAATTTTAGACACAAGCACGTTACTCAGTTCGTTCAGTCACGTTTGTGCTCCAGAAAGCGTAGAAGACATGGATCGTACGGTCACACGTAGACAATACGAAAGTCATTCACGAAGCGACATGCCCCACGTCAGGTTATAAATGTATTAGTCTCAGCGATGAAGTTAGCGGTTGGAATAAAGCAAAGGTTGGCAGAGGCTACTTGGCCCGTTAACCACCGTCATGCAGCTCAGAATGCCTGCAACTGTGACCTTAAATGTTACCGGGATGGATTTTCCTCAAAGGAGCTGCTTGAAACCACATTTTTCAAACAATAGGAGTTTTTGGAACTTTTTCCCAGTGAGTCTTATTAGGCTGCGCTATCAGTCGGTTTGAAGCTGAATGTTGGTTCAAATGAAGGCTAAGGCAATACGACAGGTTTCCGAGCAGACGACGGAAGTTAAGAATAACGTCGTATGCATGAATAGAACGCTGAATAGCACTGAGAAGAGCGCCTAACTATGCTTTCGGGCATTCGCCCTGCCAGAATTTACCGTAATATTTGTGAACGGCTTTCATACAGCGCATACTTGTAGCACGCCTCTTTACGTATTGTCTCAACATATTACAAGCTATAACCATTTTAACGCTCATTCTCCCTCATCCTGCTTTTCTCCTGTAAAGCATGCACCTCCATCGGTACTCCATTAGTGCGGTGAAGTCCACCTAACGAAGCAATAAAGGGGTTAAAACGCCAACAGTGTAAACATCGTGAAAACGGTAGCACCGTTGAAAAAAAGTTATTTCTTGTGCAGTGCGTAGCCAGAAGTGGCGAAGACCGGAGATGCCGAGCGGAACGCGTTCCGCTCCCCGCTAGCAGACGACGCTCGCTTCCCTAGCGCAACTCGCAACCGCAGCGCCGCGGTGGCGAGAGTCGCGGCCGGCTGCCTTCTCTCCACGGCCGCGGCGGGGAGATACGGAACTGAAACTAAAGCGTGGCAAACAGTTCGCATGGCGACGCAGTGAAATATCCCCCTCGCGAGGGGCACGGTCAAATGCAGAGCATTTCCGGGGGCGCACAACGTTAAGTAGTTTGCATTACGTTAATGTTGTTGCACTTGTGGCAACTGCTGACGAGAGAGCGCTCGTCAGCAGTAAAATTGGCAGCCTCGGCGCACGTTGAGTCCAAGAGAGGGGAGAGAGTGTCCTTGAAACGTGCCTGGGCGCGCTATCGAATGTTGATCGCGCCGATAGCGAAACGTCTGAGCCGGGCATGTCGATGCGAGCGATGCGGACAACTACGGACGCCAAGAACGGGTGACATCGCGAGTTAAAGAAATGCTCTGCATTTAAAACAAACCAAATGCCACTCTTCCTGCTGTCACCAATGATTAGTGTAAGTTCGAGAATGTTGTGTTCCTCAATTTAGTGATGCCTCATAATATGAAGGCTTCGAAGAAAATAAACGAATCAGAGTACTGTGCCTTATTTTGCACCTATTTTCCCAGAATCGTTACTGCTTCCAGTAATCTACCACTAAAAATAACTCTTAAAACAAACGAACAAGTCTAGTTTAGGGAAAGAATAATGAAGCAACGTAAAGTACACATTCATCTGCAAAAATGCGTGCAGAACCCAAGCACACGCGCCTGTTGACGGAGGTCGCAGGAATCAAAACCCGACACGAAAACCCGAAACAAACCTATGATTAGCGCACAAAACCCGAAAAGACGAAAAACATGTAGAAGTGTCATAAAATTCCCTGATACATTACCAATATATTAAAATTACCAGCTAACCTCTTTCGGGTCTTAATAAATCAGTCCACTCTTGTTTGAGCAACAAAATTCAATACAATGATAGCTATTAAAAAAAGCAAAACATCACTTATAAACTTCTCATTATTATAACTTGTCTGAAGTTTCCTCAACATACAAGGTTTCCGATATTACAAATTGTATGACTTCCGCTGTACAGCAGTTTACTACGCACGCCTGTTCAAGTCAGTAATATGTTATCAATGCCTTCAAGTTCAAAGTTTGAGGTTTTTTCTTTGGAATTTGGCGCTTTCCGAGTGAGCTTTTGAGAGCTGGCGCTATCTACTGAGTACTAGAGACACTTACGTATTCTTCAGCTTGTTTTTCCTGCGCCGAGCATATTTTAAAGCAGCGCCAGTGTCATATTACGGGCGTTAGGACGATAGATCGATGGGGGCGACATCGCGTCTATGGCGCCGAGGAGACTCCGCTTTTTTAGGCATTGCTACGATTGTAGGCGCGACTTTAAGGATGGAATTAGCAGCACTGACTCCGAGGTCAACTTTTTATCATAGCATCCCAGCACTGAAAGCGCCATTACGAAAAACAGGCCCACAAACTGATACCCCTGTTCAACTCAAGCTACAGGAAACGTAAACGTATGAAAACTGTAAATTGGGCTACCAACGAAAAGTGTGGAGCAGAAAACCAATGTTTTCTGCAATGCATGTGCAGACAACCTATGCTTCACAAGTTTGTGGAACTGGTTTTTCTGGTGGCATGAAACCAACTAGTGCAACTTTTTTTGTAAGTCCAGAAACTTTACAGTGAGCCGTTTAATATTTGCAGTAGTTTTGCACTAATTGTATATGTACAAAATGGATATCATATTTTTTTGCTTTGTGAGTGGAGGAACGCTGTCATTTTTTACACATTTTGTGGCGTTTGTCCAAAAACGTTTCTGCACAGCTTTTTTTTTCAACTAAACATTTGGAATTCGAACAATACAACAGCAAAAAAATTTACTCTGTTGCAGTTCGATACCATGAAATTTTACCTTGCGTATTTTTTTTTGTGACAGAAAAAAAATTGTTTGTTATATACTATATGGTTCGTTATTTGGTTAGTTATTTCCGCGATTGTTTTGTATTTTTCCTATTTCATAGTTGTTCAAAACGAAATTTTGTTTAACCGGGTCTTTCCATTTACTCTATTATAACGATTCCCCAAAAACTGCAATTTTGTGGACATGCAGGGCGTTACACCATTCGCCATTTTCCGCGTTTTTTTAATATTTGTCCTATTCTTTAGTTTTCAAGGTTTCGTTCTACCACTTATCTACGTTCACGCTATTTCAAAGATTACAGATAAAATGTCCGCGAAATCTGCATTATTGTGGAACTGCAGGGCATTACACGGTTCGCCATTTTCCCTCATTTTTTTATATCTATTTATTTTTAGCTCTAAATTTTGTTCAAACAGTTATCTCTATTTACGGTATTGTAACGATTACAGGTGGAACTTCCGGAAACTCTGCATTATTTCGGAAATGCACGGCGTTGCAGGGTTAGCCCGTTTGCGTAATTATTTTATATCTTTCTTATTTTGTTAGTTTTTCAAAATTTCGTACGACCAATAATGTTTATTTACGCTGATGTAACGATTACAGGTGAAACTTCCGCGATATCTGCAATTTTGTGGTATTGCATGGCGTTACATGGTCTTGGCTGTGGAAGGTACACAGCAAAGAATTCTACGCATTAAAATGGCAGAAATTCATAGAATTGTCGACTAATTCGCAACACTCTTACTCCGCTTGTCTTCATTGCGAGGTTTTTACAGCCACATGTGCCCATAGGTAGCCGAATGCATTGGGTTATTTTGTTGTTGTAATGGTTTTCTTTGTTTCCGCCGATAATGTACATTTACATCATTCTAGTGATCAGGTGCTTTAACTTCGCCGATTATAGATTTTTCCGCAGATGAAATCCGTAGGGCAGGGTGTGTCTGTTCTCACGATTTCTATATTCTCGTCTGCGTGGCACTTTGACGGGTTTTCTTATTTCTGTCTTCGGTTCGTGAAGAAGATAAAACGCGTATTACTGATTTCGTATGTCCACTTTTATCGTTTTTGTTTTTGTTCTATTTTTTACTCTTTTGGTTACTTAATTTTTTTTTACTCACAGAGTTATATACCCGCACATAAGAACACACAGCCGGGGTGTATTAACCAGCGTTCACCTTAAGCATTTGGATTGTGGCTTGAAAATATTGTAAGGAATCAATAACCACTCGGGGAAGAGTTCGGTATTCGTCATCCTCGGGCGGCACAGTCCCTTAGCATGGTTCTTTGGTGGTTGCAAACCCATCGCCGTTGGGTGAGTTCAACACGAACTCGGTTGACCAGGTGCTGGAGCCTACTTTCGGCACGTTATCTACCACCGATGAGGGCGACGAGCAGCCTGTCCAGCAGGGAGCAGTCCCTCGACGGTCCGACTGAATCATTTCTGAGCATGCCACATCAACGTCCCCATATTACTAAGGCGACGGCTCTGAACAAAAGTCCAGGCAACGTGCCCCACCCAACTCCGTCGTGGTCGCAGATGTTGGTGCGCGAGGCTACCCGCCACTGCCGTCTTACTCATCTTTTGATGGCGTAGCCATATATAACACAAGTTGGAGAACGACTGGGCACTTCCTTTTTATGGGTTGCGAAAGTCATATCATGGAAGCTCATTTTATCGTCTGAAATGTATTGCTTTCACCTGGCGTATTCGAAAAAACCTAGTAATCTTATCGCTTGAGGTGCTTGGCTTCGCGATCCGCCTTAACGAGAATGGCTTGCATCTGCCGCTTCCTACGCGTTGAGCCGGTGCTCGTTCATGCCATTGTGTGATGAGAGTTGACGACGGGGGTAAATTCCGCTGCCTTTCACTATTGACGAGTGTGAGGTCGCGCTGTCGAACGCCTCGGGCTATGGATCGCTTTTCAAGGAGCCATTTTGCCGTCCCAGACGCCGATGCCGAGCCCGACGCCGGCTTTTTGGTGATCGTGGTGGTCAGATAATTAGAAGACAATTAGGCGTTGCGCAGGCTTTACCGTCTCAAGGAACGTTACCACTAGCTGAACAAATAAACCCAGTTAAGTGCACTATTCGAACATTTCGAAGCTGTCTCTTACGGACACGCCGTCGTAGGAGGGCGGTGTGTCTTGGGCAAAAATGACTGGTGAGGTGGAAGTGAAGTAGTAGGGATAAAAAATGGCTCCAATCCACGCTGTGAAGGTAGTTGCAAAGCAGAGCTTTAAACGACAACCACAACAATTATCATGCGACGACGTCACTTGAATTCAAACACGTGGCTCTACAAAGAGTGAAACCAGAGATTCTGCCAGCCGTTACCTGGAATTCGCGGGGGCGGCGTCCCGAACGCAGCAGCAGCGTCGGCCACGGCACGGCTAGAGCGGGAGACTCCGCCGCAGTAGCCCGGCCGTAAGTCGGGAGAAAGAAAATGGAGAGGAGCGTCTTTCGAAGGGTGAGACAGCGGAACGTAGCTATGCTGATGTGCCTAGATTGGTGCTACACCACCACGCGACACAAGCGCAGACACCGAAATAATTCGGCATGTCAGCTTAGTCATTCCAATTTATACCGGTTTAAACTAGTTAGTTTAGTAAGATTGAAAATTGCGAGAAAGCTGCGGGAACTTTATATTCGGTATTTATCAGAACCAGTTGCTACTTTCGGCTTTTGTAATACTACTAAAACACAACGGAATTGGTATTAACCAATTTAGAAGACGGAGTCACATTCTTGGCAAGCAGTGCGCAAAAGGAAGCGTTTCTCTAGCGGGAAGATGTCTGTATGTGGTTTGCCGATTTTGTTTTCCCGCCCTGCAAACCAACCCTTACCGTATGTTTGCCGTACGACCATTTAATTGTGTCGGGTGCGGGTTACCCTGGAGGTGCTGTTGTCAAACAAGTGAATCAAGCCGTACGAAGGCAGCGCGCAATGTACGCGAAGCTGCTCGAAAACAAGCTCAAAACCAGCATCGCTAAAGCAGACGACAAAGCCGTACCGCCGACGCCACCGCCCGTGAGCAGGCGCTTCCGCACGGGGAGCTCTGGGTAAATTAGCCACGCCATCTAGAGTCCACTTTTTCTCGCGTAGTTTGTTTCACGTCGCTGTGGTAGTTTATAAGAAGATGAGGCAGTTTTAGCATATCGTTACTGTGTTTGCGTTACCGTATACCGTGTTACCGGAAGCGCTGGCGACGGTGAAGCCTGAGCCGGTAAGTTACCGTTCGTGGTAAGTCTCGCGCTGCGCAGTCTACTCCCGCAAACACGGTAAACGGTAACGTAAACACGGTAACGATATGCTAAAACTGCCTATTAATTCCCGCAGATCACGGAAACTATTTGTGTAAAGTTCAATACTCGCAGTAACGCACTCTTTGCACCGCGCGGACGAACATCCGGCTGCGGTGATGAGGCGCAGGGGCTACTTCTGTTTATGCTTTAAATGGCAGAGTTCGAAAATAAACTGGAATAAATTCAAGCAGGGTTCAAGCTAACGTATATGCTGCAAAGCGAAGTGGTACAACAGCGTATCCCCGGAATATTATACGCAGACGACATTGTTCCTTTAGGTGATAACCAGACCGATTTGTAACGGCTCTTAAATATTAGCGGCCAGGAAGTCACCGACCTCAGTTTAACTTTTAGCGCAGAAAAATCGGGAATAATGGTTTTCAATGACACTACCACTGACGCAGTGTCTATCCAGCATGGCGAATGACCCAGAGCGAAGGAATTTAACTATTTGGGAGTGCGGATAAACGAAGGGGATAAATGCATAAGAACTCACGAGGAGCAACGTAAGGGTAAGGGAAAGCGAAATGCAGCTATAATGAAGCATAGAGCTCGGTGGGGGTATAACAAATATGAAGTAGTCAGAGGAATGTGGAAAGGAGTCTCACGGGTTCCGGGTCTCACATTTGAGAATGCTGTACTCGAGTACAGCAGCTGCTTAAAATCAGACGTTCTATCAGGCCTTGAAGTGAACCAGAGAACAGTAGGCCGTTTGGCGTTAGGCACGCATGAAAAAACAACTAACGAAGCAGTGCAGGGAGATATGGACTGGGCGTCGTTTGAAGTTCGAGAAGCAGAGAGCAAAATATGTTTTGAGAGGAGGTTGAGAGCAATGGATCAATGTAGGTGGGCAGCTCCTAGGTGTAGGTTCCTATACTTGAAAAGCATGGACACACAGTGGTTAAGGAAGACTAGCAGGCTAACGTTGAAATACGGAAACAGTGGAGAATCCAAACCAGCCACGGTAAACAAAAAATAGGCATGGCAGATAGAAACGGATAAATGGAGAGAAAGCACGGAATCTAAAACGTTGTTAGATATGTACAGGGCGGAGAAATTGGACATCAGAGAGGAAAATTTCTACGAGAATTCTCTGGGCAGTGTTTGCTTTTTGAGACTAGCGCAGGCTGCTTGCGAACTAAGAACTTCGTGGGGAAGTATTCGCAAAATGATGGGGTATGCGTGGTTTGCGGAAACGAACCAGAACCTATGCGGCACATAGTGTTAGAATGCGAGGGTATCCATCCGAATCTACATAAGGGAAATATCCGGCTTCCATAAGCCATAGATTTAAGGGTAGCACAGAGGTAGTTAACTTCAAGGATGTCGAGGTGACGATAAGAAGATTAGAATTCTGGTGTACGAAAAGCAGAGAGGGAATATTGCCTAGGACAATTACCACCTGTAATAGGGAAAAAAAGTAATTGTGCCCAATAAGCTTTTGTGCCTGCCCTAAGCAGAGCTAGTATTAAACCAAGAGTATAAAACATAGGTACATTAGTTCTTTTTTGGTAAGATGACCCGTCGTCACCCCGCTACATATGGAAACAAATAGCAATCATCATCATCACCGAGAAAGGACTGGAACGAGTAAGGAGAGAATTAGAGGTGGAGGTGAATGAGGAGGGAAGTGTGAGAGGGGTATATTTTGAGGAACGGCAAAAGAGGTGGAGAAAAGGGTGTAATTGATGAATAGTGGTGACGGGAAGCCGAAAGAGAGAGAGGAGGGGAATGGGGAAGCGAGAGGAGGAGAAAGCGTTAAGGGTGGGATTGTCAGAAAGGAGGTGGTGTTACGTGACAGGTATAGCAGCAGCACTTTTGTGTCCCGACCTAAGTCGTAGCGAAGCAAGCAGATACGAGCCATTTTGTTTTAATTTGTGGATTTTGTGCCTTTTCACAGCCTCTCGCATGTTTCAGACCATCGAATGCAACACCTAAGCCCGCGAACAAGGCTGAAAGAACCAAAGCTGCGCTTTCAGTTTCGAAGCTTCGAATATTCCGGCAGAGGGGCTGCATTGCAGGGCCGTCACAGAGCCGGTAATTCCGTCGTCACCCGCAGCTAAGACTATCTTTTTAGCAGTGCCGCCTTCCAGAGTAGAGCCTTCCGCGTCAGCCCAGCCTGCATTCTTCGACGCGGAGGCACGTCGTTGGGCATCAATACTGACAGGTGGAAGGCGTGCACGCGACCGCTGTGTGCGCTAGCACCACGAAACAAGAAAAGAACGCTGGTAAATATTCTAAGAATGGACGCAAACGAAAGCGAACGCCTTTCGAAAAGACAGTTTAAAAACACCACTGTGCGAAGGGGGTCGGGAGCAGATGTGTATCAGAGCGAAATTCTGAAGGAACAAGAAAAAAAAAAGAGAAAGGCAAGTCGGAAAGTTGTTGTGAAGGCTCTGTCCTTCCGGGACCTGTCAAGAAAAACTGCAGCCAGTCAAACGACTCTTAGGCTTCCTTCCGCCAGTCATAACCAAGTTTTGAAAGCAAAAATATTGAAAGGTGACAACAAGCGGCTCCTAAGGCCCCCTTTGGAGAGACACGTCGGTCGGTTCCTTTTCGCAAACTAGACGAAGGCAGTTAAGTATGAAGTTACGTTCAGTTAATGTCCTTCGGGGAACAAATCCAGCCGAAAGTTATGGGTCTCAATATCGGGAGACGAGTGCGGGCGACGAAAAAAAGCACAAAACAGAGTACATGGTAGATCGAGTTCAGTTGAAGTTTCGAAAAGCGGAAATGCAGGCCCATATTCACTGTCTCAGTCCTGCGTACGATATCTCATAGCACCGAGGGTACGCATAAATAATAAAAAATAACTGTGGACGTCGTCAGAACTCTTAAGGATGTAGTGCCGAGGACAATATCTGAAAAGGTTTTTAAATAAACTGCTCGCATAACGATGAATTTAAACACCCCTTCAAGCAATGAAATTGGTAAAGGGGAAGTCGTACGGCGCTTGGGAAACGGGCAGCACGGATGGTAAAGCTAAAGATTTTTGGGATAAGCCGCAACAAGGAACCCGCATCGAGAAGATCAAAGATGTGGATGATGGGGTGTTGAAACCTCCTTAAGAATAAGGGTCAAGTTGCACGATCCGTTTAAGGTGAAATACCTTTTCTGACCTTCCTAGTGTAGAGAACGAGTAAATGAACACTGGAAAGGAGTGAAATAAACAGGTACTCACACAGATGATTATGACAGCGGAATTTGCCGCTTCAGTGAATGAAATGGAAATGAAACAGGATCGGACGAGATGTCGAGGGGGGCAAAAAATAAGATGACAGAATGTTTATTGATCGTCGGATCTTAAAAATAAGGTTATTAAGAATGCAACACCCCGTGTGCATAAAAGTAAAGAAGGGGAACGAGTGAAAATAAAAAGGGACATTTATGTCAGCATCAGTAATACTTCTAAAGCTCATGTTTCCCCCATGCACGTTTGTAAAGAACCTTGAGTTAAGAATAGGGCAAGATTCACGCTTTGGAGTACAACGATTTCGATTTCTTTCGTAAATGTTCAAAACACTCGCTACTTTCGACTTGCCACAAACAATGGGGAAGTTTTAAGAGATCCATCAAGAACTACTCTTCGTCTTTATAAGACTAGAAAGTATTCGAATTTCTGTTTGAAGACAATTTGTAGAACAAGCAATAGGATCACAGAGAACATGCGCATTCAAATGCCGGCACTCGAACTACACATAGTTATGATGAGGATGTTTGAGTATGTCGGTTCGTATGTTCTAAGATTTGCACGCGCGGAGACAGTTTGTTTTTGAAGCAGGCCTACTTCATACTTTAAGATAACACAGTCTTTTCTCACAGCTGACAATGTAAACTCGATTGGAATGTTAGCCAGTGATGCAGTGTCATACGGCAATACTTAGGTTTAAGCCCTTAATTAGTGTCGGCTAATCAGATGAGCCTTGCTTTTTGCCACCGAATATAAAGTGGTCCTTTATGGTGTCTTACACAATGGGGGGTCACCGGCTTGTCTCTTCAGTGATAGAAGTTTGTGCGAAAGGGAAAAGTTAGAGGGCAGAACTGGCGTTTGTAACTCTTTCTTCTCGTTCCTGTTTATGGTGCGCCGAACTTTGTAGTCCAAAGAATATTTCGTAAAACTCCCGACCAACAGACGACTAAACCGATCCCTTAAGCAGGGGTAAAGCATCAGCTTGATGCCTGCGTTTGGCTCAAGAGTAGGTTTAGTAGTTGTAGCAACAGGGACATGACAGTTAACTTAGGGTTATCAATTGCTTTTATTTTTAAAATTACGTTTTTCGCCCAAATGAAACGATTGGACTTCGCCCAGTGCTGGTATACGAACGGGGCTCGCGTTACTGCATGGTTTCATTGTCTGCGCTCAGAAAATGTTCTTTCGGCGCGGCCATCTGCGTGAGGACTGAGGAGCATCGCGGTACTTTATGGGCACTTCGCGAGCGACGGCGCGGTTCGGAAATCAATTTCTCTCTTTCAGGCGATACAGGCCCTATTCCCCACTATCATTTCATGCGACAAAAAAAGGTATCTGAGTCATACTATACGCCAGCGACGAACTGCGGTGGTACTAGGGTTACGGGGAATGTCGAGCTTTGTGCCCAACTTTTCCACGCTTATATTAAAGAAAGCGTGCATGGTGAGTTTTTGGCAAAGGAGAATAATGTAGGGTAAGCGACTTTACATTAAGCAAATATGTTGCTCGGAGAAATCTAATTGCAAGGAATCTCAGATAAAGAAGTACATATTGTGAACTAAATTACGGTGTACTAATCGGCCCCGCGTTCGTCGGAAACTATACAGACAGACAGACAGACAGACAGACAGACAGACAGACAGACAGACAGACAGACAGACAGACAGACAGACAGACACAGACAGACAGACAGACAGACAGACAGACAGACGACAGACAGACAGACAGACAGACAGACGACAGACAGACAGACAGACAGACAGACAGACACAGACAGACAGACAGACAGTGTTTGAAAAATACACCGTTTCTCGCTGTGTCGGGTGAGCGGGGGAAGCTGTCTGTCTGTCTGTCTGTCTGTCTGTCTGTCTGTCTGTCTGTCAACCCGTCACTCAATAGGAGGCAATTCGTCGTATCGCAACTCCTTCAGACGAATTCGTTTCCAAACCTGGTTACGTACACCTACTGCTACCAACGGCACCATTCTGACAAATGCCACGTGAAAGGAAAGGGCAAACCATGCATATACAGGGTGTCCCAGCTATCATGCAGCAAGATTGTAAAAAAGAGTAACGGCGTAACTCCAAGAAAACCTAGCGCATAATGTTCGAAGTACTGTGGAGAATCCGTCATTAATTTTTTGGTTAATGAGACTTACGTAATTGCTTGTAATTAATTATCTAACTCCAGAAGTACTGTCATACTCACTAAAGTGTCAATGAGGCACTTGTAGGTACCTACGAGGGGCATCTAATTGCGGTATTTTCAGCAACGAACTAATTACGTACACATTTATTCTGACTGATAAAGAAACCCCGCGAAATATGAAAAATACCACGTGACGGCGCCTCCGCGCGCATCGTAAAGCAACGTCCTCAATCAGGCTGTATCTGAGCTAGCCAGAATGAAATAAACAAAAGAAAGAAAGAAGAAATGTTGACCGAGTTTATCTGCATACGCGCCCCGCAAATCTTGCAGTTGCTGCTCCTTCCGTGCATACCATCATCAAGGTGATGCGCTGTTTCTTCGGGAGAGAGACAGACGATGCAGCTGTTTTCAATCAGCTTATTTAGGCAACGCCGTTGCACGTGGTATTTTTCATATTTCGCGGATTTTGTTTATCAGTCAGAATGAATGGGTACGCAACATTAGTTCGTCGCTGAAAAATGCCGCAGTTAGGTGCCCCTCGCGGGTACCTACAAGTGCTTCATTGACACTTCGTGACTAGGACAGTAATTATCAAGTTAGATAATTATTTGCAAATATTTAGTTAAGTATCATTAACGAAAAAATTTACTGTCCGCTTCACCACAGTATTGCAAACATTATGCACTAGCTTTGCTTCGAGTAACTACTTTGCTCTTTTTTTAAACCTTGGTGCATGATAGCTGGGACACCCTGTATGCTATGGGTTTGCCCGGAGGCGGCTACACCTGCGCGCAGAATCACTCAGGCGGAGCAAAGGGAGACCGTCTTTCTCAGCTTCGAACCGGGGGATCTAGTCTGGGCCATCCAGCTGACCGAGGACGCTGCTAAAGCTCAGTGGCTCTTCGCCGACGCTTAGGATCACCAGCTTCTCCGAAGAAAGTTATTTCTCTCTCTCCTCTCGCTGTATCAGGAGTTAATGAATGCGAGAGAAAAAAATTGTCGAAAGAAGGCGCAATGCTTCTTCGAGAGTCATAGAAGATCGCCAGCTTATTAGTAACTCCGGCAAGCGTCGGTGCCTATGCCCATTTTGTCAGCAGACTTTACAGTGTTCAATAGGTGTACGGTATGCCAATAGAAGCCTAGGGCGACGTTCATCTCAATTTTACTAAAGCAACGCTCCCGAGCTGTCCCTGATTGCTCCTGAGCTCGCTTTATTTCATTTTGTTAAAAAAGCCAACGGGTTTCCTGAAAAGACGTGAAGGACAAAGAGAAGCTTACTCCTAGAAACACGGCAGGGCGCGAGTTCACATTCTCAAGGAAACTCTTTACAAATACGCAAGTTCCCGATTTCTTAAGCGCATGTAATCATATAGATGTGTTCAGTGTCATGCACAACGAGCAAATTTGCATACGTTTCCAGTAAAGAAGCTGGAGACGAAATTGCCTCGGGAGCATTGTGTTCCTGCTTCCGCGCGGGTTGGCATGAGCGCCTCTGTTTCCGCCGCTTCCTGGTGGATTTATAAATCAGCCATGCGATTTCGTTTCCGATATTGCGCTCTGTTTTAGCAAGAATTCGCGAAAAGGCTTAGGTTGTACGCTAGGGCAGGAACCATGTGAGAGCACGCAAATCGATCGAGCGGCTTTCGCGGCGACGAAGGAAAGCCTGCAGCAATTGTGCACGTAAGTTGTAAATAGGTTGGACAATACGGAATGATAGTGGTAATCAGCGTTTCCAAAGGTGTGAACGAAAATATAATAAATTTGGGATAAAGCGCACAGTATAACGCTTTTAGACAAGTTTCGTACAGCTGTACAGAATATATCGCTCCTAAAGATTATTGAAAATTTATATTGGAGTTGTTGAATTTTGGAGGAACGCAATTGTTACTGATATTTCTCATTTTTTACGCTCTGGGAATACTTGAAAATTCTTGGAAAGGCCCTAGTATCTGAAAAAAGGGAAAGGAAAAACGCATTACAACTTGCCATTGTATAGTCTGGGGTTTAGGACTCTCTTGGAAAGTTAGCTCCTTTTGCTAAGGCGTTCCCCTCAGCGCTACGTGATGAGAAGATGCTTTGGATGGCGATAATCGTTCATGGGGCATGTAAACAGGGGAAGTTCCCCGAGAAGGCTTGCCATGTTTGCACTGTCAGCGGATCTTCAAGTGATTGACCGTGTCGCTGAGCATCTACCGCTGATTGCCACTAAAAATAGAGAAGCGCACCTTCCTACAAACAATAGCTCTGCGGCTCAACCTGAGCTTAATTGTGAAGCGACACCTTTAACAGGTGGGAAACCATCCTGAATAGAGGGAAACGAGGCCTGGGTGACTCGTTAATTGTGGCTCAGCGAACAGTAACTACAGAGACCGATGGGATGAAAAAAGGTTGTTCCACAGAAAGCAGCCATTTCGTTCCGCCGACATCCCTAAGAACGTAATTTGAATAAAAAGGCTTTGAACCTTCTGGAACCTATTGTTCGGGTGGTGGTGCACCCCGTGTAGCCCTCGCGTATGCGGTAGAGTCACGCTGGTGCAGCTGGGAGGCCTAAGAATCCATGCTTGTTTTGGACGCAGTCTTCTGGGTACTTTATTTTTTGGAGTGTGCGTGATATCATGAATGGCAGGTATGAAGTGGCTTCCATTTTGCAGACTTGACTCTTCGAGAGAAGAGTATTTATTTATGAAAATATAGCTTGCTGAGAAATTTTGTGGCTGAAATTGTTACCTTGTCGTGCACTTGCGGCGGTAAGATTAGACGGCTAGTTTTGTTGGTCAAAGCATAGTCTCTGATGGATCCACGGTTACGCTGTTAAAAAAAAAAAAACATCCGTGCGAAACCCTGCAAGCGTACAAGTAATTAAACATGGGAGGTTTTAATGGTAGGAACTACAGAAGATGGGAGTTGTACAATGGGAATGGGGAGTACGTGGGAACTACAGGAGATGGAAAGATCGGAGTTCTGCCAGAGGGTGTAATACGAGATGGGGCTTTTATAAGAGGTACATAGAATAGGCTTCACACAAGAGCGATATGGGATGTCTATACGGAACAATCATGCAGGACCCATACAGGAGATATGGCTTTTAACGCTGGTTTATTGATGGCGCACTACCGATATATGTGGTTGCTATTTCGTTTGCCCCGGATTGGTGCTTGGATTGAACTCACGCACGCGTGCGATTGGTGTCTTGAAGAACAGCCTAACCAAAGCAACCAATGCGAAATATGTTTCCCGTACACACTCGCACAGACACACACACACTTGAGACGATACTTGAGGCTTTTGCAGACGATAGTATTTGTTGAGCTTCTTAAACATAAACATTTTGGTCTGTCTGTCTGCCTACACCTCGGGGCGGCATTCCAAGTCCGACGCTAACGAAAGCTTCCAATGGACGGAGCGCGAACAATGGAAAGGGGGATAAATGGAACAGGCTTGAGCAAGCCTCCCCCGTGTTTATCGTGGGACGAGCGAGGCGGGAGGGGAAGGGCGTGAGAGAAAGGCGGAAGGAATGATTCATCATAGTTCTATGCTATGTATATATTACCGACGAAGTCATTGACATGCATGCTTTACTAAAATGGCCTTGTGCAACGCCTGGGAAAAACTTCGAGGAAGGACGCACACAAATACCTTGAGCTCATTAATGTGCTTCACTTGGACAATTTTTGTGCTTCGGCGTCAGGAACCCGGGCGGCGTCGCTCTGAAAATACGGGCAATGCTCGTTAGCAGTGTTAGATACCTTTTATAATGTAGCATTCATTTGTGGTTACTTTTATACACTGTTACATTGTTTCAGCGCTAAGCACCTGTTGTGTTCTCTCACTAGCTAGAAAGCTAAGTTTGTTTCAGGTTGCGCAAAACAGATAAGCTTTTTTCTGTCCTTGTGTATATCATGTTCACAGTGATAAAAAGCATCGTCCTTTCTGGATTTAGGCCATGGAACAGATTTTTTGAAATATGTTCCTTTTCTTTGTAAAAATACGGGCTTATTGTTGTTTCAACTTGATAGAAGCATTTTTTCTGTCGAATTTACATTCGCGTTGTTACATATTCTGGCCATATTTAAAGACATATTCAAAGGCTGTTAGCGATTAAATAAAAGGTTAGCAACAAAAACACAAATGTAATATAAAACAAAAAAAAAAGGCGTGCTCACGTTTACGAGTTTCAAGCGATTGTAGTGTGGTCAACGGTGACGAAATTTTTTGAACAACAGCCGCATTTTATTTTAACTCCTACTATCTAGTGGACTATAGCTTACAACAATGTCGCTTCGTGAGTGAGCAGCAACGATCCGTTAAAAGGTTTGTGGACATCGCGAACCACCGGACAGTCTTGCTTCAAGCGCAGCCAATGTTCGCTTTTATTTCCATGTGCAACAAAATATGGTGGAATAAATGAATGCAACAAGGGGCAAGGTGACTGGAACGGCGCACGTGTTTCGACCAAATAGTATCAGTCAGGCGCATTAGCAGGTATAACTGCATTGCTTCTCCGCCAAATGTTGCGTGCTCCTTATACCCACTATGCGGTCTGAATAAAGCCGAAGACAAAACTATGGCAGCAATTGGCATTTGTATTTCCGAACCTCAAGTTAGATCGCAATGCAGGGCGATCACGGCGAGCCCCGCGGCCTGGACGTACAGAAACCGTCTGAATATAGCCTTACCTGTGACCTGTTTTTTGGTACGGCTTGATTGATTGAACCTTTTGCTTTGGACTTGCTACTAGATCTCTCTCCCTCTCTCTCTCTCTGCTCTCCTCTCTCTCTCCTCTCTCCTCTCTCTCTCTCTCTCCTCTCTCTCTCTCTCTCCTCTCTCTCTCTCTCTCTCTCTAAATGTCTGGCTGCTTGTTCCATGAGTCGTCTCGCCTTATGATCTCTCAGCTCTCGTCCTCGCTGTGAAAATGCCTCGGTTCTCGTTGTTAACTGTTGTTGGCGTTCTAGCAGTGGTCAGTGAGTTAAACTAAGCAGCCTGCTTTACAGGAAGCCACTGGCCGGCGTAAAACTAAACATTCCCGCCTGCGACGCGAGGTTTCTGCTTATGGAAACATTCCCACGTGGACCGAAAATTAATCCTTAGATATCCACTTCAGGGAGCCTCATAGGCCGGTGCACCTCCAGTGTTTTAAAACGACTCCGCATTCCTCGACCCGGGTCTTTTTCCCCCCTCCAATTAGCCATATGAGAATCTTTACGGACATTTTTTTTTTTTTTTGTCGGTAATCATTCCTACTTCCACACCGCTCCCCGTGTTCTACTATACAAAAAGAAGGCGATATGGAAGTCTGACGTTCAGTGCCACCGAAATCCAGACAGCCGAAAAGGTACAAAACAGAAAACAGAAAACAAAACACCACGCGGTACGACGGCTCTGTCACCGTCAATTATCGCCGAACGCACAGGGTTTAATTAGCGCTGACACGAGGGATGAGACTCTCTCCTACAAACCGAGAAGTCGTTTGGCGAAACAACGGCATGACCCTCGGCGGTCGCGTTTTGACCTCCGTGTCTCGGACTTTAACTGTGTGTTGCTTGATGAACTTTGCTTTAGTTTTTAAGTGCGAATGCACTTTATAAGCGACCCCGAACCTTCCGCCGTCCGCATAGCACAGCTGCGGGTGCGCGCGCTTTTCGTCTTCCTTAGCAACGGGAGGAGATGGGCGCGCGCTGCCTGGCCGCTGACATGGGCACAAACCCACGTGGGAGATTGGCCAGGAATAAGTGCGAATGCACTTCTTAAGCGAGCCTGAATCGTCGCAGCTCGCATAGCGCCTCATCTCCCCCCTCGCCTACTCTCCTAAAGCCCCTTTACTACTCTCCAGCTCGCAAACACCCTCTCTCGGCGCGCCAGCCAGGCCACTACACTATATAAAAAAAGAACCGCATCCGGCGCCAGGTTTCGATCTGCGGACTTTGCGGCCGCAGCGCGACGCTCTACCGACTAAGCCACGGACGCTTTTTTTTCTTTATTGCACATTGAACAAACAGTCGGCTTTGATATCAGTGTTAGTAACGCGCCTTGTATCTTTTAACGCATTCAAACTACGTCGTCAGCGGCGTGCGTTGGCGACTCAGCGGCGTTATAGCGGCTTGATAAACTGCGTGGTGTACACGTGATACTACAAACCCGCTAGTTCTGCATTCTCTCACGTGACTGCGCCTCCTCTCCCTTCACTCCGGTCGGCGCTTCGCAGCTGCGGTGCGCTGCGGTGCGGTGCGCTCCTCCTCTCGAACATACACGTTAATTCACCAAGATTTCCGCGAGGGACAAACGAGGCGTGTTAAGCCGAACGTGATCACGAGGGGGTGTTTAATGTAACTAACGGGCAAATGCGCACCAAACTTCAACAACTGCCCCCTCATAGCATCACCCCCCGTGCTTCGCACTTCCTCATACTCCCCTCGGGGGAAATGCGGGGGAATTTTTTTTCTAAAGTTTTGGGAATATTCGCTTGCTACTTTCTTTTTGTTATTCGTTTAACTTATTTAAACTGCGTAACAAAAGGAGAGTCAGCGTAGCATAGGCTTGGAGGGGAAACAAGTTTTAGTGAGCTCGACGGCGGCTAGAAAAATGCCGTGGCTAACGAATACAACGGTAAACGCGGTCAGAAAACAAAACGATCCTTTAAAAGAATGACCAGCCGTGGTGGCTCAGTGGTTAGAGGTTGTGCTGAGTGGAGCACGAGGAGCGCGGCTTCGATTCCCGGCCGCGGGTATCTGCTTTTATGATGGAGGCGAAGAGCAAAAAACGCCCGTGTGTTCGAGATTTTGACGCACGTTAAGGATCCATCCCCAGGTGGTTAGAATAAGTCCTGAGCACATCACTACAGCGCGCCTCGTCGTCTGCGTTGCGTCGGCGCGTTAAACTCTACAATCAGTCGTTCAATCAGTCCAACTTTTTAAGCGGCTGAAATGACCATAGCGCTGGCGTTGTGTATTTACTCTGAATCCCTCTCAAACCAGACGTTGACATATTACCAAAGGGTTGTTATGAGTGGGTACCGATTCTTGTTATTTTATATAGGCAATAAATGCAATATTACACCGATTGTTAGTTTGAAGAAAACTTCTTTGCTATCTATCTTCCGTCCCACATCAGGAACACTACACCGCATAGTGCGGGAATGCCAGAACACCTCCTAATCTCGTTGCGATTCCATTCTTTTAAAGAAAAGGATCCTACATGGGCAAACGAAAACACTGAGAAATCTGCCATGACAGTTGAAATGCAATAGTATGATGACTAATGTCACGTTTCGTGGTTGTCTCCGTAAGAAAAGCGGACCCTCCAGCGATAAATCGTAACAGACGGAATGGTCCATAGCTTCGTATAGCGCAAAAAAGTAGGTAACACAGAGAGGCATAACAGGTGCAATAGCTAACTTCCGACTGAGCTTTATTCACACAGGCACGACGTTAAAGACAGAATGTGGTGAATGATCGTATTCAAGAAATAAAAGAGAAAATGTAAAAAAAGAAAAGGAAAACCATAGCACCAAAAAATTCAGCTCCCCAAAAATATGAATCACCAAATATAGTAGACGTCAAAAAGGCAAACGTCAGGCGAGGCATTTAGTACGGTCGAAGCCATCCCCTCCAAACTGCCGATCTCTTTCTCAGATAGGGCTGCGGACGATGCGCTCACGTATCGGCCTTCCACGTGAGCTATCTCGGCCACCTCGATGATTTCTGTGTTCTTTTGATTGGTGTGCTGAGAAATGGCGGTCTATCACTCAAACAAAGGCTTACCACCACAGTTGTGGCAATGAATGCCCAAGTGTCCTTCAAAAACCTTATGCACATCATAGAGTCGTGCTCGCGCAGTCGGTCGTTGACGGCAGCCGCCAATTTTCCCAACATGGTTTTCGTCTTTACAACTACTGGCTATGAGGTATCGGTTCAGTTCAACGCAAAAACCACACCCCGTTTTAGCAGTGGCCTCGAGACGGCGTTATCGTCGCCACAAAGGAAATCGACAACAGTGGACATACAATCAATAGAGCATCATCTTAGCCGTTTTCAGCGCACTACACAATACTACCGATGTCAAAGGGTTACGTGAAATTATGAAATCCCTTGGGGTCTCTCATTTTCCGCCAAATTTTCGAAATTGAAGAGCAGAATCGCATGGATGTAGATTACAGCTTTCAGTGAATAACTGTGCATGGAACTAGAGGTGACATGAGTAAACATGCTGAAATGTCTTTGGAAGCCTGTACGGCAATAAGACGTGGTGTGGTATCCATCATGAACGGTATTGAAGGCGAGTGAGGACACTCCGAAGCAGGTCCTGACGCCTACCAAAAAATATGACGTTCGCTGAAGCCTTGCCTCCAGCAAGAGAACCAACCGTGCTTTAGAGCGACCACAAGATTGCGTGCTGCAACATTTACAGTGTCCTTAAAATTTGCTTATTCAGCGCTCAGTTGTAGACACTCACTTATCGCGGTCGCCACACTAAAACTCTTAATTTTCTTTTGCGTAGGTATTAGATGCACTAAAAAAATGGCACCATCTTCCCATAGGGGAACCCTGAGTTGTATGCAAAGCAGCCATGGGGTCGATTCAAGTGCCCATTATTTTCAGTTCGTCGTTTCCGTTAGGTTGAGGTACGTAGCTACCGTTATATTTACAGTTTGGTTTCCATGGTAACTACCATACTTTTCACTTACCGGAACTACGAAATGGGAAATTGCGTTGAGCCCATGGCTGTTTCGCATACTACTCAGGGTTCCCCTACGGGAAGATGGTGTAATTTTATTAGGTGCGACGGGGCCATGTCCCTCCCTTGTCGTTGTTGCGCCGGTCATACCCCCACTGCGCATGCTCGGCTTGCTGAACGCCCGGTGGTGTCTTACCCTTTAATGGCTCCTGGAGCGACAGTGTTACCGGTGTCTTCCTGGGCCGGCCTGAGAGGAGCCGAGCATGCGCAGTGGGGGTGTGGACGGCGCCACACAAGGGAGGGACATAGCCCCGACCACGAGATGCTGGAGCGACAGTGTGGCCGGTGTCTTCCTGGGCCGGCGGATGGATGGACGGACGGACGATGGGACGACGGAGCCGAGAGCAAGAAGATCATCTAAAAAAATGCAAGCCTTTCGCCATATTTTGTTGTATGAGCTCATTAAAATATACCGCTTAGAAATGTTGGTGGAGTCCCTTTATTACAGCGCTGGCCACATTGTCTATTGCCCAACAAGACAAAAACTTATCTTTGACTGATACCTTCCGCAGCAGGGCTTGTTGAAAAAAGTCTCACGCTCCACCTCAAAAATCCCGGTAGCGAAGGATGCTGCCTAAGGGTCATTGTCTCAAGGGACGGCCCCGATAAGCCGGAAGAAAACAGCTACAACTAACCCCGTAAGAAAGCAATAAAATGGTGTCAGGGCGGCGGCCGGATATGAGAAAGCCGATAAAGGGCGGAAGTCGCGACCACGGTGCTCAGTTCGAACATGGTGCCCGCCTTAGTCCTAAATTAAGTTTGACGCACAGCGTACGGGTCGAGTGAAAAAGACGCCGGCCAAACTAGGAGCAAAGTCTCGACCGAGCTAATGTGTTGAAAGTTTGAGCCTACTCCTCGGAAATTCGCGTCGTTGCCCTACCAACGTGATGCGACGAGCATTAAAAGACCCACGGAAGCTTCACAACAATCTTTTTTTTTTTTGCTAGGATAATTTTTGCGCGCTTTTTGATGTAAGTAATCGCGTCGACTAAATGTCAGCCGCGTGTATCAAGATTAAAATCTGATTTTAGTTTCTATTAGCGGACTATCGCAAGTAAGCGTTTTTCTTTTCTTAGGCTTAGTTTGTCGTGCTTAGTTTGCAGCAGCAAAAGAAAAAAAAAACTCTTGACGCAAATCAACACTTTTTTTTTTGCTAAAACTGCGATGCTTCGGCACAATAGCGGACATTACGTAATACTGTGCATTGCAAAACGACTTCTTAAAGCGACGCTTTCTATGCCGAACGGATGGCGATGTATAAAAAAAACCATGCTCCGCAAGAAAGCCAGATTTTTTGACGATGATGATGATTGTGAGTGAATTGAAATATGGTTGAAACGCGAAGCTTTCTTTGGCCGAAACCAAGGTTTTCAAAGTGAGCGTTCAAAGTCCAAAATCCAAATCGTTACGCCCAAAACGCACTGGTCGGAATCGAACCTGGTAACCTCGCGTTATGAAGCCGGCGTCTATCCCCACGCGGTAGAAGCAGTCATTTTTTAGGCGTCCTAGGTCTACTTATCCGCAATTTCACTCAGTGGCTTCTCTTGCGCAGAGGCACAAGTAAAAGAAAAATGCCTGTGCGCGCACGATCTCAGGGAGCGTAAGGATTTCCACGTTGTAAGAATGGTATAGAACGGCAACTGGAAATTTTTATGCGTATCAAATGCATGAAATATTCGATGGGACGTGCTTTGCGCCCATGATGACATTTCTCCTATACAACGGATGAATTCCCCTCCCATTTCACATTGCCATTGTCAGCCAAAAAAAGCACCACTGCAGATACCCAAACAGTTAACGTGGTCGCCGCGACGACGCATGTTTTAGGATGCTCGACACCATTCGCTTTCTGCCGCCACCAGCGACGTGTTAAAGGGACATTGAATTTGCCAAGCTCCCGTTTTTCGACTGCGTTCGCGCAGATATGCCCGGAAGGCGCTGCAAGTGGGAAATTACCGTGTCGCACGGCGAGATCATTTGTCTTTCGAAGTTGCGGTCGAGACGATGTCCGACCCTTCAGAGCCGCGCCCACTGCCCGCTATATCCACAATGCCTGCTTGAAACAATCAACACCCATGAAGGCGACAGTGTCAGCAGGTTGGTCGGAACTCACGGGCCACTCCTGCTGGCAGTAAGCGGTCTAGCAGTTTGGGCGTTCGCAGATGCGTGAACAGCAGACACTGCTTCCCGCACCCTAGTTTTACGCTGTACGGTAAAAATATCCACGGGTTAATACAGAGATTTCTCCCGCCTAGCCGATCAGTAGATGAGGTTGGACGCCATGTTTGGGGGTCTTCCCATCATGCAGGCGTTGGCAGGTCGCTCTTTATTGCACGCTGGATGTTCTTCGAATCTCAAGCGCCAGGAAAAGTGCGAATCCCGCATACATATCACTTCAGTGTCCCTTTAAGACATTGCTCCGTTCGAGTTCGCGCAGATATGCCCGGAAGGTGCTGCAAGTGGGAAATTACCGTGTCGCACGGCGAGATCATTTGTCTTTCGAAGTTGCGGTCGAGACGATGTCCGACCCTTCAGAGCCGCGCCTATATCCACAATGCCTGCATGAAACAATCAACACCCATGAAGCGACAGGGTCAGCAGGTTGGTCGGAAACTCATGGGCCACTCCTGTTGGGGGGAAAGTTTGGGATTGAACAGCTAACACTTCCGCTTCCACGGGTTAAAACCGAGATTGCCTAGCCAACAATAGATGAAGTTGGACGCCATGTTGGGGGGGCTCTTCCCATCATGCAGGCGTTGGCAGGTCGCTCTTTATTGCACAGCTGGATGTTCTTCTCTCAAGCGCCAGGAAAAGTGATAATAGCAGCAAACGTGCGCCTTGTCGGATAATGCGAAGGCGAAATGGAAGTCCCAATTCGGATCAGCGGTCTTCTCCCGCGAGACGTATATCGGACCAAAGGCACATCGCCTCAGGGGCCGGCGCGCGGTCACTTCTCTCGTAGGGACGCCCCCGAAGCGACGCGTGCTCGCTGAGCGTCTCGGGGTCCGAAGCGCGCAGCGCTGTGATTATGCAAGCGCACTGCCGACCGTCCCCAAGCGGCTCCCGAAACGCGCGCTGCTGAAACGAAAAAGAAAGTTGTCCCCTCTTTCGTTTCCTATCGAGTGCATTTGTTTGTTTGTTCGCTTGTTTAGCGCATGTTTCCTTTCCGTGCGTGCTTGTTGGTACTCTCGTGACGCGTGGTGGGTTCTCTTTGTGGGAGTGCCTGTGCGCGCACTTCACTCACTGAGGCGTGCTGAGCATATCTGCCCGTAGGTCTTTCTTCTTCTGAACGGGCGCCAACGTGACGTTTTCAGCTTTGCCATGCCATCAACACTTAGCAACTAGGCATTGACGGGCGGAGAATCACGACCCTGTGGGGACTTACAGTGGTCTAAAGACCGCATACGCCATTATAATGTGGTGGCAGTTATCGACGCGTTTGGCCGGTTCGCTCCAGCTCCGACTGTTTTGTAGGCTTTTGGCGATCGCCACAGCCCCGCGTGTATTGAAGTGAAAGATGAAGGCAAGAAACACTGACTGTAGTTTACTACTTACTAACCACCCAAGATCAATGTCTCTCTGCAACTTTTACCTCCTTTTACCATGCATACAGTGGAACACTCGTCGTCTTTTTGTCTTTCATTTTGAGTATCCCTTTTATGCATTTTAGGGGCGGAGCCACTTAGTGGCTGGGGCTGTCGACGTCTCATGTCGTCGTGGTAAGCGTCGTCTCATGTAGTCACGGTACTAAAATACGGGGAAGCTCGTTTATCCCTCACGCAACAACGTAAGGCGTAATTAGAAAAACCGGGACACTCCTTTACGCCTCACGCTGGAGTGCTTCGTAACGCGTACTGAAAAATTGGGTGTGACTTTACTCAGTCATGCCTGGCTGTGCGTAGGAGAGGTACCGTTATGTTACTGTTTTGCTTGGTTCTCTATATGGTTACGACGCATTTCGAGGTGTGCGGCACGTTTTTTCTCCGTCTCCTCGGCTCGCTGCCTCCTCTTGGTTTCGTTTCGACGACGAAGCCTGACGACGTATCCCACCAAGCCTTCCGTTGTATATATACGATTCTTTCTATTTTTTTACGTTTTTGTTCTTTTTTTTTATTTAGATTTTTAAACTTTGCATGTATTTTACTTTTTTCCTTTTTTATTTTTTTTTCTTTTCTTTTCCACTTCTTGATATTTTTTTTTTTTGGGGGGGGGGGGGGGGGGGCGGCTAGGGAATCGCTAGGTTCTTTAGCCGCCGCAGATTCCCTTGAAACCGCTACGAGCTAGGAAACCGTTGGGCTCGACCGGCCACAGCGAAAAGGCGGGAATACGGCCACTGTAACTCTCGCTACAAAAACACCGAAGCACTCGTTACGCCTCGCGCTAGAGAGCTTCGTGCTTCAAAGACGAGATACATTTACAGCAAAGCTGTATACCTCTGCCGCCCAACGGCTTCATCTCCGTTGGCAAAAACCCCAGGGCTCCAAGAATACATTTACACACTGCATGTTTCGCCCCTCTCCAGGTTTCACGTTAGTTGAGCTAGCCCGATATTCATTTTTTTGTTTTGCTGATGAGGATTGTCTGCATGTGCTCATAGACTTCAGGTTTACAAAAGGTTTGATATATTTAGTACGGGGGGCCGGACAACTTGGCTGCCAATGGAAAAAGCGGAATGAAAGACTAATACGAATCACACAGCCACGTGCAGGTGAGCCTTACGCAATTTGCGTTTGTTGGCGACTTGATTGTGGGTTGAAGGCGCAGTCTTTCCTGTGGGGGTAAAAAATGCCTTTCTACTCGAGGAAGTGAACGGTTAAGAGGCATGCTCATCGGGGAAAAAGGGAAAGAAAACAATCAATGGAAATACGGGCTAAACTAAATGGTGAGGGTCGAACACACAGGAGTGTCTAGTTGGTGGGGTGGGGTTAGGCTTCTTTCTTCTGGAGCACAGTCACCGTGGCAAGAGGTTTGAAACAACCACACAAACCTTTTCATGAATTATTCAACGAGAGAAGGTTGCAGGGCCACACTTCAGGCCCGGCTTTAGTTCCTGGCATAAAAACAGAGCTCTAACAGTTGTCGAACTCAACATGGTTTCGACTGACACACAATACGCACAGACTCGGGAGGACGTCTTTATCAAGAGGCAAGCAAAAACCTCAAGAGGAGAACACGTTCAGGAAATTGGGAAGACGCCGTCACCGTTGCACTGTGTGATCTTGTTCAGGGGCTGCGAGGAGCCGAGAACTGGGCAGGCTATCTCGAGCAGGAAGCGCGGGAGCGTAAGGACGTCGCCGCGTGGACACCGGCTCGTGCACTCTCGGGTCACGGGAATAAACCCGCGTCACATTCGCTCGCCCACCCGCCCGGCTCGGAAGGAGGGACGCGAAAACAACAAAGGGACAGCAGCGTCCCGCACGCTTGAAAACACTAAAGAAATTGGTCCAGTCTGCAGAAACATGAGAGCACGACGTTGACAACACGGATCGCGTCGGTGGGAGGAGTGAGACAGCTCGGTAGAGAGAGGGACGCGCATGCGGGAAAGCGTCCGGGGAGTATCGTTAGATGATAGTTAAAAGAGGAAGGGGAAGGGGGCACTGGATTGTAGGAGTAAACTCGAACGCTGCAAAACCTTGTTTCGCGCCACGATGGATAGGGTAAAAGCGCGCGCATGTGTGCTGTCCCACTCCTCGGGTTTGTGCGGAATTAGGCGCGTGAGGGCACTGGGAGGGAGGGAGAGGGGGTGTGGGATTCGAGCGTCCGGGTTTCGGCCAGTGGCTGCTGCACGAGCCAGAGGGCGAGCCTTAATGTTTACAAAGTATCCGCCGGGGAGGCTCGTCACAGGTGGCGGGGACCTGCCCAGTCCGGTATTATTAGGGGCAAAGCACCTTAGGACCTTGCTTTGTCGCGGGGCTTGGCGTCCGTGAACAGAGTTGCGCATGCGCGAGGAGCATTGGATAGGATTGGGTAGGATTGTATTGAATTGGATTTAATTGTATCGGATTGGATTGGATTGGAATTGTATATACTGTACACACGGGTTGTCACTCATTTACATGCGCGAGTGCGCGATGCCACGGGTGATTTACGGTAAGAACGAATCCCAGTGCTTCGCCCACTCGTCATGATTCACTTCGTGGAGATGCGTGAATTTTTTCCCCTCTCGGGCATCAAGTAATCGCTCGAAGCAGTGCTGGCGTAGCCGAAGGAAAAAAAGACAAGCTTGGAGAAACAGCTCCCGCTGCACTCTTAAGAGAGGTATGGTTGAAATTAGAACAAAGGACGAATTCGCCCTCAAGGGTTGTTTCTTTCCTTCCGCGGCCTTTTGGTAAGAAGAAGAAGGACACACAATGAGGAATAAACCGTGCAGGCGGTCCCCACTTTGCTTTCAGCTAGGAAGTGGCCCGTACTACAGGACGAGACACAACGAGGTTCCGCTCTCACAATGCCGAATTGGAACGGACGGGAGGAAGGTCCTCCAGGCTCGCCTTGCTCCCTCTCTCGTTCGTTCGTTGCTTTAGCTTCTACGATCATGCGCTGCATTCTTCTTTTTGCAGCCTCTTTGTTCTCAGCCCATTGACTGCGTGGCATTAGATGCGCTTAGACTTTTGTTTGGGGTCATTCTGGTTGGTTCCCGGTTGGATTGGGCTTACGGTCGTTGGTTTCCCGCATCGCATCAAGGTTTGCCGCACATCGCTGCGTACACGGCCAGGAGAGATACATTGTCTCATTTCTTCGTTAAATGTCGCTTCCTGTCGTCCGATCGGTATATGGGACAATGCTTTTTTCGGGCACTGTTTTACCGCACTTGCGTCGCGTGATCAGAACGGTCCGAACTTTTGCGGATCTCGGCGGCTTTTCCCGATTGCAGCGGGAGCGAAATGATCCGTGTAATTTAGCGTCACTCAGCGTTTTTCTTCGTTGTTTTATATCTGAAATCCAGTCCTCGCTTTTTCTACGCGTAAACGCGCGCAGGCGCAGGAGATTTTACACTGAGGCAACGCAGCCTGATTTTTTCTTTTTCTTATGTAGGCTTTAAATAAAAGCATTCGTTTTGATGGAACGAGGTTCACGCTAAGGAAATGCGGATGACCTAAATTATTTCTATCTCTTTTACATATGACTCCCCTCATTCTACTCCGTTAATTTCTATGCGGTAACCAGCAGTTTTAGTGAGATAGCATTACATAACCCGGTATTTCCATAATTCTGCCTTCCTGGTACACTAACTGCACACACCAACGGATGATGGCTGGAAGCATAAAAACTTGCCAAGGAATCCTGAATTTGACGCCGAATGTCCTCAGGGAAGCTAGGATAAGCAATCATAAGTAATTAAGCATGCAAAAAAGGGCAAACCTGGGTCTGGCTCGGATGGGAATCGCGGGACCTCTTGAATGTGACCCGAGCGCCCACTTTTAACAGAGCAAATCCCGACTCCAGCTGAACGCGTTGTGGCCTTTGACTTTGAGACGCGTGTTAGAGACGTATACTGACGTCTATATAAGGCTATTTGGGGCAGAACAAAGCGCGGGGTGAACGGTTGCCGCACTCTTTCGCGCTCTATGCACCTTCCATGCTACTCCTCTAGAGTGTTGTACCAGATTCGAAATGTTGCCTGTTCCGGTATATAACGCCGACGGATACAACGGGAGGCTGTACTAGATAGGTTTCAACCATGCTGGGTGAGGCTGCCTGGGACACAAACAGCATTACCTCACCAGACAAGGATTTACCAATTCTTGTTGAGTTACATTTGCTAAAAACTTCCAATGATTATACAATCACACCATCGGCCTTCAGGCACTTGATAGGCGTGGCTGCAGATCTTTGGGAGAGGCCTTCGTCCTGCAGGGGACGTAACCAGGGTTAAGCAGAACAAAAGAATACACAAGGAATTTGAGCATGTAATTAAAATTAGGAGAGTAGCAAATTATGTTTCTTTAAACATCCGCCATGCTTGGCGGTGCGAACGCTGACATGTAGCGGTTAATAGTAGCATAAAGGAAGAATACGACCCAAAGGGAAAACGAGGATGATAATAATGAGGGGATACGTTTGCTAATTGGAAACTAATACCTTCGCTATCCCTACGTCATGCGCTGTGCTCAGGAACCCTCGTTTTTTGTTTTTTCGGCGTATGGTGCAGTCCCAAGTGTACCTTGATATACTAGTTGTAAGAAGAAACGTGATATCCCAATATCGCCTCTAGAGCAGCTATTTTTTATTTAACTTAACGAAGAATTCCAGGACTGCGCCCATATTTACACCCATTGCTCGGTAGTAACATCTGTTTCGGCCGGCGCTGTTGTTGTACCCCGAATGTATCTGTTTGTGGAATTCAACATAGCTCACCCCAGCACTTCCACGGCTACAGCACCTACGGCTATTCGTTGCGCCCTTTACATCATCGAGCGAAGCTGATGCCGAAAATAAATGATCTTTCTTGAATAAAACCGTGATATTTAGTCGCTTCAGTCAGCCCTGCACCATCGACATCAGAAACATTGACCGAAATCCGAACATTGTGCGAACGTACGACCCAAGTGTGCCATGACATTGGCTTTCAGTAGCTTCTCAGCCACTGTGGCGTCATTGGAAGACGCTATCGCCCATTTGGCAAGCCAAAAAGCGGAGACCGTACCAATTCCGTTATTTTTAATGAACGCAGCTAGGGCTCTTTGCTTTCTTCGCGAAGGATAACTGTCCCAATACACTACCCAAGATCTCACGTGTATACGTATTGATGCATTTGACCCTCATCCTCAGCGTTGCGTTCCATTTTTATCGCACGATCTGGCGCAGCATCTTTGCAGTCTCTGGCTGAGCGAGGCATTCACGAATGCTTACTCCTACTTGATCGCCATAGCGAAAAGCGAGGCGCATGAAGTCCGCGGCCCACCGGAGACCACACGCACGTTTTATACCAGTGGCAACGTTTTACATCGCAAGAAATACATGTCTCGTCAACTGCGTGGATCCTCGACTCTTGGCAGCCGTTTACTGGGGCAAAGATCCTGTTCCACCGACTTTTAAAGACGATAGTCTTGCTTGGGCTACTTAAAAGCAAAAATTTTGGTCTGTCTTTATGCCTATTTGTCTGTCTGTCTGCCTGTGACTCGCTTCAGCCACCCGGCCAAAGTGAAACTCAATCTGCGCAATAGTCATGTATACTCACAGCCAAATCTAAACGTCCAAGTCCAGTGGGAATCTCCATACTTGTCAACATTGTTGAACAAGAACAAAAAATTACGCAAATGTGAGGCAGAAAATCAATACATAAGTGATATTTGCAAGTGTTTCTTTATTAAAAAATTCCTTGATGCTTGGTTTTTGCGATATCAAATGAAATACTTCAACTACAGAAAATCCTCGCCTGCTGTTGCCCTCGCAACTATAGCTCCTTGCGTAATTTTAAGGAATCAAACCGCAACAGTAACGACAGGTTCCACTAGATAGGTTCCACGTTCCGCTTGGAATGCACGTGAAGCAGGGCAACGTAATTCTATAAACATTGTAGTAGGGCGCCTCGAATCACGCGCGTCTCCGCCGTACGGCAGCGCTGGCGGAGACCGCTGGGATGAACGAGCCGGGAGGGAACAGCATGAGAGGTTAGCGGAAAGAGAAGGTATACGCGCCGCACATTCCCGAGGTTGTCGCAGACTATCGGGCTACCACTCCCCCGCTTCGTGCATCACTCTGCGATCGGGGTGCGTGCTCCATGGGGGCGCTAACAGCATCCCGCAGCATCCGACGGCAGCGGAGGGGGAAGAAGCGAGCACGCCGCGCTTCGGCCCATGCACGAGCACTCACCCGCGACCTTCGACGCGGCGGCCTTCCGGATCTCCCCACGTACAAATAAGGATTTATGCTCCCGCACCGGGTCTCCCTCTGACGGTGCCGTCTTTGGCTCCAGCACCGTTTTCCTATTGTTTCGCTCGCCTTCCACCACGCGCCACTCGTGCGCGCGATCCCGAGGTGCAGGGGAACACACGCGAAGGCTTCCGCGTCCAATACGCCAAAGGAGAGCCGCGCGTCCTCTTTGGGCGTTCGGTTTCTGCCGCGCGGGAGAAGAGCGCCGCCGAAGCTGCTTTCAGGCCTGGCGCCATCCGTCACAAGCTCCGGATTATCCGTTTCTGGGGAGGAATTGGGTCGCTCCCGCCTCTCCCGTGGCCGGAGATAAATCAGAGCCCCGCCACTGCTCTTCGGATACCTAGGGGGGACGAGTGCGGCGATGTTTGCGCGTCTGCGCCGTCCGCGCGTTTCTTGCCTCTTCTTCCTCTTTGGGCTCGGCCTGAGTGCGCGGAGGGGCGGTGGACGGCCTTGAGAATTGGATCGTTACAGACGGCGCTCTTGGACCTCCCTGGGAATTTCCTGGCGAGTTGTGTGCTTGGCGACCGGACGGGCCGCGGCGTCCCTGGGAACATTTATTCGGCGCGGGAAGAGCTTTTGGAGACGTGCCTTGTCCGTGGGTCAGAGATCCTCGGTGGCTGTGCTCGCTGGTCAGCGCACTGAAACCTACGATGGTTGAAGAGCAGGCACGTCGGGTGTATACACAAAATTGTTACGAATCCTCAGAACTTCAAGTACGTTGAATTGATAGCGACACTAATTACCTAAACTGAAGGTTGTAATAGTACGGCATACCGTCTGCTCAGGTAGCAAAAATCAAAAATAAGAATGACGTTTCGAAATTCTTATTCACCATGAATCCCCGAAATACAAGGCCCAAAAGGTCATTTTTACTTTCTGACTTGGCCATGACAGGTATGTCTCCTTTTGAATTCACTTTGGTGTAAACATTTTTACAGCGTATAATATTTTGCCGTTTAGAGATTCCTTGAAATAAAAGGAGCATAAAAGTCCGCTTTGAGAATTCTCAACCAGCCATTTCAAGCTTATCTGATTCATTTGTAAATAAAGGAGGGGTGCAAAAAAAGGCAATATTGCTTTAGGTTGCCTTTGTCCCTTTATATAAGTTGACATAATTTTGATGACTCATAACGCGATAGTAGAAACACAGCGCAGAAAACTTAAGGTAAAAAAATCTCGTGAGAAATCTGCGTAGATACACCGTAAAAAAAAACAACGTACAGAAAATATTGAGGAGGGTAGAGAAAGAGAGAAGTTTTTATGAAACCAGAAAAAGTCTGCACCGCTTATGCAGAGCTGTATGCTTTCGGTACGTAAAATAATAAAAAAATAGTTGAGCACTGCCGCTGGTGTGAAAGAGTAAATCAAAACTAAAACAGTATCACTCAGTTCAATGCGAGTGCAGTAACTCCTGAGTAGGTGGAGGGTCTCTTAGTTAATTTGGTTTATCTGATTTTTTTTTTTTAAAGCGAAAGCTCTCTTAGTGGGATCGATGTGGTTCCGTCAAAAAATCAATGTATTTTCCATAGACTGGTTGGTCGGCCGAAAAGCTCTAATAACATCTTTCGACACACGGCGCGTGCGGGATACCGGGATTCCATTGTTCCAAAACGGTTACTTGAAAATCGCGAAAAAGGAATGGTGTCTGCATAAGGCAATACACACACCGAACATGAAAAAAGGACTACAATAGTATACTTTTATCTAATGAACCACGTATCGGTATACATTTATATCGCCCGTGGACGTGTTTACTTAGTTCGCGAAAAATCGTCGCACAGGTTCGTTCTTCGTCCGTGAGTTTGGTCTTTGAAGGTTTGATGATAGATAAACACCGCTTCACGGAAATTTCGACGCACTTTCTAAACATTTTTTAGGAAGGCGAAATCACTATTAGTATGCCTCGGCACATTTTACGTGAATTGGTTAGAGGCTCATTCGTTGAGCTCCCCAAGATGTTTAGTATTGATATAAATACATTCTCCCTACAGTGGCATGCGATGTTGAAACTACCAGGATGGTATGGGTGCTTTATGGTTCAACCAGTACACGGAAAATATATCCACGACTCTCTTTAAAACGAAGTCGGTCACAGAGACCCTTTCAGTTCGCATTTTGAGTCACGTGGTAACAGGATTTGTAGCATATATTTATCAGCTAATTTTATTTCCAAAGTGTTAGTTAGGCTTGTTCGTACGGCATTGCAAAATTTTTTGGCGCTGATACAGAAGCATACAAAGCAAAGGATACACTGTGTGTGTACTCTGGCTTTGTTCTTGTCAGCGTAGCGTAAGAACTGTAAAAATAATCTTCTAAGAATGCAAGGCATAAAAAATCTAACAACCCTTTCTGGGAGAAAGATGGCTCAAACGAAAAGCTTTCATCGATACCAATGCAGTCCACACGCCAGTCAGCAAAAGTCCAAATCTACGACAACGCTATAAGGAAAGCGAATATGACGTTGTGGTTTCTCATGTAACTATTAGTAATTGGGTCGTCTGAATGTGCTGATTCGGTTAGCTCAGCATTGGCGTCGATCTGGACTTTGGCTGATTGTATTGTGGACTTTGCATTTGTATCAGAGGAAGCTCCGCGTTTCATCATAGTCATGTACCCTCTCATTGTGTAAAACTGGCTTTCCTGCAGCGGTTTCGTCGTAATGGCACCATCACCGAGGCGCAGACAGTTTCACTTTTATAAATTATTTGGATATGTTGTATCACAAAGCAGTCACCAAGAATAGGTAGACACTTACGCTAGTCACCATTTTGTATTCCAAAATTGTCGAAAATATGGACGAATGGATGCACGCAAAGACTAGCAAATATTACAGCATCCCACAGAAACCACTTGTAATAACAAAAACCACCCGATATTGGATGGGCATATGGAAAGTAAAGTCTTTAGTGTAAGTTTTTCTAATGTAAAGAAATCAGCAACAACTAAGACTGACATTGCATTCCTTTATGCATCAAATACGTTGCCTATTTTTGTTACATAAAAAACAGTACTAACAATTACACATTTAAAGTTTTCCGGTGCACCGGATAACGCTTCGAGATGAAGAAAACAACACGAATAACGGTTCTCTCCCTACGCTAATGTAAATATTTGGCCTTCTGACGACCCTAAAAAACAGCAGGGAGAATGTGGTTACGTAACATGGTCGTAACTTGCTTTTAATTAATTCTGCCGTCCTACAATTCAGCCGTTTTATACTCACTATTGTGCCTCCTGCGTTCTTGGAAAAATTTGATGTTGTGCAACGTAGCCAACTTAAGAGCCCACGTTAACCTTAGTCACGTTTTATTTAAGAATAGTTAGTTTGGTGCGTCATTTTTCTTTCAGTATTATGTACGCGAATTCTATATTGATATAAATCATGCTACCTGCTGGCGTTTGGAACTTCGTGTCAAACGTCGTGCCAATGACACTAGGCTCACTCGAGTAAAAAGCATAACAAAGGATTTAGTCATATAAATCCTACTTTGTAGTTGCTTTTAGTCTGTAGAAACTATTTTGAATTGAGATAATCGTTTTATTTATACGCTTTAGGCATATTGCACGCAATTGCCATATATATTTGCACCTCACTGCGAGCGACGTATGCTTCAGTCTCCTTAGAAAAGCCGCCAGGTCGTCATGTGACTTTTTTGTGCTTGTAAAATAGAAATGGTGTGCAATACGTAAAACTACCATATGCAAAAAGTGTAACAAAACGTTTCTTATTTGAAGTTTGTTTTCAGGGATATAATTATAAATACAATAATTTGAGGCAATGCCAGCCAATCCAATTCGCTACTCAGACAAGCGGAGCAGCGAGGGCATGCGGTTCACTGCATTTTTGGTGCCGAATTCGCTTGTGAAAATTTCATCCGGATCGAAACGGTGTAACGCAGCTATGAACTGTGTTGTGGGAAATTTACGCCCGAAATCGTCTACTTCCTTACTTCCGACAAGCTGACTCAGCTTGTCGGAAGTAAGGAAGTAGACGATCAACAAGGTCAATGACAGCCGGAACAAGGTCAATGACATCGATTTTTAACAGCGGAGCTGTTCAAGGTTGATTTTGCTCGGGTGGCGTGACAAAGAAACAATACTAACAAAAAAGACGCATGCGGTACCTCCTGGCAACGAGGGAGAGCGCAAAAGCAGAGCGCGTCAGCAAAGAGCGGAGGGCACGCGCTACCCTCCCGGTCTAGCCTCCCAACAGGGCTCGACTCTTGGGCCCAGCTTTTTTTTCACGTGAGAACTGTGCTGCTGATTATACCTACCGAAATAGTTGGCTTTGCTAGTTTTCCGTACACATGAAGAAAACGTCACATACGCTGTGCTTGGTTGCTCGCGTAGCGTAAAGCGTGCCTCAACGGAAAACGAGCGATTCATACGCGCTGCTCTTGTCTTTGCTGCGCACTAACTTGTGAATCCCGGCCATATTCTTTAGCGCAGCCTTGTTTTGACCTCTTGCATGCAGCCATCGTCAAGCTGGTCTCTAGAGCGACTGTTGTGTGCACTATCTAACGGCTGCGGTTTATGCCGTCGGCTGGGAAAAGTTTCACCGTTGATTGATAGATTGATTACCATGTTTAGCATGCCGATGCAACACAGACGATAAGGCGCGCAGTAGGGGAGGGCTTCGGAGTAATTTTGACCGCCGGGAGATCTTTAACCAGCGCCGGAATCTCAAACACAGGGGTTTGATTGATTGATCAAACATTATTATGCGAAAGATTGAGCCCCTCCCCCCGGGACCCTCATTATCGGGCTAGCAACTCCTGCCCACGGGCCGCTAGGCTCGCGTGGACGTTTGCAGAGGGGCTTCTCGCCTCCATCATAAAAGCGGCCGCCATAGCGGGAAATCGAACCCGCGTCCTTGGGTTCACCAGCCCGACACCTTAGCCACTCAGCAATCCAGGCGAAAGTGTGACCGTTGACCATAGCGGTAAAATCCTGTAATGCACGGCCCTGGTTTGCAACAACACCTTATCAGGAAAGGTGTCAAGTTGTCCTTTTTTGATTCTGTGGTTTTTCTTTGACGATTTGTGCAACAACGTCCCGTACTACAAATAGAAAATACACGGGGTACAGTTATATATTTTCAACCCTTTGTCAATTTCTGCTGTAGTAAACTACTTTTCCGCTTGCAACTTGTACATCTGTATTATTGGCACTCCGGTCTACCCGTATAACTAAACCTGAGTTTATTGTCCTTTTTATGGGAAGGAGGCCAGTTTGAATAGCATGTTACAATGTATAATACGTTTGCCCCTTATGAAAATGCCATATATGGCCCATATATAAATTATATGTTGCCTTATATAGTTATATATGTGTTCGTATATGGCTATCACTTGCCATATATGGCGGAAAATAAGGCCATATATGGCGTCAAATATGGCGTTCTATGGCCCCACACAGAGCCATATATGGTGTGTCCAACCCATTAATGGCTCCAAATACAGCCATATATGGCCCGGCCAACCCATATATGGCGCCAAGTACAGCCGTGTATGCCCCGGTCAAGCTATATACGGCGCCTTGTCCCACCTTGTATGGCGCTAGATGCTTCTTTAAATGGCATGAACACTTATATGACACCATCAGATTTATGTATTACACGAAATGCAGCCAGATATCAACTGATTCATGCAGTTCTAAGGCAATATACATGCAAATACTATATTTAATTGACAATCACAGTAATATACAACGTAATGTACAACGCAACGAAAATTCCAGCTTCGCAAAATGATAAACTCTATAAACATGTATGTACCCCCTCAAGCACGACAAACCATGCCGTTTGATTTCCCTCTCTGGACTCTGTCACCCCTTTGCATAAACATTAGCATACCTGGTCTCAACTCCAAGAAACCTCTACCACAATTTTGCCTCCTACACCTCGTGCTTGCCCACATCAATGCCCGATATTCACATATGGCCCACATTTTTACTGATGGCTCAACTACGCCTCACGGTAGTTCTTCCGGCGTCTTCATTTCGTCGACCGGCAAAGCCTTGTCTACCGCCTGGAACGAACAACCTCATCCATGTCTGCCGAGCTCCATGCACTTAAACAAGCCCTGCGCTACATTCTTCGTCAGCCACCAGCAGAATGGGCTATATTCATGGACTCGAAGGCGGCGTTGCAAACCTTACGGCGTGCCAGCTGCTTCAGCCTTCACGAGCATGTATCCCGTGACGTCACGTACCTGCACCATCTCGCCTACGTCGCCGGTCACCGAGTGACCCTACAATGGATGCCTGCACATTGCGGCATTCTCGGCAACGAGAAATCGGATGAGGCAGCTCGCAGAGGCCTACAGCTGCGAAATGTAAGAAAGATTTTTTTCACAAAACACGAAGCCGCAGCGCTAGCGAAGGAGCTTGCCTTAGAGGAGCGAAACCGCCTCTGGTCTTGTCCTGAAACTCGGCACCCTTTCCTGCACCATATAGACCCTGGACTCAGAATGAGGCTACCAGAGCGGATTCCACGTAAGCTTGAAACCCTTTACCACCGGTTGCGTCTCAACGCAGCGCTCACGAACTCTTACCGCCATCGCCTCGGTCTAACTGCAAATCCCTATTGCGATAATTGTGGATTGCCCGAAACAGTAGAGCACGTCCTTCTAGAGTGTCCGGCATACATCCAAGAAAGAAATCACCTCGCAGAAAAGACTGAGTGCCTCAACAACGCATCTATATCTTTGAAAGGTCTCCTTGGACCCTGGCCCTCTCCATCGTCCCAGAGAAAAGTGTTGGTTGCCTTATTTGACTATTTACGCGGAATCGGCGTCGCAGAGACAATTTAGAACTTTACCTGTGAGATCGTGTGGACTTTTTACCTCACCACGTAAAGCTTCGTGTTCACTTTCTCTTTTAACCTCTTCTTTCCCCCTTTCTTCTGCCCTACTTCTTTTAGGGCCTTTACTCCCTTCTCCCGATCCCCGCAGAGTAGCATGTAGGCGGGAACATGCCGGCAAACCTCTCTGCTTTCATCTAATAAAGAGCTCTCTCTCTCTCACACACACACAGTAATAGGAAGTCCCTTTCAATATAAATTCCCAGAAAACACTTTCTCTTTAATTGCCAAGGTAGGGTGCTGATAGTTTTTTTTACTATACAGAGATCTTTCCTTCCGTACTTCAAAACTGCAATTATATTTAATGCAGCTTCCTTAGTTCTTTATTTGTCATATATGCAACAGCACAACAAACAGTTTTTATTCTTTCTTTTTCAACCCAGCATTTATTTACAGCATCGTCCAATAGCTCTTTATGCTTGCTGTGAGAAACATTTTGCAGTTAACAGCCTTAATTACGAAAAAAAGATATTTTCAGTATAAACGTAAGTGGAGGTGGCATTTGAAAATTTGAAACCTGTTTATTAATCGGAGCGCTCTCGCGAGTACGTTTAAAATTTTTACCACGAAAATTTATATTACCAGGAAAATTTTTACCAGGTAAAAATTTATACCCCGAACGTAAAATATTCGTTTTACATATGCCTCAAAAGAAGCCTCATTGATTGATTGTAGCGTTTAACGCGCCGACGCAACGCAGGCGATGAGGCGAGCCGTAGTGGAGGGCTCCGGATTAATTTTGACCACCTGGGGATCTTTAACGTGCGCCGAAATCTCGTAGACTCGGGCATTTTTGCTTTTCGCCTCCATCAGAAAGCGGCCGCCGCGGCCGGAAATCGAACCCGCGACCTAGTGTTCAGCAGCGCAATGCCTTAGCCACTGAACAACCGTGGTGGGTTCGAAAGAAGCCTGGTGCATGCCGCAAAATACAGCATTTGCCGATAACGCACTGATTGTGAAATTTTTGTATTTTTGAGTCGCTTGTTTGCATCCAGAGTATTGTCTGCCATACATGTTTGTCGCTTGAGCATTATTCAATCGTGCAGTTAAGCGCTGCTCAAGAAGATGTGCTTCATCTTTCCTCTCTTTTAGATTTCAGATGTGCTGAGCTATACACGTCAGCCAGTTTATATCATGTAGCGTCTGCTGCAACACAATAGAATTTCTGCTCCAACCCTGCACTGCATTGCACTATTGGTTTGGCGGGCTGCTTGTGTGCCCTTACTTACCATAAACATTACTTAAAATAGGTTGGCAAAAGTTGACAGGGAGCTTTGTTTTAGAAGAGAGTAGAGCAGGTAAAATGAGCTGTGTGGGCTAAGCCATTCCATTTTTGTTGCCCATGATTTCTTTAAACAGTACGTTAGCAATGTCCATCACTGAGCCGTTCCTTGTTTCAAAAAGTAAAGGGCAGGGATAGAACAAGGGCAGAACATGCATCACGTGCGTCTAAAACAGTGGTGTGCCTTACCAGCCTAAAACAAGAACTACCGTAAAGTTGCGAGTGAACTGACACCATAACAGCGGAGATATAAAGGAAAAATTACGGGGTGTGTCGACTTTCAGGTCAAATGTCGGAAAGCACAAAACTTGGGTTGCATTGACATGCCAATAAAACACTTTCATTCATTTTGTTTATTATTCCTCCGTCAACGTTGAAACCATTCAACAATGCACCGTGGTCGGAATCAAATACAAGCTGCAGCATTTCGTGCAACATTCCATGTCGCCCTTCGGGCCCTCGCACCGATTCCCAGCTGACACAAGCCAGGGGGTGGCTAAAGACTCAGTTTTTAAAACCTTGAAGAATTCGACGGCTTCCTAAGTCTCCCTTGCTAGTAAGAGCTCCTTTTCTCATGAGCAAGGACTAATCATCCCTTCGAGGGTTCTTAACAGGCTGAGCTGCCTTTGTAGGACACAGTGACAAACGTACTTGACTGGCTGCCGTAGGATTTGTACCTACTCAACACGGGGACAGTTGTCATGAAAGAAGAGTCGTTCGACCTTTTTGGGACAATGGGGGTGAGTATGGGCTCCGTGTTGACCACCTCCGCCAGAGTTGCACATTACTGCAATGACTTCACTGACAGTAGCATTGGACATTTCTTGGAGGACACCCATACACTTATATGATTCCATTGTCATAAGCATCACAGGACTCTTTATAAAAGGAGCGTTCTCGCAACTCTTGTTGAAGTGTAGCAACGATCCTCTCGAAGGACTCCTTTGGCACACTTTTTTTACTGTATTTGGGTCGTGGCAGAGTCGCTGGTGACTCCATGAACGGTAGTCACCCATTTTCTACTGTGACTCTAGTGTGATGGGATACACACGACCCTCCCTAAATAAGAGTCACGTGACCCTGCAAAGAGGGGTCCAGGAAGAGTCGATTCTGCGGCGAGCAGATACTACTAAGAGAGTCATGGAAACTCCATTTTTTAGAGTGCTATTTTGCCACCTTTTGCTGCCTGCTCGACCCTGCACACACATGACACTGCATTTTACAGCGTGCACAAACGGTAACGGGACACGCTGAGAGCCCGAACGACGAGGGCGTCAGGTATAGGCATCGGTGCGAACGCAGCGCCGCCACTGCCGCCGCTGCCTCTGGGCTCGGTTCTCTAACCGCTCTACGTCGGCGCAAATTTTTGCCGACATGCCCTTATATAGTGCTCACGAAGTATACATGTGTCACTCTTCTGCCTGCTTCGAGCGGCGTTGTTCGCCTCGCCTTGTTAGCGTTAAAAATACAGTTCTTGTTCACGCGCTTCATTGGCGGCATCCTGTACACTGACGTAACTCTAAACCCCCACCCAGATGTCTCTCACGCATTTTTGGTATTACCTGACCTTCCCTGCCGCAGACGACGCCACTTGCGTCCAGACTGACGGGCCGGTAGGTGGCAAGGAAGCTAAAAAGGAGATGAGCTGTTATTTCTTTTCTTAAACTTTCCGACGGTTACCAAAACTGGATGCAAAAGTTATAATTGCGGTCAATAAAAGTCGGGTTGAAGTTTGAAATTAAGTACCAGCAAATCACGGTTTTTACTGTAATCATCTTCTCTGACAATATCTGCGCGCACGCGTCTAAGAGGTTGAATAGTTGCTCGAACCAAACCCTTGCCTAAGGCTTTTTTAATAAGTGGAAGACCAAATATTTCGCATTGTACTTCGAGAATAGCTAGTTTTTTTAAAAACGTACCTTTCTCTGTCTCTCAGTTTGATTGGAAGCTCGTTGAATAGGTGGCTCTTGCGACAGCTTAGTTTGGCGTGTTGCGTAAGCAGCTGCAGACAAAGCAGCTTTTTATGCAGACTCCATCTTTTCTTCCGCAGCTACGTACTTGCCTCAACCCTATCAACGGCCTCCCGATCCATAGAGCTAGAGTTCCTTCCCGTGTAACGGCCTTAGGAAGGCAGCCACGCTTCGGTGCACCGAAGATATTTAATCAATCATCCTTCTCAGTGCATTCCTATAGGCACTGACAGGCTTGACGTCAGCCGCGCTAACACCTGGCTGAACGAGGCGGCAGTTTCGAAATTTGAAAGTAGGCCACTCTGCGAAGAAAATAAACGCTTTTCGCTTTATAAACGCGCGTCTAAGCTGGTGCTCCAATACATGTTTTTTTCAGAGGCTGCGTTTATGCAAGGCGAATCTCAGCCCGTAAATTGGATATTTTTGGTTCTTTTAAATATCCACCCTCATGTTAGCGCAACGCTGAGCATATCCTTGTGATTGCTGCAATTCGTTTTTTTCTTTATGCAGGTGTACGTTAGCGCGGAAAGAAATAAGTAAATGGGACATTCATGGGAGTCTTTCAAAGACAAAACCAAAAGAAACAAACAGGGTATTGTATTTAGGTCGGTACACAACTTTTTATATCCCAGCATTCTATATTACGCCATACCACGGTGAACGTGAGATTCTCTAAACACGTCCATCGATATCTTCCCGGCGTTTCTTGCTCTGAAGATAGCGAAAAATATTATTTTATGCATAATATAGAAATACAAGCAAAAAGCAAAAAAGGAACTAAAGAAGTGCTTAATAGGGAATGTATCATTTTTTTTTCGGTTTTTACGCACGAAGAGGGTATTCTACACATTTGCGTGTTGAGAGTTCCCTATCAATTCTGCAGAAAATGCTATAAGGCGTTAGTGGTTTGAAAAGTGCTGCGTCGTTCAATCCGCATTATTTGTCATATGTATGTATAGGTAGCGCAATGGAGCCTCGAGCGGTGGCGGTCTACAGCTGCCTCACCCAGGTGTCGGAGAAGCAGGTAGAACAAACGAAAAAAAGGCACAAGAAACTGACAAACTTAAGTGAGTCCAAGGATGCTGCGAAGCAGCCAACACAAGCGGCGAACTGAGAAAAACAAAAGGATGGAGTAAAGATGGTTGTGGTTCGTTTCCCCGAAGTCCGGTGTCGATCAGGAACCCAATCGCCCGGGATTCGGTTGATTTGACAGGAGGCTGGCAGGGCGATGGTGTTGAAGTTCTTGGAGATGGCGGTCGAATTGACGAACTCGAGGTGTTGAGGTTGAATAAATGAAACGAAGAGTTTATATACAGCTATTTACAGTAGGAAAACTGGGTACGTGAGTAGAAAAAGGAAAAACTTTAAACTTCAGCTAGACGCTAGCTCGAGTGCGCACAAATCACTCGAGCTCCTCAACTTCGTCTAACTCTCCTATCCTCGGAGCGTACACAAACCGCTCGAGAAACGACGCCCGAGACCCTGTCTCGCCGCAGGATCCGTCTAGTTGCCCGGTACGGCGCTGCAACCTAAACTTCCGACGCGATCCTAACCTTTATCCTAGGGGGCTCACAAATCCCAACATAGCTTCAACGGTCGAGACTCCTTGTCCCGCCGGGAACTGCCCAGCTCGGCGCTCAGACAAGAACGATTTCCAACGGCCAAGTTCGGCCTTATAACACCTCGAGATCACCCTCTCTCGGGAACGCCCCTGTAGCGTTCGCACACGCGTAAGGGAGTGCCCAAATTCACGTAGACAGCTGTCACTCAGCGCGCTACAGAATATTCAATGAGGCGCCGCCACCTTTGGGTCAACGGCACGCTTGCGGACGAGCAAGCAAGCGCGACTCCGCGGGGTGAGAGCGAAAGGCGGCGACAGTGCACTGTGCCGCCCGGGGCGCGTTAACAATGGTGTCTCGCGCGGCGCGCGCTTCGACGCCGGTAATTCCACCACCTCCTCGCGTCATGTACAGGGTTCTCGGAATCCGGCGGCGCCGTCTGCTTTCTCAATGGGGGATTATCCCCGTGGTATTCGGTGGGCCAGACAATCCGTTTCCCGTGCGCGCCATGACGAATTGGCGACGGCTGCGGCGTAGAGTCCACGGTGCTGAGCCCCCAGACAGAGTGGCGGGTTCTCACGCGCAGCCCGGGCGCCTGGCCGCTGATCTCATAAGTGGACCTCACAGATGGTCTGTCGCGAAAGGTATCGAGTCGTTTGACAGGTTTAGGACCTAACAGGAAGCAAAGAAAAGATGACTGGCTGAGCTCGCGAGGCGAAGGGGTCCTGCGCCGCTTTCCTTTCGGCGAAACGACTGGAGATGTTTCGCCCGCAGCTCGTCCAAATATTGGCCCCCGGCAATATACCAGTTTCCGAGGCCTATACCACTGGTACCAAGAAATGAGACCGGGGTCACGAGCCCGTGCAGTTTGCCAAGTTTCATGCCTGAGGAGAAAGTGAGCTTGAAATTTTCGAGAAGCGAAAATAAATTCAAGAAGATTTGTGATTGCGTCCAATATTGAGGAGCGCGGGGTAAATGTATCTTTTTGAGAGGTCAGTATTATCTCATTTTTATTTGTGACTTCGGTTTGCACCCACTAGTAGAAATAGTTCATTTTTCAAATTAAGCGTGAGAGCTCTACAAAGTCACTTCTCTTGCTTACTGCTTATTTCTTCTTTTTATATAGTAATCTCGGGTTAAGCCGAATACCATTAAGCCATGTTGGCAGTTCTGCTGTACATTGCAGCCTTCGTTTGAAAGGAATTTGTTTGTTCTGAACATTTTCGGATCCCTATTTGCTCAACACGACCTTCCGCAGTGCCAGTAAACCCCTTTCTCCCGTTATTTCAGTCGCATCTGGCAAGATGGCATGTCATGCATTGATACTGGGGTGAAAGAAAAGAACAAAATTATAGCGGATCTGTTGCTGATAATTTATAGGTGGGTAAATACGTATTCGTTTTTATTCTGAAGGTTTGCCCAATATCCTAATTGATAAACTTGTTCTCAAGCACATGAAGAGGTTGGCTTCGTGTGTGAAGTCTAGACGTTTTAGGTGAAACGGTCCATGCACCCAACGTTATGGGCCAGTAGGGCGGACAGGGTGGAGACCGGTTACACGAAGGTGCCGCAGTTGAACTTGATGCAACAACGTGCAGTCGTAGAGCAGATGCGGCACATCGACGTCCGGTACAGCGGTGTCATAACAGGCAGATTGATGCTAGAGCATCATAGGCCGTGCCACTGTGCTCACCAGCAGGCAGTCACAACAAGCGTAATGGCCAATCCAGCGAGCAATCTTCGCAACGCAATTTCCGCTCGGGGAGCCAATTAGCAAAAAGTAGCAACAAAAGTAGCAACAAAAAGAAGCTAAAGTAAACGCAATGTATACCAGATAATTTTGTTCGCGTAGGGTTGATTTCACTGGTTGCAGAAACTAAAAGAACGCCCTGGTGCAACACTTATTTCTAGAGTGTAAAAGGGCCTTTTTGGCAAGCACAGCAGCAAGATGTGGAGGGAACTGAAGAAATCAAAAGAATAAAGTTGGATCTTCATCACAGCAGCGATGGCAAGTGTGAACCAAGGCAACCAGCAAGATGTGAATTACGTTAAGGTATATGCGAGTGCTTTTCTTCTTTAAAGTGCATTTTTAGCCGCAGTACTTGTTAGCAATGATAATCTGAGCGCAGTTCGCTTTATTGCCCAGAGTAACTCTACTGAATTAACTCGTCCTTCAGGAAACCTGAGCCGCCACTTGCCAGGAAGGAACCGGAATCTTTACCGAGAGAGACGGATGGAGAGTCGCCCTGTCCATCGCTATTCCCGGCACGTGATATATTCATTTGCGCCCTGCCGGGCCGCTCAAAGCAGCACGGATGACCTGTTTCCCGTTTTCTTTATTCGCGCTTTTGCGATCAGAACGCGGACGTGCGTAGGCGCCCTCGTACCAGAGGTAGAAGCAGGCGCAAGTATTTCTTTTGGCACCCGTATCCCTTTCGACGCTCTAATAGTCACCTGCGTCTGTTTAACCAGATCGTTCCCGAGATCAACCACCAGGAAAGCGCACGATTACCAAACTAGCTGTCTCATTCCGGCGAAGCCCCAAGGCCTGGGCTTCTGGCAAAGGTGGCGAGGGTGAGCGAAGACCGCGTCGCAAGGGGAAACGGAGCCCGGACGCATCTGGTGTCTCACCGAATGCGATGCTGGCTCGACGCGATCGTTGCGACAGGCGACCATTCATCTCTGCAGCCGCATTAAGGCATTAATCACGGCTCCTGCGAGGAATGCAACACTGAAATAGATGATAGCCTCGGCTATCACGGACGCGGTCAGTGCGCCAGGCTCCCGGTGGCGTTTCGCCGATGGGCATCAATAAATCGATTCACTCCGCGCCCCGTAGACAAGCGGTTGCGCATCGGTAAAGGCAGGGATCTATCACGAACGTGATCAGTTCTTCCAAAGGTTAAAGATGACGCACGCTTAGTTGCGTTAGAGTCGAAACGCTGCTGAAATATTTCAAGACTTCCGATGGTCACTTACATGCCAGAAGTAGCTCGTAGGCGTGGGTGACACATCTTTAAACTTAATTTTCTTTAACTTCAGAATAAAAAGCTTTGTATCTTCACAGAGAAAGTTGAGAGAAGCGCGGAAGCTTTCCCACATCAAAAGTGCGTCAAACGTACGTCCGAACCTTCGCTGGAAGTGCATCCGATCGATCATCAAACCTTCAAAGACCTAAATGGGAAACGAAGAACGAACCAATGCGACGAATTTTTGAGGACTAAGTAAACGCATTTACGAAAGAACTAAACGCATCCCGATACGTGGTTTGTGCGGTGAAGGTACACTATTGTACTCCTTGTTCACAATCCACTCGTGATACCACCGCTCCCCTCGAAGATATTCACACAGCGAGAGTCTGTCCTGCTTCGAAGAATTCAGACAAGCACACTCCTTACTACTTTTTTGCTGAACCGTTTCCACAGAGGTGACACACCACCGCCTGTAACTGGCCCCTGCTCCACGGAAAACTGCCGCGCTGATCTCGACCACGTGTGTTGGGAGTGCCCCCTCTACATTCCAGCCCTGGCCACCATAAAACGGGGACCCTGGACTTATGCACGGCTTGCCAGACACGCGTATTACGAGCCGACTCACGCTGCTCCAGACGTTGAGGCGAAAGGAAATGTCCGCTTTTTCGCTCAATGGGGTGTTTATTGCTTCGGCATTGAGACGTTCGAACAAACCAAACCCGCTTAAATCAGCTTACACTATCAAGCGAGGTTGGGATGGCTTACTCAGGATCCTCAGGCGCAATAAGTGCTCGTTAACAAGGATCGAGAAGTGGAGGACTTATAATCACAATGACCCCTCGACCATTTATAGAAAATTAATCCCACGCAGAGTGACCGAAAAAACGGTGAGCAGCCGCAACTTCACTGTTATGAAGACTGTTGCTAAAAAAGCTGGTCTATGTTTAGACGTGTAAAAGTAAACCAAACAGCCCACGATTGACCGAAGACTTTCCCTTTGTACTTTGTCAAAGCTAGATGAGGAACTCCAAAAAATGGCCAAAATTCGTGGTCCGTCAGCAAAGCCAATGTAGTTTATGGCATGAAAAATAGTCCCCGTTCCACGGTATAAACGAATTTGGACAGAGAAACCAAACGAGTGACATGTACGAAGCACTACGTACCTAGTCGCAGTCGAAAGGAGGGAAAAAAACACCATTGTTTCTAATTTCAAATTTAGGTAAATTCGCAGTCCAATCCCTTTAGTGAAATGTGGAAAGATTTTTGTTTTATTCATGAAGAAAAATATGAGGTGTCCTTTCTACTGTGGCTTTGTGGGGCAGCTGGAAGAGCTTAGAAGCCGCGGCTTCATGGTGTGTTATTAAACCTACCACTGATAGTTATCAACGATGCTTGCAGAGATATAACTCCCTGCGGTGCTGTATGACGTTAGAAGTTCAACCGCATTTAATTTTTTTATGGATGATTTTGATTAAACCAGAGTGAAAGCCGTTCTTTGGAAGCGTACTACTCCCGTAGAAACCCGGCTCAGTGGCTATTGCGTTGTGCTGCTGAGCCGAAGAACTCGGGTTCGACTCCCGGCGGCGCGGCCGCTTTTCTGATGGAGGCAAAAAGAAAAAAAAACAAAAAAACGCCTGCCTGTTCAAGATTTCGGCGGACGTTAAAGATCCCCAGGTGGTCAAAATTAATCCGGAGCCCTCCACTACAGCGCGCCTCATCGCCTGGGTAGCGTCGAAGCGTTAAGCCGTACAATCAATCCCGTAGAAACCTCGGCATTGAAATGTGACGGGGATTTCTAACTGTTTACTACTTCATGCCGTTAACTGATTATGACACGTAAATAAAACTCCGTGTAATTGCAGAGTCGTCTTAGCAGCCCATTCGAGTATAATGTTTCCCCAAATATTTACATTACGCTGACAGCTGCAAAAGCTTTACCGAAAAAGTTTGCTTTGCCGCAAAGCCTTTTCTGCCGGCAAGCAGGATTGAATCATTGAGGGGTAGCGGTGTACCCCTTCACTGTATATAATATAAGGTTGTATTCACTGTGTCATTTTAGAACTTTTTTATGAGCGATTGCTATGAACTCACGAACACGGGCGAAAAATACAGCACTAAGCCAAAACAGAATTCCCACGAAAAAAGAGTTGAGGTCTTTGCTTGATGGAGGATGTTGCAAGCTTTTTAATTTGGACTGAGTTACGATGAAGCACAGGTAGAAGAAGACAGATTTGATTTGGTTAGTGATTGTTTTTTGAACACGCAGAGGAACTAAACACATTCCTCGTATTGCGACAGGATTAACTCCAGAAATTTTCTTTAAGCTTTTGTCAGCTTTATATATTTCATTTTATGCTTTCGTTGTTTTATTTTTTATCCCAAATTAACTTGCAGAGACGTGTCAGCAGAAGAGTTTGAAAGCAAAAAAAACTGCTTTGTAGCTTTCGTCCTCCCCTTTCTGAGGGCGCTTGGTCGCTGGCTCGACGGTGTCGTATTTGCCGTTTTCATAAACTGATTGCTTAAGTTTAGTTTCGTTGTTGCTTTCCGAAAAAGCAATTTTACGGCAAGGCGCGCTTCTAAGGCACTCGCCGTATATCGTAATCCATCACGTTTGAAGTGTTTGCTCGATCAGCACGTTCCGGGAAAGTGAAACTTAACGAAGGAGACAAAAAACAAAGAAACACGGTGCAAAGATGCAAGACAAGTTTGACGACTGAGAAAACCTGTGATGAAACAATGAACGCTCTGCAAGTTCTTCTCCACCACATTTTTTTTTTGTCAAGATGAGAAGAAAGAAGAAAAGGTAAGGACAGTCATAATGCTGGAATAAGCAAGAAACCAACGGGCTGTTGACGAATACTCCGGCAAGGCCGGTACAACTTCGTTGTCTTAGGGAAAGAGACTCTGTCACCGCAAGGCGGCCTTGATAATATGCACAGCACAAACATGATAAATTCACCACACGTTTCTGGCTCTAACATCTATGCTCGTTGGCCCCTTTTTATGATTATTGTTTTTGAAGCTATATGAAAGACAATTTCAACCTACTCTACTACGCCGTGTTACAAGTGCTGCTCCCAATCGGGCGCTCTTTCAGTACATATAGGTCATATCTCTTTCGGAGTTACGCTTCTGCAATTCCCATTTCTATAAAGCATTCGTACGAAGGATGACAACGCACTGCTCTAACTTTCAAATATATGAAAGTTTATTGAAAGTGAGCGCATTGGGCAGCCTTCACTAATGTTCTCGTCTATTATTGCTGCCATGTTTTCAAAATGCTCTTCTTTTTCAACCCATATATTTTTAGCAACGTTGGAGGTGGACCGTAACGTATATTATTACGAAAAGGGAGTTCTGTACAATGTGCGCGCTTCCATTTCATTTCTTGCAACAGCAGGCTTCAAATGTTCAGCTCGAGATAGAAAAGCGGGGACCGAGAAATCACCAAAAATAAACTCACAGTTATTGTTGGGTCTGGCACGTGTGTGAGCCTCTATATAGGGTTGCCGTGTTACTTGCTTTAAAGAGCGCAGTTTTGAAGGGCAGCAGCAGACTATTTCATTTTCAATCATGGTTTGCAACATAGCGGAGCCCGAGTATTGTCCCTAAGTGATCTGGCGGGTCATCTGGCCGTTGACAAAAGGTGGTTAAAAAAAGATGGTTACAAAGCACTATTTGTAAGTTTCGCTGTTGAAAAAGAAGCTTAACTAAAGAGGCATACACCCGGCACCTGAAATTCGAACATTTTTGCTTCAACTCAAGATTTACGTTTTCAAGTCGTGTTAAAATGCGAAAAGTGTTGACGCGTATGTCGTTTTTTTTTTCGTTCGGGAAAGTTTCCTGTACCGTTTTTAGATTAAAGTAATTATTTTCAGAGTACCAGTGACAGTGCCAGGGATAATGGTACTGCTAATAAAACTGCTAGCACTTATTCCACTGCTACATTCACTGAAACTACATTCACCAGCATTACTACTCTACTCTTACTACAAAGGATACTATTATTACTACTACTTCTACTGCTGCTACTACTACTACTACTACCACTACTACTACTTTTTCTAAAAAAATTGAAAACTGTCACTGTAAAATATCCAATTCTGTGAGGTCTCAAAAATACGTCACTCCAAATTTACTTTCCAGAGTGTATTCTGTGTTGAAATATTGTAGTATTTGTGGTATCTTTTCCCTGTGTAGATAAATCGCATTTAAACCACAGTGAACGAAGCCATCGGGGCAAGTTTCTACATTCTTTTTTACAGCGGAAGCTAATGTACTTCTAGGACGACTTTGGCGGATCATGTTGCGGCCTATCCGTATGAGGGCATGACTGCTGCCATCTTGTTTATTTTTGAATAAATCATTTGCATGTGTTTTTCCGTTTTCATTCTACGTGTTTTATCTTGTGTGTGCGTGCAAATTCTGAATGGTAGTAGCTGGAGTTAATGAGGGCGGACAAGACCGAAATCTTCCAAATGGCGTCTGAACCAACGACGTCGATGGACAAAAGGAGCCCAACGTGGAGATTTGAGTCTTGGCGCCCGCGGACGAAATATGTTTGTTTCCAAATAATTTGAAGATTAGCGGTGGGGGTTTTAACAGGTGGTTTGCTTCAAAACAAAAACAGAAGCTCTGATTCGCAGCATAAATCACGCTTATACAGAATTCACGTAAGGTTAACAAGGCTGCTTTCAGATCCTAGGGCATACGAACATCTCCGGAACTTAAAGCTCTGAGCGCTTCGTAAATTCTGTCGCGAGGGGTGATGGATATCTCAGTGATCTTGCATAAAATCAGTCATCTATGGAATGTGGACTCTGATGAGCGCCTTAGGAATGAACACACTTCAGAGGTGGAAAAGATAAAATGAAGAACAATACCATAGTTGCGGAAGGCATGTTCGAGAGAAACCATGACCCGACTGTTACAACCAAATCAATAGCAAAGCAAGGCGAAAACTTCAAACTTTTCAATCCATTTCATACAGGAAAGACCGACGCAACCTTTATCGCTTTTTCACAATCCTCGTTCTTGGTACAATCTGTTGCCCCTGTAAGGCGTGCACGTCCTTGCTGCGGTAAAGTCAACGTCAACAAAATAAAAATCTCCTGGTAAGTGAACAAATTTTAGAAAAAATAAACTGCACAAGAAAAAAAGGCTACATCGTTTGCGTTTTGTTATCCCGGTGGACTAGTGCACCCTAAAAAAATGTGCCGGTTTGGTAGTAAGAGAAACGCTGCAACTCTAAGTAAAGGATGCTGAAGCTCCCTCGCATTTCTGCATAGCGCTTGCGTTATTTAGCTTCCTAGCCAATCGATCTAAGGTTATGATTGTTCCCTGAAATCCTGCGTGAATTATACGTCATGAAACCAGTACCAAAGTGTTAGTTTTGAAGGAAAGGAGAGAAAGAATGAGTTACACCAGCATCAGGAACAAATGTAGATGGAACACAAGAACCAGCGTGGTTCAAGGAGCTTAATGAAGAGCCGTGGTGAGGATAAAACTAGACCGTACATCATCAGCATGCACTTTGAATGGAAACAACGACTGAGGTTAAGGAACTATAAATGAGGCATCAGTGTAACCGCCGCTAACAAGGTGAACTGGTTACTCAACAATATTAAAAAAGGCAGAATAAGCACACCTTCTGTCCGGAGAAAACATCCCATAAACAATAAAGCAATTGAAAAACACAGAATAACTCTTTCTACTAGGACTCCTGATGTTTCGTACTTTTAAAAAAGAAAGAATTTAGGAACAGAGTAAATTATGCAAGAAAAGTCCGAGTTGACCATGGGTAATTGGGTACTCCATTTTTATTTGCCTAAATAAAGAATTTGATTCCAAAAGCATACCTCGTTTGTCGATATCACTCACAAAGACCATGAGAAAAAGGGGGACGACATCACTGTGAAGAACTCCCATCAGAACTTACATACCGTCCTTTCTGTACGCCCGCATTGTATGGCTTAGTACAAGAAGTGAGATAGCAACTCAAAAGCTGAAGCCAAATTGCTGACGATGTGTTGTGATAAAAAAATACCTCAACCTGCGACCTGAATTATGTGCCCTTAATAATCAGTTTTCCAGGTTCTATGGCGACTTAATTACTCCGCGTGCATTACCTCCGTGGCCGACTAGTTTTCAAGGGGTTAGAAAAAGCACGGCAATTTTTTAAAATGTGTATCTTTTAGGACATAACTTACAAAACATTTATTGTCACTTCACAGCTTAAAGAAAGTGGTCAAAACGAAAGAAAGGTCAGACATTCCCTATTGGCCAGCTATGAAGGCGTCGTACAACCATATGCAAGATGCTTTTTCTCTCACAGGAGTGGATATATATTTGACAATGCAGCGAAAGTAATGAAATACTTTGTCATATATTGGGCTCAATGCGCTCGTGACATAAGAGCTATAGTATAAACGTTCTGACTTTAAGTAACTTTAGAAATTGGTTAGTAAAACAAACTCGCGTTACGATGTGCGCGTAGCTTTCATCTTTTATTAGAAGAAACAAAGTAAGCGGGGCTTTCATTTCAGAAGCCTGTTCGTAAACTGTAAGTTTCTTAGCGGCATAAATGAAACGATTACGCAATGAAGTGCGTAACGTCTATTGTCAGACGGTCACGCTTCCTCAGTGCTCAGAGATATGACACTGTCCTCCCCCTGACAGTCGCCTGTTTTCAAAACGTGGCAGCTGTGTAGTCAAGGGTCGCGTTTTATTATAAAGACGTCCACCGGCATGCTCAGCTTTCACACTAACAAAAGAAACAAAAAAAACGTGTTACGGGCTTTTCGTGGGCAAGAAAAAGCTGGTGAAACAACTCGTTTAGCAATAGCCGTCATATCATGCTATGTACGACAGAACCTGTGGCTCGAACGCTTTTGCCATGACCATGCATGGAACGTCGTTGCGTTTTGTGCGTGGGTAAGCTTTACTCTTAGGTAACTTTTTCTTAGGATTTTGTAATTTTTTGGAAGAGCGTTGCTGTTCGGCATCATGCAATGAACGACTGTTGCTACGATCCTCCATTTTTTTTTTTTTTCACGCAGCTTTAGTGCAAGTGTACGTTTTCGGGGGGCCCGCAACGCGCAGAAGCTGCTTGGAGTCTTTTGATCCACGTTGAGCTGCATTAACGTATAGTAATGTACACTGCCAACGGAGAAAAAGACCTGCCTGCTGTGCAAACCTTTGCTTCATAGTTCGGTAATCCTTGGTTTTTATGCAGTCACGTGTGAACAAAAGTAGCAGCCTTGCAGTGACGAGTACACTTGTTTCCGGGCTCTCGTGCGTTGAATGGATACGTTCGCAACCCTCTTTATTATATCAGAATGAGGTGATTTGAGCATAGCTATTATGACAGCTTTGAAACGACTTGCGCTTTTTCTTGCCCGGATAAAAAGGAACGACTCTGACCAGACTTTTTAATGGCGAATTCCATTGGGCGAACAGGAGCAGGTGGAGCGAGCAGCCAGAGCAGCACACGGCAGTATCGGGGACGTGTGCTTTCGTTCCGCGAATGAAACATTCGCGCTGCTCCCGGTGCAGTGAAAAGAGGGGGAGGGCGAGATGTCAAGAGTCATGTGACCAAACGTTTCCCGCGCTCGCTTCCCGGAGCATTTCGCGCGCTCGTGATGTCCGCACGCAGTTATTCCTCGCCAGTTTTGCAAGATACGTGCCGGTGGTGTTGTGTCTGCCTTCCACATTGCGACGAATGAAGAAGCCGAGCGGATGTTCATATTCACGATAAAGGGGTCACCATTGTGTCTCCCAAAAATTAGCTGCGAACGATAACAGCGTCCGCCGTCTTTTCCAGATACGACTCTACCTTCGGTCGCTGCTCCGGCGGGGTGAACAGGTGCTCGAACATAAACACATGCAATGTCAAATCCTCGTCGTCGTCGCTGCTGCTGCTGCTGTCCTATGATGAGCTCGCGCTTGAATCTGTGGTGCTTTCATCATCTAAAAGTAGCAGCAATTCCTTGTCCAGACGTCCGCGCTTAGCTGCTGCCGTACGCACTGACAGACTACCGCGGCTGCTGGATTCCGCCATTTTTCCTCCGCCACCCGGGGCTAAAACCAGAAGTGACGCAAAAGAGGTCATGTGACTTCCTCGGCGTTCCCTGTTACTCCGCCGCTGGCGACGGAGCACCGAGAACTGCTCTCGGCGCCAAAAAAGTGCTCCTCATCGACCAATGAAACACAACGCCCCTGCTCCTGCCCGACCACTGGAAGACGCCAGAACTCGCGAGAGTACTTTGGGTGCAGTTAGGAGTGCTCCTGTTCGCCCAATGGAAAGCGCTATTAGTCAAGTTGCACTTTCATGTGTTTTCCAGCACCAACTTCATTTTCTGAAGGAATAGAGGAGCGTTGACTCGGTCGCCGCAGCCGGACACCGAGTACGGTTTTTCTTTGGGGACAACGACAGGGAAAGTGAGACTTAATAAAAAGATCAACACTCTTCAAAAAAATAAAATTAACTATAGAAGGAGACCCCCGTCTGTGATTGATGTATAGTATTCGTTCGGGCGCTGCGAATTAGCTTGGTAAATGCAAATTTAAAAAATTTTGGTTGAAAGTAAAAAGGCGGGCAACGGGGGCAAATCAAAAGCCAGAAAACGAAATTGCAATTTTTTTCCGTTACAGACTTTCATCTTCTTCTTTTCGTGGAGCTTCGTTGAGTTGCGAAAGACAGCGCGACTCTGTGTGGTAAAGGCCTTTCCGTGTGCGCCCGCAGGTTGTCGGAATTAATAACTCACGACGGGGGGCCATTAGGCCACGCAGTTCCCCATTATAGCAACACGGCGGCTGCGAACCGTCTTTCCCCTCTCTCTCTCACACCCTCTGTCTCTAGCAAACCGTTGCTCGCACATAAATTCAACACGCACACACAAACACAGACGCACAATATTTCATTGTATGTGGTGCGGATCTGTCCACCCTCCACCCTATACTGGCAACGGTGCTTTCCTTAGCGAGCTGCTTTTGTCGCGATACTGCGAAACGCCCGAGCCGACCGCGCGGCAGCAACAACACGAACAATGCTCCGCCACCTGCAACGACATCTCGCGGGTGTCTAAAGCGAAAGCGCGAAGTTTGCAGAGCGTGGATGTTATGCGTTCAGTTATGAAAGCGCGTATAAGACGCAGCCTTGGCGAGAAGCGTTGCGGTACAAACGAAAGAGCTGAATGTCTAAAAGAGTATGAGCTGAGGGTTGTTGACTCTCGGTCCAAAAGGGGAATATATTTGCCTTCACGCCACGAGTGCTGTTTACTCCGAATAAACCGGCACCATAACGGCCATATGGAGAGATTGGCTTCCGTGGGTGCCTCGCGCAGTTGACGAAGTTTTATTCCTTCAACCGCGCATGCATGGCACAAATGTTAGTTACTTTGCGTGGCTTCTAGAGTGTCAAATGTCCAGGCGTCCACTTGTGTCCCATAACCACTTTTCTTTGGTAAAAGAAAATAAATGTTGGAAAAAAAACCTGCACTGCAGGCCATCTATTCGTTCTCCCGAAAATGTCTTGCTCAAAATTTCAAGGTCATATAGCGATCTATCCAGCGCTTGCCGTGACTTCTTTTGGCGGCGGCACAGATTGCGATATAATTTTTGAAATATTTTTGCGCTAAAATTTTGTGTATGCATTTGTACTACTAGGTGTCGTTTTTTATTATTGCAGGGCCAGGATTTCAAATTGTAGGCAGCTAGGAGGTTTAGAATTTGGCGGCTCCCATTCGCCTCACTTTATCATGAAGCTGACGTTCATTCTGGAGGCGTTAATCCACTAAATCGCGATTATTGTTAATTACATGCAATTATCTGTAATTATTACGCGAAATACACACTAGACATTCCTTTAACCTGTCGGTGTTTGAAATCCTCAATGACAGGGGATTTGCTTTCATTGGTACGATAAGTGGGCTTGTGTTTCTTAACACGTGTCTTTGTTGCTCACTTATACGTATATGGTTCCTGCAAAATATTATAAGGACGATCCTTCAAAGCGAGAAATATATAAGGCCGTTGAGTTATGCATGCTGGGTTTGTGTAAAAGGGGTGAAAGGAAGGTGGTAGGTGAATCGGCTGAATAGAAAGCTTTGTAGAAGACGTATGCGGTCGGTCTCTCCCATGTTGCGCTGGTGGTTTGCCACCCGGTGGATAAGGTGAGAGGTTTGGGCTAGGTATTGTTTGATGTTAGTGAGTGCTTATGTGAGGGGAGTGAGTGGAGGGGATATGGAGCCCCAGAATACGGAGATGGGTGGTTTGGGGGATAGGTGTGGTGTCTGCAAATAAGCAGATTTTAGGTGGAGGGCCGTTTTTGGGGGGTGGAAGGACGAGTAGGGCTGAAAATCGACAGGGAAAAATGATCTTATGATAAAATATTCCGCACACATATTTTATTCACCCTTAGCACTTAGTATCCATTGGTGCCCCGGTAATTGGTGGCAAAAGGTGAGGGGTCTCGACGAACGCGCGGATGAAAAGTCGACACCACCTGAAGTTTTAATTTTCTTCTCCGGTGTGATTTTTTTCAGGTACAAGAAAGTACAGATCTTCAAGGAACTCTGCCTCAGATAGGTGGCGTAAGGCTAAGTGCAAGTGGATAATAAAGAGATGGAAATTTCACCGGTTGAGTGCGCCATAGATGGTATGACCACAAAAAAAAAACGTCCCCGCGCATATTAAAACAGAAGTCGGAGAAAGCGATCCCAGGAGCATTGTTTGAACACTGAATGTTACGCTGGAATTACTAACGAAGTTCACGAAAACAGGTATGCGTGCGCACGCGCGCTCTCACTCACTCACTCACTCACTCACTCACTCACTCACTCACTCACTCACTCTCACTCACTCACTCACTCACTCACTCACTCACTCACTCACTCACTCACTCACTCACTCACTCACTCACTCACTCACTCACTCACTCACTCACTCACTCACTCACTCACTCACTCACTCACTCACTCACTCACTCACTCACGCACTCACTCACTCACTCACTCACTCACTCACGCACTCACTCACTCACTCACTCACTCACTCACTCACTCACTCACGGGCTCACTCACTCACGGGAAAAAATACTGGGTGATATTCACGAAGCTGCTTGCACGCAATGTATAGTGAAAATAGTGATAGATCTCCGCCCGCGTGCGGTTTATTCCCTTCAAAGAGAGTGATGTGACAGCCGAGGCGCCGGTAAACCAAAGCTGCTTTTCTATATCGCACGAGCAACTAGCTTTGTAAGTAAGGGCTCGGTTTTTTACTCGCAATGCCAAGGATTGCTACAACGGCAGTTATTCTGATGGAAAAAGAACTGCCGTACTGTCTATTTCCTTTCGATTGATAGCAACGTGATGTCCAAATTGCGCCCAACTCCATTATCCTGAGCAAACGTTAGTGGGAGTTCTGTGGAAATAACAGTGGGAAACGCAACGCTACAATGCTCATTCGAAGGCTGCTCTGAGCGGCCGCCGGTTCTAGCACGGCCACTACCGTTCCATCACGTACGGCAAATCCGGCCGCCGGCAATGGCCGGCTTTTTGGTTCCGAAGACGCCAATGTCGTGAGCCGTTTGCGTCGCCCGCGTTATTGCCTGAAAGGTAGTATTTTGCTTTTCGCAATATATGTGTACTAATAGGTGACATTATTTTTACGTTGTCGAAAATTTGAGTGCAGCTGGCCTTTAACGAAGCGGGTTCCGTACTGGCTGAGGCGGACGTTATTCTGTTGAAGGCGACAAGTGGAAGCGTCCGTGTGTCGAGATTTCCACCCACGTTAAAGATTTCCAGGTGGTAAAAAATGATGCCGAACCTTCCACTACGGGACGTGTCATAGGCCAGGTGTAGCTTGGTCGTGTTAAACCAACAAGAATTGTTTCAAACCGTTTATTAAGTAGAAATCTGCACACTATTCATCACTCCTACGATGGAGTTAAGGCGTCATTTACAACGGGCTCAAAAAGCTAACACTATATCCCTGCTCCTCATTTAAGCGACTTTTGAAATGATCACAGTTGCCTCTGTTCTCTATTCACCCACCTTTCTCGCAGTGGCGGGATGCCACGATCAATTGTCACTTTCTCCGAGCTGTGACTGCACACTGCTTCTCTGCGACGACATATCAGCAAATTTGACAAACGTTTAAGGCGAAAACAAAATTTTCCGGACACACAACGGCCTCCAATGCATGTAAACTCTGGTCTTCGCCATGCCCAAATCACAAAAAGAAAAAAAATATTTCAAGGTGCTTATACATTCTGGGTTAAGTATTGCTAAGTGTAGTGGCCTAGGGAAACTAGGTCACCCTAACCGAATGATTGAATTAGGCACCGCGCTTTCGACAAAGGGAGGAGTACCAACAGGAGCGACTTTGATTGAAATGCCGGCGACAAGTAAATGCGGCACTGGCAAAATGCTTGTTCGGCGCTGAGGACTCGGAGCTGATGATTCAAGTTTTTTTATATCTGTGTTTTTTGGGAAGGTGTGCTCATTACCAAGCACGGTACAGCCACAATGCGTTTAACGTGAGGGGAACTGTGTGGCACGCGTGCCTTCAAACCCGAAGCGTTCTGCGGAACTTCATACGTCGGCACATCTTCCCACATGCGTGGGCATGGTAACGCGCGATCGTGGGAAGCGAACTCGTTAGGCCGGCGTTGTTTACCGATCTGCTTCACCGCATAATCGACCTAGATCATTCTCTACCGCATGCGTTCCCAGTCCACTGCAGTCGTACCACACTGGCATATCGTAATTAAGGACGTCGGCCCGATTATGAGTTCTCGTTGTCTGGGCAGAGCCTTTCAATATCCGCAGGCTCTATGTAAATGTATTTGAAGCGTCCCTATGCACGCCAATTTACCGCTGACTGCATACGGGTGACCAAGGTAAGTTGTTCGGGGCGGTCTGCCTAGCTCGGATGAGGGGTAAGAGGAATAAAAGGTTATTGAGAATATTGAGACAGACTGACAGCTCCAGCAAAATTGTATGAACCGGATATTATCGGTCTTCAGGTGAAGTTAGAAGCAGTATTTTTGATCGCTAAAAACGTATATATTTGTTGTTCTTACTGGTGAAATTCTTAGTATTGGTGCCATTTCCAGTAAATTGGACAGTTGTACATCGCTTCCAGCAAGCCTCGAATGAGGTCATTTCTTCGCAAGGCAATTTTCATGGTTCGTTTTTTCCGGAAATGAAAACAAAACATGTCGCTGGCGGCGATGTCGTCACCGAGGTACTGTCCTGCTTAGGACTAAGTGTTGCTGATTCAATTTCTTGCTGCAGCTGTTTCTCTGATTGTATGCAGTGCTGCTTTAACCCGCCGATGATCACGACAGGTGTTGTGGCTCACAGGTTTGCATATCCATTCCCGCCCATCACCTGTGCCGATGCAGACGACTACATTGCAAGTCGATCGATGCTGTGACGGTTAGCGAATTTACCTAAAAAGTCAGCTTAGCCTCGTCAGTTCAGCAGCTTTCATCACTGTAAAATGAGAACTGGTGGTGTTTGCTACAGAGCTGTTTAGCTGTGGCAAAGCTTATATTTTGCTTTACGGGCGTTATCAGGCAGATGAAATACCTTGCGACACGTGAGCAACTTGATAAGTGCAGAAATGAATTAAGCGAACGGGATGCGTGGTTCAGTTGATGTCTAATCCTACAAAAACTTACACTCTCAAAGAACTAAGAGTCCTCCGCTCGTGTTGAGGCGTACGCGTTGCCCTCGACCGCGTTCTGGCCGCCTTTGCACCTAATAGGTGGCGGGCATAGTTCAACCAAAAGAACAGCACGTCGATTTGGGTGTGATAAAAGCGGCAACGGCTCGGTGGTGGCTGGTTGGGGAAATGGCTGAAAGATTGAGTCCGGGAAGAAATCAGTAGCCTGCGTGTTCACGTTTCGATGCCCGAGAAAAGCCGGCAGGGCCCTGGCGAGCGACGTCAGCGGGATTGAAGTGTCCCCAAGAGGTAGTTTTATGATGGAAGCCGTCGCCGATTTGTGCTCAAAACTACCATTAGCTGTTTGTTGTTTTCTTTTTGCATATTCGACTTTCCTTACTGTGTAATAAGTTACAGTAATGGCTGAGTTTTCTGACTAGTTTGCGTGAGAAAATTCCCTCTTTGAGGGCGCCTTCGATGCATGATCTGTTCCCCGCTTTGGCTCCCTGGGTGCTCAATTTTGAGAAAAAAGCATTTTTTTTGCCTTTTGCAAGACAATACGCGGTTAGTTTTAGTTTTTTTTACTGCTGGAACATCGACACTTCCGTAATTCACTGATTTCTGTTTGGCGTGTTTTCCGCGTCTAACGACTCACTCGTAAGGAAGAAATTTTCGAGTACCTCTCCTTTCTTTCTAAATAAGCTTCGCCAGAAGTTTACTGAAGAACCTTTCGGAAAGTTGCCGTACGTAGAAAAAATTCGGGGCTCGAACGGCGCTTTTTAATCATTAAATAAGAATAAAAAATATACTGGGGCTTCATTACAAACTACACTGGGAAGCCTCCCGTGTGCGGTCTCTTTCTAGATTTTGTAACTTTCGGTTGTAATCACGATGATTTATAGAAGGTTATAGAAAGCGCGTTGCCATTAACGGTCTCGATAAATGGTTGAGACTGCAGCTTTGAAATATGATTTACAACCCAGTAAATACATTTCCGGGTTTATCTTTAACTTAGGCTATGTTCAGACTAATGACGCAAAAGCCACATCGTGATCTATGGACGTACAAAAACGGCATGTCACGCAATTCGGTCGGCTGAGATGTGAAATGACGTCATTCTTTAAGGTTACCACGACAGTTGCGGAAACAGACTGAACCCGGTCTTACTCTAACAGGTTTCGTTTCAAGTGACCGACATTTCAAGATTCCACTGAAAGAGTCTGTTCACTAACATAATCGAGATGCTAATTGAGTACTCACTCGTCTAGAGAGTAGGTGTCAAAAACGCGTGTGAGTGGTGTGCAGCAACTGTTTTTTTTTACGCGAAACCGTCGGGAGGCTTATAGAGAAAAAACCCTGTGGGCGTAAAGAAACTGCTCATTGGTTACATACACAGGGTTAACGTCCACGTGACGTTCCCATTGGTTGGGGGCGCGGGTGGATCCAGCGGGCTCCATCAACGACCGTCATCGAGGATGTTATTAGACTCGCGACTTACGGGATACGGCCGCCGTCTTCTCGACCTATAGCGTGACTTAGCGAGCGGCCTGCAAGAGATACAATCCGTTCCCGATCACGAACAGCCACAGGTCAAACTTACACTGTTTAAATCCATGGCCAGTAAGAAAAGCGGACGATACAGCAGCACTTTGGCGCACGAAAAAAGGACAACTTAACCGCGTAGACTAGCGCCTTCAAACCATGTCTCAACCGCACTGACTAGCTCGATGAAAGAGGAATAAAAATCACCGACTTCAAAGCCGAAAACGCCTTGGACAAGTTTCAGAGCAGATTCAAACACTCACAAGCAAAAGCGCTCTCTCTGATCAGAGAGACGATGAGAGACAGCGCGCGCTGCCTGAAGATCATGCGCTGGAGGGTCCTTGGCGCGCGCGCTGCAACCTTGAGGCCACCTGCGGTGCCAAGCATGAACGGACATTCAAGGTCATTATGTACGCGGGCTTCGCCTCAGAGCATTGAAATTCTCTGGGGAAGTCACCGGTGATGTCCCTGTGCGTTGGTGAAGCATGATCACCGCTACACCCCAGCACAGTCGATTCGTAACACTGGTAAGGGCTACCCGAACTGCTTTCGGCTCAGAGATTAGAGGAAAACCCAGGATTGCGTTGGCTTGACGTTAAGCCTGACGTTACGTGCCACGGTGGCATGGTTGCTAAGGAGTAAGACGAACTGCTAAAGCGCAGCGTAAGGGTGAGAGGAGAGTGTGGTGCGGCTTGAAGTCAGGCGGCAGCGACCCTCACGCTGGTGTTTGAAGAACACGTTATTTGCACAATGATTGAAACTCGTTTTATTTACCAGTATGGCCTCATTGTGGGGGGTCCTATTAGGAAACGAATCTCGCGAAACACAGCGCAGAATGGACACCTATGCTTTCGCATTCTCACATAAAACTCTGACTTCGGCGTCGTCTGCAATTTTTAAGGCGAAAGACGTAGATCTCTCTTTTGTGTAACTCTGTGAAGTACAGAATTTTGAACCAAAGATCGGTGGTACAGGATATCGAAGCGTGCGCCGTGGAGTGGGCGCACCGGATATACGTTCTGAGACAGGGCTACAGGCACGTAGAGAGGTTCTGGATGCGGGCAGTACACGTCGCCGCGTGGGTTCAGATCTTCATTCCAGATCGCCACGAGTGGTGACACACCAGGCTCTTGTCGCTGGCGCGGGAGGTCGAGAAAGTATGTCCCGGAGGATGAGCGACAAGAGATTGTACTGAAGAGTGACGAGACTACGCGATGAAGACACTCCGCCAAACCGACGATCAAAAGTAGCGCCGTTTGAAACCCCGTTTCGAATCTTCACTCAGTCTCCGCGCCATCACATATCGCAAAACGGGAATGTGCGGAAGCGGAAAACTAGGGAAGAAATATCGTTAACAAATAGCCTTCGTATTATTCTTATTATTCGCGGTCACATTTTTTCACTGAGTGCAGCTTGTGCGTTCTGTTTCACAGCTTTGTAGTTTAGAAATGTAGACGTCTTCAGCATGTATAAAACAACTGATGATAGCTCTTTCATAAAAATATTTTCAAATATTTTCAAACGTACTGTGGCAGAGCCCATCTTAAAAAGGTTTTTTTTTTTTTTGCTATGCGAGCTACGTAGACACTAAAACACCCATATGTTCTTTTCTTTCGGCGGCATTTTCGGGACTTAGAAATGAGGCGCCACTAAAACCTGCGTTTCCTTTCTTTGTCCTTGCGAACAAAACTTTTGTCGCCGCTTCCAGGTGGCTTCAAATTTTGAATTAGAAACGAAGCCCGTTGTGCGAGGACGGAAATAACGAGCGAAATCTTTGGGAACAGTGCTTGTGAATACTTACGAACAAAAATTGTGGATAACTTGTATGTGAGCGGGTACCGCATATGCGGCAAAGAATGTGCGCCAGACATGCACAGGCGTGGTATACAAGTGCAATCAAGCGAGTCCGTGTTTTAACGCGATAGCGTTATTAGGCTCATTTTTCGATTTCCCCGTGCGAGTTAATCGTCCGCTATCGGCAGTGCTCATCAAGCGTCCGCGGAAGTACGCCATCGCTGCCAACCGGGAACTACTACTGCTGCAGCCAGATGCGGAGGCTCACCCGAACTTCGAATACGGCAGAGTGGCAACTGCAACGTGGACAGGAAAACTATGATAGTACAGCGGAGACGAAAGAAACAGATATGTGATTTCAGCAGGCGCCGTGCCTGCGCAGTAAAGTTGGTTCTACGCCTTGTCGGTAGTCGCATTATCGGCATATATGGTGCCAAGTGGCTCCCACAACTTGCGCCACCGGAACTGATGCCGCCGCTAACATTGCCCCGCCTAACTAAAAAGGAGGCGAAACATTAACGTCAAGCTCTCTGTGCATTTTCTGGTTTTGTGTGCGTCCTTTGTACGGCCTTTGTAGATGCCTGGTCACGCCTTTTGTTTTTCCCAATTTTTTTCCTCTCATTTTATCCTTTAATACGTACCGCTGTCCTTTCTTTCCCTTTCATTTTCCGTATCCCCTCCCCCCTGAGTAGGGTAGCCAACCGGACAATATCCTGGTTAACCTCCCGGCCTTTCCTGTGCTGTTCTTTCCTTCCTTCCTACCTTCCTTTCTTCTAAAAAAATGTGGTTGAACCCTCTTTCATGGTAATCGGTAAAACGCGAAAGTGCAATGTGCTTGTACAGGAGCGCGGAATGTTTATTGTGCATCGATATGAACTTGCACATCGCTATTTACATTTCGCCAGTGTGGCACCGTTAGACACAGCAACTTTAGACACTGGATTACACGCGCCGGAGCATTGCGTAAATCCGATTGAAAATTTCAGGCGCTCGCAAACCGTGCGAACGAAACCGAACTGGTTGTCAGCGAATCGTTTGGTGAAGTCACCGGCCGTTACAGCGAAACGAGCACGATTTGTGGGTCGGCAGTAGTCTTTTGGGTGTGCTTAGCGAGCGACGTACTCCCGGCATGTCGCTTGGACAAATGTGCGACAACTTCGGTACTGCTCCCTGGCGTGCACGGCAGACGACGACGAGCTCAGCTTGTGGAACGCGAGAGGCAGAGTTCGTGCTTGGACCGTAGATGCGTGAACGAGTACCGCTTCCTGCTTCCATGTTTCTCGTCACAGCAAAGGACTCAGGAGAGCGACATTCGCCAGTCGGCGTCGTTGTCTTTCTGCCTTAATGCAACAATTTCTTACATGGCGCCACGGTATTTTTCCACCGTGCTCGGGCCATCACACCGGCAGCATAGGCGGCGAATAAACACCACATATCGAGGCGCCAACTGTCGGCGCTCATTAGCATCATGACGCACTACTTCGCTGCGCCTCTCATAGACGGCAGCACCATCAAATGGAGAATTTTTTTTTGAACAGAGAATGTTATAGGGAAGGAATAGGCTTTCGTTTCGTACAGCTATACAGTCATGAGTTCATAGCCCAGTCGGCAGAGCGTTTCAGACAAAGTGATCATGGGCTCGAAACCTAGCGCCGCCGCGTCTGGTTCTGGTGATGATCCTTCCGTGACGGATATGACGTAGGTGAGGTGTTGCTTACCTGGGGATAAAACATTTTCGTGCTAAAACTAAGTAAGCCCTAAATTATACCAGAAACTAACTAAAATGTCTTAATAATAAATGAAACCGGCCACAGTCCAAGAAATAAGCCAACTTTTAAATTATTTTCAAATGTTCCATTCCCTCCTAACCGCTGCCAGCTCTGTGGAGAAAACGATGTATGGCGACACGCGGCAAGTTTACAAATCATCATAAAACAGGCCAAGCTTTCGTTCGAGAGGGCGGTCACGTGAAAGTCCTCGGCATAGCCTTACAAAGGAGCGGCAAGAGTGATCTCACAATCAGCAAAAAATAAAAGAACTTTAACCATTTGGCCCATATTGTAATGACCTAATCAAGGGAAGTGCTAGAAAGAGAAAAAAAAGAAACCAGAAGGCTTACGCAGGCACTGATCACGAGACGGATATTGTACAGATTCCCGGAAGAAAAATTTACCGACACGGCATAAAACGAAATAAACACCCTCTGGGCAGCATTTAAGGCAGCCTTCATCCTCCCAGTTCTCACGATCGCCGAAAAGGTCGAGGATCCGCGTACTGGGGCTACAAAACATCATCATAAAAACCATTACTCCCTCCCTTTTGAAAGACCATAAACTCTTGCCTTCAGGCAGAATACCTAAACAATTAAAATAGATTCTTCCAGCTACAGTGATGAGAGTCCACATCACATTGAGGCCCGGACACAACGGTCTGGAATGTTACACCGCAGGCGACAAAAAGCACGCGAACGTACATATTATGCTCCCCACGAACGTCAGTATCACACTCCGCTCCCCGAAAAAAGTGCAGAATGTCGAACGTGTCCTTCTGCTACGCCTAGAAATAAAATCCCACAGCGCCAAATGGGCATCTGTGCGCGGAAGAAGCGCCACCTCTGTGGAGGATACAAACCAACACATATATCCACAAATCTAGATGGGCGAAGTTGTTTTATAGGAAAGGCTTGACATTTTAATAAAACTGCTAAATACGGTTAAACCTCAACATCTTCCACGCAAGCTGGTCATACTTAAATATATACTAAGGGAATAACTACTGAGACATTACATATTCCACTCACGCCGAAATATGGTAGCCAGCCCTGACCACCTCGTCACCAGAAGATCGGCGTGAGCTCATTAAAAAGAGCCCCTGCGTCTACGGTCTTGCACTTGGGGTTCCACCTTCGAGAGCTCCATACCATTTTTAACACCCTTTCGCGAACTGCCACTATATATCTCTCTCAATAAAGGTCTTCGGTCTGTCTCCCTCCCACTTATAAAAAAACCCAAGAAAGTTCAGGGCGGCCACGACGCTCGAGAATAAAACTGAAACACTGGCGCTGTCGCCTTCCCGTCCAAAGCCCCGAAGCTTCAGTCTTTAACTCCAGCATCTTCAGCCTCACAAGCGCAGATGGCCTCAGTATTTCCTGTGCCACGGCGAATAAAAACCGTTGCCCCTAGTTTCGGTCTCTTCACTCAACATCAGTGCTTGGAAGGCAGCAGCTCCGTTCAAAACAATTCATCGACGCCGAAGTAACGCCATCGCGTCGTATATTTCTAGAACTAAGCGTAGATGTTGCCTGCAACTTGTTCGTCGTTTTATAGTTCGGAGCGCCTTAAGAACTTTATTCTCAAGCCCATTTTGACGAATATGTCTGCTTAACCTGTTCTTGCTCTCCCGAAATGTCAATCTGTGAGAAGTTCTGTATTTTAACTTTTTAATGCCCCGCTTGGGATAGGGTGAAAGGAGGGTGTCCGTTTTTCTTGCGAAGCGAGGGCCAGCTCTCTTGTTCTCGAGTGCTCTCCTGACGGCGGCAGCTGTCTCGTGCGGCCAGCACTTACGCAGTTTCGCTGACAGCGCGTGCGAGAAGCGCTGAGGCGCCAACGGAGGCGTAACTCGATGCGTAGGCACGTTCGGAGAGCATGCAAATTAGGCTTTCGTTGGGGCAACCAATCATAAGTGCATGTGCCGCTTAATTTAAAGCGAATGCATTTGCATACGTTAACGCTATCGCGAATCAGCAAATAGACAGAGTGGTTCTTGTGGCTACCGGCGCGGCGCGTATTGATTCCATGGCTCCGCTCTTGGCCGCTGTCTTTCTGCTCTGCTTGTTGCCAGACTACAATGTGTCCCCGCTTCTTCCTTCTCAGCGCCACGCGATTATTATTCGCGGCAGATGTCCGAAACTGTGGAATTCACGGATGAAAGTAGCATTTTTTTTTCTTTTCGCGAACGAACGACAAAGAAGAGCCTTTGTTAAAACTTCGAACTATATTTTCTCTGACATCTCGCTGAAGCCGGCTGATTAAAATACATTAGAAATATCATTGAAGTGAATTCTTGCTGCGCCGTTCTCTGTACAGGGGAGTTTTACCAGGGTAGATTTTTACCAATTTTTTCACGTCCTCTCATCACACCCAGAGTTACTTTATCTAAGAGTTGCGAAACTCCCCATAGGCTACATGCATAAAAAGTGGCCCTATGATTGGTCCACCGTTTTGGATCTTCCGTACAGCGGCGCCATCTGTAGGTGACAAAATAAACTATACTACGTGGTTCGCCGCGCAACGACCTGGGCCAAAAATGGTATTTGTGTGCTTACGTAAACTTTTTGTGCCGAGCAAGCCCAACGTGTTCAACCACGCAAGTGTTTTATATGCATTCGAACGAAGAGTAGCCAAAAATGCGACCATGCGGTCAGCGAGATGCGTTGTCACCTGCGCATTGTCGTTTGCTGAGCGTCATCTGCGGTCTTCCGGCGGCAAAAAAGAGTTACAAATACGCTTCAATAGCTTTGCGCAAGCTCGGAGAGATTATTTAGAGCCACTTGATCAGCTACTGGATTATTTTTGGCATTGAGTGTGATGTAGGCCGAGCTACAGCTGCAAATGTAGTGCTTAAGGTTCCGGAGTGTCCGCACAAGCGCCAATCGGTCGATGCAGTTGCGCGGACGCAAAAACAATTGCACCAAAATACCGCAGTTATGAAACCATTGAATAACTTATAGAAGTCCAGAAATAAAAAAAATATTCACACTTAAAGCAAATTTTAGCGTTAATTTGTCAGTTTTAATATTTAGCTTCTTTTCTGGATAGTCCGTGCGGTCGCCGCGGTGGCGCCACCGTACTCACGATCCAAAGTAGGGGGGGGGGGGGGGTTCAGGGTGCGGGCCGTATTTTGAGGTGGAGTTTCGCAACGGCCTACATCGAAGAGCTCTGATCACACCTTCCAGGGCTCACATTAAACCTTTCCACCAAACCATCAGACCTCACATCAAACCTTCCTATGTGTCTTTAAAGCGCGAGGCGTTCAATGGCACGCGGCGTTCTATAACTTGCGCTCTAACCAGACCGCAGAGAAAGGGAAACAGCAACGGCACAACGTGTAGAAGGCATCACGATGCCATTAGAAAGCGGAACGAGAAGCAGATTACAAAGCAAATCGTGCAACGAAATGAAGACGGAGCCATTCAGGAACGCGGGGCGGATGAAATGCGTCTCAGGCCTTGCGTTGGCCAATAATATTTTCGCATTCCCAACACTTAAGTCCTTGATGTGGCCGAACAGTTGTCGGACGGCGGCATAACGGTGAGGACACCACCTCTGTGGTTGTAGTCGGTGAATGTGAATGATTCGGGATCAAAAAGGGAGTGGTTCAACTAGCCACTGGCACAACTAGCCACCCAGCGTCGTACGTGTATTGATGTGACATAATTCCAAGAACGTGTCTGCAGTTAGAATTATTCCGATTAGTATATCATAGCGGCAACAAAGCCATCGTTACTACGTGACAAGGACTTTACAGTTCCGCTGGTTACCCACCTTCTCAGTGCTGAATAGCCTTGAATTATTATTCCCCCATCCTTTTTAACTGTTTCTTTTCATTACCAAAATTTCCTCCTTGTTTCCTGGGATGGCCTTACGTCAGGCTGTCATCCATGCGTCCCCTGCTTTTCGAGTGCTTGTCGGTCTGTTGGGGAAGGTTCCGTCTCGGCTTCGTCGTGTGACACCTTTCACAGGTGCGTTTCTGCCAGTCTCTTTCTTGTCATCCCTCCGATACCCGCCTGCTTGGTAAGTACCTCTCACATGCTTGATATTTCGACCAAGCACTGTTGAACGATGGGGATAGCTTCTCGGATATGGCAGGCACGTCATGAATAAGAGTAATTTTATCGGAATATAGAACATTGCGGTACACAGAGGACGTTAAATATTTTGAGATTTAGATGCCATGTAAACGGAGTACCAAATCTCAAAAGAGGAAGTCGCCAGCTTGCTTCGAATTTCTTCCAATATGAAGACATACGAGGAGTATTTTGTCTCTTTTTGGAGTGAAAATGGGAATTTAAGAACGGCAGTAAAAAAAGAAAATACCGAAACATTTGAGGCTGGGGAGCACAACTTTTCCGCGATTTTCTTTCCAAATTCTCCCACCCCCCTTTTTTTCTTTACTATCATTCGGTAATCTCTATTTTCGTGCAAAAACAGGGACCTGTGTACCTCACTACCTCTATACCCTCACTACCGTTCTTGACTGTGCGCTCTCATTACTATATTGTTTTAAAAATTCCCTTCATCCCTTATGTCATTCCTTACGTGCGCTGTTGCCTTCTCTCTCGTAGCTTATTACAGCCGCGTGTTCCATGGCCGACCGGGTGCGAAGCTGCCAGCTTAATGCCATTTCTTTCCTCCAGGCATGGCATGCTGGTTAGCAGCAAGGAGAAATCGCGGGTGTTTCTACAATATTGCGACGTACTCTGTAAAGACGTCCACTATGTCTGCCGCCTGCAAGCCGCGCGGGCAGACGTGGCACCGGAGGCATCTCCAGCAAGCTGTCGCCAGAAGCCACTCCAACCAGGCGTAAAGCCGAAAAAAAAAACCTGGCCAGAAGAAGCTTTCATTTTCCCCGAGGCTCTACATTGTTTGTGCTTGCTTCGGGAAGAAACATCTCTTTACAGACACAGGCAAATTCATATAACCTTGTTCCGACGTCTTGCAGGCTGTCCTCTTGCTAAAATACTAAAGTGTGTTTCTTTAGGAAGATGTGAAAGAAAAAAAAAAAACGAAATGAGTTGAAGATAAGAGGACAAAAGAAGCTTGTGAAAATCTCATGGTACAAGCGTTTTCTTTTTCTTCGTTGTTGCTGCTGGAACAAGCTCTCTTGTTGCGTGTGTCTCCACGATAAACAAGAGAGAAAACTTCATGCACTTGGCTGAGGGTTTGGCTTTGCCGACTTTTTTTGCACGACATTTGTAACCAGGTTTGTGGGGCAGTTTTGGGCCGAAGTAAGCGTCAACAGCGTGAACGTTCGGGGTAGATATCTTTTATTCCGTGGTTGCTGATATACTAAGCCATGTCAATTATGCGGTTTAAACACACGAAATAGAAATAATTTCGTTGAGCCGTAGATATGAACCGGAGCTTTCAGGTCTTTTGTAGTATGGCAACAATATATTTGCAGGCAGTAGAAACCAACGCAGGTAATATGCACTTACGCCATTGCATTGATAATGCTGACAAAGAAACCCTACTGCATTGTCATGTTGCATTAAACAGAAAATATTGTAATCCTATACAAAAGATGACTGTTCAGCAAATTTAACACGTTATACAGTGATAGCGGTTGGTGTATGGCCATTCAATTTTATTGATTCACCATGGACAATACCTTAAGTGGCACGTCCGGAAGTTGTTGCTTTAGAGCGAGAGAAAGAACTGTTCTGGCCCATACAGTGTGACTATATGCGAGCATTTATTTGCAACTTCAATATACACGAACGATTATATGTTGCTGTGAAAACTCGTAGCGAAGTGGCTATTATCATCTTCGAATATTAGTCGAAAATAAATGCGTACTGCTGTGTATTCTAGGAAGTTCCGTACTGGTAAAATAATTTTGTTTTTCAGATCTGTGCTCAGCCGCGCACACTTTTATGTCGCCGTTGGGCACACAGCGATAGAAACCTGGCGCGGATAAGCGCGGATAATCGCGGATAAGCTCATCTTCTCCGGCAAGGTAGCTGCGAACGTGTCAAAAGTTTCCACCTTTATTGTCCATACTCGTGGCGCGCTTCCTACAAACTGTCTCCACAGCTGCCCCTTCCTTATGCCTTATTAATTTTACGCAGCACAATTCTGGCGCGAACGACAGAGCAAAGCCCGGTGACTTACACCACGATCCTTGAGATTTGATAAACGGCGAGCTGTTAAGGAAGAGCAGTGGTGTGTGCAGCGGGAAAGCGTCGTCCTCGATTTTCGTCTCATACAATATTCGTAACGGTACTTGGGGCTTCTTTCAAGCCGCCATCGCGGCCCCACCAACCCCCTTCTTCAGCTACTCTGTCACACCGACTTTCGCGTATGAGCTCGAGTGATATTCATGCGGGTTTGAAGCAGCCGTGGCTCTCCTATTACTTCCCTTTGTTGTACTTCATCGTCCTTGGTCAAGTTCACGGGTGCGAACATAAAGAATGATGGACGTTCTTGTTCCCAAAACAAGCTACAGCTGCTCTGAAAGAAGGAACGACGCGGGCGAAGTTATTTTGTTTATTTCGAAGCAGTTGTTAGGTACCCTGTCCATTTTGCGGTATCCAGGAGGCTGTTTACTGGACTTTATAATAGCTCCTTGCACAGTCATCCATCAGTGACTTGCCTGTAAAGCGTGCACCACCGCACAGGGGGTCTTATAGAGGTGAAGCCAACGTCAGCTTTGTTTGTTGCCTTTGAGGTTATAGCGATCAAGTCTCTCAAGTCAAAGAGCGCTTCGAATTTAAATCAGTCATCGGAAAATAAATCTGCGTTTTTTATAAATATTTTTGGCGTCTACGATGGTTAAAATGCAGCTGTATATACAAGGATAGCTTGGGGTGCACAGCTGTATACACGGCCGAATATTACGAACAATGATGGAAGGAATTATGAAATGTAACATTCAAAATTCAAAATTAGGTTGATCATGCTGAATGTGAAGGGAACTTGTGTTGCCTATAACAACACAAAATTGGCTATAACGAATGAATTATGCTCACGGCGTTCCTCAAAATAGTATTTAAGCTATGGTGTACAGTCAAATCCTCTGCAAAAACTGGTTTCTTGACTAAAAGGTTGCACTACAGGGTCGATTAATGAGGGAATGAGTGGAATATTCATTGCTACTCTGTGAATGCAACAGCGGGTTCGGGTTATATAAAAGGAGGGGGGGGCTATATGTGGCACAATGCGGCGTATAAAAATAGCGTTGTGGAGCCGCCAAAACAGGGCTCTTTCGTTTCATTTAATTTGGCATGGCAGGTGGCTGCTGCGTACTGGGCTTATCTTCAGTTCTGCATCCATCAATTTGGGTTCCCCGTTTATAATGATTCTTACTTACTTACTTAAGCTACAACTCAATAAAAACACACACAAGGACAAGTAAGGGACATACGCAGCGCTGCGTATGTCCCTTACTTGACCTTGTGTGTGTTTTCATTGCGCTGTAGCTTAAGCATGTCGAACGAACTAGCCCAAACGTCAACGTTCTAAGTTATAATGATTGTCGGGTATAACGAATAAAACATCAGTCTCCTTCGTGATTTAGTTGTAATAGGGTTAGGCTGCATACAGAAAAACTGTGGTGGTCCTTCCCAAAGCGTGTCGCGACATGTCGCTTTTGACCCCCCCCTCCAAGGTTTGAACATGAAGTTGCCAGGCAACCGCGGTTATACCGGGGTATCTCCAGAGTCATGATTTAGTAGGTTTCTGGGCTCTCCTCGCTGAAAGTTACATGAGAGGGCCGCGACGGCAAGCTGCCGTCTGGGCGGCCGAACTCAAGGCTGCGGTATTCAGGCTACAGTAAGTACATGGATAAGGCTCAGGGTAACGCGAGTTTGACGTCCGAAGAGTGGTCCGATGGCTGCGTGAGGCGTTGATTGCGTGGGGCAGTGAGGCTTGTTCGACTTACGAGGTCGAAAGAGGCATGACGCGAGACACTGCTTTTCCGATGCATATACCAAGGGAATAGAAAGACAATAGACCAAGGCAATTGATCAAAGAAAGTGGGCATCTCATATACAAAGCGAGCTTAATACTAGTCTGTGCACCATAACTGCGCGAGACGCCTTCTGTACTAGCTTCTAGTAACTGAACTGTTAGAAAAATACACTGAAATGTTCAACCATCAACACGTAAGGACCATCCACTAGAAAGTTAGAGTGCACCTTCTCTCTGTATTATCTCCGTCTTTGGAAATTCTTTACTTTCTCTTATATTTGTCGACGTGTTTGACAACATTTAAAAAATAGACTCTATCTGGAGCAACTGCACTGAAGCAAACTACACAAAAAGGCCAGCTGTTACGTGGTGTAAACAAGTAAAAAGTTTGCCGAATTCGCAGTGAGTTTTTTACAAAATATTCACTACCGGCGGAGCACGCGAAGTCGGCTAAACTAGTCGTTGTTTTAATGAAAGACGTAAGGCACATACCAACCTGTTTAAAGAAGTAGAATTGCCGGGCCGTCTTGCTGCGCACTGTGCTCGGTGCGCTTGCGCAGAGAAACTGGAACAAACAATTTTTATGTCCGGTTTCCAGGACCAAAGGGCGCGGTGGGTGACTCAGGCTTTCAGCATGCTCGCGGAAGTGGAGGGTGAATAGTTCAGCGTGTGTAAAATTACATTTCTCGACAGAGAAGTCGAAATTCCAGCGAAAGCAAAATGAGGTGGTTTATGTGCACACGCTCAAGCTGATATGTTTGTTGATTATTTTTGCACCATGTTTCTTGATTAGTTTTGCACCCCACACAACCACATCGGATACTTATATGTATAAGGATCAACAACTCACTGAATGAACAAGTTTCAAGTGTCCACTTCAACTTATGGTTTGTTCCTTGCGTCGTCCTTGTCCATCGTCCAAGTATGGAGCTAACGCTGAATGCGAATTCATAGTGGAGAAAGCAGCTAAGCATTTGGGAGTGTTGATTTGGGTCCCCTCCAGGCTACGCTCATTGACTCCTTCCTACGGCGGAATTTGTCTTCACAGTGCGCCAATACGACCCTCCCCCTTTTCCCGTACCCAGAATGACGCTTCGAGAGAGTATAGAAAGAACGGCAAGCACGAACGTAGCGAGGCTCTCTTTAGTGCCAAATGTCGGGTCATTTCTTTCTCCCCATCCTCCGTTCTTTTCCCCTCCAAACGAGCTGCGCCACATCGGCAGTTGGGCAGCTCGTAAAAGCAGCGATAAGCGGTTCCCCCTCGGATTCATTCCCTGTCTGCACCCTTTATTGCCACTGGCGAAGGTCTCGCTTTGCCCTTGCTGTAATTAGGTCATTTTTCTCAGACCTTTAGGGCTAGAAAAACGAGCTGTGCTTTCTTGACGGCGATAGGTTCTCCTCCACCTTGCCGAACTCTCATGAGTTCAATGCCGGCTATTAAAGGAGAGCTGATTGCACTACTTCTACCTAATGCATAGAGGGCACTGGTCTGCAATCGCTGTTTGTAACAATATAAAAACGCTTTTAGCTTGTCAGACCAGCTTATTCAAGCAGGTTCAAGGAAAACATGGCGTAGAAGACCTTCAGAAGTTCCTTCTGTCAAGGTTAAGCCTTCAAGAAAGTCTAGGTGTTCTATGAACGGGAGCTTCAGTACGCTTTTTTTGCATTTGGTAAGCATGTGGTAGGCGGATTTTGAATCTCATAGGCTGTTCACCACGCACGCTACGTGAATGAGACTAGCTGGGGTGGCGGCATGGGCGGGGACGCCGGCTTGAAGATGACCACATGCGGCAGGGCTGGTGTTCCATAATAAGATTTAGGCAGGATAGAGTTTAAATGTCAGTTCGCAGTTTTAGCACCTCATTCTTATAAAATGTGTCTGAAGCTGCAAATGGTTGCACGTGATCTGTCGTGATAGACAAAACCGTAGCATATAACTTGTTATGGCAATGACAAGGGTGGATTAGTAAGCTATTGGGGGCTTCTAACTTCAGACGTTTGAAGTTATCTGCAAAATAACCTTTGTGCATATCCACGGCATTTTCTTTATTCACTTTCTTTTCAGAAAATACCGTCCTGTGACAGTCCAGATCTTTTTATTCCTACGTTGTAATTCACGATAAAAACTATATTCTTCAGAATCTCCGACAAGGAGGAATCAGGCGTGCACTGTAACGGTCGCTAAATCCGCTGTTGTCATGATGCACCAGCAAGACCAACACCACGTTCAATTTAGAAACTCATATTTTTTTTCATAATATAATTTATGCTCTTGATTCTCCTTAATTCTAATCTGACGGAATCACCAAAATTCGATCCAATAGAACAAAAACAGAGGCATAGCTGTGCTTCTTGACGGGAACCTAAAACTACATAAAATGAAGTCGTAAATTTGAAATACTCGATATCTGTGAGGTTTACAGCATTAAAAATCATGCGATTCATCTGTTGCTCCCATTCTTCTTAGCTGTGGTGTATACTAATATTTTCAGCGATCGGAAACCATACCTACACATGCAGAGTACATTTATTGGTACCCTTTCTGTGCACATTTTTGGTATCCGTACCACTGCTTACTTCTTTGCGCTCGACTTCTGCTACCATAGGTATTATCTAGTGCTGGAAGCTAAATGCAGATGTTCAGTAGTGCTCGTACATTCGTATGTTCGTATATGTTCGTATAGTGCCAAGCGACGTTAAACTCATTGTACGTCGGAGCTTCGGGTATTGGTAGATGACGTTGGACCTAAAATTTAAACGCCAGGGCTAACATCCGGCTGCCGCATACGAAAGGTGGAAGTCAAGCTGCTGCAGCCACATCGTAACAGTTTAATCGACCGTGAGCTTCCGATGGCTGCTGTCATTGTCAATGCAAATCGACCTGAATGCAGATGTCGTTAGGCCTTCGGGGCCAGCGGAAAATCTAAGAAAAGCTTCCTCTTACGGGCTGTCAGTTGGTTATTTTTCCGAAACATTTTGGCAACCAACAGCAAATTTGCTGAAAGCCTCTGCCTACGCTTCACTTGGGGCGCCGCTTTTTGTTTTCGCCAGCGGAGTCGACTAATGCTTGAGTGACGCCCACACAATCAAGAAAATGCTGCAAGAGGTTTTAATGTCGTTATTCATCACTGGATCAGCAGTATGTATACACGTTACCTACAAAATATATTTCAACTACACATTTCTCCTCTTATACGTTGTCTAAACGCCAAAGCTCCAGTATGTTTTCCATTTAATGGCAGCACTTTTATATAACAATGAAATTGCGCATGTACCACTGAATATATGGCGGTAAGCTGTGTTCTCGATTGGCCAATCCCCTTCAGAGATTATGAGCGGATTGGTGGATGGTGCTTTAGCCATAAACCAGTTCCGAAGGGTTATTATCTACTGCTTAGGATGGCAGCTGTCTCAAGTGGCCAATGTTGTTGATGGGTATTCAACGAGAATTGCTTCTGTTCCCCACGGTAGTTAAGAGGGGTTATACTTTGCTTATGCCTTTTCTGAAGCCGAAATTTTACTCTCATCGATGAATTCCAAAAAGCTCCTCTGATGAGCAGCCGGCTTCTGAAGGTGGTGAAACGTAGGTAATTCGGTCGTGGTGGGATGATGTCATAAATGCTTACAAAAAGCAATCACTCTTCCAAATTCTTGTGGCAACGGTCAATGGCGTTGTGGAAGCAGTTGTTAGCGATTAACTCCTGGTTGACGGAAGATCTAGGAGAATAGGACGCTAACAACCTCGCTTTAAGTATTTGTTGAAAGGGGGAGAAAGAAAGAACGTTTATTCAGAGCCGTCGATTTATGAAAGATTGTGATTAGGACAGGCCTGCCTGGCTCAGGAAGCCCGGATCTTTGATTCTCCGCTTGGCACCGTCGAACAGGATGCCTGATATTCAGAGTGTAAGCCTGCCATCATGACTTCCCTCTGCTCGGGGGGTGGGTTGGGAATAGGGAATTTAATGGGCAGCATTGACTCACCAAATGCATTCGATCCGCATTCTGGAGATCCGGAGTTAATTTGTCATCCAGTTTCGGATCGCGCTAATTTTTTCCTGACTCGAATGCTATAATTCCGTTTGCGCTGTAAGCCATTTTAGGAGCCGTTTCGCCGGTACGAACGCTTCGGGTGGACAGAGGTTTTCTGCTGAATAGGCCATTCAATGCTTTCTCATCGTAAATCGTCCCCTCGCCTTATACTAGAGCTGCCGCCTTTTTCTATGCCGGCTTTATTTATAGAATTTTTAAGCTTCATAACTTAAAACTCACCTGCGCCTTTTGAATCTGCGCAGAAAGTAAGTGCAATGGTAACCGATATATCGGGAAAAACGGGTGTCAAAAACGACAATAACTCGAAAGGCAAATATAAAAAAAAACCTTGAAGAATTATGTCCTAGTTTCACTGATAAAGAAGAGAAACACATGATAGAAAAAGCTGTCTTTTTATTCGTTTTCTTGTGAGCAAAGCACACCTGATGTGCCGTTTTTTTAAATAGCATCGATCAGTGCCAATTGCTTGACTCGCGGGCCACTATCGCTGGAAATAGTTCTGAGTGACGTTGCCTATCCACGTGCCTTCGCGATGGCTCCTTATTACTATTTTTTGTCAGGCTAGAAGTCAACTCCCCCTGGCTCAGCAAGCGCCCCTTTCTTCAGCTTCTCTCCAAAATCGAAGTTCACGCTGCAGCTGTTACTCGTCTCAACGGCTTTCCGTCCAGCCTTCCTGTACCCAAGCCCTATTTTTTCTTTCTTATCACCTTGCGTAGACTTGCAGTTTCTTTTTGTCGGGTGTATCGAGAAAGAGGTCGCCGTCGGGGAAAACGGGCTGGCTCTGGTGGCAGGTCTGGTTTGAAAGGGGCCTGGTGTGTTTATCTTTATCCTTCTGCCACGCCATTCTGTCATTTCGGCCGAAACACGGCGTTTTTCTGTTGATATACTGCACGTTCGATATTATTTCCTTCTAGAATCCTGTATGGGATTGCAAGTCCGAAAAACTGCGATAAATCGTCAATACGTATGCTTCAGTTCCAAACATTTAAGGAATGCTTCCGGGTTTTTCTGGGGTGCGCTTTTACCAGACGGGGGGATATATAAGCTTGCCAAGTCTAAAAAATGTGCTACCGATGTTTTGCATATACTAGTAGTGTATTTAGGTGGTTTATATAAGCGGTTCCTTTCACGATTGCTTACAACGTCCATAGGCGAACTGCTGCGCAAACGCTGCTTTCAGATATAAAATGAAACACTACCCCTTCTTGTCTGCCCCAGTTTATTGCTCAAGGCTGTAGAATGCACTGACAAAGCGTCGTACATCAACTCGAGATAAGCTGCTGCTGCTGTGTGATGAACGCTGGGAACAAAGAGCTGTGCTAGGTGACTGAGCGAAGACTTTCGCTACGACATAGGCCGGTTGCTTCAAACACTTCAGTTAGGCATAATAAAGTTGTGATCAACCGACGTATGGGAGTGAGGGACCAACCCACCGAACAGCTCGAGACCTAAAATTTGAGGAGTACGTTCTTTCCGAGAGTTACACGGGGAAATTTTCTTAAAACTTCGACCCCGAGGGAGCAGACGGAGGCTGGAAAGTGATGTTGCCCACAATATTTCCTGGGTCCGTTATGTTATTACATTATTTGTGGCGAAAGCCTACGCATACACGGGAGCGCGTATCAGTGAGCCAGCATGACACCGCGAAGCATGATCTAGAGCATTACTGCGCACTGATCACGGACGAATCAGTTCGTATGCAACCCTTATAACGAATTACACGTCGCAGAACGCCCTTGATTAGTTCATTGCTTTCAGGGATTTCAGAGGGACCTATTTGGTGATTTTCTTTCCGTCCTTTTACGCAAATATAGTTTGCGGATTTGGGGTGAGGGGACGCTTTTTACACGAAATAACTGGCTTTACTCAGTTTGCAGCACAATTGGACCTTCGCGATAGTGCAGTATATGTGGACGTGTTTTATCATTTAAGTGAACATTTGAGAGTCAGCACTTGCCGTATTTGCCTTTATGATTGTTTGTCAATTTTTCGTGGTGTTATGTCTTGCTCATTTGAAGTTCAGGGGCATACAATGAATGATCTACCAACTCCGTCACAGGAAGGAAGGTTCTATAAGCACGCTTTCTCCACCGTTAAGCATTCTTTAGCATTTCTCCAACATTTTTGCTTACAGATCCCGGATAGTGTTTAAAAGTATTTTTTATGGAAATAATTTTAGCAGTGACGCGTTTGTCACTATGTTGACACCAGTAGTTTGTATTTAGTAAATATTTTACATCAACACATGCATATTTTATCATCCTCAGGGAACTCAGTATTAAGCGTATACGTATGTCCGCATTTTTACGCTATGCTTACATCACCCAGATTGTTCTTGACACCTTACAAACTTGCACCTTCTAGACGCGTAGGCTTAAAGAGTCCGCTCCGTCAAAACTGATTTTGGCCAATGTTCTAAAACTAAGCTGTCATTCGTCTTTTGTCACCAAATAAATTTATGGTGAATATCAGTTCCGTTCGAATCACACAAACTGATCAAAGGTGAAAGAGGATTATGGCCAAGTTAGACTACCTTGAAAACCGAGGTCCCCGGTCAAACTTTTTTTAAAAGTGCCGTGCGATAGCTCTAAGGAAAACATAGTAAACGCCTGAAAAAATGTCCGTGATGTTTACAAAGACCTTGTCGGCCTGAAAGATACTTCCATAGAACGGGCGTGCCGCATAGGAGCGTTAAAAGACGGAAAGACTATGACTTTGTGGCGTGCTTTTCCAGCCGGCAAATGAGAGAAAGCGTTATACGCAATGCTAACAAATTTAAAGGCCCCGAGTACAATGCCTCCGAGGATTTTAGCCAAGCAATACAGGACAAAACGCGGAAGTTTTGGAATTACGCAATGGAAAAGAAGCACAATAAATATAGCCGCGTTTATTATCGTATTCCTGACGGGAGTTCGTTGCTCCAAAGAACCTTGTTCTTGCGTATATAATAATCGCAAGCATGCAGAGCGCAAAAAATTCAACGTGTGGGAGGACAATAACAGGCTAGCCATTGGTAGAAATAGAGAAAATTCAGGGAAGCTTGCACGCACGTGCAAGACCAGAATGTCGGAGCTGTTGTAGGTGAGCATTTCCGGACACATAGATAAGTTTCAGTACCATTGTTTGTTTGCATGGTTGCGGTGCTAGTAACCGTGACATATGCATCGAAGAGTTCGTCGTGTTCTTCGCGGAGAGTGGTGGAAGTCATCCTCAGCATAGACTTCTACCAGTTTCTCTTCGTCATCGACTCGAGGCAGCGGTGGCGAGATCTGTAAGTCATTTCGGGAAGGATTGGCAGCCTCGTAGCCATGTATCCAATTATCCATAACGGCTTGTAGGGAAGGCGGCGACCGCGGTAACCTCTCCCAAACATGGTGTCTTTCATCCTTAGCATTAGCACTGGAGTTTTTTCTGCATGCGCGGTAACGCTTGAAGACAGCGCTGGAGTTTTTTTTTTCTTTTTTTGCTAAAGACACTGCGCGAGCCGGACACCCGGCGGTCACCGCGAGGCATGCGCTCAGGAGCCTTCGGAATTTTCTTGGTATTTTGTCCTGTAGCGGAGAACTTAGGGCCAGTAACAACAGCTCCGCTGTTAAAGCGTAGTGATTTCAAAAAAAAGGTTACAATTGAACACTGAGGTGCGTGCGAGGAATATCTGTGCCAGTTACGGGGTCAGCAACACGCAGAAGCGAAGTGCGCGGTTCGCCGAGGGGGCCGAGTAGGCCTGCATGTTAGGTGGTCTTTTGGAGCCTCTCCCCAGGAGATCTTACGGCCGTCGAGAGGCCGCAGAGGTCCTGGCGACAGCGGAGACGCACCTTCGCGCCAAGACGGCGACAGCTCTCATCTTGAAAGTATCTCTTTCCAATTTCCATAAGGCTGTGACCGCGGCAAATGAAGTGCCGACCCACGGGGCACGGCGTCTCCAGCGTGAAACGTGATGGGAAAAGCTAATGATTTTTTGTGCCCGTAATGGCTCCATTCTTCCCTATTCTTCGGCCACTGCCCCTCGCAGCCCGCGTACACCGCATATCCTGGCGGGCCATTTGTCGTTTAGCTCGCATTGAGCCTTTTTTTAAAGGAAATGGTCTTGAAGTTAAGAAGAAAGCCTCTTCATTGCTTCAGGATGCTTTGCTTGTCACAAATCTATTTTATTTCGCTGACAAGGCGGCGGAGATTTCGCGGAAGAGTTCCTGAAAAAAAAAATCCGGAAGTAGACACGAACCTGAAATTTTAATGCATGCGGTTTTATTGACAACAAAAATATTGGTGGCAAACCCGCCCTGCGAAGGTGCATGTCCAGCAAAGCTTTTGCAGACCACTGCAAGTGGTGATGGAGAAGGGTATGAAATGTTTCTCGTCGTCTCGGCGGGCTTGTCGCTTGCGCTGGGCTAGTGTCGATCGGCACTGTTTTCTCCTACTGTTCCGTGCCGCCGCCATGATGATTGGTCAGTTCGCATTAGGTGACATTTGTTTGCACTGCGATGGTTCATGGGTGCCACCATTTTGTTGTTTACGCGTTTTAGTCGGTCAACTCTGGTAGGCTTAGCTTGTCCTCTCCTGCTTTGCGGCTGCGCGCGACTGACGTCGTTCCGAATGGCAATCTGAGATATACGCGTGTAACAGGATTGCAGAAGCAGAAGTGTGTCCAAAGATGCCGTTTTGCTGCATCTGCGGTAGTGTTGTTAACAACCGACCCAGTCGAAGTTAACGGCGAGGCCGTAGATGCGGCAACCTCGCAACACTGATGAACGACAAAATGGCCGCCATTACTTACTTGCGTGCCTCAGCGGCGGAACTCAAGTACCTTATTTACTGAAACTACGCTCGGCTTCTCTTGGGGCGAATGCTGCGTCCTGCCAATGCGAACGTATGCACTCGGCGTCTTGGGCAAGAACTTCTCTATTTAGTGACACTACGCCTGCCTAGCCGGAAACATAATTTTTACAATGAACACATGGGGAGGTCCCAATGTTCTCCCGTCCTCCATAATGCGTTTTCGACACTTTTTTTTGTATTTTTCTTTAACGAATTCTGAGCTCTATGCTGTATGCCTTTTAGCCTGACGCATGCGATCGGCGTCTTAGGCCTTGGAGCCTTGGCGTTTTTGCCCATGGCGTAGAAACCGTTGGAGGGTACAACATGTATGCAGCTGTGCTGTAAAATGGAGGCTGTGAACCGTGGTCAACAATTGGATTCATCGGATGCAATTTTCGAAGGTAATTGAAGACCACAAAACCGAAACGTGTACAAAAAAATATCAGTGAACTACGTCTTCAGCGCAGAAATGCCTTCACACGTAAAAATATATAACGAGTACACGCAAGTGTGATTCCAGCTTCTAAGCAAGAAAGGTGAACCCATGCTAAAGCAACGTACTTTAGTACAATCCGGTTGCTCGGCTTCGTCACATTGCACTTGATTGACGGAATCAACCAGCCAAACTTACTAAAAGTAAGAATGTTGAGCCTACGAATTGACTCAGAACTTCTGTCTGCGCCGTGAATCGCGCAATGCAAGCACGACTTTACGCATTGCTGAAGCGCCACTACGCAGATCACATTTTTGAGTCAAATGTAATGCAAGCTGGTGTCATTCACTGAATTCGTTTTGTCGGCGGCGTGGATTCGTCACTTGAGTGCCTCGTTGTATAGCTGATCCGCAGGATCGCGTTGGAGTGTGCAAAGCAATTTCTTGTTACGTACGACCTACTTTGTTTCTACGAGGTGGGCTGCAGTGTCAAGCGTTATCTATATATATATATATATATATATATATATATTACACACATACGCATGATATGAAGTTTGCGCATTGCGCACTGTGTTTACAGCCCCTATAGTGTTTTTCGCCGAAATTCCAATTCATTCTTCAGCCACAGTGTCCCTTCCGCAAAAAAAAAAGTGGCTGAGGACCACTGTGCAGAGGTATTTTATAAATTCGCTCGTTATTTTTGTTCTCCCTGAGACACTAAGCGGGTGTAAGCGACGGCGTTATTTCTGCTACAAGGAACTCCTAAATTAAAGAAATCTCTCTTTTCTTGGACGCTAATTACCCTGGAGAAGTTCTGAGGAACGTCTTCTTGCTTTCTTATCCAGAAAACGTTATACATAGGGACTTGCCTTTTTCTCTTTAGTGACTGCCCTAATTATTCTACCTGGAAGTTATACATACGCTTTGCACTTTTCTAAATACAAGAATAATTAAAACGTGCGGTTTTATGAGCTCCACCTGCTTTAAGCTCCCTTGTCTGTTAAAATAACAAACATTGGGATGTCGAACTGTGCTTTCGGTGGCAGTATGTGAAGAGAGAAAACAGAGACCGTTCATTATCTAAGGAGCCCGGCAAGTTTCCTGCAAAATTAGAAAGAAAATTGAGTACAGGACTTTGATAACTATACGGATTGCGGACTGGAACTGGCATTGTGTGAGTTTTTGTCCTAAAGAGAAGTTTGTTAAGGGTAAGTTTTGTTTGTTATCGTTTTTCTAGCCTTACCACTGTCTTGGAGTATACCTTTCAAGTGAACGAACTAGCAGGGCGGAAAGTTTTGCTTGAGCATCTTTGCTTGACAGAGTAAAAAAACGTAAGGAAGAATTTTTTTGTTCAATAAAAAGCGCAAGAACAAAGGTAGCTTATTTGGTACACTCATCTTCATCCGTAAAATCCCAGGCACACACACGGACAAGATGTAAAGGTAGAAATTTTTTATTTATTTTCTTTCAGTAGTTTCTCTGTGGTTCTGTTCTGCGCTAAAGATACCGACCTTTATTTTTTATTTCTTCTTAACAATTGTTGTCAAAATGAAATCTTCCGTTGCGGTAATCAGCGAGCTGGCGAAGCACAAAACTACATTACTACCGGACTGGCCTATGTTTCTAAGTTACCTTAATTCTTGCCTGGGCTGCATTGCGCGGCTATATCTGAAAAAAAAGAAAAAAAAACACGAAAGCACTTCTCCCACCTGCCCAACTCGCGTAACCCAAGCCCCTGCAAGTGTGTGTGTGCTTCCTGGCGTTTCCACTGCGCTACGACTTTAAGTCTTTCAAATTTGGTCGCAGATTTTCCTTTAGTCGCCTCATCCACAGTGCCTAATTCTGAATACTTCCAATTTCTGCGATTTCTTGCCACACGATGTTTTTTTATTGTAAGTAGAATCAGTTGTATGTAAATTTTCTTGAAAGTTGGCTTTCATATGTCTCTTTTAGTTCACTTATTATCTAAACAATTCGCATTTTTGGTCGCCACCCGCCCTACTTTGCTAAACAAAAAGAAGTAAAGCTGTGGACTCGCCAACTGCCTGCTGGCAAATTTTTCCATCCCCGTTCCCATCTACTATGTGCGAGTAGGAATAAACATTATTCAAATGTAGTTTATTTATGCAATACTTTGTTTATTACACAACGTACTAAGTGAATTATAATACAATATTACTAATATAATTGTATTGTATTCCCCATTTATGCGCTCCTGTTTGCTAGGTGTTTCTGGCTTGCACGCTCCGAAACACCGGTACTTCTTAACTTCAAATGGGATATGAGTATCACCCTGTTAATTGCGTTTTCCTTCTTCAGTGCTGTGTCCCTGCGTTTCTTTCAAGTGCGAAGCACTTTAGGGGCCCGGCTTGCCGTCGCAGCTAATGCGTAACGAGGCGTCACGTACCCAAAAAGAGACGTCGAAAAGGTCACCTCTTTCCCTGATCGGGATTGAACGTGGGTGCCTCGTATTGAGAAGCCAATGTTAATTTCATAACGACATACAGGCTCACGCTACTCAGGTGCAACGTTTTGGGGGTGATATTTCGGTGCGCCGTTGCCACGGATGCTGCCATTGCAAGCCCACAAATAAGTACAGGATAACATAAAATAAGGAAAAAATCCTGAATTAACGCACTAATTATCTCATAATAGTGAAAAATAAATACCGTGTCTCTTTATATGCTGTTCTCCGGCCCTTCGGCGCGTTCTCGTGACTTCTGTCGGTATCAACGCCAGGGTGACACTTTAACTCGTCAAGAGAGGGTGCCACAGCAACTCTAGTGAATCACTGCTTCGCACTTGAGAGCTTTGACGTTTACTGGAACTGGTTTATTCTTTTTCTAAAAGTCCTCCTAGAAACGAGGCCTCCAAATAATAATAAATAAAATTATAAGAACTGGCGTGGAGACGTTTATCGGCGGCTTAACTAAATACAACTTTCACTGCTAATTTCACTGCAAACCGGTGAAAATGGACAGTACTACCACATTAACGTTCATGCTTGGTGATGTTAGTGTTCCATATTATTGAATTCACATTAATCTTTTTTGATACATTCTGCGCAAACAAGTCGCCAAGTGTTCCTTTGTGTGTTGTTCATTTTGATGTACGCGTGCTATGAAACACGTAAATAGCTATGTGATGCGTTAGCAAGGGGTTAGCAGCTGCGGACGCTGTTTGCGAACTATATCTAGAATAGTGCGCTTTCTGTTGACGCCAGCCGATTACTTGTTTTCGCCAGTCTGGCCAAGCAACGATGTAGCTTTAAACAAAGCTCTTATTATAGCGCACCATCAAACCTACAGAGGGTAGGTAATCGGAAATAACGGAGCAAAACTTACTGAGAAATGCACCAAATAACAACGCCGGCAGGCCGCCCAAACACGCGTACAGCGGAGACATTAGGATCAAATGCAGCGCACGCCGGTCCAGTGGCGACGGACAGAAATAAGAAAAAAATAAAGCCGTTCCATTCAATCTGAAAGCTGCGGGAAGTGCAGAGCCCTGATTCACCATAACGGGCTGTACCGCCGTTATCCGCTCGCTGCTACCACCCCATGCATTTCAAATTTCCCGCCTTTGCAGTGCTCTCGCGCCCCCTGCCTGAAACTGCGCCAGCGGGAGTTCTGCTCTGTGTGCTTTTCTCCCCGCACGTGCCAGCGTTGCACTGCCACATTTTGCGTTTACCATCGTAAAAAAACAACTCAACGGGCGTCCTTAAATAAAGGAACGCGGGCGCTGCACGTTTATTGCGTATATTTTCCCTCAAAAGTACCTATAGTTTTTTTGTTTGTGCTAAATAACGGGAAGGTGTATGTCAAGGCGCACAGGGTTTCACAATGTTTCCGAACGCTTATGACTATATAAACCGCTTGGCTTTCGAAGCCTCTGGGGTACGCCCGGCGAATAACAGCGTTTACCTCGGGACGCCCGGCCTTGGTGCGTCCTATATAATTGGGTCGAGCGAGCGAGCTAGGACGACATAAGGCGAGGCGCCTCTAAAAGTGCTCTGCACTGTAAAAAAGGCCGCGTATCTGCTCCTATCGTGGCAAAGGTCCACGAAAGACTATAGTCGACTGGCGGCCCTGCCAAATAAATGCCTCACCTTCTATGTTGCCCGCTCAGCTTCTCATGGCTAGTTCCTTTCCCGTCTGCGTTACCCACCAACAGCAGCGGCTACCCGGAGCGCTCCCTTGCAATCAAGCTGCGCACTGTGGCCTCCCGAGGCTGCGACCTGCGGCTCCACTGGCTGCCGGGCCACAGTGGCATCCGGGGCAACGAAGACGCCGACGCCCGCGCCAGGGAGGCCCACCAGGAGGGCACCCCAGTCTCCGAAGACGTCACCGCGTTCGACGAGGCCCGCACTGCCCTGGCCCGCATGGTGCAGACGATGCACCCCGACCCTCGGGTCGTGAGCGGCCTGGCGCCCAGACCGTTGCCCGCACGCATCAGCAGGGACGCCCGCTGCCTGCTTCTCCGCTGCGGCTCGAACTGCTGCAATGTGGCGGAGCGCCTGCACCGACACGGGCGCAAGGACTCCCCTACATGTGCGGACTGTTCCGAACTGGAGACGCTCGAGCACCTACTCTGCTTCTGCCCCCACCACGCGGGCCCGAGAGCAGAGCTCCACCGAGCGCTCCAGCGTCGAGGCCTTCCCAGCGCCGACATGGAGGACCTTCTGTTCCCGAAGGGACCTGCGGCAACCCAACGGGAAGTGTTCACTTATCTGCTTCACTTCCTGGAGACGACCGGCCTCACGCAGCGGCTGTAGCCCGGAGTGCTGCAGTGATTGACTGTGTGCCCGGACTGACAGCGTTCTAGGACTGACAGCTCTCTTTATACCTTTCTCTCCCTCTCTCTCCCTTTCTACTTTATCCTATCACTCCCCCTCTACTTCCCTTCCCCTGCACTGGTTTGTATGCAGGTGAGCTCCCTGCCGAGCTCAAAATATCCCCAGTGAATTTCCTTTCATTTTCCCGTCGCGAACCACAACCACCATCAAGTGCCAGGGTTTCATAAGTTTCGAACGCTTATGACTATATAAACCGCTTGGCTTTCGAAGCCTCTGGGGTACGCCGCGAATAACAGCGTTACCTCGGGACGCCGCCTTGGTGCTCTATATAATTGGGTCGAGCGAGCGAGCTAGGGCGACAAAATGAGCACCTAAAGTGCTCTGCACTTAAAAAAGGCCGCGTATCTGCTCCTATCGCTGCAAATGTCCACGAAAGACTATAGTCGACTGGCGCCCTTGCCAAAAAAATTGGCCGCGTATCTGCTCCTTTCGTTGCAAATGTCGTCAAAAGACGATAGTCTTTATCGGCTTTTGCGAAGTAAATGCGTCCCTTCGCTTTCCCGCTCACCTCTCATGTTGTTCCTCTTGCGTCGCGTGGGTGTTCCTTAGAGCGTTTCGTGAAAAAGCCGATAAAAGATCTTGAGCTTTTCTTTTGTGTCTTTGTGCGGCACTTCTAAAAAATCTATTTGCTGCGCAAAAGACTCATATATGCTTTAGCACTGTAAGGTGTCCCATTTCTTCCCTAGTTCCTAAATTTTTAACTGAAGGTCGGAATACTAACTACATCCACTGCGTCGCCCTGAAGAGGTACTCACATGTATAGAAATTCTGATTTCACTGCGCCACTAAAAGACTACCGTCTCAAGGAAGCAAGTGATCAGGGCTTGCTTTCAATGTGCCTGAGTGGGAAAAATTAATCATGTCGGAAACTGGTTCTACGTGAATGGGAGGGAGATTACTTCATGTAGCGATTGACTTCAATCCATGGAGGTGTCGAGTGTGGCAGTACGGAAAGGTTCTAGAGAAAAGTGAAGTTGCAGTGAAGAAGATATTGCAGTTGGGAAGATTTTCTTATTGTAAGCTTTGAAGATTCGTATGAAAAACCTCTTTTATTTCCTAGCTGTTTGTGAATTCCCGCAACCGTTAGTCAAGTTTGCAATCGGCAGTCCTTTCAAGTATGAGGATACGGGTCGCACTCACTAGATCTAAACATTACTCGCTATTCAATCATGTTCACCCACGACGCAGGCACCAATGAAAGGCTCCTTGCCATAGTGACTTCAGTTAAAATGACTGCGCTCAAACCTCTCTACTACAGGAACAGTGCAGAATGACCAGCGCTGCGCATGTATGAATATCGATCTCATTCTTGAAAAGATTTCGTACGTGGCACGTATACAAGAAGTCCTTACTTAAATGCATGCAGACTGAGAAAAATACCCTGGAGACAGAAAAAAAACATGGCAGCTTCTTCTCTTTTTCATGACCCCTATTTGAAACATCATAAAACCTCGCCCCAAGCTTTGGTATTTAAGCAAAATGTTTGACTAACATAGAAGATTCGGCGAGTTGGGGAAACCTTAAGGTGAAACAGCGCAAACAAGAAGAACGAAGGTAAGGGAAGAACACCACAGTGTCGTGGTGTCGTAACCTTTCCTTCGTCATTGTTCTTTCTGTTGTTTTATATTCTCAAAGTGTTTGTTTATTAACCTTGAGGAAAATATCTCCGCTAAAAAGCACCGCTTCCAGCTACGTGGAACCCTGGATACTTTTTCAGCCCTAATGTCAGCAAATGAAAGAATGGGCAAAATTATAATCATCCTAATTTATAACTAAAGATAACGAGGAACTCCCTCTTTGCAGTGAAAGACTTTGCTTGCGTTCAAAGCATGTAAAACGAATGCAAGCATATCACGGTCGGGTACGCAGTTTCGTTGAATTTCTGATTTTTACCCGCCTAATGACACTTTTTTGGCATCAAGACCAACGCCACCACCTTCCGCAGATACATGTCGGCTAGTAACACAAGGTTCCACAGCAGATAAAGATAAATGAGCAGGCATAAACCAGCAGCAAACACCGGATTCCGTCAGGCGATCTCGGCAGCACGGCTCTTCCAGCTGATCGGGGCTTTATCAGCCTGGGTGGCTCCCCTCTAACGCGAAAGCGTGCCGGGAGGCTGCGATCGTCTCCAAGGCTTTTTCCCTAATGGACGGCCTTCCCCACCATGCACAAGCGGGAAAAGCTAACAGTGCACGGCAAACCTCATCCTGTTGGTGAAGCCCTCCATTATCGCGTACGATCCCCGCTCGTTTCGTATCGTTGTTGGTGTTAGTTTGCTAGCTGTGCAGTTCGTGCTCTTCGCTTAAGCCTTGAACTCCGTGTGTGTGGGTGTTCGTGTTCTCCCGCTGCTTGTAGTTTGTTTGTCTTGTTTACGAAAATATCCAACACCGAAAACGTACTGTGCTATCTTGAGGACATTCGGAGAAACAGGCCAGCCGTAATGGTTCTGGCGAGAAGAGAGAAGGGTGGGTGACCTGCGTGACGAAGTCCACTCTAATCAAGGTGTGCGTCGTAAGGGCAGGAATGAAGCCTTGCCGCGCCTTTCCTATGCCGGAACGTGGTATTATGACGTGAATAGTGTTTTCCTATGCTTGGTGGATCCATGTGTATAACAATGCATTTTTCATCCAGGATTTATTCACAGTAATAATTGTTCCTGCCTCAAGGCGTGAGTCGCAGGTGGTGCGGCGCAAATGTCGGCAGGCTCACTTACGAGTGCACACACTCACCACTCCCTCACCGCACAGAAGTGAGTGGTGAATGCGCCTCACTATCGTTTCGGGCTGGCGAGTACGAGTGCGAGTCAGCGTGAGCGCCTTTCGTGGTGATCCCACTCACTACTCCCGAGTGTGAGCGCCACTCACTACTCACCACTCGCGAGTGTTGAGCACCGCTCACTACTAGTGATGGCGCTCGTGAGTTGTACCGGCCACCCATGAGTGGTACCGGCCCCACTTTAGTCGTACCGGCTGACACTGGTCACGCCTCTATATTATCACTGAAGCTCACATTCTATACTCTTGTAAAAAGAACGTTGCTACTCAGCAAAATATAAAGACGATAGCGTGAAAAGTTTCCGTCAGTATATCTGTCTGTCTGTCTGTACCTCGATTCAGCTGCCCGGCCAAAAGTTAAGATAATTGTTGATTCAGACATTATATAGGCAAAACGTTTCTACACAACTGAATCTGATGGCAATGTTTATACTTGTCTACATCGCTGAGCGAAAAGAGAAGATTAGGCATATTGTTACGTGCGGGGAACGACGGTTTATTGCTAACCTTGTTTTTCTTCTCTCAAGCCAGTGCTATACAAGGGGGTAGCTCAGTATGTCCGACTGCAGCCGCGAACGCTAGCAACCTCGTCTTTCTCTACCTTGCCAACACATTCCCTTAAATTCGTTGGTCAATTCCTTGGGACACTTGCCCTTGTGGACCGTGAGTAGACAGCAACAATATTTTATAGGCAAAAAATCAATACAAAAGTGACTTGTGCATTGTTCTCTTAATTAAAACTATACGACTGCTGTTAGAATAAATATTTATTCATTCAACCCGCCCGCGTCGAGCCGTGCCCCACAACTCCAACGTGCTCCGCATCGGCGCAGCAGCGGCAAAGGCTGGTTTCATCCGCGCACTTTCTTCGCAAAACTCTCAGACCATGTTTTTCTTCTCTGCAGCACTTTGCTTTACCGCCAGTGCTATAATTTCTCCTGCATTCTAGGTAACGGAAATGAACCATGTCTCGGGGGACGATCTTGATAGGTCAGACATTTATACGTCGCAACCCCATTTCCTGTGTTACCATGGCACCCCCCCACCCCCAACATCCCCCCATGCTGCAGCAGCCAAGGCCAACACTGTGCTTGCCTATAATCTTGAAGGGCAACTCACTATACCATTTGGAACTAGTGAACAGTGTCATGTTGCCTGCCTAGGGGCTTTTTATAACTACTCCACAAAGTCCAAGGAATAAGACGTATACGCTTCTGCAAATCAAAAGCTTTTGATAGCTACGCACTCAAAATCCATGTTCAAGTGAATGGCACGTATAAGCACAAGTTCAAAATAATATTTTGAACAGCATGCAGCTTTGATAGTGACCGTGTGCACATACACACACCAGAGCGTTCTTGTTTAAACGCCTCGCACAATTGTACTCCTGGCGTTTTATAGACACCCTGAGACTCGTAAGTCTTTGTCCGTGCTTACGATAATCTCACGGAACCCTTGTCATTTAAAGCTCAGCTTTAAAAGCGAAAACAAAGGAATAAAGTACCCTTGGCCAAACACCTGGTTTGCTATTCTACACCCGGGGAAAAGACATAGGGAGCTTTAGAGAGCAAAAGGAAAATGCAGTGTCATTCAACTCTGTGAAGGCGAATGACCAGTGGACCTGGTTTAATAACTGTATCACTTGTACCAATTCTGCAGATACTGCGGGTATTGATTGCTTTATATGATGATTTGTATTCTACTACTAATTCCGGTTTCAATGTATGTAGCTCGGACAGAGGTCCCCGGGAAACCACAAGTGGTCACTCACCGCACAAGAGAAGCCAAAGATTGTTTGGCCACAAACCCCAGCTCAAACTCCGCCGTCGCATCGGAGAAACGCTCAGTGCAATTGTGGCCACGCCGACGCCTTGCATCTTCCGTCTCGCGGTATTCGGGGCCGTGGCGGGAATCGCGCTTACGCTAGGTGGCCATGGCCCGATCGTCATCGGTGGTCTCCTTCTGCCGCGTTCGAGTGCAGTTAACCAATTTTTTTTTTTACGAGTAGGCTTCACTGTGCAACACAGTATGTGGGAAAGCGATCTTACAAAGACCAAGCTTGCGCCGATCTCTTTAACATCAGCTTCACTTATGAATACAATGGCATGACTGGGAAAAACGCTTACATTTGTGGAAATAGAAGCGTCAGAGGCAAACAGTTGTCCGAATAGAGAGGGCGTACATACAGAGACAGGAAAGAACATGAGCGGCCAACCACAGCACGTGCAGAGAACACCAGCCGGGAGCTGAGAGAGAGAGAGAGACTGAGAGCGAGAGAGCGAGAGGAGAGAGAGAGAGAGAATAAACATCTTACGACTAGATTTTCTCGTCCTACGGACGGAAAAGAGACAAAGATGGGGAAGTGAGCCTACAACAGCTCTACTGCACAAACGCCGGCACTGGTACATAAAAGGTTAAATCAAATCACGGTTACAAATGGTACTCAAATTCTGATATTGCCAGCGGGCCTAGAAGTATCTGAAGGCAGCTTGTTTTAAGCATATCAGTTCATCTGTTCTTGGCTCAATAGCTGTGTTTGAGCAGCCTATTGACATAGTGTTTTGTTGGGGATAATAAGGGGTTGGATTTTAGTTGTAATAAAAGGTTCAGTTTCCCTAAACGATACTTCTTTTTAATTTGGCGTAGGATTTTTACCTTGTGATACAAAAGTTTTGCGCCAACCGTATATCATTCCTAGCATCTATAACAAAGTAACCAATTCTTTGATTCTTCCATTTGGCTTTCGCAGCAAGAAAAAGAAAGTTGGAAGGTTTCGCAGAGCAAAGCATGTGAGGTTGCTTGTGTTCCGAAATTTAATATTTCGCGACTACCTTGGGGAAGGCTCGATATTATTTTCTTTGCAATACAATATAAAATCAGCAAACGAAAGTGAGATAACCTTTTCCTGGGTTCACTCTCTCTGGGTTTTGACGAAAACTGAAGTTCGGAATCCGCCACAAAAAGACCTAAAGCAACTTGTCTGCCATGAAAGCGGTGACGAAACCGTTCCAACAACCTGGGATTGGGAAACACAGCGAGCGATTGGTGGGGTTGCGTAAGCCCAACCCGGCCTGCCGCTTGTAACATTTCAAACTACGTCCCAATGCCGTTCTACGTGTTGAACCAGTGGACCTGGGGCGGTATTCTCGAGTTTTGTTCCTTTTGCGTCCCTTTCAAAAGTGTCCCTTTTGGCGAGCCCTGATTGGCTAAAAGCAAAGAACCGGAAGTGACGTAACGCAAGCGCAACAAATCTACTGCCAACGCCCACTGCTTAACCGGAAGTACGTCACGATGAAAGGGACCGAAAAGGGGCGTTTTCAAAAGGGGAAGTTTCGAGAATACCGCGCCTGGATTCTGACCGACCATAAATGAATGATTTGTTGCTGACTTCAAGTTTTTTTTCACCTGCAGAACTGCGTCTGGGAATTTCTCGGCATTATTGTTTGACTGAAAGGCCATATCGGGGTGCTTTTTGTTCTTGTTCTTTTTGTTTTTTGGCGGAGGCCTCTGCGTAAAAATTTATGTCGTTTTTGCGCTTTTGGTTCCGGTGCTCACCACACTCCACGGTGCACCTACTTAACGCCTTAGTCTTCAACGAAATCAAAACTCTGGCGCTTGCCCTATTTTCGGGGCTTCTCAGCCGCTGTAAAAATGGACATGAAACCACCGTTAAGTAATCATATTCTCGAGTCAATGAAGCAAAATCGCGCATAATAAATGGAGTCGAAGGAGGGCAGCTAGTGGATGAAAGGAGGTTTAACAGATGAAAGCTGAACTGACACTTGATGTACGTCGGCGTCCTGAGCTGTTATTCTGAAATTACGCAAATGGAAAGGGTAATTACAGAACCAAAAATGTTTGCGCTATTCTTTTGTCAGACTAGAGAATGCCGTATAGTTCACAGAATTTTACCTTTCGGTTCAATAAATGCCGTTTGTTCTGTTTATGAACGCCATAACGGTTTATCTAACGTGGTACTTGGCTCTGCAAAGCTCCCGTTAAACGAAAAATTTACTTCAAATCTAAGGCGCAGCTACAGGGCCCCTCAACATATGCAACTACATAAAACCAAATAGAACTTTTTCGAAAGTTTGACGAGATTCCACAGCGGATTATCACACACGCACTACAAGCTTTTCACAGAATTCTACGGGTATAACACTGCAATGCGCTACACATGTGAAACAAGTGCCAGATTGCGTGCTTGCGGTGACTGCCGTCTATTATAACGTCAGCTACCGTATGAAGCAACCTATGGGGACCGCGAAAATTTCATACTCGTGCGTCTTCGTTCTGCCGAGAGGAGGCAGCACTCGCGCTCTTTCTTCTTTGGTATGGTGTTGTTCTTTGTGGCAGCGTGATCACGTGAGAAAGATTACCGTTGAAAATAGTTCGCATAGTATCCGTACAGCTCATGAAGTTCGTCTGTGGCTGAAATGCTCGCCGTTATCGATTATATCAACTGAAAGCATTCAGTTGTCATCACAGACAAGTGGGCATGGATTACAAAAACACTATGCATCATGTTCATCACGACCCTAGTGAAACTGCACTGTCACTTCTTCCGTAGGGGGGCCACCATCCCAGTCGTCATGCGGCACGTACATGCACACTAAGACGTACACGCACACGTCATTCCTGACTGGTGACTCATCAAATCTGTAAAATATACCGCGGGGCCGGTCTATGGTCTAGTATGAATTTAAATCAAACCTTTCCTCCAAAGTCTAACGAAATACACACTCGAGTGCAGATCTAACTCTAAGCGACAGCATACGACCAGAATAAGGAAGGATTTTTCCTTGGATACGAAGTGACAGAAACAAAAACGGAAGCCAGTTATAGGACTGGGCGCATTCTCCACCGCGCCGTGAGTCGCCCGCACGCATGACGGGCGATTTTCGACGGCCCGTTTTATCTCAGCCGTGCTCGTAAAATATGAGAGCACATCCGAGTAGGGTGAAATGTTTTGAACTCGACATCGCGTTCTATTGTCTCGGCCGCCTCGTGCCATCGCTATTGTTGCTCGGCTTTTATCCGTTCAGCAGTACCTGTTCGGTCCGAAGCGAACGCAGTACCGGAGCAGTTTCAACCGAAGTTGGATGTGTATCCCCTTGTACAAACACACGAAAGGTCCATTTTTTGTCGACGTCGCGTAGAAGGAGCACGGTGAGAAAGGGTAGATTGGAGGTTGAACACCACGCAGACACCTGCGTGTTCGCATTCTTGCTTCGAAGAGGGAGAGAGAGAGAGGAGAGAAAGAATGAATAGAGGATGAGCCTGAGAAAGGAAGCATAAATGATGGTGGGCCTTGCAGTGCCGGAGACAGCAAGAGGCCGACAAAAAGGGAGACAGGAGATACAGGCGTGCCCATCCTATCTGATGCAGCGCTTTACTTCAGCGTTGCTGCACCCGGGCTCAGGCGAGCGTGTGGATTGCGTGCGCGGAAGACGGGCGCCGAACGTGCCAGAGGCGGCCAGAATTGATGACTCCGCTCCGCCACCGCTGCCTTGGGCTCTCTGACGTGTCTCGGCCAAATGCTGTTACTGCAGCCGCCGCGTTTGGAACCGCGGCTTATCGCTGCTTTCTTTTCCTTCCTGGGCTGAGACGACCAAGCGGCTTCTCGCTTTGCGTACTGCAGTTTTCGCAGCCCCATGTATGCGCGCGGTCTCACCTTTTCTCGGTAACTGTAGGCCGACGTCATAGCTCTCAACCGATTGGGCCAGCTCAAAAAATTTGGTCATTTCTTTTGCTGCACGCCAGAGGTATGGATGCGACGTAATTTTTATTCTGAAGAGCCCCTTTTCCCCGCAGATGTTTAAACAACATCTACTTAACTCTTCCAGCACGACGTATTAATCCGTTACCTCCGAGGCCACCGATGAAGCCTCTGCTTTCAATTAAACGAGAGGAGCAATTCCTTGACCCAAACGACCTAACGAGAGTTTTAAAATTTGTTAGCTGATAGATATAGTCGTACGAGAGTTTCAGGCATCCAGATTAAAGCTAAGCTCGAAAAGCGACAATTTACATAACGAGTACGTTTCCTTTTTCTTAAAACTCGAGCATTACTAGGCTGCCATCCGTAGTAAAAAGATCTACTCGGTCTTGCGCCAGAACCTTAGGAAGAAACTTCGTTGCAATCGGCAAGCCCCAAAATACAGCCTTAAATGTTATGATAAAAACGCAGCCTAAGTTTCCTGGGGGAACTATTTTCCGCCAAAGCGTCAGTTATAAGTCGGAATGACTACTTAGCTAAGGCTTTTGTGTGCCTTCTGTAGGTATGTAAAATGGCATTGTCGTCGGACTCATGGAATTAACGTTAAAAATGTCCCCCCAAACAGTCACTTCAGGCGCGATGATAATTCTTCTTCAGTGCTCTCAGTAATTATCGCCAATAAAATTCTGAAGTTTTGCTGTGTTGAGGGGGAACGTAGACCTTCTTTCCGTGCTGCGGCTCGGGTGTACATCAATGAAGTAGTTGTTCGAGTGCGTTTAGGGTACGTTTGTTTGAATAAAAAGAAATCCTTGGCATACCTCCGCTTTCCGCTTTAGATTCACCTAAAAAGAAAGTGGCACAACGCTGCCAATGGTAAAACACTGAAAATAGCCCCTTCACTAAATCTTTTGCGGGCCTGATGCAGTGCTGGAGACGCGCTGTGGTGGCACCACTGGCACGGTATGTGTAATCATACTCGCCTACTCCCAAACTGCAGCGTCACAAATTTCTGATCGGAAGGATGTCATAACGCTTGAAGCAACTCTCGAAGGAAACTTTAGACGGCACACGCAACGATCCACGTCAATTCGCACTGGGAAATTTTCAAAGCGAAAGTAGAATTCAGTTCAGCTCAGTTGTTTTATTTTTCATCGAAAGTACACAGGGTGAAAAAAAAGGAGTCGACCGGAAAAAAAGCTGCTTTACGGCACCTTGACTGGCCACCGGCCACCGTGAGCAGGCGGCAAGCAGTCGCAATACTCTGCATGATATAATTGATTTGGTCCTCTGCTGACATGCGCTTTATGTATATACAGTGTATATAGTTCTTCTTACTGACACCTTCAAGCCCCACGCCTCTCCAAAAATACGCCGACATACTTGCCCGCTACTGGAACGAGGCCTAGAATGTCCAGCAACCCACCCGCGTCTACTGGCACGAGGGCCTACAATATTGAGCATGAGCGCTTACAATGAACCACGCATTTCTACTGGCACGAGCGCCTACAATATCCAGGAACCTACACGCTTCTACTGTCAACAGCGCCTACAGTATACAGCAACCCACCAACTTTTACTGGCACAAGTGCCTACAACATCTAGCAACCCACCCGCTTTTGTTGGAACGAGAGCCTACAACATCCAGCGACACACCCGCTTTATGTAGTGCTGACGCTACATTTTCCGAAGACTACAAACTGAACATTTCCCCTCAGAATACCCCGCTCTTCGTAATGTATCCCACGCTCCTACTCCACTAACTGCAATTCATTATGACGTATAGTTTGAGAATGTCAATTAACCCCATCCCTTATTCGAGTGCCCAAACCACACAACAGCAGTGGTCGGCACAGCTGAAGCAGTTCGCGTCGTTTTGCTTTTACTTTTGTTTAATGGCTTGAAGTCGTTCGGTGAATCCTTGTCTTTAAAAATTTGGCCACTTCACGTAATAATGCCACCTTCCCCGCTCTAAAAGTATTGAATGAATTAATCCGTGGCAGCAAGGAGGCCAAAGGGCTCTGTTGTCGGGAAGGAGAGCAAGGGTAGGGTAAGATGGTTTACATAAGGTTTGTTTATGGCACGGTGGCTCACGCCCATTGGGGTACAACAAGCGCATTTGTTAGAGTTGGCGAAGAAGCTCAAAGAAGGCAATGTGTCATCCGGGAGTCACTACTGGGATATGCCTTAGCTTTTTGAAATGTAGATGAAACTAGCCATTGAAGGTATTTTTTTCTGCCACAGTCCTTACTTGTGTAACTGATGAGGACTCGTGGTCCGCCTGTTCCCGTCATCTTCACCCGATCTTCTCTCAACGGCCATGTAAGGTATTTTATTTAGCGTGTATATAACCCCTGCTGTCATCCCTAATTTGTGCTTCTATTAATTAGCCTTCAGCTCTAAAAGTAAACCGGGTGCAATACTCAGCGAACGTAGCAAAACATATTTCTTGGCACTTATTAATTTAAAATTAAGTTATTTTTTAGCGACGATATAAAAAAAATCAGAGGCAAGGAATGGACTCGGGCAGTGCAGGACAGGAGCGGGTGGAGGTCAATGCGGGAGGCCTTCGCCCTGTAGTGCTCTTGAATGAACTGATTACGATGATGGGGATGACGACGACGATGCTGATAGTGATTTAATTTAGTTCAAATAGAAATATTGATGAAAACGATTTCTTCTTGTCACTTGCCACTAGAACGCTGACGCTCTTTTTAATATCGTCTATACCGAAGCCCATAAAAGAAGCAACGCGGAACTGGGCGTCGAATGGCTACATGCGGAGCAGTGTCCGAAGCGGCTGTTTAAACATGTTATCCCAATTTTCGTTGTGACGCGGCAGGCGCGAGCAGTCCGGAGAGAATTACCCTACTGAAATTCATCGCTCACTTTGATTAATTAGGAACAATGACCGATCTGGTCTCGGGGAAATGAATTGTTAAAAAGGCTCCGCATAGAGGCACAGACCGTTAGTCAACTGCACATCATTAACAGAAATGCTGGGAATCTGCGAAAGCCACGATGCCGTTCTGCCACCTCAATGCCGTTCTGCCAGCCGAGTCAATTAAGGAGCAGCGCGGCATAGTATTGAACGGCGACGCTGCCCCAACGGATTCGTAGTTGAGAAGTGAGACGCGAGTCATTTGTTTGGCAAATTAAGGTCGCCAGGACGCTTCGCAGGCAGTTGCTGGTAAGCCCATCTGCGTGCGCGATGGGTCGAGTTCACCAGGCGTCTTAGGGCAGGCGAAATCGTACAAGTCCTGCTCGAAGTTAACGCATGACATGATGCCCTATTGGGAACGCCTGGTAGAGATCCCTGCATTGAGCATGCGCACTGGATCGCGGAAACGCCTCATTATCACATGACAGCGACCATGTCAGAGAGAAAAAAGCTTCGGAAATTGGTTCCCCCCAAGTAATTCCGCAGAAATTCAGAAAATTGTCTCCTAATACTTATAATTTTTCTGTCTTTTTTATAGTCTGAGTTCTTTACAGCCAAACGTTTCGTTTTTGTAAATCCTCTCCGAACAGTTACCTCTATTTACGGTATTATAACGATTACAGAAGGAGTACCGAAATCTGCAGTATTGTGGAAATGCCGGGCGTTACACGGTTCGCCGTTGTCCATAATTTATTTAGATTTATGTTATTTACAATTTTTTAAATGTTCGTTCGCCCAATTATCTCAATTCGCGCTATTATAACAATTACAGGTAGAACTTCTGCGAAATCTGCATTTTTGTGGAAATGCAGGGCGTTACAGTGTCCTGGCTGGGGGGGGGGGGGGGGACCGGGGGGGGGGGAACTCGGCAACGAATTCTACGCATTAAAATTTTGGGAATCAAAAGCATATTTTTTACGTAATACCCTATGTCATCCTAAAGGCGCTCTTGCCCTTGTTCTCGAGCGGAATTAACGTGTGCTCGTGAAATGTGAACTTTTCACGACGAATTTCATCGTACGAAAGAAGCGACTTTTGGAGTGGTCCCATTTGCAACCCGGCGGCCCCTAATTATGTGACCACGTGGAATCCGACTGAAGCGACCACACCAAGACGAAACAAATTTGTAATAGCGAACACATAGTTGTCAGTTCGTCAGGTCGATGGGAGGCAACATATTTCTTCCGGTCAGTATTAGACACCCAGCCACCGGTAAGACATGGAGTCAGGATTGATGTCGAGCGCACATGCCCGCTAAATCCTCGCTTGTAGCTGGGAAACTGTGTGACAAGATTGGAACTAAGGGATTGGGCTCCCGGAAGGCAGCGCTAGGAAAGAATTGGCTAAGAACTTCATTTGAATAATTTTTTGATTAGGGTGTGCTGCTCCAATTACGTCAGAGCAAAAGCATTACAAGCAGCCACCAAACGCGCGGTATCGACCGGGTTTCCATTCGGATAGAGGCCCCTGTAACAAATTCTTGGGAATCTACTGGCGTCCTTATGCTAATCAGAATCTGATCGTGCCTCTTATACTGAGGAGACTTACTCAAGAGGAACCGGCTTGCCTTCAGGTCAGCCGCTTTAGGAATTTTACCCTATTTCCAGCTTGGCGCCCGGAAACGAACAACCTCCTTTTATGCGCCTGGCTCTTCAAAGTTTCTTGTGACGTCGACATTGAAGAATAGTTAGATTCTAGGTTTTTCTGCTGTGGTCAGTTCGAGAAATGTCTGGGAATGTATGATTGATTTTTTTTTATTTTTTTTGGGGGGGTGCGCAACATGCTTTCTAGGACCTATTTAACAAGTTGTTCTTGGTTTAAAAATCTTCAATTTGTCATACCCGGGAGTAAAATTTTTGAGAGAGTACAAAGTAAACTTTAAACTCATATATCCAGAAAAAAGTGCATTTTCTTTCTGCTGCGAATCGTAACTCTTTCAGACTTATCAGCAGGCTGTTTCGCAGCGTCACCGGAGAAGACAAAGGCAAGCAGATTATTCTCCGAAGAATGAATTTAAAGAGCAGCTTGAAAAGTTTTTATTGCCATTGAACAGGCGAACGTTGTAGTTTGGATCCAGCAGTTCTCGCCCGAGACGCCGAGCGCATGTGTCAGGCTAGGTAGGACCCAGCAATTGCTGCCAGACAAGCACAGCGAAATCTTTCTTGGCAATCAGGCATAGAGCATAAAGTTCAATATTTGTTCAGAAAACCGCAATACAAGCATCGAAACAGCACGATAATAAGGCGCTTTCGAACAATGGGACTCCGTATGTGTTTCTGGGGAAAAAAAAAAGGTTTGCAGCTCCTTGCGAAAATGGGGGTTGACCTCATTCGAGGGCGAGCGTATGCGTCAGACTCAGCCACCAGAGAAGCCGACCGCAAGTGACAAGCCCGCCGAGACGACGAGATGTTTTTCATACCCTCCCACATCAGCAGGTGTTGTGGTTTACAAAAGCTTCGCCTGACATCCACATTCACAAAGCGGGATGGCGGCCATTTTTAACATATGACCTGTTTAAACTTGAATTCCATCTGTGCCTGGCCTCGCTCAAAACTCGGCGCAGAAAAGTGGAGAGGAAAAAATACTAGGCCGAGAAGTGTGAGGGAAAGTGACGAGGTGGCAAGAAGCCGACCAGCAGGTGTGGGGAGTGCGCGCCTCATGAGCAAAACACTTCCCGTAGTCGTAATAGAACCTGGGTCCCTAGGGTTATGAAGCCGCGTGTATCGGACTGCGCTATCATTGCCTTGAAAGCACTCAGCATTTTCTTTTGCTGTTCTCCGAGTTGAGAGAGGGTGCACTCAAAACTAGGCGCCGCAAAGTGTAGAGTAGGAAAATGCAAGGTCGAGGAGTATGACGGAAAGTTGCGAGGAGGCAAGGAGCCGACGAAAAGGTGCGGGGAGTTCACGTCACGGCGCAGATGTTCGGGTGGGGAGCGCGCGTCATGAAATATGCGCCTAGTGATGACGGAAGCTCTGATGTGCAGGTGTTGTCCTAGTTGAGAGCAATGGCGTGCGCTCGGCGCGATCAGTGTGCAATCTACCAATAAGATGGGCAGACCCAAGAAATGCCAAGTTTAGTCTAGTGAAGACCACCAACTCCAGTGTTTTCTTAGTCTTCTCATCTTAATTGCGAAGGTGGAAGAATTTGTTGTTATCACCAGTTTTGTTTTGCAACCGCAGGCCCTGAAGAATATGTTGGCAAGATAAATAATTATTACTTCGCAGTATCGAAGCTATTGCGTGTAAGAATAGGAAGTTCTTGACAACACCAATCGAATAAATGTTTACCTTCATTATTGAGCTTACTACCCCTGAAACTGTGTTCCTTGCAGGGAGCTCCCAAAGTCGCTCCGGGTGTTCGCAGAAAATTCAATTTAGGGCCCACTTCAAACTTTCCGGTAGCGCTGTTTCCACCGTAACAGCAAAGTTGCACTTAGCGTGTTTTCTGTTCTCTGTCGGTCTCCTCATTACCCGAGAATCCCACTAGAGAATGATCTTGACACGACAGTCTACGTGACCCGAAAACATAGGGCAGGGTTAGCAATCAGGACAAAAGAAAACTATATAAAGACGAAATTTTATTTTCCGGGAGGCTGCGAAGTGGTAACAGGGTTTGGGCCTTTGGATAAAGTAAGTAGTATATACATGCTCCTAGATAAGATCTTCTGCGAACAGTGCAGAAAGTAAAGGTCTTTAAAATGCTGCATTCGTACGCACGACTGACTGCATCTCCTCAGTCCACATGACGTAGTGGACGTTAGAAAATAGTCATTCGCTGCGAGTTCCTAATGTTTTGGCTGCAACAGCCTTATCCATGCAAACCACACAGTTCGTGTGCTGATGTAAATAGCCAGTATAAGCGCCGTGTGGATTAGTCTTATTCTTGGAGTGTGCAAACAAGGCACAGTGGCAATGCACACTGTCAAGCCCGTGGCGATGCTTCATGAACAGTCGCAACTTTTATCCTTGGGACTATAAACCCTTCTACTGATCCGTAAACATTATTGTTCATATAATGGCTTATATGTATTCGACACCACAAGAAAAAAATTCCAGTTTACATCGGCCACTTTCTGTTGTTTGCGTGGTGCGCTATGAATTAGAACTATTCGGTAGCACTGTTTATCAACTGGTACGGGGTCGCAATTCAGACCGCTCAGAGTCCCTGTGGTAATTGTCACAACTATAACTTTCGCCAGAAGACCAAACAAATGGTGTGGACAATTTATGGGCGTGCTACGCCGTGGACAACGCTAACGTGCTGGGGTGGCAATATATTCTCGTGTGAATAGGTTTATATCTGCAGCGTACATTGCATTAAAATGCTGCATTAGGTCTGCGCGGTAACCTTTTTTATACGATGTGGGAGATAATTTAGAGCGGGATGATACTCAGGGAGAGCCGACGAATATATAAGGCAGCGGAGGCTGCGAAAGCTTAATAACTTTATAGCTCTATATGGGGAAAGATAGCGCTATTTCAATTCACCATCTTAGTAGTCTCCACGTGTAATACTAACACGCCACTTGCTTTACAGACAGCCACTGGTGTAATCAGGAATCAACCTTTGCGCTAGACTAAATTCAAATAGGCGCGTGCTTTTAGGACGCCCAACAATATCGGCTTCGTTCTTTGCAATGAAAAGGAATTTGTGAGCCTCCAGACGAACTGAATCCTTGTGGGTTTAGGTCAGAACCTGCCTGTGTTAAAACAAAGCTGCTACGCACACATGAGAACATACTCTACTATAACACGGCATTTTTGTTCTTCTGCACTTCATCTGCCTTCACATGATGTAACGTATAGGAAACAACTGGTGCACCCTGGTGAAGCTGTTGTTCAGGCTCACATCTTCTGTCACCAACATGTATACGAGGAGGGGGTGTGAACAGTTTTCGGGTGTGGTCGCTTGAAATCGAACTTTCTGTTACATACAGTGGGTTGCGCACTGCCCTTTATCAAGGTTGTTTTACCAATTAAAACTAGAAGATGTCAGTACGTCGTATGTAAAAATGTTTGCACATAAATTAGTTAAATACATTCAGGTAGGATGTGACGACGCCCTCTTCACTCAAAACTGGGATGGACACCCAGTAGTACACCAGCCTTGTTGCGAAGTCGCATTGAGAATAGTTTAAATACGTAATGAATAAGATAAACAAGCAAGCAAGCAGCATCTTTCTTTGAATATCTTTATATTTTTCCGTAAGGCCCGTAAGTGGAATTACAGCCGTTCATGGCGCCACTTTATGGATGCTTCTAGTAAGCGTCTCCATAATTGGTGGCATTTTCTCCTCTTATCAGCTTTATAGCTTTTCTGAGACCGAGATTTCGCTAAGACGTTGTATTTTTAAGGTCGCCCCTAACTAGACTAGCCAGTCAAGAGTTCTTTTCGATTACGTCGGCAGATTCACACCGCTCAAAATACGTGTGCATGTCCTTGAAGGGGCCACAAAGACAAATTACAAGTTTGCTTTAATAGAAATGCTTGGTGTTTTATAGTGCCCGTCAGCGCTTCTCCTGCAGTAAACGATGCTTGATTTACTGAGAAATCTAAGGCAAAAATTGAATTATCCCTTTGAATCGTGTATTTCGTAACGTCGGATACGACGTAACCAGGGCAGCTAACTCAGACGTACGTTAAAGTGTTCTTTTGAGGGTAAGTTGCGCTTGTTATGAACACTGAGACGGACACGGGAAAAAATAACGTAGACTTTCACGAAAAGACGGCGCCGTCTTTTCGTGAAAGTCTACGTTTTTTTTCCCGTGTCCGTCTCAGTGTTCATAACAAGCGCAACTTACCCTCAAAAGAATGCTACACCAACTAGCCCGACATCAAGCTTTACTGAACTTCAGTTAAAGTGTTGACCAACACGGCCCGTGCAAAACGTAATTTTTGTTAGCTTGTTTACTGCCTTTGTGCATAGATGGCGTTGAAATAGTGCTGAAGGACCAGGATCCGCACGCTTTTTTTTTTCCTGACCGGACTTCTACCGGGCTCGTTGCTACGGTTGATAGTAATCGTGCCGTGAAATATTGGGTATGACTCAACAGGAAGGGTCACGTAAGGGGCAGTATCGCTTGTGCCAGCTGACCAGTCTCGTGTAAGACAAGCCCAAGGAGCCCGACGGATTTGCAGCGTCGGCCGGCAAAGAGCGCGCCATACTCACTAGGTGCTCCTATGTTTACGTGTTCATTCGCAAATTATAGCGTTTACCCCACCACTGTTACTGCTACAAACAGCATGTGGACTAAATTTAAGCACAAGTATAAGGTCAGCACGACAATGTAGCGAGGGCGCGTCCTGCCTATTGTCTGTTTTCCTTATTATACAGCTTATTTCAGTGGACTTTGTGTTAAAAGTGGTGTCAGGCTGTTTTTAACGAGGCAATCTTTCAAATGAACCTAACTCGCATTTTGTCTTCATAGCCCCTTCAAAGCATGCTTCTTCATCTATCGACCAAGAGATCGAACCGCACCTACAAGTCTGAAACACCGGGCACTATGAAGAGAAGACGGCAGAATGGATTTCCTTGCTTTTACTGGTGGCCTACTTCCCCCTCACACAAAAGAGGCATAAAAAGTCATGTCAACTCCACGTCAATGTTGGCTGCGGAGCAGCTTTCACAACACAGAAACGGAACGCAAACAGTCAACGCCAAGTAGGAGATTGCGTGAACTCACGCGCCTCCTATCGCGTTATGGACCTCTCAGGATGCGAATACAGGTGCTGCCCAGGATCCTCCGTAGTTTTTAGATTTGTTTTCTGTGTTTGAATCAATCTTCCCGCTGTCGATGCCCATTGCCTGCCAAATCCTCGCAGTCGATGACCATTGCTCTGCTTAGACGTTTGAGCTACCACGTGCGACAGGTTCATTCTTATCCCTTCGGCAATCTACTTCACCAGGATACAGTTTCTGAAGACCGGAAATCCTCAATTTGTCTCTGACAGGTACGATAAAGGTTTCGCATTATTTACCTTTAGATTAGCGGGGCAAATTCTATGATTCCAGATGACCTTTACGATCCATCCAAATGGTAATCTGTGCATCTAGTCACCCAGATTTATTTTTTGATCTTTGCTGCCATACTAGGAAAGAGTGCATTTTTAACTGTCGTAATCTGAGGAGCTATATCTCCTTCTTTCTAGAGGGTAGCGGGCTTTTTCTTCTACAACTGTGAGTATCTACACGGGGCTTCGAACGCCGGAACAGGAAGAAATTCTCTTGAGCCCCGAAGTGTTCGAAAAAAAATTGAATAACTTCTTTCTTTGTTTAGCTTTAGACCTACATTTCGACGTATGCAAACTGTTCCTTACACCTACTACACTTGAAGATTTCTCTTGAAATATTTAACTGATGCTTGCACCTGACAGCGAGTTATCGACTAGTTCACTCTCGCCCTAATAACACTGGCTAGCCTTCTGGTTATCGAGGTTGCTGAATCCTAGATCGACCACTCTATTACGGCGATGATTCTGGGTTCTGACACAAAACGGAGATTTTCGCCTAAATTAAACGGTCTTGACAACTTTCGTTTGCAAACGTACTACCCTTAGGGGGCCTTGGTGAATTATGCGGCCAACTTTATTTATTACAGTTCAGTGAACGTCTCTCACGCTTCAGGTGCGGTATGTGCTATAAGGCTACATTAGTTCGAGAGGCAGTTCTTTCATCCCTGGCTCTCCAATACGAAATGAGGCAGCAGAGCAGAGAAAAATTATTATGCTCGTGCTGACCGAAACTTCTTTTTATACATGATAAACTGATTTCTAACAAGTATTTGATATTCAGGAGAGCTTGCTACTAAATACAAGGGGAGCTTAACATCTGCCTTAGACAATGACGGTCTGGTTGTCATATGTTCTTTCGTGCTTACGGGAAAAATTCACGCACTCACAGCAAAGGCCTTGTCAAGCAATACTCGTAGACTAAGATTTATTCTCTCTCTCTCTCTCTCTCTCTCTCTCTCTCTCTCTCTCTCTCTCTCTCTCTCTCTCTCTATTCTTCGGAAAACCTAGGGTTCCTAGCAAAATCGTTCCCACCCCTGGAGTCAAAAAAGCGAAAACGTTTTTCGCTCAAGTTTCCCCAACTATTGTAATGTACGGGCTCTTTTACTTTTATTTTTTTTGAGAACGCTATTAATGGTGCAATATTTGTATGCTTTGCGAACGTCCAACTGTAGTATAATAAAAGGGCCCACATTTAAAAAAAAGCTCAAGAAATAACGGTTAGGAACAAATTGATTAATATTCTGCCAGAGCTCCAGAGGTAATGAATTCAGTAATGCCCGCCTATAAACCACGAACGAAACCTTTGAAGAGGTAACCTTTTTTTATGAGGTTATTGACAACTTTGCGACAAGGGGGGTTCTACGATCTTTCCCGCATTATTGACGGGATAATAAAAAACGACGGGATAAAGACCACGACTGGCAACCAGTAAGTATGGGCGAATAGTGAATTTGATACTCGAAGCGAATACAAAGTTAATAGTCATTTGATCGAATAATTTAGAATCGAATAGTTCGAACATTACACATCACAAATAACGGAGGAAAAAATTGGCTCCAGTCCACGCTGTTAAGGTGGTTGGAAAGCAAGGCTTTAAACGACACCCACAACAATTGCCCATGCGACGTCACTTAAATTCACACACGTGGCTCTACAAAGAGTGAAACCAGAGATTCTACCAGCCGTTACATTGAATTCGCGGGGGCGGTGTCCCGAACGCAAAAGCGTCGGCCACAGCCGGACTTGAGCGGCGGACGCCGCCGCTGTAGCCCGGCCGTGAGTCAGGAGAAAGAAAACGGAGAGGAGCGTCTTTCGAAGAGTGAGACAGCGGAACCTAGCCATCCAGATGTGCTAGCTCGGGGCTACATCACCGCGCGACACAAGCGCAGACACGGAAACATTTCGGCATGTTAGCTTAGTGATCCCATTTATACCGATTTAAACTAGTTTGTTTAGCAAGTTTGAGAATTGCGAGAAGGCTGAGGGAACTTTATAATCGGCATTCATAAGGGCCAGTTGCTACTTTCGCCTTTTGTAATACCTCTTAAAACACAACCGAATTGGTATTCACCGATTTGGGAAACGGAGTCCCATTCGTGGCAAGCAGTGCACAAAAGGTAGCGTCCCTCTAGCGGCCAGATGTCTGTATGCGGTTTGTACATTTTGTTTTCCCACCCTGCAAACTAATCCTTAACGTATGTTTGCCGTACAACCACTTAATTCCGTCGGGTGCGGGTTACCTTGGTAAATCAAGCCTTTGCGAAGGCAGCGCGCAATGGACGCGAAGCTGCGCCAAAACAGACCCAAAACAACCGTCGCTAAAGAAGACGACAAAGCCGTACCGCTGAAGCCGCCGCCGGCGAGCGGGAACTTCCGCGCGGGGAACGCTGAGTAAATTCGCCGCGCCATCTACAGTGTGCTTCGAGAATGAAACCCTCCGCCCCCCACTCCCCCTCCCGCCTCGGTCGCGTTGGGAGTTTGTTGTCCCGCGCACACCGAAAGAACCGTTGGCTGGTAGAGCTAGAAAGCTTTGCTTTAAAATTAGAAAATTCTAACCCGACTAAGAATTAGAGCTCACGTATTCACAGCGTTCCGTGGAACTATTACCAGTTGAGTATTCCTTCAGAAATTACATGCACACCTTTCCTTTACTGTATTAACAAGTTTTTGTGAAGAAATAATAGTTACACACGCGCCGGGAGAAGCAGCTCCTGTCGGCTGCTGACATTTCCTGCTGTAGAGAACGGCCTCACTCCTCGCTTGCGCGGCATGAATTGAAAGGTACTTTCGTGCCGCCTTGGAACGGTGAAAACACCAACAAAAAATAAGTAGTCGCTATAATAGTGGCGCGCAGTTGGCTCCAGAGTTTTTACGGCTACCTAGAAGCTCGAATGAAAAAAAAAGAGTACTGTCGCCATTAGTATGCGCGGCCGTAGCCAACCAAAACGTAAGTTACAGGCCGCCATTTTGAACAGTGTTCCGCTAATTCCGCGTCGAATCGGCAGTTAAAGTACGCCGGCTTGGTGCTGCTGTGTCGGGAGCGGTGTCGTTTCTGTGCAGCCTTTGAACGGAAAGTGTGATGGCGGCCGAGAGGTCGTCGAACCTTTAGGCAAGGCTACAACTTGGCACTGATGATAGAAATGTCCGCGTTGGTTTGGTCTTGCGACAAGCCTTGAATGACATCTCGGAGGGCTTGACCGAAAAGCTTGTCTTTTGGCTGCCTATTCGGGAGCCTCGAATAATTCTAAAATTTGGAATAGCTGCATTCGAATAGAAGCAACGTATACCGAGCAATTCGATCGAATATTTGACGACACCGAACACCGAATAGCCCTAGAAAGCAGGAATACTTGTTAGCTTGCGACTGTTCTCCAACCGAAATTCTGGGAAAATGTATACTTCGCCAAACTGCAAGAGCTCATAGGAATACTGTGAATGCAATTTTATTAATGAGTTTGGGCATAAAAAGATAAAATTAGACGTGCGGCTTATATATCTTGCGGGATGTACGCACCGCATGCTGCAAAGCAGAAATTGATTCTGGAGGTACTTTTATCGGCAATTTGAAGAACAAACAAAATATATGCTTTACAATAACGACGTCGACTAAGGTGACATCCAATACTAGCTATCAAATTTAGGCATAGTTTTCGTAAAATGACCTTACACAATGCATGCGAAACCAAAACTGGATGAAAAGCGTCAAAGCCGAAAATTTTGTTTTCAATGCAAATCCTTTTTATTCCGTGGTGCGCATAGGAATGCCGCAAAGTGATATAAACGGTGACGTCCTACATTAAAAAAAAACAGGAGCGTGCACTCAAACACAAAGAAAAAGCCTAACAAAAAAACAACAGGTTGGCGCAAGGTGCTAAGAAACAGCGGCTTGCTCAGCAGCATCAAGGGTGCCTTTGATCGTAATGGAAAGCGCAAGCCCAGTGGAGTGAAGACGAAGCCGGGAAAATAGAGTGGGAGGGGGCGGAGCAATTGGAGTCAATGTTGGGAAAAACCGAGACGAGCCGGGAAGGGGGACCAGACAATGCTGCCGAGCAGACATTTCGATTGTGCCATCGCAGACGAAACATTACGCGCCGCCCTGCCATCACTTCCCCTCCTATTTTTTTATTTCGACAGCGAGAAAAGAGCGAGACAGATGCCACATCAGGGGCCTTAATGGGTTCTCGGGTTTTGGGAGAGCGAATAGATTTGAAACGTAGGTAGACTGAGAAAAACGGGCGAACGGGGTCAAATAGGAAGAAGACAAACGTGGCGTCCTGGGTTCTGACAAAAAGTGCAACGGCGCACCAAAAGCTGGAGCAAAGTACTCGTAAAAACCGCAGCAGCGTTCTCGAATGAAGAAACAAACGCCGAGCGAGGGTGAGGGGACAGGGAAGCGTCGAGTGCGGGAGCACCAGACGAAATGGACGAGACGTGGTGCGAAAAGCTTTTTTTAGGGGTACGGTTTTCAAAGGCCAGGTCACCGATATTGTCGCGCGGGGAAACATTGTATACATTAAGGCGCGGTGTTCTGTTTGCATGCACGCAGTAGGCCGACGAGTACCTTTTTTAGGAGGTTTGTTTCTTTTCCGTCTGTTTTGAAGCACCTGCAGTGCCATCCTTGAAGAAAACTGAAGGTAGTTGCACATTAGATTGCAGGTTTTCTTAACGCCCTTTCAAAATATCGAGAACAAGCGTCGCAGAAATATTCATACTTTCATATTAGTACGACCGGATAAGAAACACTTTGTTATCTAAGGCAGGTGAGTGAGGCTGAAATTGATGAATTTGACTAAATCAACGTAAATGAGTGTGTTGTAGTCATGATTAACGCGTTTATTCAAACAGCCATCATTGATGAATTCGTCGTTAAAAACGAAAACAGTGGCATGGGACGAATAAACAATTTTTGTTCTTATTTATGGTGGATTTATATTACAGTTCTTGTTTTCTTGCGGTGTACATTCTTGCAGTCATTTTTACTTAGAAACAATCAGATGACATTTTCTTAACTATGTGTTTTATTGCATCAAATCACCATTTGCGATTTATTTAAGAAGAAATAACTTCAGTAGAAACGCTTGTTCCTAAACACTTTCTAACCTTTCAGTTCAGTGTGTGAGGTAGCTTGCAAAGGGCTGCACACCGGCAGTTATATAATGATAGGGATGAAATAAGGTAAAAAAAATCAGATAAAAGTGTAAGCACCTGCCAATTGAATGCAACGTTGATATCCGAAGTTACAGATCGGTAAGGCACAAGGACCCATCCGAAGCTTATGTAAAATTGCTAACTTGTGAAATATAGGATGTTTGGTATGAATTATAGCCCCATTCTGAGTCAGCCGTTCATAAATGAGGCCAAAAAGGTAAAAGTGGTTGTGAAATGTAAAAGTTGAAACATAAAGATAAGAACAAGCTTAGGGAAAAGACAAAAAACTAAAAACATCTGTGACCTGATAATTTATAAAGGAGCAGGTCCAAGTAAAAAAAGAAGACATTCGGATTAGATTTCTCTATACGACGCCTAAACAAGTAATGAAAAACACAGCCCCTTGGAAAACCTAGCCTTAAACGCCTGTGACCTTCCTGATATGCCTGCTAGCCGATTACTTTGAAAGAAGCCGCGGGAAGGCCATTGTAGAGATCTTGAGTGAGGCCGTAAAGGGGAAGATGTTGTCTTTCTATTCCTGCACTGTAGTTGCGTGTAGCGTCGAGGTAACATTTCCCTTTGGCACAAACGGCTGCTTTCGAGGCAGTTGCGGAATTCGCTTTCGAGGGCTGGCCATGCCTTCGCCGTCTCCGGCCACTGCATCTCGCTGGACTCCCTCATTTTGTCTGCCTTTGCGGCCGTTTCTTTGGCTGCACGTCGGTTTGAGATTACGGTGCGGTAAAGCCCAATGGGCTTCGAGGCTAACGAGGAAGACAGGCCAACGAAGGCTACAGCACAGCAGCAACTGCTGAAGCTTGGCTTCCTTTTCGATGGCGCCCCAGGTCAGGTTGTTTAGTGCTTTAGCCTGGCCGCTTGTGGCGGCTAGGGAGCGAAAGAGCAAGTGGTGTCACGTTGGATCCCTTTGCCACTCTGTCTCTTGTTTACACATGCCGTAGGCTTTGATTAGATGCGGGGCTTCGGGTGTCCCTAAGATTCTTCGATTTTACTTGCGCTTTTGTAGCTAGTAGGCTTGCGTCATTTACCACTAGTGGATCGATAAGTAGGTCGACGCCCTGGTCGTTGATTTTATACGCCGTTGTAGAATCCGTACTGGGATGCTCATAGCTGATTTTTTGAAACCAGCGGATAACTTCAGTGGACATCATGCCGAGGGCTACAGATATATTCCAGAAAGCCTCACAACGTAGCGCCATAAGCACATCAGACAGTAGATAGTGGCACAGTCATACGTAGTAGTGACCGCGGTAATATACACTGACATCTTTTTTTATTGGGACCTTAGACAGCAAAAGGGAGTTCACACATTTGCTACATTAACACCCACAGCACAAAAACACGTGATTTTTTTTTCGTTTGCACAAGCCAAGAGCCCTATTGGGTGCCATAAAGCGAATAACGTAAATAACGTAGTCCTACCGAACCTCCAAAATGCGACTGACCACGGCAGCGCCTGTTTGAATAAGGGGATCACAAAATGTCGTTCACTTGAAAATAACCATAAACATCTTCGCGTAAATGCAAGTACTGTTCGGAGAACAGAGTGGCAATCTTAAAGCTTGACTTGAGGGTAAACTCAATGATCCATTCGTCCTTGTGCGCTGCGTCTACCGCTTAAAGGTGCCACTCCGAATCATCCTTGCTCACAAGTCGTCGTTGCCGGAGCTTCAAAAAAGATGCACAACCCTTCCGCATAAGGTACAGCGATAACGACGACGACGAAGGTCAGATCGCTCGCTAGCTGAATCACTTCTATCTGTCATTGTACGTCATTTATAGCTATCCTAAAGTTAAAATCTGGTCATCTGCTGCACTGAGCTACAAAAATTCTCCCTGCTCGGGGGCAGCACCCGGTGCGCCGCTGCTGGGGTCGCTTCAAAGTCTGTTGCCTGATGCCCCACCAAGCCTGGCCATCAAGCCGGCAGTGCCTTTTTCCTCATTGCTGGCGGCTTCCCCCGAGCCACCTGGCTCTCTCGGAGCTTCTCCAGGACCCTCGATAACTCCAGGCCAATTAAGCCGTGAGTTTTCCCCATCTGAGCAACCTCTGCCAGAGAGCCAGAGTGATATCTCGGACATCTCTGGCATTACTGATGCCTCTTCCACTGGCACCGAGATATGCGCTGGTAAGGCCAACAATCTCTCCGAAACTTCAGAACCATTTCAGAGTGTGCAAGCTCCCAAGCGCCGTCGGGGATCAAGAGTCTCTACAAAGCCTTGGCAGTGCACGCAGCTGTGAAGAACCCCTTGAGATACGGGCTTGTCGTAATTGTAAAGCCCACCGATTCCTCAAAAATCATCACTAGGTTCAACCCAATATTCGTCAAGGAGGGCTTGGAATCTCTGGCTTCCGATGCCGTGCTGCAAGTGCGTCCTAACTACAGACCCAACCTCGCGGCCATCGACACACGTAATGCTGATGCAGCGGAGCACTTGCTGAAAATTTCAAGCGGTGCGGGGACTCCGGTGACAGCGTACGCACCATGCCCAAGCAAATGCGGTGTCGGCATAATTCGGGGTGTAGCCACGGACATCTCAGACCCTGAGATTCTCGAGGCTTTGCGTCAACGAATACCAGTCAAATGGGTCCGCAGACGAAGCAAATCACCCGAAAGCGTGCAAATAGTCTGCTACAGAATCGACCCCTGAACACGTCATTATCGGTTACACACGCTAGCGTGTGTATGCCTATTTTGAAACACCCCGGCAGTGCTCTAAGTGTCTTCGCTTCGGCCATGTGGCAGGCGCGTACAAGCTTACAACGCGCTGCACTCGATGTGGTGGCAGCCACGACCGTACCACGTGCGAAGCCGAGAACCTTCAATGCGCCAACTGCTGGAAAAACACGAAGCGACGTCTGGGAAATGCTCGGCCCGCCGTGATGAACAAACAATATATAAATACGAGACCACTCATAAAACTGACTATAAGTCCGCCAAAGCGTGCCGTAGAAGAGCGGCTCATCACTGGACGCAAAAAAGCTTCAAGAAGGCGTGCGCAGAAGGAAGACAAACACTTCTCAATGGACGTCGATAAAGACTTCCCGGCACTACCCTCCCTCATAGCAAGGAACCACAAACATCCAAAACACCCGCAACCCTCGAGGCGACTGCATCTGCAGTTGCAATTCTTCCAGAAACAACGGGCGTTCCCGCTCCGAAATCAGCCGGTGCCCCTCTTCCGGATCGAACAGGCACTACCCCTCCGGACCCTGCACATGTCCCTCCTTCGGATCCAACAGGTGTCCCTCTACCACCTCCTCGTAAAGCGACCGGAATCTAAGCCAAGAAATTCCCCACATCAACACAGGCTACGACGCCCACTCCTGCTGCTCGGTCAACTAGAACCAACTCTCGTGCCACACTGAAAGGACAGCGAGGATCGTCAGCCGGGAGCAGCTCCGGATGCCTCGCTTCTTCAATCTCCACCCTCGTGGAGGCTCTGCGCTTGGTTCTCAGCCCTCTTTCCTTACCAGTAGCCAAAACCGTGTTGACGATTCTCTATTTCATCTCCCCTCTCCTCGCACAATGGCTGTAGCGGCAACGACTATGATACGGGCCCCTCAGTGCATCGAAGTCGGGAAAAAGCAACAATCTTCCAATGGAAAGCGCGTCGACTTAGGACAGCGGCTTCCATATTTTCGCCGCTTTGTTAAAAAATATCAGTTCCCGGTGATCGCAATATCGGAGTCCCGACTAACCGCAGATGTACGATTATCGGGATACGTACTTTTGCGGTCATCCACTGGAGCAGCAAAGACGAGGGTTTTACTATAGGGGTGCGTAACGACCCTTACCCTTCTCGAACACAACCTACCACTGACGAATCGAATGAATTTGCAGCCGCCACAGTGCGACATGCTGGCATTTCTTTCACCATTATCACTTCGTACATCCCTCCAAACGCATCACTGAACGCCACTCACCTGGAAGACATTATTCGCGCTACACCGCCTCCACACATCCTGACAGGAGACGTCAATGCGCACCACCCTTCGTAGGGAAGAAAAGAACCACGGCTAAAGGACGTCGCCTTTTGGACATTGCTGACCGCCGTGGTTTATGTGTAGTTAACGCCGGGGACCCAACATATTTTCGTGGAAGGATGTCGAGCACCCTTGACGTCCCCATGGTTTGCGCGGCGTTGCTGATGACCACAAGCTGGCATGCCGACATTGAGTCCCACTGAAACGACCACATACCAACGTACATCACTCTGGGTGGCTTTCCTGCTGGTCGTCGTAAACCTGCGGTTCAATTTGTGAACTGGAAAGGTTTCACTACCCCAATAGAAGAGAGCGCTGGCACTTTCTCGTCCTACGATGACGCTATCGACAGCATCACGAAAGCTCGGAGGTTGTGCAGCAAAGCCGGCAGGCTTCCAAAAGAGTATACTATGACTGACGCTGAATACGACAATCTTCGGGCGATCCGTAAGGGTGTAAAGACGTGCGCGGAAAACCTTAGCGATTGAAGACGTACGAGGGGCCAGACGCACGTAAAAGCGCATTCAGAGACATTTGGAAAAGCTCGCCAAGCGTGAATGGAAGTCGTTTTGCTCAAAATTATACCCCAGGAAGCCCCTCACGAGGATATGGAGTCTAGTTCGTGGTTTTCGTGCACCACGAGCTCAGTTACATCCCTTCACCTCAATTTCCTTGAGAATGAAGACAACTGACCTGGATGTAGCTGAAGCCTTCTGTGCCAAAACCACCAGCATGCAAGGGTCCCTTCCTACAGCACCGTAGGAACAATGAGCCCCCCATCGGCGAACGTATCTTACTTGACACACCTTTTGTGTGGCGGAACTCGAGGCCGCCCTGGCCTCAGTTCAGAAAGCTTCTTCCCAGTGTGATGGAACATACCCGCGAAGGGGAATGACGCCACATTCTACGCGGAAAAGCCGAAGCTCAAGGCCAAGCGCCTGCTGATGAGTTAGAGGAAGAAGAGGTGAAGGAGGCACGGGCGCGGGGAGCGAGACCCCAGCCAGGGAACGAGGCGGACGGAACGGGGCACGGCTCTGTGCGACCTCACGGCAAGACGTCTGGTCTACGTGCCACAGTGAGGCAAGGCCGTCGCCAGTCTCCGCCACGGTTCCGGGCGTCGCCGCCAAGGCCCGGGACATCGTCGCCAGCACGGGCCACCGTCGACCGGGCTCCGGCGTTCCGAACGGCGCGTGACCGGGCTCGAGGCGGGAGCAAGGCCGTCAGCGGACCCGGCGGAAAGTCTTCTGGCTTCGGAACCTGGGTAGCCAACCTCAATGACGCGGACACCGCTACGAGGGCGACGTCGGCACCCGCGTCCCATACAACCGACTGTGAGCGTTTCCTGCCCTCGGGACGTTTACGCGGGGACGGTGCGCGGACTTTGTAGTTGCGGGCGCTGGAGCGGGCCGCGTGGGCTGTTTTATTATCTGAGTTTCTCCATAACGCTTGTGAATTCCCTTTTGTCATTGGTTAAACAATCTGTGCTGTCCAGTCTGTAAATATAATGCCATTTTCCTCATCCGCACCAAAAGCGTTCCCTTCGTTTCGTGTGATCCGGCCCAGTAATCTAAATTGGAGGGCCCATTTGGAAAACATTGTACGGTGCGGAGCGGAAACTATGGTACCTGCGAAGAAAATTAAGGACTTGCTACGACTCCGTTTAAGCTAGCAGCATATCTTACGTATATTCGGCCAACATTAGAATATGCCAGCATTGTATGGGATCCCTCGGAAATAGGCCTCATTAATATTGCTAGAAAGAGTACAAAGGCGAGCTGCCAGGTTTATTCTTTCAAAGTACTCTTTCGACCGAATCAGTAACAGAAATGTTGCGCTCTCTTCAACTGCCCACTTTAGCCGAACGTCGGCAATTGGCAAGGATGAAGTTCTTATTTTTATTGTCAAAAAATAGATTAAACATAAACACAACAAAATATTTAACGCCACGCCGCGGACGAAACCTGAGAGGTACAAACGATTACTCATATGAAGTGCCGCAACAACGTGTCAATGTATATGCGAATTCGTTTTTTCCAAAAACAATTCGTCAGTGGAATGCTTTGCCATTACCACTGGTGCATTGTGATTCACTGGATAAATTTGAGGAAGGGCTCACAGATTTTTTTCTTAAGCATGGTCTACTATTATGATTTATTGTAATTTGTTTGTGTGCTTACTACGACATGCACTGTTTTTTTTTTCTTTTAACCTCCATGTCCGTGTTTCCAATGTATGCCATGGAACATCTCAAGATTGATGTGTTCATTATGATTTCAATGTGTTGATGTTTGACATAATATGTCCCACCCCTGTAACAGCCGAAAGGCTAACAGTATTCGGAAATAAATAATAAATAAATAAATAAATAAATAAATAATAAATAATAAATAAATAAATAAATTTCATTACACCCAGGTCCTACGGCATTAGCTACGTGGTTATAAGTCATCTTGGTGCTAATGAGAAGTGGGTGGCTTCTCTCTGTGTTTAACCATCCTTGGGAAACCGTCCACCTTGAACCAGAGTGGAAGCAAGCCCGCATTGTACCAGTCTTAAAGCCTGGCAAGTAGCACACGCACATTGGCTCGTATCGGCCGATTGCAACCCTCAGCTGCATTACTAAACTGCATATAGAAGATGGTAATTCATTGCGCTTGGACTGGATCTCACTAAGAGATGTATATATCCGTCGCAGATGTCAGGCTTCCGCAAGGGTCGGAGCAGCATCGATAACGTGATTGCCCTTGCAACACATGTTAAGGAGGCAAAGGCTCGACGGCAATTAACCATCGTAGTCTTTTATTGACATAAAATCAGCTTATGACTGCGTGCTCCATGGAGCTATCTGCACAGCTATTAGGTCCGAAGGTACTTCGGGACGCATGTACTATTGAATATGTGATTACCTCTCCGGCAGAAGCATCTACACGCGCGTAGCAGATGGTGACACGTCATCGCACAATGTTACCCCTGGGTGTACCCCAGGGCAGCGTGCTGAGCCCAAACTCTCTTTAACCTCTCCTTGGTCGGACTTGAGAGATGTCTGCCACAATCGGTGAAAATCTCAATGTACGCAGACGATATATTAATTTGGTTCTCAGGCCACAACCGGCGTGTGATGCGAGCGATATTACAGCGCGCTATTAACTCGGTTGCAATTTTTCTCGCGATACGCGGCCTTGAGATATCACCCGCCAAGTGCGCCGCAATGGCTTTCACTAAACGGGATGTATCCAAGTACCATTTAATGGCCGCTGTCGTACCAATGCCTTATGTCGATCACCACAAATTCTTTGGTATCACTTTTGACGTCATCTGACATGGACACCACACGTTCGCAGCTTAAAAGAGAAGCTGACATCATTTGCGCACATTATTGGTTTTTCTCTCCAACAGCGCTGGTGGATGCAGTGTCAGCTCTCTTTTAAGGCTATATGACGCTCTCTGTGAAGGCCTCCTCCGATACAGCCTCCCAGAACTGAACCCACTCTCCAAAGCCAACTGTAGAGGGCTAGAAGGCCTACAGGCCAAAATACTACGAATCTGTCTTGGGGTTCCGAAGACCACATCCACTGTGGGAACCATGACAGAAAGTAGACGTCTTCCGTTTCCTACTCTGCAGGTACTGGAGCTATGTCAAACGCAACTGCGCATTGTAACTAGACGGCGTGGGCATCCACTAGCAGCGGTCTATGTGTCCAGGGCGCAGGAGGTCCTACCTTTACAATTCCAGACCCCAGCCCCTTTTTTTCACCCACCGTGGATGTTCCCTCCTATGAAAGCCACAACCACTACTCCTGGCTTCAAGCGAAAAGCATCCATGCCGGCCCCAGCTTTGAAATGTTTTGCCTTTGAGCTCGGTAATACTTACTATAGAGCCCATACGCATGTGTACACAGATGCATCAGCGATGGGTACCTCTTCGGTGATTGGGATTTGGATTCCCTCGTCGAAAACCACCATTTGCATCCCCCTTAGCCTGAAGACGTCAACGATGGCTACCGAGATCGCTGGGCTGCGGGCTGTTTTTCACTAAATCTTAAAGGAGCCATGAAGAGAAAACAAAAGTTTGTTTTATTCGAAAGATAGGTGTTTCATAGTACCCCAAGCGCTTTCCCGGAAGCAAATGATGCTTTATTCACTGAGAAATAAGGCAATTTAAGCCAAAATTTTAAATCTCCCGCTAAAATTGTACATTCCGTGACGTGAACCATGGCGTCATACGAGCCGGTTCATGAAACAGATACTTAGTATGTCGACTCCATATAGCACCCACACGCGGGAATCGACCGAGACGGCGGCCCATTTTAAAAATACTAGTAAAACCTAGTGCACCCGCAGCCCTAGTCATGGAATCGCCTGATCTGGAGAAAAAAAACTCTCGCCGCGGAGCTCGGGCTGCATTTAACAACCTCACACAACTTGAACGCTCAATGCTTCTAAGTGCACGAGCGGCAAGAGTTGTGGGATACGCGGTGGACGGGAAAGCGACCATTCCGCGATAGCCACAACAGACGAACGCCCTGCCGTCGGCACACCGCTGCCTCGTCAGCCCCGTCGCGACGGACGAATACAGACTGGTACGTATGTGCCGTATTTTTATTACGGTTAATAATAGTTCAATTTCAGTAGCAGTATCGCTTATGCCATTTGGCCGGTGTCGTGTATGGAAAGCCGTTCGCGCGAGCTCTCTGCTTCGACCAGAAAGATACGAGCGTCAATGCGCGGTGTTTACGGCATTTTTTCCCCCAAGGTCAGAGCGCTTTTACGGCGATTTGACGAAGTCGGCGACGAGCTCCAGCATGTCCCAGGAGTGAGCTAACGTAAGGGTCCCTGCCGTAATCACTTCCTCGGAAATGAAGCGAGCACACTCGTACTTCCTTTAGCTCTCTTTCGCCTCCGTTTGCAAAGTTCACAAAACGTAGCCACTTGCTTCGCCGAGGTTCGTCGTTGGGCAGCACATGAATGCAGATCTCCTCACCGGGGATGTCGCACTCCCTCGACGATTTGCCCGTACTACATGGGCATTTCAAAACGCAGCAACGAAATTTCATTGTAAAGTACTCGAACAAACTGAAGTTTTCAGTGGTTGTAAACTGGAACGAGCTCCTAACAATAGCAGCAAGCCAACACCATTCCGATACTGCGACGACTGTCACTATCTCGTCGCTGCTTGCTGTTCCTTACTCCCCTCGTTTCTATTTTTACCTTTGCTGGTTGGCGATATGACGGCCAACCTCCTGTGAAGGGATTACGATACCAAGCAAGGTCGCGGCTGTGCGTGCTGGAACGGTTCGTTGGCCCCTAAGAACCTCGAACCCGAAAATTCGTCTGCGCGACGGCGAGATGTCGAGCTCGGCCGGCGGTAGTTTCGTACGCATTGGCGCACACGCTTGCGTGTTCGTTTGGAACTTCAACCGTTTACTCCACCGTTCTTTGTCATAAAAAGAATGTGCAGTATGTTTCACGGGCATTTAGCTCGCTATGCAAGCTGTAAGCCCTGCCTAACATGCGTTTGCTTTAGCCGGCCTCCGCCAATCGCAGAGCATTCTCGAGTGACATCATAGGTTCTGTTGCGGAATTGAGCAGGTGGGTCGCATGATCATTTCATTTTTTCCTAATTATGTAGCTTATCTGAGCGAAGTTTGCGTTATAAGTGGTGTCGTTATGGTTCTAACGAGGCAATCTTTCGAATGAACCAAACTTGTGTTTTCTCTTCATGGCTCCTTTAAAGCAGCCACCCACTAAATGGGGTCTTTTCACTGATTCCCAGCACGCTCTAGTATACTTAGGATCACTGCCGAAAGATTAGATGACATGGGAGATACATCATCTGCAACTCCAAGCAACAAAAGAGCGGCACAGCGTCGAACTGCAATGGCTTCCTGCTCACTGCGGAGTCGCCGGAAATGTTGCAGCTGATACTGCAGCCTCACCGGCCCACAACCTCTCTGTTCCACCGTTACCCGTTCCTTTTACAAGAAAGGATGCGGCAACCCTCGCACATTCGATTGCCTGGAAAACACAACGGTGCATTTGGACCGACAAGAGTCGTCAGTACACGCCTCTCCATATCATTGACCCTAAATTCAGCTTCAAGATGCCGCCTGGGCTCAGCAAGCGTGAGGAAGCGGTATTGCACCAGCTCCGTTTCAACGTGGCGTACATACGGCATTTCCTCTGCAAAATTCAGCAGGACACTTCACCACTCTGTCCAAACCTCACAGTGCCAAGGCAGACTATCCCAACATCCTTGTGTATGCCACAGCACGCAGGCCTGTAACTAAGGGCAGTTTTTGACGCTTGGTCGGAACCACGCCAGGTCGTACGGGCTACCAAAGCTATGTTGTTGTTCTTGCGTAGTACTGGCTTGGAGCCAGTGCTGTTACCAACTTAACTTCTAAACTCTGTGTATGGGCTCTCCAAACTCTCTAAATGCGCTTGAACACTCGTGCGCATCACCTGGTTCTTTCATTATTTATTTATTTTTTTATTTATTTATTTATTTATTTATTTATTTATTTATTTATTTATTAGGACGATAAGGAAGAAGAGCCATCGCTCTTCCATCACGATGGCTCCTAGAAACATTCTGGATTTGACAAAATTATGTGCCTCACCACGTGAGTGACGGATTTAAGTGTACTTCTAAATGCTCAAAAATTCATTTTGAGTAAGCGAGTTTCTCTCTTGTTCATCGATCGTAGTGAAAGGCCGTGCAATGGACGGTGAGCTAACACTCCTGGTACACCACATCCGTGTGAGACCTCGGCTGCGCTCAACCCAGCGCAACTAAACTCTCCAGGCCTCGCAAAACGCAAGGGAACGGAGCACCCCTCCCATGATGATAATTGCTGGGGCTGACGCATACGGAGCGGGACATTTAACATCCTCCCACGCCCTAAACGTTCACGCCTGCTATTAAGGGGTATAAGCAAAGTACTGGAATACTCCGGTACAAGCGTCTCAGCGAAAATCAAACTTTCTGGCTTTTAGACGGCTTCAAGCGCTGCATCTCGAACCTGTTCCTGCCTGCGTACTCCTCTAACGCGTTCCTAATAGGACGATGCTCCCGCAGAGTCTCCACTGGATTGTCCGATAGCTTGAGTAGCAGCTTCGAATCCTTGTCTCGTTACGAGCGGATGCGCCGCTCCTGGCGCATTTCAGACGCGCCTACGCTGAGTTGCGGTTCTGCCTGGATTGCGCCGATTATTTACACGCCGTTTCGAACCACGTGGGTCACTTTCCTTCTTGAGCGCCTCGCGAGGGCGCTACTTTTGTTGATGGTTCGATGCCTCTCCCAGGCGTGTTGCGAGCAGAGCGAGACTGGTAAAAGACAGCCGGCTGGATTTTCACGAGTCATCCGACACATTCACCGCAGTCTTCTATTTCACCGCCGTCCTTGTCTTACAGCAGCCGTGACCTCTCAGTGAAGGTATCTTGCCCACAGTGGGCAAATGTCGCCTGCCCGCAATAGACAGTTTGCGGTTGAGAAACATCTCTTTGCTTGCTTTGCACTGCTCGACTTCCAGTGCATTCCGCAGCAAGTCGTGTTGGTTGGCGTATAAAAGGCACGGGTCGTGTATTCATGCACGGTGTCTCTGTTAGGTGCAGGCAGCGAATGATCGTCTTGGGTACGCAGGCAGGCGAAGCTGATAGGATGATGACGGCGCCCAAAGGTCACCGAATCCTTCGTCGGCTCAAAACGGCTGATCACTTCTCTCACTCCAGCTAATGATATGATCAATGGGGGAACAACAAATCCAAAATTCTTCTATTTTGTTTTTCTGTCCCTAGTCAATACTTGCGAAGCGGTCGGAAAATGTTACCTACCCTTTCGTTTCCAGCTGCATGCCACCGTCGTGCAGCTCTCGGTGCAGTCCGGCGTCGCCAATGCGAAGCGTTAGGCAACCGACCTGTGCATTGAGGTTCCTAAAACGTTTTTATTCTCTCAGGCTTGAAGCATAGGTACTGAAGGTTGTGTCGGGCAACTCAATTTTCCTGTGTTTTCATTGCGTTTGATGCAGCTCCAAATCAGTTCCAAAATCCAACGAATGGTATCTGACTATTCGGTGACAGCAGGGAGGGGACTGAGAGCTCACCGTTGGATCTGACGCTGACAATGTCGGAAGGGTCCCTGTGGCAGCGGTCGACCCCCCCCCCCCCCCCCCTCCTCCCGCCCCTCCGAATAGGTTCCCAATCCCCTGACGCTCGCGTGACTGGCCGTTCAATGTTGGAACCTGCGGCCTCGGTAGGAAAACTTGCGAGGTAGATGCGCCGTGAGCGGACATGAGAAGGGTCGCTTCGATGGGTTGCAGGGCGAACGCCGTTGGACCCGATGGTTGATGCTTCAGGGCAATTTCTCTTGCCTGAAATGCCGTTGTGGGCCTTCGGGAATTTCAAGGCATCGCGCAGCTGATTGAGGGCAAGGCATATTTCTCCTCGATGATAGAAATGTAGGCGACATTCCTCGCCTACTTGACTTCGCCTGCCATATGGCTTCTTTTTTGTCTCGAAGCCAAAACAACAAAAAACGGCAATATTTTTCTTGTTCATCGTGCATGAAGCTTCTACATAATCGCTGACGAATTCATCTTTTTGGAGGTTAAATTTTATAATAACAAAACAGATTTGACGCACCTTCTAGAGTAATATTTTTGCTTTTTTGCAGCCAGAGCCAACTTTTCAGCCTGTTCATGAGCCATGCCAAGGACAAGTGGAACGTGCCTGCCCGGCACATGAGGGAACGCTCGCCGAAGTGCTGCTCCCCTTGACAGTGGCGCCTGATTTCCCTCTAGTATATATTAGTATTAAACTCTATGGGGCTGACCTCCGGATGAGGCCTTGGCTTGGCACACAAATGAGCCGTCAGAACAACGGGCTTCTTCGTACCTCAGGTGGGGTAGGGGGGGGGGGGGGGGGCACGTCGCTTGTCTCCTTCGTAGCCTGCATTGTCTTCCGGGGTAAACTGCAGAAGGGTCATGGCTGCCCAAAGCGGGGATAATACCTTTAATTTCCCTTGTGTTCTCCACATTCAGAGGGAGATTTAACAGAGGTAATCGAGATAATAAAGAAAACACCTGAAGCAGGGGCGACACCAAGCCTGTTCCCGTCGAAATCTCTGTCATCACATAATCTTGTTTCTGCGATTGGCCGCCGCCTAACAGTCACCAACTAATAAGCATGAATGTGCCACTGTAGTGGAGCTTCTAGTTCCGCCAATCGTATCGCTTGAGTGATAACGTGCAGTTACCGCCCTGATGATTATGTTCTTAGTGCTGGCCTTCATTACGGCACTACTGCGGATATGGCTGTGTTGGTTGCGGTTGCTCGGCCGCGAAAGATGTCTTTTTTTTTTTTGCTGTAAAAAGCTTTGCGATTTACCCAAGGCTAGTTGTTTCAAATTGAACAAGGTTGTATTTTGTCGTTCGGCCTTGTTTCGGTAAATGGAACCAGAGAAGTTAACCACTGGCTCTAAAAGTGACACGCAACAGGATCGTGTACCATGTAGCTTCGTGCTGTTCTTTGCCTTCCTGAATAGTATAAGGGTCTAAGCATATTCTTGTGAGATGAAGACGACAAGGCGCTTCGTTTGGCTAGTCCGCTGTTACGGGTGGTGCTGCTTAGTGGTGTTGGCCAATACGTCGGTGTTCACACCATGAAGACTTCATACGCTGACAGCGCCGACATTCCCACCATGCGATGCTTTTATTACAGAGAATGGGCAAGGTACATTACTCGGGCTAACTAGCGAAGTCCAGTGTATCACCCGCGAAGCTGTAACCAACCATGTTCACAGCACGATATTCCTACAAACTTTAGGGGTAAACTATGCGCTGGCGCCGTTTGTTTTTCGGAGAATTACATACTAATGCATAGCTTTATTTGTGAAAACATGGTCACGAGGTATGAAAACATGGTCATAACGCAGCAATAGAAAGCTTGGATATGAATCTAACAAACTTGGATATGAATTTACCGTGAGCCAAAAGAAGGAGTATCGGGCGTTCAACTGGACATTCATACTTTCGTATTCACAACCCATAAGGATTGCGTAGGTGTCCTAGAATTTTCCCCCTTCTTTCTAACCAAAAGTACGGCGAATTTTACTTTTTAAATGGAACCGACGTGTATCGTACATGTTTAACCGAATCTGTACTTTTTAAAGCTACCAAACGCCGGTTAAGGCGTCACTCGAGCCCAGAGCACGAGGCACCGTTTTTTGTTTATCTTTTACTTTTGTTATTCCGGCACCACTGAAGAAGCCGACATGTTCTGTTTTGTTATGTTTTAATCTCACCTCTCTCTGACGCTGTTCAAACCCCTTTTTTTGTTTTTTTCAAAAACAAACCAACATGAACTCTGAATTTGAAGGACGCTGTATTGTTCGTTTGTGCACTCAATTTTCTGCTTCAAACTACGCCCTAATTGGTTTGGCGCTGAACAATTTCGACATGCACAAGTCGTGCTATTTGGGCTAGCAGTTGGGAAACGTATTGCCCGTTTATAATTTGTGCCCAGGCTGTTTGATGCTCCAGAAATGGTTTTGGAACACACACTCAAAACGGGTCCAAAGAAAAAGAGAGACGAAAAACGAAAATCGGCTCGAGAAACCTGCAGGGGTTCGCCAAGATATGCTTCGCATTTAAAACATCACCGCATGCGGAACGGCATTCGTCATAGTTACAATCTATAAAAAAGGTCCTTAAATTCAGCTCGAGCGGCGCTGGCATGACTCCTGCCGCTAAATCGACTAACCTTAATGACATCGATTGAAGTGCGGTCTGGCCCTAGGTGCTTAATTAAAACACACCGAAGCGGCTTTGAGCTTCTGTCAGGAGAAGCTAGGCGCGGCTCGTTATTTTGATATTGTGCTTAATTAATGCTGGAGGGTGCTTACCTCATTAAAATGTTCCGCTTGATGCGTACAGCACGCGCGCTCCGGCCGTCCCGCTAGTTTCCCGTTTAATGCGGCGGAGAGCTCGAAATGGGGCACTTGCATTACCTCGCAATGAACTTGTTTAGCTTGCTCCGAATGGAGGCCACCATTAGTTGGCGTTTACTTCAACGTCAAGTAAACATTTATTGTGCGCTCGCAGATGTTTTATAAAGAGAGATAACTTTAATGACATAGAGAAATCAGCCTTGCAGCAAGCTTTGCTTGCAACTAACTATCGAAACAAAAAGAGCAAAAATAGACAATGAACGCGAGCACACCAAAACGCACGTAGAAACGCAGAAGAAGCGCACGCGAACACTAACACACGCAGGGACGCGAAGTTAATACACGCACAAGAGTTAGTTTGCGTAAAACTTTCCCAGGATTTCGCCAAGGCCGCATTCGCGGAGAAACGACAACAAGACCCTTGTAGCCCGTGTCGCAGGGGCAGCCGATGTGCGTGATGTGCGAAGACATCACGAAGTGGAAGACATGCGTTAGCACGCAGACCCAATACAATCTTCATGGAGAACCATGGCGTAGCAAAGAGAGGACAGACACAAACGCATGCCGCCTACAATGCAGATGATTAAAAATTGCCTGTAACCAATGAAGTGATCGCCCTCATAGTTCTTTGTGGAAGCACATTGTCTTGGGAGGTTGTGTTACAGTTGAATGTTATTTTATTTTGTGAATACATAACATCGCAGAAAATGCGTATTGTTGTACTACATCACCGCTTAATTTTTAATTAATGCATCAATAACAAACACTTACAACACGTGCGCTAAAGAAACCATGGTGAGTTTGACGGACCTGCATTATTCGTGCAGCCGAGCCGACCTTCGACGACCTTTCGAAACTACCACTGTGAAAATATTGGCTAAACTTGCTTTCGGTATGTTGGTGTTCACAGGGTAAAGTATGATGAATTACGTAGTGTTAAGATGGTTTATTGTTGTTTATTTAGTTTTCAGCGCAACGCATAACTCTTCTCTGAAAGTTCTATGAGCTCACTGAAAGAAGCCAGCATGACGTTCATCAGTGCTACTCTGACCGCATTCAATGAACTAAATTTTTCAGTTAGGGTTAAGAACGGTGTCAAAAACGACGAATAGCGCGTGTGCGCGTGCACAGTTTCTGGAGGGATGTTCGTGAAAAAACGAATTTTTTGAATATCTCTACACGTAACATAGGTTATCGCCATGAACGCAAGTTTGCATTTTGCCAGCTGAAATCTCACAGGATATATAACGAGCCAAGCCTTACCCTTCTCTTTCTTCTGATCCCTCCCTTCTCAGGAACAACAGAAATCAAGTAGACTGGAAAACAAGTGGCCCGCGTGTATAAAGGACGCCAATCGCTGAGAAACAAGCTAGTATGCTGGCGTACAAGGGCTTCGGAGACATAGTCTGGACAGAAACGAACTTGCGCTTGTGACGCAAGCTTGACGGGATGATGTGAACAGGCGGGTGTAGAGGACGCGTGGAGCGTAACAAGCTGCTACATCCCGCAGTCGCCCGCAGAGCAGGGGCATCTGCGCAACTTTTCTTAAGGCGTTGTCCAATTTGCCAACGCAGGAACTCCGCGCGAAGGAAAGGGGGTACGTTTTCTTGCCTCTTTTTATTTCTCTCAGTGAAAGCGCGTTCATCCGCTTTTACAGTGTCCGTTTCTACTTTTTACTCATTTTGTTTCCGGCACCACTCGTTGATTCTTTATTTGTATGTGGCAACGTAATTCGCCCTAACGCCAGGGAGCGACGCAATCTCTTGTCTCATAAGTTTAAAGAACACGTTCCCCGCTTACTCGGTGACAGGCCGCAATAGCGGTTATTTCGACACTCGTATCGACAACTTAAGCGCGTGCGACGCTGTCAAAGTGCACTCGTGTGTACTAGCGCAAATAGGATACCAGGCGAAGCAAGAAAACGTAGTGCTCAGCATGATTCAGACTTTAGCCTTTGTCAACAGGAAAAGAAAAGGCTGTTGAAGAAGAATGTGAACCTCTCCGCTACTTTGAGGGTAATAATGTTCAGTGTGTATAGCGGTAAAACTTTCTCACGTCTCAGATGAGCTTTGCTGCATTAGCCCTGCATTTTATATTTGTGAGCACTTCTATGTTTGGCACAGGATTTTGTTTTTTAAGCGTGACAGTATATACCCGAACCTTAAAGGCATCAGTCCTGGGTATCTGAGCAGTTATGTAAACAATAAGAGAATGATTAGATAAATAACGACGGCAGAAATCGGAGAAAGTACGGCAACGGGAAGTATTCGTTCACTTCGTGAAACAACTGAGTAATTTTTTGACTGTAGAATACTTTCATCAACTACTCAAAGGACGAGGAACCGCGACGTTTTACTTCTAACACGTGTTTCTATGGTTTATAATTAGGATATGTGAATCCTTGAGCTGTAAACAGGCATTGTGCCTTTCAACTACGCAGGAGACCAGGAGAAGTGCAAAGCTACAAAGTAGGCAGAGCTGATGCCCTAGTCAACGTAGTCTTTAAATTTGCGCGCATGGGTTAAAATGAACTTAAAGCAACTATCCCGTTAGGCTGAGACTTAAGTTCAACTGCCCCGAAGCCCTTTCAGCCTTTATTCAGCAGCGAAAGATGCTTTAATTGCCGAGAAATTAGCACTTGAAACACGCATTTCATCTCTCGCGCAATTTCATTACGTTTTGCGTGACGTAAATGGAGGCCGGAAGTGAGTGAGACAGCGGTATTGTCTAGCAGGAACACTTAAACTGCTTAAACCTACCGAGCGAACCATCGCGGTCGAATAAGCAATTGGTCGCGCATTCGGCGCACACGAAAAAAAAAAATTACGCCCACCTCCCCTCGCGGGAACCCTGGTGTGATGCGACGCTGAAGGGGGTTCCATGGTGCGTTTCCGTTGGGTCGATTACTCGAATTGCTTGAGCAATCTTCGGGTAATGCGAGAGAGAGAGAGAAAGAGAGAGAGAGAGAGAGAGAGAGAGAGAGGAGGGAGGAGAGAGAGGAGAGAGAGAGAGAGAGAGAAGAGAGAGAAGGAGCGTAGCGCGGACGACCGTCGACTGAGAGACCGGCCGGAGCGCGGCACTCCGCTTTTATGGGCAGCGCGCCCGAAGGAGTGCACACAGCGCGCTTGCGCCGCGCGCAGCGCTCCCACCGGCAGAGTGAGAGAGCGCCCGCACTGCGCGCGCCACAGATGTTGGGGGAGAGGGCGCGCTATCACGGCGAGAGGAGAGGGGGTTAGCGGAGGAGAGACGCAGCTGTGTGGACGCGGACAACAACGACGCAGGAAGGACAGGGCCACCGGCATGAGGTGCTCCTCTCAGCGTCGCATCTAAAAACAGCTTGCCCACCCCACACTTCCGTTACCTGCCACTCCGTGCTCGACGATCTTCGTGCCGCACCGGACGTGATATGGCGGTTAAACAATGCGAATGTGCTTCGCGGCCTTTTACTTTATCTACAAGGCGTCTAATGGACAGCGCAATCGCAGGAGAACGACGACAGGGGCGCTCTTTTGGTTTGCGTTCTCGTTATGGACAGTTGGGTTTTAGTCGCATCGATTCACTCGGCTTTGAGAGTTCCTGTATAATACAGGAACTCTACTCGGCTTGACAAAGTGGCGCTATCTGCGCTTGCGTGTGTGCAACGCTAAATTTTTGCGACCCTTTACATCGGCACAATGACGCGAGTTTTAGTAGAATTCTTCGTCCGTTTTGCGTCGTGATATTGTGGCGCCTGCCAGAAGTGTGCCTAGAGCTTTTAGGAGAGCCAAAAACACTACTACAAACGTCCTACGCCAGTAGGGAATGAAAACCTGCATAACATGATATAAATATCATTTTACCTAAGTACGCAGTGTAATGGAGGCCTAGTAGCACACAACTCCCTGAACCAAAGGACTCGATTTTACGCATGCATTCTATTCAACTTCAAGACAATGAAGAAATGGTTTCGAACAGACACATCGCCACTGTTTGTGTTTGAGGCCGAAGTGCGAAATTAACAAGCGATCGATTGTCTCCTGCCCGTCGTTAGTGTAGCACTACCTTCCTGCGATTTACGGGGGCGAACAAGTCACTTCCCTCCGGAGCAAACCATGGAAGGTTTTAGAAAATCGTGCACACTCTACATACCCGGTGCGGTGTTGAATCATCGCTAGTGATAATCGAGAAGCGAACGCGACCACAACACACACAGGTTCGGCCGCCGGCCTGGGTGCCAAGCATCATCCGGGCAGACAGCGATGTAACATAAGCCAGCGCTACATGAAGGCAACGTGCAAACCATTCGGCACGTTTAAAAACACAGGAGCAAGAAACTTGTTCTATCAGATGCAAATTGATGTCCACAGATGAGCGGAACCGTGGAATGCCGACGCGGTACTTGCCGCCATGATGCAAACATGGAGATATGCAAGCCCCCTAGTGTACCCGCGAACAATACAAAGAATTAGCGTAACCCTTTGCATACGGCTGCGTACGCTAAATCTCTGCGTTCAAATTTATGATTCGACAGATGGGCTCACCCAGCGCAGCCTCGGTATACGTAGAGTTGGAGGTAGCAGGAATGTGACTAAGCCTAACCTGCAATAACCATCGCTACCACCACCGGTAGTGTTCCTTGGTGTGTGTTCTGAATCGCCACTTCTCTACGCAAATGCGGGGGTTTACCGCTCCTGAAGCGGTGGCATCGCCCTGAGCATAGAATTTGTGTGTTCGGTTGTTCAATTTTCCTATTGGTGTCGCTGCGAAAATGAATTAGCTGGCCTATGCAATGCGTCACTTTAATTGTTTATTTTCGTAAATGAGGACTGACAGATATCCATACCAATATTTTTTTTCAATAATAACCAACTTTCAGAATAATGAGGTGGAATGTCCGCGCTGCTTCTTTTTGCCTACGGTGCACTCAGCTTAACTGTAAGGACGAAGGGATGTCGTTACATTTCCTGTTTCAACAGCAAAATTAAATCGAATCCATTAAAAAAAGGTAAACTGTTGGGTCAACGGCTCCAGAAGAAGCGCTAGGTGGGTTGGCCTAAATGTGAATTGTACCGTGGCTTTTTTATCTACCAGACGGAGGGAAGTTCGTCAAAGCAAGCTATAAATATTTACTCCCGCGAATAAAAAATGCGTAAAAACCCTTCAAGATCAGAAGACGCGGGCCACTGAATATATTATATGCGGAAACATAGTACTTTGTTAAAGCAGTTGTTGTAAACGTTTTTTTAACGCCTAAGCGGCCTTTGTGTTCATGCATATAAAGAGAAGAGAACGCCTGTTTCAAGTGGAAGGCAAAAAAAAGTTAACATCATCACCATCACCATCATCACCAGCCTATCTACGCCCACTGAAGGGCAAAGGCCTCTCCCATTGAACTCTAATTACCCCGGTCATGTGCCAATTAACATAACATTCGTTATTTGCTTGAAGAAACTGGTGCTCTCACTTCTTCCCAGCGTGTTGAAGATTCATTTAGCAAACGTCAGCTGTATCCATTTGTTACAACCATTTTCAAATTAACCTGTATTTTCCGTTTTATTTTTCGTGCTATGGCTTCCGCGTAGCTGTAGAACTAGCGAAAATGCTTGCTTTGTCAGCTGCAGTACGATTTCCTGCTTTACAATAACTGTGAATAATAACTAAGCTAGATGTATTCAGTTGTAAATAAATAATTGCAGTACCCTTCAGTAGTATTCAGTATTAAACGTACGCGTGCATTCTGCCATTTATTGGGTATTTATTAGAACAGTGTGTTTTCTGGCTCGTCTATTTTGGATTTCTTTAGAATTTCAAAATGGATCCGGGTTTCGCAAAGATTGTAAGAGATACGCAGACCCAGTTCAAGAGTGCCAGTCGGTGGGGAGCTGTCGCTGCTCGTGAAACCACATATGCCTCATCCGGTGCCCTCAATGGTGCCCTAACTAAGACAGGAAGAATAAGACGCTCCACATACACTGTTTAGGCGTGTTTGAAAGAGAAGTCACTTGACCTATGCTCAAAATCGTTGTACAAAAGCAAAAATCGCTCCCTTGCTTGCTTGCTTGCTTGAACCTTTGCTTGATCGCTTTCTTTCGGCAGCCCTTATTCGATTGCTTGTACATTTGCTTGCTTCTATGCTCACTCACCTACCCGCTTAAACTCGTGCTCACTTCCCTACCCGCTTAAATACAAATATAAAATACAACTAAGTTAGGTATTTTCTAGACTTTCCGGCATCATTTACCCTCCTTCTTATGCTGAATTATTTCTCCGATGTAGAAGTGGCGCCTCATACTGCGTGTAAGGCGTTGTGCTGGTGAGCACGAGGACGCGGGTTCGATTCCCGGCCGCGGCGACGCTTTTTCGATAGGCGAAAAGAAAAAAACTCCCGTGTGTACGAGATTTTGTCCCGCGATAAAGACCCAAGTGGGTTAAAGTTAATCCCGAATAATCCGGACACCGCACGGGGCAGCTTGAGCAATCTTGGTGACGGTATTGGCGACACCGCAGACCTCGAGCCCCCATACTCACGCTGTAACCGACCGTGTTAATGAGTTTTAAGTTGAAGGGTAGAAACCTCAAACGGTAGCAGTCGGAGCTCAGGTCAAGCTCCGGCGGATGGGCTCCTTGTCTGTTTATCAGGCACGGAGCTCCGGCACCTCTCTCGGTATCAGGGTAACCCGAGCGAAGAAAGTACCCCCGTCCCCTGCTTCTATTCTGTAGCATATGGTATTTTGTAACCCCTCCCCCCCTCTTCTCCTCCTTTGCAATCAATATCGCTCCCAAAACCCTATAATTTCTCGCGCTTTTTGACCACGGAATCTTTTGATAAGAGAACGACAGTCACTTCTCAGTCCAGGTTCTAATCTCAAGGTATCTTGAAAGCCTTGTCGGCAAGTCGTACAAGGCTAAGAAACTGAAAACGGGAGAACTCCTGACTGACGTAGACTACAAACAGCAGTCCGCAAACCTCCTCGCACAAACGCGCATGGTCAATATTGACATCAAGAGCACGCCTGATCGCAGCCTTAATAGCTGCCAAGGCGTGATTATTGATCCGGAACTTATAAGTGCAACCGAAGCTGACCTGCTCGAGGGCCTTCGTGATCCGGGCGTGATGGCAGTGAGGTGAATAACCATACGCCGAAACGACCAAATAATACCAACCAAGCACATAATCCTGACGTTTGACCGCTCAACACTTCCTGAGTCGGTCAACGCTGGCTTCATGAGATGTCCGGTCCGACCCTACGTGCCGATCCCACGCCGCTGCTTCAAGTGTCCGCGGTTTGGGCACGGATCAACCTCTTGTCGTGATAAACTGACGTGCGAAAAATGTGCAGCACAAGATCATCCAAGTGACAATTGTTAATCCGAGCACTTCACCTGTGCGAACTGCCCGGGACCGACACGCTGCCTATTCCAAGAGGTGTAAAAAGTTTAAAGAAGAGAAACAGATCATTGCCTTGAAAGTCAACGAGAGCATCACCTTCCAAGAGGTGCGAGAAAGGTTCGCCTCTTTCCCCCTGGGGAGGTACGCTGACGCTGCTCGCCGGGGAGCGGAGCGGCGTCTGGTTTCGGCGGGGACCCAGTACCACGAGTCGAACTTGGTCACGTCCCCCCCCCCCCCCCCCCCCCACCCTGGGTTGGTTGCCTCAGGCAGCCTAACCCGCCTCCGCACCGCTCGCTGGGCCAGCAGCGGCGTGGTGGCAACAGCCACCGTCGGGACCGATGCCCCTCCGGCCCCTGCTTCCCCACCCTCCCTGCTTTCACTGGAGCATGCGTAGGAGATGGACACCGGGGGTCCCGCATCGGCTCTCACCTCTGCCGCACCGCCCGTGCCATTTGTGGTGCTCCCGACACCTTCGGCAGTAGCGGTTCAGAATACGAAAGGCACCCGAATAGGTGACGAGTCCAAGGGTCCTGGTCCATCGGGCACCCGTGGGACATCCGAGGATGAGATGGTCGTGGGACCATTCCTGTTTGCGTCGCAGTGGAAGGAATGGGTCCCCGCATCCAAGCCTGTAGAGAGGCCGAAAAACCCTCTCCGACAGTCCAAGCCCCGAAAGACGATACATAAACAACACACTCTAGTAGCTCCGAACACTTCATAATGGGGACAGAAAACAATCCAATGGAACTGCAGAGGCCTTCTTAAAAATCTTGATGATGTATACGAAATTCTGCATGCTAATGAACCAAGTGTAATGTGTGTTCAGGAAACACATTTGAATTCCAAGCACACAAATTTCTTGAATAGTTACATGCTATTCAGAAAGGACAGGGATGGCTGCACAGACACACTCTTCGGGCGGTGTGGCAATAATCGCCAGGAAATCCTTTGCATGCCACCATGTCACTTTGAACACTTTCCGAAAACAGGTTCACTGAAGCAGAGCTAACTGGAACACATTTACAGAGACATCAAAACTACACCACACATTCATAGGACACCTACATGTTGAAGAAGCTACCCAACTCCTCACGGCGCACATCCTCGAGGCCACCGAAAAGTCCATTCCCCACGCCACGCAACCGGAGCAGGCCGTGGTTGAATGAGGACTGTAGGCGTGCGCCAAAGGCCCAGAACAAGGCGTGGGGTATCCTTCGTCGGTACCCCACGTCGGGTAACCTTTTATTGTTCAAAAGGGCAAAGGTGATGGGAAAACGTGTGCACCGGGAGGCAAAACGAGAGAATTGGCGCTCATTCATAACATCAATAAACTCCTGCACCAACACACGAAAAGTATGGACAAGAATACGCAAACTCAAAGGACAACAGGCACGCAGCCTGCCTCTGGTCAGCCCACAGGGGACACACTTGAAGACCAGGCTGACACACTTGCACAATACTTCCAACACGTGTCACATTCAGCTTACTACACAAACACTTTCATAAAACATAAACTCTCAGCCGAAAAGAAGCCTTTACATGACAATGACAGATCAACCACGTCCTAGAACTCCGAGTTTTTCGCTTCATGAGCTGAGGGGTGCTCTGAGTACCTGTAAACCCTCAGCTCCAGGTCCAGGCAACATGACATTTACAATGATACAGCACTTACACGCAGACACCCTTGTTACACTCCTTCACCTTTACAAGATATGGCTTTCGGGGCACATTCCAAATTCTTGGAGGGAGGCCATAGTTGTAGCATTCTTGAAAGAGGGGAAGGAGCCTTCCACTCCCACAAGCTATTGACTCATCGCCCTCACAAGCTGCCTGTGCAAGCCCCTCGAGAAGATGATAAGGCTCGTGTACTTTTTGCAGTAGAACGGTCTTCTCGAGAGCTGCCAGGCAGGCTTCAGGGTGGGGCGATCTAAGAACGACCAACTTGTCGCTCTTGAATCATATATAAAGGATGCCTTCGTTCATAAACAGTTTTGCCTTACGGTTCTTTTTTGACATCGAGAAAGCCTATGACACCGCTTGGCGGTACGGCATCCTTAGTGACCTGAAGTCAATCGGTGTTTCGGGCAACATGTTGAACATCCTTTGTAGGTATATGTCCGGAGAGAACCCTTCGCGTCAGAGTTGGTCCTGCACTGTCAAAGGTTCATGTGCAGGAAAATGGCGTACCACAAGGTGGAGTGTTCGAGCTGCACTCTTTCATAGTTAAGATTAACTTCTCTTGGAAAGGCACTGCCACTTACCATCTCTCATTCCATGTATGTAGATGACGTCAAGATATCCTTTAAATCGAGTAATATATCAATCTGCTAACGTCAAGTCCAGCTTGGCGTCAAGAAACTTGCCGGCTGGGCAGACAAGAATGACTTTAAACTGAATCCTGCAAAATGCTCTTGCCTTGTGTTCTCCAGGAAGCGTGGGGTCCATCCCGGACCCAGACATTACTGTTAATGGCGTGTCGCTTCCTGTGAACAAGAAGCACAAGTTTCTAGGTGTTATGTTTGACCACAAACCTACATTCATTCCACACATCAAGGAACTTAAGCATAAATGTCTAAAAACAATGAAAATACCCGTAAGGTTCTCTCCCACCAATCGTATGGGGCTGACAAAGAACTCCTGCTGCGGTCGTATACTGCTTTTGTTAGGTCTCGTTTGGACTATGGCATTGTGGTGTATGGGTCGGCGACTAAAACAGCGTTGCGAATGCTTGACCCAGTGCTACACTTGGGGCTTCGTCTTGCGTTCGGGTGCTTTTCGCACTGGCCCTGTTTAAAGTTTGTATCTCGAGTGTAACAAGTGGTGTCTTGAGGACCATCGGGCGTACATGCACTTGCTTTATGCTTTTATAATTTCATCGTGGAATAACCATCCTTTTTATCCGGTCTTTAACAATACATCCACATCTCTGCTGTTTGTAAATCGCACATCCGTTCCTCTGCCCTTTTCACATAGAGTGAGAGAGCGAGCCTTGGATCTCAGGGCTTTGTTTTAGATGTGTACAGATCATCTTTTTCAGACATTTTACCTCACTGAAAAGTTCGCCCTGTGTCCTGCGAACTTTCTGTTATGAAACTTCACGAAAATTGGGTACCACGAGCTGCAATACTGCAGCACTTTCTGTCTCTGCAGTTTAAATAACCATGTGCAGAATTTTACAGGGACGCTTCTAAAACCTCCACTTTGGTGTCCTGCGCTGCTCATGGTCCGAATTTTAATGCAGCCAGAACCATAAGCGTATACACAACCATTTTTTTCAGCAGAAGGATATGGAATTTTATTCATCGTACAGCACATTCTTGAAAATCAAATTCCCAATTACGTCATCTATACAGATTCCTTGAGTGTTGTTCGTGCTCCAACAGCGCACAAGCCCCCCCCCCCCCCCCCCCTCCAAAAAAACTACATAGTTAATTTTGTGTTCAACACCATTAGGTCTGGGCATGCGGAAAAGCATGAGCTGCTCCTCTGCTGGGTCCCAGGACGCGCTGGGATTGCTGGGAACGAGTTGGCAGACGAGAGAGCCGCTGCTGCTTCACTCAGGAACACTGTGGACATAACAGCGGTACCATATACAAAACTAAAGCAACACATAAGACAACACTTGCGTAGGACATGGCAAACACACTGGAGTGAACAAAACTCTAAGTAATAAAGCCACATTTGGGACGGTACACAGCTGCCTCACACAACAGATACACAGAAGTCGCCTAGGCTAGGCTGCGGATATGCAGCACCCATGCCACGCACTCTTATCTGCTCACGGGATGTTCTAGACCCCAGCGCCGCAGGTGCGGAGAGGCCCTAATCGTAGTTCACGTACTCATTCAATGCAAGGCACTCGACACCACACGACGTAAACATTTTCCTGAATTGTACAGACTACACATCCTGCTACAGCCATCACACTTCTTTGGCGACAACCCAATGTTTTCTAACAAGCGTGTTTTTCAGTTTTTAAAAGACGTCAAGTTTTTACAGCTTCTTTCATATCGTACATAATCACACTGGCCCTATACACCAGCCATCTTCATGCATTCGCTTCACTTTTGTTATTACTAGACAATTTAGTATTTAATTGCACATCTGTCCTCATGAAATAACTATGTCTCTGGCACTCCTTGCCCTTGTTGGCCTTCCGCCATTAAACTCAAACCATCATCATCAAAATTAATACGGAGCCCTCCACTACGGCGCGCCTCATCGCTTGTGAGGCGTCGGCGCATCAAATTCCATAACGAATCAATGAATCATACTGCGTGGGTTTGCAGCCAGAGAACTTCCTAGCAGAGCGCCGATTTGTACTCCCTCAACTGAACTTGCACGAGGCACCGGATCGTGCGGCTTCCATGTGATTTGTAAAAGAGAAGAAAAAAACATACCCAACGGAATCCCTCTCGTCGAAGCAAAGTAACACATCCATAAGCTGCGTTAAGCACGATTTCACAATCGGTAGAGCTGCCACAACGAACCTTGAATGTCGCTGGGCTCTCTATAGTCCTAAAAGCACTCTTTTTATTACGCTGGCGATGTTATTTGAATTAATCCTCGAATCCCTAAAGGTCCTCTTTCCTGAGCTTTCAGGCAAGTCCGCCAGAGAGGCGAAAATGGGCCCTTATATCCATCAGCCTGCAGCCCCATTGCTTTGAAAAAGAATCCGACTGTACTGCGTCAGCCTACTTTCTGGGATTTTTTTAGCTAGCTGGCATTCCCTGTGCTTAGTTATGCCTGAAAGGGAACGTGGAGCCCGCCCGCAGCTCACTTCCCGGGCAACTTTCTGTCTTGGAGCAGTATTGGAGTATAGACTGGCTGGTTGCTAAACTTCTATTGCATAATCCTAGGCACAGCTTGCGCCGGTCGACGACAGAACCCTTGACGAAGCAGCTTTGGCGCGGCGCCGCACTTATTGCTTCGAGCTGCGGGGCACAAAAGAACTGCTGACTCTTCTGTGTACCTAGTTTCTCCTCGTTGTGCCTTCCCGGCAGCTTTGCAATAAGGATCGAGTCTGCAATACATGTAGGCCTCGGCAAAGAAGGCGTCAAGCTTAAGTTCTTTTTTCTTCTGAGACTTCTGCTGCTGTTAATTTCTTTTGTGGGCTCTTCATTACTCGGTGTTGCCAGGCGCCCTATGAAATACGCGTTCAGGGAAGTATTCATGACTTCTAGCTTTCGATCTCCGTGCTCCGCAAAGCTCACCTCGGTATCGAAATCATTAGTCAAGAATGAAGGCAGGAATACTTTAAAATTGAAAATGAACAAAGAGAGAACACGCCAAGCCATCCACATTTTCTTAAACACGCGAATATTTGCCTGATAATATTTAAAAAAAAAGTTGATATTGAGCATTTGCTTAGCGAGAAACTGAGGCGAGAGCTTGTTTGGTTTTAATAAAAAATTTAAAGCCGTTCCGCTCACTGTGAAAGCTGTCGGAAGTGCAGAGCAGTGATTCACCAGAATGGGCTGTGGCGCCGTTATCCGCTCACTGCTACCACCCAATGCGATTCAAATTTCCCACTTTCACAGTGCTCGCGCACCCCCGCTCGTAAAATTGCGCCAGCGCCAGAGGTTCACGAGTATCGAACGCTTATGACTATATAGGCCGCTTGGCTTTCTAATCATCTGGGTTACTCAGCGACGACAGCCGCTACGACGGAATGCCGTGTGGCTCTACTTGGGTCCAGCGAGCGAGCTACGACGACAAGGCTAGCTCCTATAGTTCTCTGCCCTTAAAATAGCTCTTGGAGTGCAGAGAATGTACGGGATTTTGTGCCCTTGAGGGCAGCGCTGCCATAGTGTTGTCTATCGCCAGTCTGTTCTGGCAGAACGCGCTGATATCCCGGCGGTGAGCCTTCCTGCTCCAGAGTAATTGTTATCTTCGGGAGTATGCTATTTCTCCCACAGACTTTCCAATCCAAGTCTGGGAAGCGATAAGGAAGAAAATTGCGTAACTTTGCGCTTTTGGGGATTAAGGAGGAACCATCTTGCAAGCTTCCATTTGTCGGGCAATTTTCCTCTATTACAGAAAATACAGTTGTACCAAAAGACCTCTGCTTTTGTTCATAATTTCAACTACGTTGTTTGAAAGTTATTTTGTACTTTTATTCACATCTTTTAATAGAAACAGTAACTGCTTACCGATGATGGACAATTCCCTTTTATTGCTTCGGAATTTAAAAGAACCACATTCATCTGCGAAAAGATTTGGTGCAATACTATTTGGTTTAAAAAGACTACAAAAAAACTGCAATGTGTTTGGATTCCCAGCAGAAGACATTGCCGGGTACGGAATAAAATGATAACGTAAACCGAATGATTTTTGATCCAACGCTGTGGTCCACACAACTTTGCATACGCCTTTGGAATTAAAGTGGTGGACACGTGTATTGCGGTGTATTTCCTCTTCAATTTAACGTAGCCTCCTGTATGAACTAACTGAATAACCATCTTAAAATTGACGTGTTTATTTCGTTGCTCGAACAGTAAAAGCAGCTCATCTGCACTTCGAACACCGAGTAGGTTCCTCTGGAGAAGCGTTTACATGTCCAGTTTACACGAACCTCGAAATCTTGTTTCAGGTTAAAATAATATTCAAGAAAGTGCTTTCAATAAAAAAATGTTCTATGTCCAGTGGCTATACTTCTTTCTTCTGTTTCTCGTCTCCCTGAAGCGTTCTTCTTTGAGTTTGCGTATTGAAGTAGTCATACTACCTAATCCCCCTCGCAAGTGAGAACAAAGGCGATATGTCGAAGAGGTGCGCCTGAAGGCTTTACAAACCTTCAACACCCTGGTCGCTTCTTTCTCACTCTTTTTAAAACAAATACGGGGTGCAAAACATCCATCCTGAGTTTTTTTTTTCTGAAGGGGCTGGGACCTTGAACGGTTACTTTAACATCTTCCGAAAGTTAAGGCCCAGTGCAGTGCTTGCTGTTTCCCAAAGTTTTTTTAATGAAATGAGTCGCCTTTGCCGCCGTAGCATGAGTCTGTTTTGCCCCTCTCATCTGGGAGTACATGCCAGTACGTAAATGTAATTACTTCTCCGACCAGAACGTGTTTTTACTATTACTGTAAACCGAATTTTCCACCCATTCTGCGCATGTTCACATTGGCACTGACGCCAATTGCGAGAAATTTCTCAAACTGATTTCGTGCTTTGGTGGTTTCGTTAGACCTGAGGCTGCAACAGTGCGGGCTCTGATACCGCACGAAAAGTATAGTACATTAGTACATGCATTTTTAGTTGTTTATTTCCTGGAAGTGCAAGAACGAGGAACGGGGGACGCACAAATCCGCAGGCCTTCTCTGCGAGTCTGCAAGCGCCATCGAACGATGCGAGCCTGCATGTCGTCATCGATCCATACACTGCTGTGGATGCAAGGTGTGTTCGACCGCTGAGGGAGGAGCAGGCGGTAAGCGAGCTCCTCCTGTGTTCCGTGTGATCGAATGTCTGGTTGACCTGGCACACGGACGCAGTGCCGAGCAATTCTCGCTACAGCTTGGGCTTTGGCCGAACCAACGCTGATTACAGCGAAGTAGCCACTGCGCGATCGGATTGTGCTCGAAAAAGCCTTCGCCCGGAAAGCGTCTGCATCTAGCGGCATTTCGGCGCAACTACAAAACTTTTGGCGCGAAAATAGAGCTTTGATTTCCGGCAAAGGTAGTGACTTTCTGATATACCCAGAATGCGGAAAGTTCCCGTTAGATAACCAACGTGGTCTTATTTGGTCTGCTTCAACAAAAACTTCCTTGCGCGCTTTACTGCCGATAAATAATCTTGGCGTGACATACCACAAATCTTACATTCCTATTGTACAACGAAAACACGAAAGGTAGTTAAGAAGCGCGTGCGTTGTCTATTAAGTGCCCCCGGCTACAACTTGAGTACCATAAAATATACAATTCGTTTCTCACGCATTTTTATGACAACCCTTTGTGGAAGCAAGTGCTTCGGCTTTTTGAGGAATATGCAAGTTCGGCCCCTTAGCGTTGCGAAAGCCGGTTTATGTTTGTACGAATGGGAGTATTAAAGGGCAAAGGTTCTAAATGCCGCTTACCGCGAGTACAAGGAAACTGTTATTCGTGCAGATGTGGTACACGTTCATTCTTGTATATATCTTCGTGACCAAACCCATAGCAGTTTCTTTTAATAGCGGAGCTGTAGTACAAGCCGTAAGTTCGGTGTTACAGGAATAAAAATACCAAGAATATGCGGAGCGCTCGTAAGCGCGTGCTCGCGTCGACCGCCGAGTCCCTTGCGCTCTTTCAGTGGCTTTAGCAAAAAAAGAAAATGTAGCGCTGTCATCAAGCGCTACCACTCATGTAATACTTGTTAGGATGAACAAGGCGATATCGATGCATATGACAATGACTACTACCACCATAATGCAAAGCAACTACAGAACATGTAAATAAACAATTTCAAACTTTTACAAATACGTGTTGATGTGTCTTTCATTGTTCACGTATAAAGGAATCATGCAGCTTCGCTATGGTTCAAGCTTTGCACGACTTAGTGCAAGCTTCGCAAGTTGAGCTGGTGAAAGTATAGAATGCTGAAGATGTCTTTGCATCCACCACGCGCCACATTGAAGACGACGACGTCTTCGATGCATGTGACGACGATTACTAGCACCGCAACTATGCAAAAGAACAATGATACTGAAACTCAACTATGTGTGCGGTAATGCTCACCTACAACCGCTTCACCATTCCTCCTGCCGGGGAATGAAAGCTTCTCTGAGTTTTGTTTTGTGTTCGACTGGAACTAAACACGATGTTTCATTTTCTTATAAGTGTTTGATCACGTTTTGGGATACGCAGTTTACGGATGTGCTGTATATTTGAGAATACTGCTATTCACGATGAAATCTGGTATTCTTTTATGACAGAATGAACTTACGCCCGGTAGTAAGTGTACAATTCCAGAAAAAGAACTACATACTTAAGAAATAAGAACTGCGTCAGATTCCTATATTGAAATGTAGAAATATTTAGTAATGATCTAAAAAAACGCCTGCTGTATTTATCAATTACTTCTATCACCGAATCTTGACGCCGATAGTTAAAAAAAAAGGATTCACAGAAAACTTCCTGCAAGTGGCTTGTTTGCTTTCTGAGTCTCCGAGTAAGCACATAATAAACCCTAAACAACACTCGAACTTCTACCTTTCACGGGATTTTCTTAGAGGTCTCAATTTCTATCGAATGAGTATTCGTTTTAGAGCTCTAAGAACTTCACGGGTAACCTTATTGCAGCTTTCTACCTGTAGAGTCCGTCAAACTTCAAGAAAAAGACATCACCCAAAATTTGTGACTTCTTACTCGTTCAAGTTAGACTACTCGTTGTTAGTAAAATAGGGCTTGTTTCAATGCTTTTGCTTTGTTTTTTGTTGCTGCTTGTCGCGTTTTTTTTTTCGAACTTTTTACTTTCTTTATTATTTTGATTCTTATGGACATTAGCTAGCTTATTTGGTCTTTTTGTTTCAGTTTAGACATAAATATAGAGAATTACAGTAATTTTGCTCAAGAAAACGGATTCACCGAGTGATAAAGGCTGAAAACCTGAGCGTGGGGAATAGACAAAAATATCTGCTTAGCAATTAGGAGAGTTTCTTTCTTTTTCTGTTTCTTTGCAAGTAAATGTAAACCGTAACTGGATATGTGCAGTTTAAACTTACACGATCATATGAGTTATTGGTTCAGCACTATCCCAGAGAGCGAGCAAGTGTAGTTTTTTAATGTATTTTGTTTTTGTGTGCTTGCTGGCGCTCGTGCTTACATCTTTCATGTTTGCTCTTGTTTTATCACGCCTCTTTCTGACGGCTTTTCTTATATCGATTGGCTTCATTTGTTTTTGTTAGAAAGGAATCTAACGTGTAGTTTAATTATAGAAAAGCTGATCGTCTAGGTTTTACACCCTCCTCCACCATTGTTAACATAAGGTTTCCATTGTACTGAACACGTTCACATGTGGGTGCCGTGCCAGCAGCTTCAGTAGTTTAAAATTATGCTGCCTCAATATATTTTGTGTTCCTGTTCTTTGTTAAGGCAGAACTGCTCTTTGTAATGATATAGGAATCTTCGGCTTCCAAAAATAATTTCATATAAGCGAAAGGACAGAAACGACGCAAAAAACGCCTGAATTTACCAAGATATGCTTCGCATATAAAAACGCAGAAATATGCTCCAGGCCAACAATTAAAAACACGTCAGACGTAAATAGAGAAATCTAAATGGCGCACACTCGATTCATGTGGTTCCCCGTATTGTACTGAAACCTTCATTGAGACCTAGATCTTCGCTCGAGCGGCGAGGCCTTCTATCTCGGTTCAAACACAACAAGCGGGTCTATTGAAAAATTACTGAGTCGCAAGTTCCAATATATATGCAAATGAAGAGACGAATTTCACCATTGCTTCTTTTCTACCATTACAGATTCTGTGCCTCGCCCGCGAGGCTTGTTTAGTCCAGGCCACTGCTTTTGTATGCGTGCGCCCTGCATCTCCACTAACGCTGAGGTTACAGCGCCGTGCTCTAATTAAAGTTCAAACATACCGTTTCATTGCAACTTCTTTTTTGTTCCGAGAATGTTTGTTAAGCAAAGAAACTTCTTTCTTCTACGAATATTTGCGCTTAGTTTTGTGTCTACAACTCTCGTCGTGAACTGTTGTGGACGGTTAAGCCCTTACAATGTCAAAATACGAGTCCAGAATCTTGGTAAGACCATATCTGGGACATTTTAAAATAAAATAAAGCGTTCCCACAATTCCATTGATGTTGATTTTGCGTCAGCAAACATGGTCAAAAGTACCTGTACGTGTTTTGAAACACACGCCGGAGCAGTTTCTCGACCAGACCCCTTTTCTTGGTGGATATAAAAAAAACTAATACAAAAAAGAAACACTGTGTATTCGATATTTAGAGGTAAAGTTACGGTCTCAGGATAATCTAAATGATCTGCTATCTTCTACATCATCGGGTCTGGGTATATTTTGAGCCGACAAAGCTGCATATTTATCCGTATTTAATCGAAATAAAATAGTAAAATGTGTTCATCAAAGAAGACTGCACGATAGACAAAAACAACAAACATTAATTTTATCAGCTTATCGCAGCAGGGTGGCTCAATTGCGTGTAGAACAAAGGGATGGCAGCTTTGGACATACAAAATATTCACAACATATTAAGGAAGACCAACAAACGCCATCAAATGTATCAAGAAAATGCACTCGCTTCAAACCAGGAAACTGTTAAAATTGGAAGGCGATGGAAATTGTCCCATCAATACTCAAACTGATCACAGTAATCACGAAGAGAAGAAGCAACATTGTGTAATCCGAAAGACTGAAAAGTTCTAACCGCACTAGCGTTTTATTCCACGGGTTACATTGCTTCATTACAAAATAAAACTGAATTAAGAACACAGAATTCATACTACGTGCCTAATTACTCTCCACCATGGACGTCAGCAGGTGGTGCAAAAGGGGCACTTCCCCCTCCCCCAAGCTCCAGCAAAATAACTGCCCCTTCGTCCCCCGCCTACCTCTTTCCCCGCAGTGCAACGGGTTTGCCTGCCTCAAGAGAAAATCCTGCTGACGCTCATGTTAATCACTGTTTATTACGTGACCCTGATCCCTTTTTACACCTTAGACCAAAACCGATCCCCTTACGACACACTCGCGGGAATAACAGTAAGCATGAATGCATGCCATGGGGCGTAGTCCAAGCGTAACCGAACTTAGTAAAGCCCCGCTTGCTTTAGGGAATGGACCTGTTGCCAAAATTCCATATGATTAAAACTGGGCAGCTGGCCAAGTGATTTTTAATAGTTCCAAAGGGAAGCCGTGTGACCCGAGCTTGTACTATTTCTTACTTTGCTTGGAATTATTCATAGGTTTGCAATTCGCACGGCCAAGGTAGCTTTAGCGGCTCTTCCATGTCGCCATATTGCACAGGCCACGCAAAAATGGCGCTACCTCTTCATGAAGCTTGCGAATATGTTCAACAGTAACAGCTGCTATATAGACAGTAGATAGTTATGTAGCCCGATGAGGTCATTTAGTGAATGGGGGAAATACCTCCAAGCGTCGCATACACGTTTGAGTTTTTCTGATTGTCTAACCGGCATACTTTTTATTTTGTTGTAGCAATCTTTTGATATAAGCAAGGTTGTGCGGGTTCTTCTTTGTCGCTTTAAGAAAACAATTTCTCCACCAACTGTCATTTTAAAAGCAGATAATAAACAACAAAGACAAAAAAGGAGAAACTTAGATTGAAGCTGGCATCCCTTTATATTTGTATCGTAATGAAGGCCATAGCCATGTAATTGACGGTGGGAGCAACGCCGACACGACGTGTGACCATTTTGCCATTTCATAAATTTCTTTCGTCATTGCAAAAATATTAATCACCACTTTCAATACGTGAAGCTGAGCTCTTGACAAGGGAAGCCCATCCCCCATGCACGTCACTCGAAAGGTGTACCGACAGCAATATTTGTGCCGGATGCCAGAAACAACCAACAGAGAAAAAGTACTCCAAATTGGCGTAAGTCAAATGATGGGACACAAAACAAGGAAGCGTGGAAAAGCTGCAGCATTGGGGGAAAGTAAAAAGAACCACCGCGTGCATCCTGGGCAAATCGGCTTCCGAAGCAGAAAGGCTCGAATTTATAGCCGAGCTTTGTGTGTCCCTTGCTGCCGCTGCTTCTTTCCGCAACACGTCTTCGCCCTTCCGTCAGCTACCGGCCACCCCTTCACATCTCATCAGGGGCAGAAGAGCTTCGCAGGGATCGTAAATGGCGGCTGCTCAACCTGGAAACTGTTTTCCCACTCCGGCCGATGTCCGAGGGCGAACAGAGAAACAAAACGACCGCCCCGCCCCCTTTGTGGCCTGTAGACTCGTGCGTGCTAAACGCATCCCGGCCTCTATTTCGCCCTAGCAGGAACATATCGGCCTAAACGGTCGTAAAGCAGGATTACGCCCCCGGGATCTCGCTCCTGGTGACAACAAATCTCAACAGGAAAAAGTAAAGCTTGACTTCACTGTCAAGCACGATGCGGTACTTCAGCAGGCTGAAAAATACGATGGCTTAAAAAAGAACGTAAAAAGGATGCGACGGAGATGGCACCGGCACTTGGAGCTGAGTAAAAAATGTCACGCAAGCAGCATATTTTTCGTACCTCCACCTAAAAGAAGCGTTTATTGTTTGCTATGTATGGACTAAAGTTGGGATAGGACAGGTCGGCGAATTTTTTCGCTGTCTGTGTTGTTTATAATTTTTTCGCGGCGTCCGCATCCGCAGCGGACGCCGCGCCGCCGGCCTCAGTGCCCCGGCGAACGCCGTTGCAGGCTTTCGTTGTGCCGCGGTCACTGGTCTGGGCTTGCGATCACGTGGCGTGCGCAACCAGCGTGTAGTAGCGCATAATTCGTGACAACGAGCCCAGAGGTGGCTGCTTTGTGCTCTGCCCCCGCAGTGTGGCGCGATGTCCTTTCATTCTAGCGCCCGCCCGATAATTCGAACTCCGCTTGATTCGAACCATTTTATTTTCCCGTTGAAATTCGGATTAGAGAGCGTTTACTGTGCTTGCTTTGGGCTGAACCGCTTTTGTCTTGAGTCGCTCGTTCGGAAAATTCTCGCTTGATATACTTCGTATTCGTTGTTTTGGTGGAGAAAACGCATTTAAAACGGGCGCTGGCAACGGCTTCAATAACAGCGCAAGACCAAAAAGTTGGCGAAAAAATATCGATGTGAAAAGTGCCGGAGTTTGCAGCACATGCTTCGCATATACAAGGGGTTCGTGAAAATGTAGGCATACAGGTCACCAGGCTTCTTAGGGAGTCAGGATTTGTAGTTTGAGCACGTTCGCCTTTCTTCCTTTGGTGAAGTCGTCGTGCGAAACGTAAAACGGCGCTTTTGGAGATACTGGATTTTTCGTTCTGTAGGATCTCTATTTCTGTTATCATTAGAAGCGTGTTTTTTGTGTCTAATGGTTGCAGGTCCAGAAAGAAGATTTTCGTAGGTGTGTATATGCTTGACCAGTGCCACGTAGTGCTCCCTTCCCTACTGCTCTCTTCCAGCGTAAAGGATGAGCTACACTAGACCTCAAACAAAAATAGACTATTGGGCTGCTCCAACCATGAAATGTAGTGTGAAACCAGAATACATTGTTGGTGATAAAGCATTGTCCAATGCTTCCCTGCCAATATCGAATATTTCCGTGGAACACTCTGGTAGGCTTCAGAGTACGCGCACAGGCTTCAGAGTACGGGCACAGATTTCTTGCCAGCGACACTTTGAGAGCTTAAACTAGTCTAAGTTATTGATTGGACTACACATTGATCACTTGGTGCATGCCTCAGCATGCACCGGGGGGGGGGGCACTACTTTAGCTACGCGCGTTGCAGCAGCGTACATACCTGCTTATAAAGCGTTGACTAATACACTAAGTTGCAAGTATGACAGCAACGCAATTGTCTGGTATACGCCGTAACTTAAGATGAACGTCTCGCTTTAAGGTCTGGCGACGTCGACATAGACGATATAGACAGCAGTAAGTTTTTCAATGGACGCCGGTTGACGGCGCTAGGCTTCGAAGCGGGACGACAGACGTAGCGTACTACGTTACGCCTACCGTTAGGTAAAATTCAATCTGGGCCTTGCTACGTGCCAAGCAACGTTATTCTCATTCTATGTGGAACTGTCGGTACCGGTTGACGACGTTAGACGTCAAAACATGACGTGAGGCACAGCGTCGGGCCGTCACATAGCCGCGTCTCCCCTCCCTGTGTGAGTGCGTTAACCTTGGCGCAAGCCAGTTATAAGCTGTAAAATACGGTAGGCTGCGGTGAATGAGGCTTCACTAATTAGTATTCAGCCTGTTCAAGTGAAATCTGCCCAAGACGCTTACAGTGCTTTCCAGACTAAAACGGCGCTAAGGATAATAGCAATGCCCATCCAATAGCACCGGGAGGCATGGTGCGCTAATAAGATTTGTGTAACTTCTCTATAAACACGAACAATATTAAACATCCTAAACTACACACAGGTGATCGCACGTATACTGAACGAGTGTGTGGTTACAATACTGACCCAACTTTCAGCAAATTATTTGCATTAAAATTGTAATTCGTAATTAGTTTCCTTCTTATTGTACAACGATTGACAAAATAGGAAGTAAAAGCCGGAAAAAAATTTTCTTTATAGATTTACAACCCTGCCAAGTGAATGCTTATTCAGAATGGTTTTTTTTTTAAATTAGCGTTAACGGAAACCAGCAACAGCAGACGACAATTATACCACCTTCACTGGCAAGTGGCAAATGCTGATGTAAATAGTGAATAGACCTGACATTCCCTAAGTGCAAAGCTAAGTTCCATATAACTTCTCAAATGTGGACGATCCATTCCCGTTCGCGCTAATTCATTTTTCTGGTGTTCCACTGTTCGCACTATCTACTCGAACATTTTGTTTCTTTTGAACTTGAAACACTGCCACGAGGAGGCGCCACGAGCACTTTTTGTCGCTTCACAGCATATTTTTTGTTTCCTTTCGCGAAACCAAGCAGCCAGGTATTTTTAAAAACAGAAAATGCAAAAATCACCTAAGTATTGATGTCTTTCCTCGCAAATTCTGGTACAGTCACTGACGTTGGGACCCTTGTCAGTAGTGTTTTTACTTATGTACTTTTCTAGCGCACATTAATAAACTTCTAAAATCATATGATTTGCTTATTTGCTGATGAAGTTGCCTTGGTAAGTAACTCGGGGGAAAAATTGCAAAGCATGCTTACCGCACTCGACAAACAGAGTAGAACCGTTGGCCAGAAATATAATGCAGAAAACTAAAGTAATGCATCAATAACCCCAGGACAGCACAGCGGTTTGAGATAGGTGGCGAAGCCGTGGAAGTGGTAAGCGAATATATCTACTTAGGCCAAGTTGTGACCCCGGATCCCCACCATGAGGCAGAGATAATTAGAAGGAGTAAGAATGGGGTGGAGTGCATTCGGCAGGCATTCAGAGATAATGAACAGCAGCCTACCATTGTCCCTAACGAAGAAAGTGCATGACAGCTGCATCTTACCGGTACTCACCTACGGGGCAGAAAGCTTGGAGGCTCACTAAGAGGGTTCAACTGAAATCGGGGGCGACTCAGCGAGCAATGGAATGGAAGATGATAGGTGTAATATTAGGGACAAGAAGAGAGCGGAGTGGATATGGGAACGAAACACGTGTTAAGGACATATTAGTAGAAATTAAGAAAAAGAAATGGACTTGGGCAGGGCATGTAATGCGAAGGCAAGATAACCGTTGGTCATTAAGGGTAACAGAGTGGATCCCTAGAGAAGGCAAGCGTGGCAGAGGGCGGCAGGAAAGTTAGATGGGCAGATGAGATCAGGAAGTTTGCGGGAATAAATTGGTCGCAGTTAGCTCCGGACCGGGGTAATTGGAGAATAATGGGAAGGGCCTTTGGCCTGCAGTGGGCGTAGATAGGCTGGTGGTGGTGGTGATGGTGATGATGATTATGATGAAAATAATGTGCTCCATGTTTTCTTTGACGCGAAGCTCATCTCGCGTATTGAAAACCGCCATCACGGCATGAAGGAACACAACCTCGTAAGAATAGTTCAAGCTTTTGTTTTAATCAGGATAACGTACCTCACTCCGTTCTTAGACATTAAAAAGGACGAAGAACACAAAATCGGCGCTTTATTAGGTGAGCTTGCAAATAAACTATCGGTATACCGCTTACCACATCGGCCGAACGCTCAGAGGCACTGGGGCTACACAATACATAAACCGTGCAGAACCCGGACCTCAGAAAGCTGCGGTGTGTGCCAGTCTGCTTGCTGACGTAATTGGCGCCGTAATACGAAGACACGAAAACGAAGAAAAGGGCCGAAACACGGTATGGCAGAGAAGAAGCCGGTCGAAGTCGTTCGCCCAAAACAAACAGAGAAACGAAAGCCAAGAAAGAGGGACACGTAATACGATGCAGCCGCAAACAAGTTAATAAATATCATCAGGCTTTCGCCTTCGAAGCACGTAAGCAGACTTCATTGCCCCGAGGAAAGTTTGTGGTTGCAGTTTCCATTTCGCGATACGCCGCGACCGCGTCACCGTTGGCCACCTTGAACGGCGACGTACGTTCATTTCTTATCCTTCGCCTCATTCTTCGTCACAGTGTTCCTTGAGGACTGCAGCACGTCCTCTTTTTTGACGTTTTAGAAGCACTGTTTGCTGAATTCCGAAATCCTCACTGTACTACCCCATCGTGCCACTCGCAAACCTATGGTTGCACGGCGAGAATAAAGTGAACTGTGCTTGATTTTATATCCTATATATTTTATCGGCCAATTTCAACTTGGAGCTCGTCCTTTCATTCATGCGGCATGCATACAACGCCGTTAGGCAGACGTTTAGCGGATTTTTTCCTACTATTGATACTCACGGATGCCAGACCTTCGGGCTCGTGAACATTCTCTGTCGCGCAGGCATCAAGACAACTTTTATGGCGACAAGTGCAGATGTGTGAGCAGTAAAGGAAAAATAAAAAAAATGGTTGTATTGTTTTTTTCAATACAAAAAAAATGTTTGGAAACGCTTTTCTTTATTTTGTTCTAACGCAGTACTCAATGCAAAACTTCACGGCAAAGCATACAAATACACAAAAAGCTGGAAGACCAAAATAACCACGAATACCATTGCTTACAATTTCTCGTAAAAGCGCCTATAATTGTATAACCAAAATCAATAACGAAATAAGGAGTGGAATGAAAGTGTTTGTTGGAAAATTAACTGCTTTCGTGACCAATCGAGCGAACACACTAAATTGGCTGTACGGCTCCGGGACGCCACACCCGTCCAACTCAAGGAACAGCCTCACCAGAGGAGCAAGGATCCGGATGACGACAAACTCGGTGAAACCAAGCTTGTTCTGTTTTCTTTCCTTCATTTTTAGACGCACTTTTTTCAACTAACTACGTGCCGCTTTCAAGAATTGTAGAACACAGCCTACGCCAAATACAACAATGTACGTTGGTGATTGGCCTGAGAAAAAAAAGCAAAAGAAACTAGCTTTAGCTAGGCGTGAAAAGTCTTCTTTACGTCGCTCTCGAGGGCTGCCAGAAAAAAAGTAGAGTGGGTTCGTTGCTTCGTGCGGAATTCCAATCCGGCTAGGGTCGATGACGCTTGGAAGCGAGCCGGGTGTGCTTGGACGGTCGAGGGGCATTGAGGCAAACGCAGTGCGCTCTACCAGGCAATTCAATTTTCTGTCGAAAAGATCATTGTAGTCCCGCGCGTGGCCCTATGTGCCCATGCTGTTCGGAATTGAGTATTCTCATTTTGCTGCCGAATATCAGGTCGTATCATTATCAGAAACTATCTCAAGTGCACAGCCTTGAAAAGCATTGCGTACCGGAGCCTTCGAGGAACTATGGCTATGGCTCAGACGAGAATGGAAACTTGTGGGCTCCCGTTTTGACCACCGCGGCGCACGTTAAAAATCCCCAGGTGGTCAAAATCAATGTGGAGCGCTCCACTACGGCGCGCTTCATCGCATGCGTTACGTCGGCGCGCTTAAACCCTAAAATCAATCAATCCGTTACGATTACTAGCAATATTAGATCTAGAAGAACAACATTATCGTTTTCAACGGGCAATTACCGAATACCGTCGGCATCGATTGGCAGATCTTTTTTTGCAACATTCGTCGCAGCACATCCCGGAAAAGAAACCCGTCCCAGCAGTCAGTGAAGACATGTACAATGCCTTTATTGACTGCTGAGGCAAGTTCAATAACCATCGCTGCTCACCACGTCAAAAGAGGCCCTTTTCTTGCGTTCATGTCTTCACAAGGAGTGTACGGGTTTCTAGTTTAAAGAAAAACTTTTGATCCCCGCTTCAACTGCCATGTTTTAAAGGGACCCTGCAACACTCTTTTTAACTGTTTTCAAATCTCAAATACTTGCAGAACGTAGTCACCCAACACGCCCAGTACTTAGATTAGGGGGCCTCAAAGTACCTCAGCCAAACGTTACTGGTCCATGCCCATCAGATAACTTGGAATCTCGCTCAAAAGATTTTTCTCTCTTTCCCATTCTTGACGTTCTTCGACAGCTCGAATTACGTCGTTAAGACCAGGTAGCGGCTGTTGGCCGGCTTTCCTCCAGTTGCAGCAATGAACGCTTTTCGATATCAACTTTAAAAATCAAGCCACACAAACAAAGCAGAAACGGAAGGCGTATCTGGTGCGTCGATCAAATCACGCAGTCCAGCTCTGTGCTGGCGATAGCTATAGCTTTCACGCTGCTTCCAGACACTAAGGGAAGTGTGAAAGCATTTATCGAAAGTGTTGCAGGGTCTCTTTAACCCGTTTCAACAAATCTCCACCTGGGCATGCAGAGTAAACTATTCTATACGTAGGAACTGGGAGAAGAGTTTGGCCCTTACTGCTTCGTTTTGGTCTTTTTCTTTACGCTTCTTTTCATTGCGCTAATACAATACGTGTGTTAATGTAACCCCCTATGTAATAGCCTTTCACGTGGGTCCTTAGGGGTATTGTAAATAAAAAATAAATAAATAAATAAATAAATAAATAAATAAATAAATAAATAATAAATAAATAAATAATAAATAAATAAATAAATAAATAAATAAATGTGCCCTTGCACCATCATCGCCTTCGGGTCGCTCAGAATTTGGCGCGAGGTGTGCCTTTGAACTTGGGATGAATAGAATATTCGAAGGCAATAAAATGCAAGTATTTATTAGGCGCCCCCTTTTTCATTTAAGTAACGTCACACGCTAAACCTTTACGCATTTTCTATTCAATTAACGTTCAAATACCCTCTTTCTAAGGATGACGACAATGGGTGAGGCCGCAGAAGGGCTAAGCTTTCTCTGAGGGATTGGTTTGCTGTAGCCTGAGTTTGGAGTTTGATTCGCGAGCACTTTGCACTTTGATCGCTGACGTTTGGACTTTGATTGCGGTAATTCTGACATTGGTACTTCGTCATTTGTTTAAAGTCCTACTTCTCGACGCGCTTCGGCACTTGTCACGAGGCGTATGGAAGTGGTTTGTAGGAGCTGTCCACTTCCCGCACTGACCCCGCAAGTGTGCGAGGATGGCCAACCCTGCCTTCCTAATAATGCTAAACATAAGAAAAAATTTCATCCGAACACTTATGAAACATAGAAACAGATTTGTTACATGTTTTAACGCGAATGAAATACTAAGCGTATTGTTGGACTGATATCCTTGCCCTCAAGCTGTGCCATCATCTGACGCCATCACACCAAACGAAAAAAGGCGAAAAGAGCCAAGTGAATGGACGCGACAAAACAGCCACACGGCACGTTCAAGGTAAAAGCTGATGGTCTTTAGAAATAAAACAACAAAAGTCACGGCAATTATCCAAAGCCCACGTGACCATCAGAAGATGAAAGCACGCCATGGGCACGTGCTCAATTACCACGCGTCTTTCGTCATCCTTCCGTTGAGAATCCTGCCGTGAAAATCTAGAGACAAAAGCTTCAAGGACACACCACAGGCACGTACACAGCACTCCGTCGAGAGAGAAGACAAAAATTGGCCGCGTATCAGTGGTTCTTTCGTTGCAAATATTGACGAGAGAACATAGTCGACTGGCGCCCCTGGCAAGTAAATGCCTCCCTTCTCTTTATCGCTCACCTCTCATGCTGTTCCTCTCCCGTCTCGTTCCTCCCAAGATAACACGCTAAAGGTTTGCTCAAGCCAATTTAAATTTACCGCGTTCCACTGCTCCAAGTCGGGTTCTTCGATGCCAGCGCTGCCGTACGGCGAAGACGCGCGTGAATTGAGGCACCCTACTAGAACGTTTATAGAACCATGTTGCCCTACTCCACGAGCGTTCCAAGCGCAACTTGGAACCTATCTAGTGGAAACTTTCGTTGCTGTTGCAGTTTGATTTTTTTAAATGCCGCCAGGTGAAGTAGGCAACAGCAGGCGACGGTCTCTGCAGTTGATGTAGTATTTAATTTGCTATCACAAAAATCAAGCATCCGTGGCTTTTTTTAATAAAGGAACACTGCAAATAGCACTCATGTATTGATTTTTTGCCTTACATTTGCGTAATGTCCTTTACTTGTTCAACAATATTTACAAGTATGAACATTAACACCGAATTAGACGTTTAGATTTGGCTGTGGGTATATAAGACTATTGCGCAGTACTTTGGCCGGGTGGCTGAATCGAGTCGCAGACAGACAGACAGACAGACAGACAGACAGACAGACAGACGAAAGTTTCTGCGTTTAAATAACCCAAGAAAGACTAACGTCTTCAAAAAATTATGCAATAATGCGAGAGTGGTTCCTCAATCCAGGAGCCCATAGGCTGTCCGGACTTCTGTAGCCCTGGCCATAAGCATGAGATGTCCCGCAGGCCGCAGCTAGACAGCAGTATCTCCCACTGCTCAAGAGAAGAGGTCCGGTTCAGGGGCGGAAATTGTGGGTTTTCTGCTCATTAGAGAGAGGCACAGTAAATGAACACTCGTGAAGTCTGAAACACCAGACATTCTCACTAGAACTTAACAGCAGCCCGATGCCGCATTAGCGCTTTCGCGCCGCCGTCTTCAGCCCGGTAAGCTTGGATAATCTGAACAGTTTTTCATTTGCGCTGCTGTGCACGAGGTCGCGGGTTCGATTCCCGGCCGCGGCGGCCGTTTTTCTGATGGAGGTGAAAAGCAAAAACGCCAGTGTGTACGAGATTTCGGCACATGTTTAAGATCCCCAGGTGGTCAAAGTTAATCCGGAGCCCTCCACTACGGCGCGCCTCGTCGCCTGCGTTGCGTCGGCGCGTTAAACCCTACAATCAATCAATCAGTTTCTCATTTTCTTTAAAAAATATATGTGACTGCAGAAATGGACGTCTTTAGCACGTGACCAATTTTACAGAGGGGAAAAGTTTCACCGTGGGGTTTACAACTGTAAAGCTACTGCTCTTGAAAGAATGAACAGCGCAAAAAATAGTGAAGAAAGAGGAAGAGAACATAAGAATACACATCACTGAATATACCAAAATTTAACAAGTCACCCAAGCTTCCATTTATCAAACGTATCGCCTTGAATTGTGCGCTGTTCGCAACAAGATTTATTAAATTACCTGCAGCAAAGACGCGCACCGACACTGAATGCATTACACGTTCGTGTGATTTTGCTATCGTCGCGAAATTCAGTAATTCAGAGTCCACCCGTCGCAAGAACAGCCCACCAAGTCGTCTGCTAGCCCACGCAAAACGACCAACAGAAGCTTCGATATGGTTACTATATACCTCGTTCTATATTTTCTATAGCTGAGGGCAACTTGTGCGTATTTTGGTGACTTGTCTCCCCGGAAAATGATAACAAGAAATATTTGGCACCTGTGCAACTTTTCTTCTAATGTAAATGAAACTAAGCCCGACTTGGCTTCCCGTGGTCATGAGTGAACACATCGTTTATGCGCACCCAGTAATAAACGAAAAATGTCTCCCCTATTCGCACTGACCTTTTTCTTAAACTGTAGAGTTCCACTCCACAAACAAAAATGAGTAAGGAACTTCAATCCACTTCAGTCCGTTTGAGCTAACGCTACCATTAACTCAGGGCACTTGTGTAAAAATATATTGCGGTAACTGGACGGCCCATTCGAAGAGAAGCAAGATGAAGTGCTCTGAAAGCCGACTCCTCCGTCGTACGGAGAGTGCATTTATCAAGTTCGCGTTTCCAGCAAGCTGTCGTTGCACAACCTCTCTGGAAGCGTCCGTCGTTGGGCGAAGAGCTGCTGTATGGTCCGGTCTGGTGTGTGGCTTTCCAATGACTGCCGTGATCCTTGCGATATATTTCCTCCTTCAGCAGCAAATAAAAAGGTTTGTCCTTTCGCCCACGGGGGTCAAGGCGGAGTCGATTTTCGTTTATGACAGATAAAAGCAGCTTGTAAACCTAACAAAAGGGGCCGTAGCGTTTTATTGCACCAGCTGTGCGAGATATTACTCAACCCTATAAATAAGCTGGCTGGAGCCCAACAATGGGCTGTCAAAAATAAAAAAACCGAAAATAAAACAGTTCCAAAACGGGTAAACGAACACGCGGGCTTTTCGCGGTCCAGGGGCATCAAACAAGGGGCTGGCCATAAAACACGGATAGTTGGGCTTACTGCGGCCTGGGGCGCAATGCTGTTCTCTCGGTATAGGCTATACAAGGCTCCACGTTTAGCTCATTAATATGAGCTGCAAGACTGTGGTAGCTGAGTCTATGCTCCGATTTCTGGCTTTTACCGTTGGCTGTGAAATACGTTAGTGGGGCCGTCTATGAGAAAATTGCGCCACCCCAGCAACGCTTTTATGCTCCATACCGCTGAATTTTGCGTACCTCGGCGCATGTCTACCAATGTGGATGTGGTTTACGTACTGCTTGTGCCTTCACGTGGTGAAGAGCTTTGGCGGTTACCTAGTACTGAGTGTGTGCCTCTCCCTTAGGTGTTACCATGCAAAGCAGCTTCGGACCGCGAAAACATGCGAGTACGTTTTATAGCTGTCATGAATTTACGACCTGAAACTCCCATTTCCTACTCGATCTCGCTCTTTGTCTCCTTGTTTTCTCATGCGTGCAGCAGGCACTGTATGTGCGCAGTATTTATCTAAGCTCTCTTACGTAAGCTTCATTTCTCATTACTTTTTTTTTTAATTTTTGCAAGTGCCCAGATTAAGGATCTGCTCCTGCATTCGGATTAAGGATCTGCTCCTTTGTAACCCATATCATTTCAAAGGAACGTGTGATTCGATTCGTTCAAAGCTTCGGGCCTGTCTGCTGTATTATGTTAATGTAATAATCAATGTATTTGAACAATTGTTTTAATATTGATACCGTGTTCCACCTCCCCTATTTCTTTACCTCGAATAAAGGTGTTTTAAATTCTATGCATGAAAAAAATATGTAACATACTTTTTAAACACAAATACTTCTTTTAAAACAGTGCTAGTGTTATAAAGTCAGCCGTGAGTGTATACCCATGCATTGAGTGAGCCGTGAAATAGTTTCGATGTCTCATTTCAAACCAGCAAACAGGCACGGCGGAACTAGGTGATAAATTAGGAAAATATTTTCGAAAATCACCGAAAAAACCCGCATAGTGTAACATTCGCCCCGGAAGGGGCTTACGCACGTACTCCAAAGATGCTCTCTTAACAGTGGTGATAAATGAGTTACCGCTAGCATGCCTGAATTACTTAAGCTATTCACACGGCCAGACAGTTTGTCCCACTTTGAAGAGTGCTCAAACACCATGTTTGATCAAACATCTGGGCCGTTACGTGGGAATGCATGGGGTCCAGTATTGATCCCTTCACTGGTTCCTCAGCCGAACCAAGAACTGGTTCACGGGGAAGAACTTCCACCACGCCAGGGGAGGGGGAGATAATAGTACACGTATTCGTACTAATGCAAAATGCACTTTACCCTACAGATAACAAAACGCGAATGTTATCTTTGTTATGATATGCTTGGTACCCGTATGAACCAGTTGTGCAGATGTCATCCACTGTGTAGAAAGGATAAACCAGGACACAAAAAGTAAAGTCCCTGCATGGTGAAGGGTGCGTCTAATGGCCAGAAAAGAGAAGGTCAATTTAAAAACGAGAAAAGTTGCAATATTTGATACTAATATATATATATATATATATATATATATATATATATATTAATATATATATATATATATATATAGGGCGCATGTTTCGTAGTTTCTCTTTTTCTCTTTACATCTTCTACAGGCGGGGAAGGGTGAACTTCTATATAAACAGGAAGCGGTAGTTGAGAGAAAGAGAATCAACTTCCTTATCAGCAAAATAATTGTGGGCGGTAGTTGACCACTTAGAAAAAACTGAGTAGTGCATCAACGCGATAACAAACACTTATGATTTAACCATGCCTTCATGAGAGTTAATGAATAACACGCCATACGAGGTAGCATTACCAGCACAATGAAGGCAGATTGGTTTATTCTGGGCCAGTTTTTCATACAAGCGATGCTATTTTGATTTTTTTTTCTGAGCATCATATGACCCGTCGGCTATTGTTGTACTCACATGTATTTTTGCCTTCGTTGGTTCCGGGAACGCAAATTTTACAAACCATGGCGGACAATTTTTCCGCCGCCCGGACGCCACGTCAGCTCAAAAGTTTGGGTCCAAGCACCCTAAATTTCACTTTATTCGTGAGCATACAATTTGCGACCAACTTGTTATGATTTACTGTTCTGCGAACGTTTAGCCTTTATTTCATCGCCGGCAGTGACAAATGCCCTTAGTTTTATAATATTATGCTAAAGGATCCGCCTGTACACAAAAAAGTCATGATGGGTATGGTAATGGTAGAGGAATTTTGAGGCCAACATTTCTAGAATGAATGAACAGCCCTTTGCACAAAAGGAAGGTCTTTTGACGCCAACATTTATAGAATGGCATGAATGGCACTTTGCGCGAAACGAAGGCATTCTAGATACCAGTTTAAACTATTAGAAGGGTCAATCTTCTCATAAAAACCCAAAAGTATAAACTGCCTGTTTCCTAAAAGAGTCGCGTGGTGCATGAAATACCGGAAAGAAAGCTTCTGAGTGTTCAGCGCAGGTTAGAGTGAGGAAATAACAAGAGTACAGTAGAGAAGAAACGAAGGACAAGTGATTGTAGCAAACAACGGCTATGCATTGAGGTCACGTGATACAAAAATTATACTCGCTGTGCTCACTTTTAAGATTTCGAATTTGCTATGGGCGCATAGCTGTCAAAAAGCTTGTGGCATACCACCTTCCGTTCACACGTAGGTTGAGACCGCTTTTGCAATTTTTAGCCAATACTCTGCGCCGGGATGTGTCATGTGCGCGTATGATGTGGTGTTTTTTCTGGGCACCAATTAAACATGGCAAGACCCAGACATCCCACACCATTATTTTGTCAAAAGGGGACTGGAAAACACGTAAAATATGATCATGGGAAATCACTAACGAACAAAAACTAACACTCATAAAAAGCTCCGCGAAACATAAATTGCAGTAATATGAATAAGGAGAATAGGGTAACAGTTTAGCGTGGTTTTCCTGCATGCAGCCTACACCATTCGCTCTGTATTTTTGCAACACGCGCGAAAGGTGTAAGTGTCCATACTATGCAAAGTTACAGTAATATATGATACGTTTTCGCTTGTAAACCTCGGAACTGATCTAAAGTTAAAATCTAAGTACCCTTCTTTCCACGGCAGTTATTGTAGGCTAACAGCAAACGACTTGCTCCCAAGCGGAAAAACGTTCCTTCAGCTCTGTTCTAGGGCCTTAAGGCTGTTGTTATGTTTTAGTAAATATCGCCCGACCTCTAAACTGTAAAAAAACAGCTCTATAGCAGAAAAATCTCGACCCTGCTGCTTCCCAGGCCGACTAATATGAGAGATAAAAATCTCCGTCTGGCAGTTAAATAGACTGAGAAAAGTGCGATATGCGAATTAAGCTAATTGCGTTAGCCCATTTCAGCACTTCGGGTTATACCAATCACGTAAGCGTGGATAACAAAAATTGCTCCGCCCGCTAACAATCACTCGCTTACAACGAGCAAGCTAACACATAAGACGCCCCGCAGCATCCATGATCCCCATTGTTCTCCCTAGGGGCTGTCGGCGCTTAATTAGGTTGTTCATACTGGCGGCGGACTAGTGCAAATCGATGGTGACTAGCGGCTTCAACCTCTGCACTATTGATTTCTTTCCTTCGTTAGCAAGGGCCGGATTTCCGGAATGCGAAGTTAGAGGTCTGTTCAGTCATTTATTTCCCTTTTTGTTTCAGCTCAGCATTGATCCTTTTCGTGCGTAGTCCTTGCGATGGCTAGTTACTTTTTGATATTTTTTTCACTTCGGGCCTGCTTACGTTAGGCAGCTTTTGTAGGCTATTATCTCAAAGAAAGACAGCGAACAGTGAAAATTACAAACTTGCACTCATAAAAGGATATAGGAAGCGTGCCTAATTACATGACAGCGACATTAGTTAGTTGCTATGCTCGTTTCTTATTGTTGTCAGGCAGCACAATAAAGTAAAACAATTATGCCCAGGTTCATCTACAGTTTGACTGACGCAGGGTTGAGGAAACTTAACAGCACGTAAATACTTTCTTTAGACTTTGTAAGGTGCGACTCAAGGGCGCATGTGCCAAAGAATGCCAGTCATGTCTCAAGATTGAGCAAGAGGCGTGGACTGCTGATAATGCCTGCACATAATCATGTCGGGCAGAGAACAAAATGCAGAAGAAAATCTTATCTGTTGTCTTAAATCAATATGACTATGTATTGTGTACTTGGTCTTTTTTTTTTTGCTTCGCGACTCCTTTTGCCGGTACCCTTGCTAATAGCGTGTAAATACCCATGTAATCGCAGTTTAGAGGTATAACCTGACTATATTTTTACGTGTTTTCAGCTGTTTAAATAAAATAAAATTTATTGGTCTATCTGAATTCTTTAATTTCGGCTAGCTCAACAGAAGATGGAACAAAATGTGAGAACGCGTCCCTCCATTTAATTTTTGTGTCCTGTTGACTGCACTACAAAAAAGCCAAACAAAACAGAGTGTACCACAACGATTGCGTCCCACTTTTTGTAACTTCAGAGAGTTGGGAACGAATAAGGTTCTGGATTCTTTTTTGTACTTGTGAGAGAAGATAATGTACGCGGATTTTTAGTTAATGTGAGTGCGCTAAGAAACTCAACAAAACAGCTGCGAATAAGGCTCGGTGCTTTATGCAGTTCTATAACAAGTAAATGGCTAGCAGAACTTGTATGTAAAGTCAGCACAGTAAGCATGTTGTCTCATCAATAATCAGTGCTCAAAATCTGTCCGCCCAATGCTGACGCGCAAAGAATAACTGAAGAAAAAAGTTGTCGGATGAAAGATTGAGTACCCAGGCATGAGGAATTATGGCGGGAACTTGAGGAAACAACCTTCTTCACGCGAAAGACTTCAAATAGAAACCTACGCGTCGAAAAATTGCAAGTAAAACACTACTTGTCTTCCGAACTTTCGCTCTGTGGAGAGGAGGAGCGCCAAGAAAAATTTCGTCATTCACAAGCGACGGCCCTGATGTTCGGCAAACTAATATCAGCTTTCAGGCAAACCGACGTTGCGGCTTGCCAAATTTACGAGAAAACCTTAAGTGAACAGATTTCTTTCATTGATACCCGAGCTCTTCGTAAAGGAGTTCTATTGTTCTCATTGTCAGTTGCTTGCCTCCTGAAATATGCCATGGCATCAATATTTTCTCTAGGCACGGCCGGTAGTCAGAAATTTCTCTCAGACACCCACTAATCGATATCCAACTTCAGCTTTATAAAGTGTTCAGCTTTGTTGTTTCCTTTGTGACGTACGCTCATGCTTTCGAGAGCAATAGGCATACCAACAGTAGTAAGGTTTTATTAATGCCTGCATTGCTTTACGACATCTAAGTCGTCGGTTGCTGCTACAACTTCCCTACCTGCTGTCTGCAGTAACTCTGAAATTTTCTCGTTCATGTTCTCGTAGCGGTGATTATTTTGAGAAGAGTTCTAGGTGTTCGATCCGACATTTGAATTTTTGAGTTAGTTAAGAAGCGAAAAACCATTAGTCCCTATCCCAACACAGAAGCGGAGAGGAGACAGAAACATATTTGCAGTAACTCCACTTTGTGCTTATTCCATTCTAACAAGTTCTGTGGTGTATCTAAAAATGCTAAAGTGGAAAAGTAACATAACACCCCTCATCCAACCAGATTTTTTAAACCGACATCGTAACTTTACACGCAAACATCCTGGTGTTACCTCACTGCTCTCGCTTTCTTCCAAGGTCTAGGTCTGCCAGCAAAATAAAAAGAATCAAGACGTATCAAATATGAATACGGCCACAAAAAAAGCGGCAGAATATTATGCACCAGAGATTGCAGAATTGCGATTTCCGGTTTTAGTGCGCTACGGACCGTAAAATAGCAGAGAAAGGGGTCTTTTTCATTGTTCTGAAGAAAAAAGCAGTTCAGAATCCCTCCAGGAAGTGGTGAAAAGGCAATTTTATGATAGAAGCGTCAGCTCCAACCGCCAACCCCACTGCACGAGAACTCCACTTCTACTGGCCCATTACAGCCATTCGCCGCCGCTTCAAGTATTCATGCAGGCGCTGCGAATTTAAATTCTGGTTTTTTTTTTGCAGGCTTGTTAACCTTTTTTTGTGGGTTGTTTATAGCCCACTCTTATCGCAATAAAAAAAAGAGTGCCTTAGTCGACAGCTGAATTTTCCTGTTCAAAAGCAAGGCCTGTTTGATGAGCGTTTCGAGCAAAATTTTATTTGGGAATGTTTATTAAATACCCTTTCGATGTTATTATTATTTTGTGTTCCTTATTGCTTACCGTTTGCGTCGTTGGCCGACCAGTAAAGGAATAACTCTTACAGATCTTTTTACTTTCCAAGCATATGCGTGTATCAGCACGATAAGGCAACGTCGAGCCCAGCATTGCTTTGACGCCACTTTACAACTTGAAGAGACATGGTTGAATAATTTCCTCGGTTACGTGCGAGCATTTTTTTGTTAAGTCATACATAAATATGGTTCAGCATTTTTATTTCTATTCTGACTTTTACTTTTCTAAAAACGGCGTACTGTTTTGGTTTTCTGTTTGACATATTTTTTTTCTTTTTGGTTAAGAGATACACAGCTACCTATTTTTCAGCGAATGTTTATTACGGTTTTGTGTTGATGGTAATATAAAGTGACGCAAATTGACAGGCACAAAAAATGGCATTATGATTGAACAAACTGTAATAGGATTGCAGAAAGACTCTACACCGGTGCAAGACAAACAAGTTGCTAGGTTCATTAGCAACCGTACATTTAGCTTCCTTTCAAGTCACGATTACTTAATCTGATTATAATAGACACATATGTATTTAACCTGCTCTCTTCTATGGTACACGCACTCTTTTTCCTGTTGGTCGCCCTAAGTTTAGAAATGCCCTTTTTATAGTTGGACCAAGAAATGAAGGAGGCTGGGGTGACGTATTCGCAACGTTTACCAATGAAACAAATGTGATGTCCAACAGGCAATCGATACATTTTCGATCACACCGTGCTGCCGATATTCCTGAAGCTTTGACTGCGAAGCTTTGATCCCATTGACGCCACTAACACCAGATCTTAAATTACTGGGTAAAGCGAAAAGCCTAGGGCAAATTCAGGCTTCGTATTTACATCAACAATAGGCATTTTAAACCATTTTGTCTGTAAACTGATGTGCCCCAAGCTACCTGCAATGTTTTTTTAACGAACCTGTATTCCACTTTTGTGCATCAACTTGGCAGTCGGCCTAAATGTCTTGGTAAGTTGTGACAGTTTTTCTCTATCCGCAATGTCTAGAAAGCTGGTAACGTCATTGTTGGTAGTCTGAATCCGCCCCGCCCCATTCTCCGACATTCCCAATACGGCTATATGACGAGCAAAGCGTAAACATTGCGCACACGCGTGTCCCCAGACTCCAGTTTTTTAACATTTTCATAGTCGAGTTCAACCTTTCTCTTACCAATTTTATCTTGATCAGGACATCCTGCGTTTCTGTTCTGCCAAAGGGCGGTTGAAGTAACTGATCTATTTTGGTGTAAACCAAATTCGGAAGACATTTAGTGTTTTTCTTCGACATACACAGAAAACACTGAACTGTAATCATATTTTATAAAAAAGAAAACAGACACAAATCACAAATATGGTACGTCCTGCGGCACTGTTGATATCAGGGTGATTATGTGATTATCAATGACGATATTGAATACCATTTGTCTTAAGGTCATCTGACGTTGGAATCATGGTTCTGCAAGCTGCATATGAGTAGAAAAATATCTTATAATATGCGGCCGAAATACTTCCTGCACAACATTCAGGATAAAGTTTGAGCCCTTATGTGCACGATGGAGAAGTTGAGGTCCGAATTGGAGCATGTGGTCTAATTTTATTACGCACCGTGCAAGATTATCACATCTAAGTGTAACTTTTATCTGACCATATCAAAGTTGAGCTTTCCAGAATAGTAGCAAGTGCAGTGTATTGTAACGGAAAGATTTTATGCATTCAATTATAATGCAGAACATAGCTCCATGGCAGCGTCCCTGCCTTCCCCAATCCCGCTTCTTTGTTCGAGTTATACTCCAGAGTTAAAAACTAACAGGATTCCCTTCAAGCTTTTGAAGCAGCAAAACGACTTTTCGTTCCTAAACAGTTCCCTGTGCAGCATTTACATTTATTTCGTGTATATTTTCTTTTTGGTACCTTAAACGCACTTTCCCTCTAGAAAGCCCTGTCAGCGTTCTTCAAAGGTCCGCATCTCGGTTGCCCAAGAGGTGCGCAGCATGTGCCTTGTTGCGAGCTTCTGTTCGCAGAGACCCTTGGCTGTATCATGAGCGCAGCATCGAAGTGAGAAGCAAAAAATCCGCCTTTAATTACGTCTGTCAACGCCACCACGTGGCCACTCCTAACGAGGAAGAAAGCCTATTCGGGTATATTTCGCTTTCCTTTCCCCATGACAATTTTCTCTTTTCTTCCGCTGACCTCGGACTATTTTTCATCGCTATCGACTGTAACGTTCTTAATTAATTTATCTTACAATTAGGGAAGGGCAATTAAATACTCGTTTTCCTTGTCACATCGTTTATGGCCTCCTTAATTGTAGCATTTTTTTCGGTAGTGACAATTTTATTAGAATTTTCGCAGAAAATCAACTTCCAAATAAGGTACTTCGTAGGGCTCTTTTGAATGCTGTGTTATTATGTAGCATCCCTAGTTTGAACATGTTACTCTTATTCACTTACTTTTGCACTCTGCAAGTATAGCCACGGGAATACTACATTTATTGCCATAGCTGTCTCGAGTACAGTTTCTTGCATTTTATCCCCGTAATTTTTTTTGTTAGCTCTTTTGGGCAAGCCATTCGTAGGATCGAAACGCGGATCTTTAGGCCGTCAATCATATATTTGCCGTAATTAGGGAGGAGTACTAGCGTCGCTGTGACAGAGGAGGAAAGCCGCAGTCGGGCCTCGTCGCTGCGCTCCCTTGCGGCCTTGAAACGCCTCGGCGGCGTCGGTAGAGCTAAAGACACGTTCAGTGCACTCTCCTCTTGTAAGGTGCACAATGAAATGGCATCGACGTCACAGGGGGACAGACGGTGCCGTTAGGTCACAATGACGAAGCACCCGCTACACGATACGCAAACTTGAAAACTCGCCGGGAATCTACGCGCCATCGTTTCTGAAACGAGCCCTGAAGAGCACTGCGAGTCTCTCCGTACTGTATGTTTTGCGCCCTGTTTCGATTTTAACTGCGCTCCTCATTTGTACTTGTGCTGCCCTCGACGACTTCTTCAACATCTTCATGGCAATCACACACGGTAACGCCCTCTGTGTCCATTGATATTTTGAGCTTACTGCAAGTACTATATTTCGCACAAGTTACGCAGGGTCAAGGGTACTATCAACCTTGAAGGAACCTCCTCCCTGTTTGAAGGGTTCGTGAGCCTGACCCCGCCCGGTGAAGTGACGCCAACGCACAAGAAGCCGAAATCACTGGTTTATTCCGGGGCAACAGAAAAACAGACATGAGCAAAAGATATCCCCTTGAAACAGAACGTTCACGGGAGCAACGCGGCATTTAAAAGCGAAGTGCCGCGGTTGTGCAGAAAATAAAACGACGCTTCCACGACATTCACAAAGATCTCGTAGTCCATTGTCCTAAGACACACCTTCGACGCCCACAAGTTGTGCTGGTTATTCCAGGCTGGCCAAGGTTCGTGGTGGCGGTTGACCGCCTCTTTCCGCTCACATCCTGGTAATCCGCTGCGGCCGGGCTGTACCGTCCAACTCCCACGCTGCACTCGAGCGCGCCGCGCCCCTTTTAAGCCAGACTTGGTGGTTGTGCGCATTATCCGTGTTTGATGCGCACTACACCTGTTTGTTAGGGCTTGCTGTTCATCGCACACGCACGCACGGGGCACACGACACGTCGGGGGTGACGTCACTATCTGAGTTCGATGCGCGCTCACTGCCCTGTGATCACCATGCGCATGCACACCATACGTAGGAGCTGCGTCACTACAAACTTTAGCATTACTTCTCTCTCGGGTGGTAAAGTGAGAAAAGTGATTTTTATACTAAGGCCTTTGGCGCCGCTTTTGTGTTTTTATGGGATCTAAATATTGAAGAATACACTAAAAACTGAACATTATGTTGCGAAAGTTCAGTATGCATGCTCCAAACTGCGCCATTCAATCTACCAAAAGACACGTTATTCACATCACGAGATGACCGATTAGTTGAAGCTTCATTGGAATGAGCTTCAAATGGATGAGCATCTCGTCCCCCTTCCTGGCGAACTTGAGCTCGGTCCGATTGGCGCGCCTTCCTCTGTCGTCATGTTTGACCACTCTTCTCAGGGGCAGGTGGTGAACTGCGCTTCTACTTGACGTCACCCTGGCCACGACGGCACTGTTGGGTAGGCGGCTCTCTCCATGCCCCATCTCCATTCTCTCCTTCTGTGCTCTTCTGTCGCTCGCTATGTTGACGGATCGATGCGAACCGGCGGAGTGGGCGAAAATACATGTTGCTACCTCACTAAAAAAGGATATGCCATTTCTCCGGCACTCAAGTTTTCTAAGAAGGCCAATTTATAAGTTCCCGTCAAAAATGTCATGTCGAAATTTTTTTGCTCAACTAAGTGGTTAGTGCTTATTTCGCTGGTATAGTTTGTGAACTCAGTGATAGTGATTAATTCCTCTTCCCAATTCATAAATATCCATTTTGACCCGCGACAGAGGCTGAAAGTGTGGATGACGGTTGCTGTTAAAAGTCAAACAAGCTCATGATTTTTCTCGAAGGAATAATAACAAAAGATATATCTGAAGCAGTTCGTTGAGAGAAACGTTCGTAATGGCTGAGTCGCCCCTCAATACACCCATATGCACTCAAGGTTATTGTCAAATGCGATGACATCTACCAACATAGGTCGGAAACATTTATCAGCTTTTCAAAATCATAATATGCCCTAGGGCCTACTCGCGTAATGACAAAACTGTTCACCGCCGAATTATTCTTTAATACTCTATGCCCTCCTACTTGAGGGGATTCGACAACGACTACGACACATGACTACAAATCGAAGATCAGCTGTGCTGGACGTTTACATGACCTGCGATCACTGGTCAGTGTGTAACAAACATCAGTTTTCCCTCAAAACTAAGGATGAAATTGATGCTGCGAGCCTTACTCCTGCTATGTTAAAAAATCAACGTTCCAAATGTTTGTTTGTTTTTTCATTCAAAGCAACATATTACCATTTCAAGGGTTGCGGAAACTAGTAGATGATTTTGATCTAGCAGTAGGAGACATAGGTGGTCACATCTTAAAAAAAATCAGTGTTAAAAGTAATGAAATATAGTCGTATCAGCAATCAGATAAATTAACGTAATATGACAATTTTTTCTGTAAAATATACAATAGAATAGTTAATGTGTAAGGCAGAAGAAGCTTAAAAGTTTCAAGGAGTAGTTAACGAATAGTACAATGACGCGCAATCAAACAACCACTCTTCTCTTCAATCAGCCTGTCACTAGTGTGAGGAGCAGAATACACGTCTGGTTTTTATAGTTAAAAGAATAAACACTGTCACGAAGCCAAAGACATCTGAAGTGGCACACCTGAAGTGACACACCTGGCACACCATTAGAAGAACTTTGCGTGGCAGAGGTGGTCCAGGGCGTCGTGGATTCGTGGCAAGGGGTAAACGTCCTTTCTGGTGATTTTGTTCCGTTGCCGGTAGTCAACGGAAAACCTTAATGTGCCGTCTTTTGTCTTCCCCAGTGCGACCGGCGCAGCGCAGGGGCTTTTTCATGGCTGTATAATGTCGTCGCTGAGCATGTCTTCCACTGGCGTCCGGATGGCTTCCCGCTCGTGGGAAGACACGCGGTACGGTGACTGTCGGGTAAGTCGGGCTCCATCTTCGTTTTTTATTCGGTGCTTCGCTAGAGGTGTCTGACTGAATTATGAGTTAGAAAAAAACATTCGCTGTAGCGACGCAGCAAAGCTAATACTTTTTTACCGTTGTTCCTGCGGTAGCGCCGGATTCACGTCTACCGGATGCGGAAACTCGAAGGTATCTTGGGATGCGTGCTGAAAGTGGGCGACCGCGATCACATCACATGGTTCTTGAGTTTCTTCGAGGTGCAGGCGTCCACAGAATAAACCGGAACAAGCGAGCCGCGCGCGATAGCTATCGGTGCGACACCATCCGGCCCAGCGCCTGCTGTAGAGATAGCGGAGGGCGCATGCGTGTCCCTCCCTATATTTGTGCATGTCAGTTTCCTTTACTGCGGCTGCAGCACTTCGTTCCTCTCGAATGCGACGCGCGGCGGCGCCTTGCGCGGCTCGCCTACCGAGTGCGCGTGATGCTTGGCAGCAGCCGGCAGCGTGCGCCATGCGCGGATGCCGCGTAACTGTGCGTTCATCTGAGAATGTTTGTTGGGGCGCTCTTTTATCATTTTAATGACTGGAACGCAAACCGGCGTTGAAGAAAGGCTGTGATAAAGATTCACACATGACTAAACCAGTGCTGGTCGTTATGCGACGAACACAGTTGATAGCAAGAACTGAATACAGCGAAGGGTTTTTATTTGGTTCGGAACAAAAAAAAAAGACATCGGTGATGGTCTGAGTGGTTCCCCTTATTACTTGTGTGTGAAGTTTCCGTCGTTTTCGATAACTTCACGAATGCGTCGGGGGAGCGACTCATAAAGCGACTTTATGATTTCGGGACGGGGGCGCAGGCGTCCCCATTCATCTTCCACTGCCTGCCACAACTCGTCCGCCGTGCGACCGCAGTCATTTCGTTTGCCGAGATTCATCTTCATAATCCCCCACACATTTTCTATCGGATTTAGGTCTGCCCCGCACGGAGGCCACCGCAGCTGTCGCACCGCGTGGTCCTCGAGCAGTGAGCTCACGGCTCGTGCTGTGAAGACAGGGCTTCGGTCCTGTTGCAGGATGAAGCACCCGTCCAGGACGTAGGGGAGCAGACTTGTCTAATTGATGTTACAGTACTGGGAAGCATTGAATGGCCCACAAATTCTGACGAGGGGTCCCAGGCCGTCCGCACTCATTGCGCCCCATACGCTGACGGAGCACCTCCCACTGGAAAGGACGCTTTGGATGTAGCCGGGCTGGTATCTAAATACCATCGGGCTAAATACAGAAATACATTCAGGAAAGATATCTCCGAGGAAAGATATCTCCGAAGATGTTCGGAGGGTATACTAGCTAAATCAATGAAAGGACATTCGCCGTGTTTGACAGTTTATATCGATTGAAAATACTGGCACATTTTTTAGCGAGAGGCTGCATCCCCACTGCCACATAGGCGAACAGTATCCTGTATAAAACTATACATCAATTTCATCATCTTTCCACATCGGGAATCACAAAAGCCCCGTTAACCGATGCGGGTTACCTTCGTAAAAAAACAGCGACAAGAAACGCTTAACAAACGGTGCTTATAAAACTACGATTAAAACGTTTCAAATAACCCAGCTGAATAAAATTTACAGGGACATTGTATATCGGTTGCTCCGAAATATAGTTATTAACAGGCAGTTATGCATTGCTAGCCTTAACAATTACGCTTAGCGTTGCACTCGGGACCCCCGAAGGAATGCTCAGCAATTCTCACATTAAACCGTGCTCCCAATTTGACCTCTTGCGCTATAGTGGTTTATGTATCGTCTAGAATGCACATTACCAGCTACGTTTCACAGTTTAGTTTCGTACCTGCAGCTCATCGGACGCCACACACGCCGCTGTTGAATCCAGCGAGTGGAGAAAGTCGATTCGTCTGTGAATATAACTTCCTTCCACTCGTCCGTTGTCCACCGCTCCACCGCCCGGGCGAACTCCAGCCTTTCCAGCCTCTGGCGGTCCGTCAGGCGCGGTTTCTGCGCTGCCACGCAACTCCCGAGTCCCGCCTCCTTCAGTCGTCTTCGAATTGTCTCGCAAGAGACATTCAATGACAGCTCCTGTCGAATTTCTTTTGCAGACAGGAGGGGATCTGCCACAGCGGCTGCGACAATCAGTAGTTCCTGCTCCTCACTGGTGACTTTAGGCCGCCCGCTGCGCTCTGCGTCAATGAGTCTGCCCTGATCATCGCGGTAAGCTTGGATAATGCGGCTTACAGAAGTCCTAGACCTCCTGGTGAGGTGGCAACTTTCCCACTGAGTAGTCCCTTCGATGAAAAGTCGCACGATGTGCCTCCGTTGCTCGATGGGGACGCGGGACGGCATTCTTCACGAATATGGCCATGCAGGACGAGTTACGTGCTTTATACGCTTCATAGCTATCACTGTCCAATGGGTGACATGGAAGGAAACGCCTCATTGCTTTTCGATAGCAATTCACTCACACTGACAGTTGTGTATTTCGTTCTATTTTTCCGAAGCGAATAAACTCTTTCCTTCCCACTTTCTTCCCTCCTCCCATCTTTAAACCGCCTCTCATATGCCGCACGGGAAAAACTCGAAATTAAAAAAAAAACATTACTGTTTTTAGTTCTATCAACTGTGTGTTCGTCGCATAACCACCAGCACTGGTTCAGTCATGTGTGAATCTTTATCGCAGCCTTTCTTCAACGCCAGTTTGCGTTTCAGTCAATGAAATGATAAAAAGAGCGCCGAACGAACATTCTCAGATGAACTCACAGTTACGCGGCATCAGCGCATGGCGCATGCTGCCGGCTGCTGACATGCATCACGCCCGGTCGGTAGGCGCGCCGCGCAAGGCGCCGCCGCGCGTCGCATTGGAGAGGATCAAAGTGCTGCAGCCGAAATCAAGGAAACTGACATGCACAAACTCTAGGGAGGGACACGCATGCGCCCTCCGCTATCTCGACAGCAGGCGCTGGGCCGGAAGGTGTCGCGCCGATAGTTCTCGCGCACCGCTCCCTTGGTCCGGTTTATTCTGTGACCGCCTGTACGTAATTGCAGCGCCCTTGTGTAAGTCCTGGTACTCCTCGGTGAAATTAGTGACCAAAACGTGGTGTTGGCATTGTTTGAAGCGAGCAATACCTCTTGCGACTGAGACACCGCGGTCGAGAAGCAACCGTTGATCACTCTATACGGTAGTGTCGACGTCAGGAGCAGCATCTTTACAGTAGACCATGATCATCAAGCTTGCGCGAGGTGGCGGGGTGATGTGATCATCGGTGATCCTTGCAGCAGCACGGTATTCGGGGTTCAGTTCCGGCATCATGGAGTGATCGGGGGAAACAGTTATCGACTTGGTCTGCAGATCGATAATTGCACCGTTGTCCATCAAAAAGTCCATTGAAGTCTGCATTGCTTCGACGGCTTGGCGATCGGTATGGGTAGGGTGGCGGCGAACGGTTGAAGCGCGCTGGACATCGGTTGGCGTTGGGCCGGTAATCTTTGATTTCAGTAGGGCGCTGGCCGGGCCGGGGGCGCGTGGTGCGTCGATTGAGAACCCTTGCAAACCGAGCGTCTTGTACGGGCAGCGACGGTAGATGTGGTCGGCCTCTCCTCAGTGGTAGCACAGCGGACGATTATCTGGCGTTCGCCACACGTCGGTCTTCCCTGGGGCGGGAGTTTGCACCGCAGGTGGTCGGGCCGGCGACAGGGGACGACGGTATGGAGCCTCGGGACGATAGGGGGCAGGTGGGTGAGGTCGACGGCTTCTGGCGTCGTTGAAGTTCCCAGCGCTTGGTGCACTTCTTCCCTAATCACGTCGCTAAGGGAAGCGACTTGGGGCTGCGGCGGCGTGGGGAGAAGTTTGCGCAGCACCTCTCTCACTACTGCGGGGACAGTCTCGCATAAGTTATCTAACGGAATACGCATGCTGTCGACGTAGCTCGCATTGGCGGCGCCGACAAAGTTGCGGTCAAACCTTTACCACGCATTTCGAGGGCCTTCTCGATTGTGCTGGCTTCGGTCAGGAATTCGGCGATGGTATTGGGCGGATTTAGGACAAGTCCAGCAAACAGTTCCTCCTTCACACCGCGCATTAAGAAGCGTAACTTCTTTTCTACCGTCATTTCGGGGTCCACGTGGCGAAATAGTTGCTTCATCTCCTCAACGAAGATCATGACCCCCTTGTTGGGGTGTTGCGTGCACGTTTCCAACAATAGGGCGGCTCGTTCTTTTCGCACGACGATGGCGAATGTTTTAAGGAACTCGCTTTTAAAGAGAGTCCAGTCGGCTAGGGAGTTTTCATGGTTCTCGAACCACGTTCTGGCTGTATCTTATAAATAGAAGAAAACATGGAGGAAAGTTTCATCGTCATCACACCTGTTAAAGATGCGGGCGCGCTCCACTTTCTCCAACCAGTCCTCAGGGTCCTCTCTGGGGGATCCGCGAAACGATGGTGGTTCTTGGGGCTGTTGCAGGACGATGTGAGTAGTGGGTTGTTGCACCGGTCTTTCTCTTGGTTCTTTCTGGTAGGAGACCAAACTCGGCCGGTAAACCTTGCAGTCAGCGGCTGGCTCGGCTTGGTCTTGCTTGTTGGCTTCCAGAAGGCGTAGGGAGCATAAAGGGTGCGTACCCAGCCCCTCCACCAGATGTCACAAAGCCAAAGACGACGCAGTTGTTTTAAAGGAAAACAAGTTTATTGGAGCGAACTTGTGCTCCCCTAACAACTCAAAGAATACACAGGCGGTGAAGCAGCAGTCAATAAAGTGACGTGCGAAGGCGAGCGTCGACGATTCGAATGCCGCGGCGTCTGCTCCTCAAGGATTTATCTCTGGGGGTCAGTGTTTCTCGAACCGTCGAAGTGCATCCAGAATACTGTAGATAAAAGAAGATTATTCTAGGCGGTTGACGTTAGTTCAAAACGCTCTACGTGCGACATAGAAATAAAGGATGGAACACGCGTTTCCATTGGCCCACAGTTAACACAGGTAACAGACCCCGGCGCAGCCTGTAGGCTGAAACAGAACACAACTAAAAACCAATCCATGGTTCGCGGCAATATGGCTGATCATTGCCTCTCAAAAAAGAAGGTTCATGGTTTCGCCTTGCTTTTGACGGTGATGAATGTCGTGTCATGCGCCTCCATTGTCTACTCATCCCCCACTCTGTCTTAGAAAAAGTGGGATCTTTACCTGCCAAGTCACTCCTCTCATCCCGTTATTTGCGATGGGTTGGTGGTCGCTACAATGATGATGAAGATGACAATTGCCATCGGAGCGTGCGTGGCAGCAAGTTCTTGCTTCGACATTCTAAGATAACCATTCGGGGGTACTTACGCAGCAACCATATTTTATTTTGGGCCCGATACTGCGTGCTACTTGAACCGCGTTATAGGCCAACCTGACTCAGATCTTGTGCGTGTAAATTGGAAATCAACCAAACTAACCACATGTGAGTTTGGAAATAGTGCCAGATTTTTTCCTTTCGAAACCGTTTGCACATTACAGATGGTCTCGTCACAAGCATCAGAAATCGCAGTTGAATGTAGTTTTCCTCTTCTTGGCTTGATTCGGTCCAACTACGTAATAGTAGACACGTGTTCACCTATCGATATTGCAGAGCATTCTATCGCATGACTTGACCGTACGAGACACTAAATATTATTCTTAACAAGGTCATCATTGCCCCTAACAGGCCTTCACGTTCAGTTCTACTGGTAACGTTTCTTTATGAGGGTCGGCCACATCCAGAGCTCGAATGTAAAAATATTAAAATACTTTTATTTATGAAATACTGCAGGCCATAAAAATGGCCCAAGCAGGAGTGGGAGGTGGTACAACGATAATGATATGACCAATTACACAATCGTACAGGTGTAGAGAAAAAAAAAAGGGAAAAACAGACAGGTATACAAAATATTCACAAGTAACATTAATCACACTTCAAAGTAATTTTCCAAAGATTTTAGTACATTTCCAGACTCAAAAATATGGTGCGGCAGTTCGTTCCAGTCTGTTATTGTGCGTGGGAAAAAAAGAGTACTTGCAGTTGCTAGTGCGTGCAAAGATAGGTGTGAATTTGTAAGAATGGTATCCTCTAGTAGGACGTGAAGATAACGGAGTGAGGACGTGCGAAAGTTCCATGATGCTGTTTTTCCTGGATAGTTGAAAAAGAAATTTAAGTCTCGCTAGTTTCCTTCGGGATTCTAAAGTTGGAATTTTGTTATTAATTATTAGTTCTGTCGGGGAGTCAGTCTGGCGGAAGCGATTGTAGAAAAAACCCGAACAGCTAATCTTTGGACTCTATCAAGATTGTTAATATTTTTTAGTGTGCGGATCCCAGACTTCAGACGCGTACTCTAAACAAGGCCGGACTATTGTATTAAATGCGAGGAGTTTAGTTTTAGCGGGAGAGCTTTTGAGGGTGTGCCTTAGCAACCCTAATTTTCTACGAGCAGATGAGCAAATCTTTTCAATGTGGCAGGACAAGTTAAATTGTTGGTGATTGTGACGCCAAGATATTTATAACTTTGTGTAAGTAAAAGGGGAGTTCCTTTATAGTGTACGAGTAAATTAGTGGTTGCTTTTTGTTAGTAATGCGCATAGATACAGTTTTCTCGGGGTTTATGTGCATGTCCCAGCACTCACACCAGTTATTAACTGCATCAATACTTTGGTTCAATAACACTTGGTCATCTGTGGATTTGACTGAACGAAACAGAAGGCAATCATCGGCAAACAGTCGCATTTCAACACCATGTTTGGCACAGGATGTAATATCATTGATGTAGATTAAAAACAGTAGTGGTCCAGGACGCTACCCTGGGGAACTCCGGAGTTAACAGGAAGAAGATTTGAGTAGGTACCATTTATATCAACAAACTGTGTGCGAGAAGATAGATACGATGTTACCCATTTAACAATGGTCGAGGGAAAACCAAGCAAGTTAAGTTTGTGAATTAATTTGGAGTCGGGTATTTTATCAAATGCCTTGCTGAAGTCAAGGAAGATAATGTCAGTTTGACCGGATTTATCTAGGACTGAGGAGAAAGAATGTATACAGGAAACTAATTGGGTTGGTAGTGGATAGCCCTTTTACGAAAACCGTGCTGGAATGGTGATAGTATGTTGCGCTCCTCAAGAAAAGTAATCATATAGTTAGAAATTATGTGCTCTAGTAGTTTACAACAAGTGCTAGTTAGGGATATTGGTCTGTAGTTAGACAAAAAAGTGGTATTTCCTTTTTTAAGAACGGGAATTACTCGAGCAATGCGCCAGTCGGAGGAAACAATGCCTTGGGATAACGATAAGCGAAAGATTACTACAAGGAAAACGGGAAAGCGACTCGGCGTAACGACGTAAAAAAGCATTTGTCAGGTTGTCCGGACCACAAGAAGATTTTGTTTTAAGGTTCAGAAGCATGGAAAAGACACCTTCAACTGTTATGAAGTCAGGATCAATTTCTGCAGAATTACTACCAATGGCACTATTAAATGAGCATGGATTGGAAAAAACAGAGTGAAAGTAACGGTTAAACTCTGTGGCCATTTGTTTCTCATCTTGAATATTTTGATCGCCAAGCACAATGCAATCTGCAGTTTTCTGTTGATTTAAATTTTATGTGGCGCCAAAAATTGGCTGGATCACTCTTAAGGAATTGGGGTAATTTAACAGAATAAAATACGTTTTTGCTGACCGTATTTTTTCTGAAAGCGTTCTCTTTAATCTCTGAAATGGCAATCCTTTTGAGTTGCGCTTTCTCATACGCTTCATTTTCCGTGCAATTTGAATGATTTCTCTAGTTATCCATGGATTTTTGGAATGTTGCTTTTTAGTTTTGTTTGGAATAAAATTGTCGAGGCAATAGCCACAGAGTGACCGGAATATATTCCAAAGATAGTTTACATCATCACCCGAAAAGCGATCGAAGGCTACATCAAGGTAATCTAGAATTGTCTCGTCATGGGCTCTAAAAAAATTTTTAAACACTTTTTGTTTCCCGTGCATATTGTCAGATTGATTACCAAGACGGCATGTAAAGAGAACCAATTTGTGATCAGATAGGCCATCATCAACCGATACATGTATGTCTGAAAGGCATTTGCTATGAAACACGAGATCTAATATCGACGATGTGTGATCCTGCACCCTTGTCGGCACATTCACAGCTTGTTCAATTGTTCAAGACCGCATGCCAGCATTAAATCAAAAACAACCTGATCACTTGAGGTGGAAGAGCTTAGTTTGGACCAACTAATATTAGGTAAATTAAAATCCCCTGTTAGTATTACGCGGCTTCCAGAATATTCTACACAGAAATCATAGATTTGGACAAAAAATTGTCATCTGAAGTCGGAGAGCGGTAGGCCGCTACTAAAATAATAGAATTTCCAAACACGTTAGTTTCAAACATAAGTTTCATGGTCGTCTATTTGTTTCAATGGCGTAACCATCACATGAGGCTCAAAATAACGGCGACACCTCCACCACGCGACGGTCTGTCCCTTCTATACACTTTAAAGTTGCGAGGAACAATTTCAGCATCACTGACACCTTCGTGCAGCCAAGTTTCAGTCAAGACCGTGATGTGAGGAGAGTATGCTAACAATGTGCTCTCTAGTTCAACGACTTTGTTGATCATGCTTCGCGCGTTGATATTAAGAAGACGCAAGGTTTGATTACGTGGAGGCGGGATTTTTCAGGCATTTTCCGGGGGCTTAGGTGCCGGGGATGAACTTAGACGGGTAATGGTTGGAACCTTTACGCGACAATTGGTGCTGTCATCCCACATGAACGTGTCGTCATCGATACGGAGCTTATCGTGCGAAAGATACGGTTTCTTGCCGTTTGCCTTATCAATTTTAGCACTGTCCCACAGCAGTTTACGCCTGCGGAGCGTGCAGCGGGAGTAATCATTTTGGATAAAAATTTCGGTGCCTTTGAGCTTCTTGGCGTTGGTTAGTATTTCTTGTTTTTCGTTGTAATCCTATAGGTACAGAATTATGGGACGATTGCCAGTTTTCTTTCCAAGTCTGTGTATTCGTCCAATCGACTTGCACTCTACGCCAAGCTTTTTGCCAAATAGTTCTTTAACGACGTCATTTTTTAGATGATCTTCCGTTTCATTCACTTTTTCTACAAGGCCAAAATGACTAAATTTGAACGGCGGCTACGGTCTTCTATGTCAACAATCTTTTCTGATGTCCCCACTACGGAAGTCTTTATTTCTTTTAAGCTTGAATCAAACTGATCGATCTTGCTTGTTGAGACTTTTGTTTCGGTGACAAGTTTTTCTACCACAGAAATTTTTTCAGTGATAACCGCAAGAGAGGATTTTTGGACAGCCTGTTCGCTTTTCAAATCGACTATGCTTTTCAAAATTTCACCTTGTTGCGCCAAGATTTCAGCGAGCATCTCTTCTATTTGAGGACCGCGATTCAGTTCTACATCTCCACAAAGAAAAAGTTTGCAAGCATGAAAACAATCATACAACAATACAGATGCACATTTGTGGGCATGGCACAACAATCAAAAATCTATTACTTGAACGTACGCAACTGTGTTTGCTACTAACCTGGATAGCAAAGGGAACAGACATGGTCAGCATTGCTGTTTGCTCACTTCGCCATGCCCACTGAAGTGAAACCGTTGAAGGCCAGGCTTTATAGTCCGCGCTGAGGCTGACGTCACAGGCAGGAGCGCCATGGAGCAGTCGACGGGCGGGGGGACTATACAGCACGTGCCTGGTTCAGGCATGCGCGGTGGTGCGGTAGGCTGTGACGAGGCAGGCCAGGGCAGGAATATGGGCTTCTGATGACAGACGGGCTCGAAGAAAACGCTACCAAGCAGGATTGCCTGGATTGCAAAGGGAATATTAAATAAAAAATATTAAAATACTCTCCTTTTAGGATATATTTCCAGCTTTACCACGTAAAGGGTGGCAATATTTTTCGCTACGAGGTATTGATGGTCAAATAAATGTTCACTGCCAAAATTGCCGTAATGATTCAACAAGCGCCAAAAAAGTTTCCTCGTGCTTGATTGCACCGCCGTTGCATCAAAGCTTAAGCCTAAAAAACGTTCAGCAGCGGTCCTTTTCTTCATTCTCGCCATCTTGTGTGCCTTCGTGAGCGGAGATCAAACCAGAGCAAGCGTTACCTGTTACCTTGCGAAGAAATGTTCAATGACAAGCATAAGAAGGAGGCTTCATGCGGTGAAGCAAGTAGATACAAACTAACTGCAAACAAGGTTGGCGGCATCTGCTACGTCGATGAGTGCTCATACGAAGGCAGAGGGAAATGCACACACACAGAAGTCTACAGTTGCACAACGCCGGTAAAATATAAAGAGCAGACGCCGACAAATAAAACGAGAAAGGGCCTCGGCATTGACGCCTCTCGTTGTGGAAGGCCTTTGATGGAAACCCATTTGAGTTGAGCGATGGAGGTCGTAAGGGCAAATGTGGCAAGTGTTGACCATGGAAGCAGTGGCCTGAAAGGGCCTGCCCCATATTTCACTACTCACGATCGATAATCGGTGAAGTTCGCCTGAGGATGAAAGCCGATAGTCTTGTTCTACTTGCGACATATTTTATTTGGATGATTCCATGTCTACTGCTCGTGACGTGAGGTTCGGGGTTACAAAAAATATATATCAGACCTTTTCGTGCTGCACGGTGTCTTTCTTCTCGCAAAAAACTACCAGTGGCCCATATAAGCCTTCAGTAACAGCCAGCCCGAAGACGAAGTGTGTAAATAAAAGCATTTCCAAAGTCTAACCACTGGTGACGCGGTTCGAACACGGCGGCGCACGCTCAGGTACTTTATTTTAATTCCATTTCTTTGCCCCACGATATTTATGTTCATACATGGCAACACTGTGTAGCGCGCACCTAGCCTTGGGCAGGTTCTAAGAAAAACACAAGCTTATAAGCAAAAATAATTCCGCTGTTTTTACCAAAATTCAAGTCGAATAGGTTTAACTAACTTTGTACGTAAGCAAATCCAAAACCCGGCTTAAACACGGCGTCCAGGGGAGAAGCGATGAAAAAAAAAGGCAGCACCTGCACTCGGTGGATGATGACGAGGGTGCGGAGTACGGGGACTCGGAATGACATCCAAGTTGCGCCCCGAGTTACATCCCATTTGCGCCCCGACCGTCATTCGATTTTAACCGTGAGTTGCACCTTGATTATTCTCTTAATGAGACTGCGACTCACGGATCAAATGAAATTTCGCTTGATTTTCGCTTAATGGTGGTGTGCGCATGGATGGACGCGGACGGACACTGGGAGGTCCTAAGGTACTCCGCAACGTTACAGGCGAGGGAGTAAGCCGTTTGACTCTCGCGTACGAACTCATGGTCGTCCCAATGGGTAAGACGACTGACTAACTCTGTCTGGTCTACCAGACTACAGGCTGGACTCCTACCGGTGCCTGTGTTATTTTTTGCGATTGTAATGCTATGCGCACGGACGCGAACGGACATTGTGCGGTTCTAAGGTGCTCCGAACCTAAAACAAGAAATGAAGGACTGCGTGTGCTGTCGCGGGCAGCAGTAAACATAATCAAAATAAAGCGTCCTGGAAAATACGCTGCTCGGGACAAAAAAAAATGCTTCTCGATGAGGGGTGATAGAGACGCACAACATAAAATTAACAAAAGTATTTTGCGCGCGCTGTCGCGAGCGGCACAAAACACAATGCGGAGAAAATATACAACTACTTTCAACTGGGTAAAACTGCACGGATCCCGTCTGATTGCCTCAATACCAAGCGGAACCATATTTGTTTTATGAAAGATACGCAGTATATGACAATTATACAGTAGGAAGCTTCGCGTTCGAGAAACGGATAGGGACAGACAGACGGACCGCGTGGTCACACTAGAGCGGCATCGCATAAACATTGGCATGTCCGGCAGGGGCACCAGCCCGTAAACAAGCGCACCTTTACATGTCCGTTTCCTTGTCACCCACCATGCAGTCGCAGAGAAAAGCAAGTGGTTGCGGCGGCCACTGCGCGAACGGGAACCCACTATGGCCAACTGCTCCATATGCGCAGCGTCAGTACGCTGTAGAGCCGGACTTTTCCTGCTGCAAATTCTAGTGCTACTCATCCGACACAAGGCACTGCATGGGCCTGGGTGATGATGGAGATGTGTACATCAATGTATAAACGCGTAAAATTGCTTTTGACTTTTGCGCCATTATAAAAGCACGCGAACATTGCACGCAAGCGTCCACACACACTTAGCAGAACATTTCAGCAGAGGTTCCTCCACAAGGGCTCGGATTTTAAAAATATGCTCAAGCTCGAGCCCTTCAGGATTGTGATTTTGACCATGGGAACCTTTTATATTGGGCAGATCGTCCTGACAGATTATAAAAGACGGAGTTATTCGGGTGTTTGAGCTAACGATGATGAGTTCACGGCATAACGATTGTGGGGAAAAAATGCCCGAAGCCGTATAATCACTCCAAAAGCGCTGCTTGCGCCCTTTACTCTTCAACATAAGAATATAGAGGCCTCAAAATAATTACGACCTCTCAGTACTGCATAAAATCCAAAGACATCTGACAACCTTCACGCACTTAGGAATAAATATTAGAATCTGTCTATCGTTAATCTATTTTAGCCTTTTTGTTTAAACAGATTTTGTTTCGCACTGTTTTCACGTTCCGTGCAGACATTACAACAGCACCAAAGCCTTTTTCTCCAGTATAAACCGTTATGGTTTCTTTTTTGGTGCATTTCATTCTTACACAGAAAAGCGAACATGCATTAAAAAGCTTCGCCCAACCCTTTGTGCAATGTTTACGCCAGCTGCTTTTCGGAAATTTAATTTCGGCTCCCTCCAAGATCAAGCAATGCACACGTCGCGTTTGGAAAAGCCATCTATCTCCCCTTTAGGCTTCAGGCTGTGTGGCTGAAGAAAAAACTAGAAACTTGGTTCGAGCCATGGTAGCAAGAAAATCGCGCCTTCCAATCTGAAGTCTTGACGCTACGGCTTTGTTGTTCCCTTCCTCCTAGCAGCGTCAGTACCATATCAATTTTCTCCCTCTCTTGCTGTCTCCTTTTCCATCTTCATCCTCTACTTTCGCACTAAAAACAGCTGGAAAATATTCTTCGAACGGCGCCAACTAAAGTTAACCAAACTTAAAGCAGCTAAACAAGAGTAACTTTAGCTCAAGCAAGTAACGGCGAAGACTCGCAATTTACGACTAGGCAGTTTTTCTTCCTGACAGCAGTACTTGGCAATCCCGTTAAGCTGAGTCACAAAGGCCTAAACTTCTAAAACGGTTAACTCCTACCATGAGTAACCAGACTTTGCTTTAACGAGGAAAAAAATGGCGTTTTATGGTTTAATCCAGGACTTTGATGGCATACGTGCATATGCGATGTACCTGTATACTTAGGGGATGATTTTATCCAGGTATTAGTCAAGCGAAATATCTTATTTGCTAGGAAACGCGTTTTCTTTCTAGAAAATGCCAGGATATGTTTAGGGAATGCAACTGTATTTCGCTACCATATACAGCATTGTCTGGCCTACAAATTAAACACGTGAAAACAGCGTACGGACGGCTCGGAGCATGCACAGTAGGACGAAGGCTGGATAACAACCGGCCGCTTTATTTCATTGACCGGCTTAAAAAGGCAGTTTCAAGGGAGAGAACCAACCAAACAAAAACATGCATAACTGGTTTAAGAAATCTCAAAGCTAGGTTTATAGTTTCCTGCTAGAGTAGCCCCAAAGGTAAGGAGGCTCACTCACGTGTATCTACATTCATAAATGCTGTACGCTTCACAAATCTTCCGAATGCCTTGTCCCTTACCAGGACCGGTACTATTGTGCATGTACGAAGCAATCCCGTCCGACGCAAACATAACTGCGTTCTCACGATTTCGACTCATAATTTTACTCTCAGTACGGCTGGTACTAATCGACGTCGACGTTAAATCAGTTCCTTTTGAGGGTCTGGACGCGTTTGGAAACCTATATTCCGGGAATGATTGCTCTCCACCGATGCAATTATTCAATCCGTCCCATGCATGCCCGGGAAGTGCCTTGTTTGTCTATAAAGCGCACGGTTAAGTGAAGCGAATATGTATCCCGCTAAATATAACAGCTGAGTGCACAGTCGGGGTCCTTAGATTGCTAGCAGAACTTCTTAAAAAGACCAAGTCAAAACGAAGAACAAGCTCGGCTGGCGTGGTAGAAGAGAAAGCGAAAAAAAAAGGACTGTAGGATAGCACTAATCTGTGCTAGGTGGCACATTTTCTGGAAGAAAGAAGCTCGAACTTTGACACAAAACGGAAGATAAGACCGGCAGCGGCGCGTCCTGTTTTTTCTTGTCTTCGATTTGGATGATCACGTGTTCGGCATAGGACACGCGGTAATGTCTTTGGTGAACGGGACAAGAATCACCAGTGTCGATGCGGTGCTTGACAGCTGATATTCGTCCGAAAGGACGATTGGGTAAGTCGAAAATGTCGGAATACGAGAAGCAGTAGGCGGCGAACATCACAGGCTTGCTCTTGTGAAAGGTCCGGGCTCAGCATCGCCATAAATGTCTCAGGGCAAACAGGCGCAGCTGTATTAATGCAATCACAGTCAATGGTAGTGGTCACAGCCAAAGTTGAGACTTCGTAGTTTTGTATGAAGCACACTGACGCAGTCGAGATTCCTTTGGGTACTTCTTGTGCATGCATTTTTAGGACAGGTATAGACAGTGTGCTGCCGATGATGGTAGCACCTGTGGGCGCCAGCTTTATATTCGGGCCAGTAGAACATCCGTCATGTGCGGAAATAACATACTCGTCATCAGCGGGAGGGCGAGGGACAGCAAATGAAATATAGGTGGTGGCCTGAGGCCGGAGGCGAATGAGCGTCGTGAACCACAAGCCCGTCGCGAACGACAAGCGTCGTGAACCAATTTTAGGCTCCTGACAGGAGCAATACCTGCGCAACGGGTATACGGACGAGCGGCAGGGGGCGCTTCTTCACATTTCAACCCCGTATAGCCGACCGAATTTTCGACCTAGAGGGTAATGAAAAATATTCCGAATGCAAGAGCTGTTCGAAAAATCCGCGAGTCGCAAAAATGAACTTTATTTCATTTAAATAGGACTGTAGAAGTGGCGAATGGGTCATTGCCCTAAATTCCTCCTTCGTGTGACAACGTCTCCTTGTATCTGTGCGAGCGTCACGTTTTCCTCATCAAACGCTGGGCAACAGCGCCAAAGCGTTGGCAATGTCTTGCGTTAATGGTTCTGAAATTACACGCAAAACTATGGCTTCCGCGACTACACGCAAAATTATGGCCTTCAAGATCAAAGTTTGTTACTCCGGCGGTTCAAGACAGTCCCCATCCAATCCGGAGCTAACCAGGCGGCCAACGATTGAAAATGGCGTCGTCCTTTAGTCACACCATGGCGCTGTCGCGGAAACTTTTGTCCGGGAAATCGAGCTTTTGGCTTTATTTTGCCCGATATATCCCTTTTCATATACATTACTGCTATGGGACAACTGGCGATTCCTCGAGAAAGTCTGGAATATCCAGCGAATTCGAATTTTGGAGTACGGAAAAGCAGTCGGCTACTCTATTGTATCAGCAGGACACGCATGGCCATAATAATGGTGTATCGACAATTGCATTTGTATATCTTTTACCAAAAAAGAATAACTACTCCCCAACTAGATTGCCTAGAGCTCCCAGTCCTGTGTGTACAAATAAGTAAAATGAAATGAAATTTGAAGAAATGAGCTCCCCGAAAAAAAAAATGGTGCCGCGGATAGGCAACAAAGCGTCGTTGATAGGCAATGAAGGCGGTCGAATAGTACCAGTGGCGTCTAGAACACAGGCGGAAAGCCCGATCGGCAACTCTGTGGCCCAGAAACCACCTACGAATCTGAGGTGGAAACCGGGAGAAGGGGTGAAGTCAAGCGTCGTCATGCGCCTGAGCATCCATCTACCGCAGGGCCCTTGTCTATATCATAAAGCACTTCATGCAAGACGTGCCCGGAGTGTCATGCAGTCCTTGTGATAGATTGCGATTCGTAGTCACACGAGAGCAGCGATGTCGCTATCTGGCATTAAAACAAAATAACAATATATTTGTCTTCTTCATAAGTGATGTTTCTTACCATTGAGGACAACTAGCGTGGTGGTTTTTGCACGATCTTTATTGGACTTCGACCAGAACAAGCGCTGAATAAAGATACCCGAGCATTGCCCTCTGGGGTGAACTGCATTCTCTCCAACACTCTTGATAGCACGCCCGTACGCCGACTTGCATCATGACAATACTCTGAAGGATAAGAGTATTCCTTCGCGGCGTGTATACTTCGCACGGTTGATCTTATATTGAGTTTAACCTTAAGGGTCATTAGTCATTCCACTTTCTCATATTGCCTTCCTGTCTTGTTCGTGAATGTTTCTCAAAATATTCAAACTTTGTCACTGCGCACGGATGTCGACAGGAGCGCATGCCACTGATTCTTCCGTATAAACGCATCGTGAAATTGGCTCCGGTAGCAATGAAAACGATAGCCAACTTATTCCGAAAAGAAGCATTGACTTCCCTGCTATCCCCGCAGTTGCTCGTCGATTTGAGAACGCTGGTCACGTACGGCAGCATTATCGGGGCTCCGAAACAATAGGAATTCCCCGCAAAAACACAGGCACTAAGGACGCCAAGAAAGCCGAAAATACGCGTCTGAACATCGGCCAGTCGGAGGAGGCATATGATTTCAACATCCAGGCAAACAGGCCGGAGAAAGGCAACCGCGTTCCCAAAACTTTTACATTCCCCGAGTGGAAGCAGAGTGGCGGAGTTTGAGTCTGATTTATTGGAGGCGGAGACGAAGGTGTAAGTGCTTTGGAGGGACAAAGCAGGCGTTGGTATTTGAAGCACGTTCGGAGCGCCGTCGCCGCTTACGCTTACAAACCTTCGCACTTTAGGGATGGCTTATACACGCCCGCCTTCCTACTTCGTAGCCGCGGCAGGTCACATCATTTCACGAGGCCCGCCTCAAAAGTTCTGGATGCTTAGCGGACGCTCGGCAGCAGCGCATCACCCTCAAGGGAAGGCTTGGCTTGACGCATTTATGTTGGGTGTCGAATTAGCGCCGAAACGTTGATGTGTTTTATAACAGGTATCACTGTTTATTTGCTTTGTTCTTTCTGCATCGATAAAGCTTAGGAAACCTGAAGTTTGAAAAGGCGCCTCCCAGCTTAGGTCAATATTAGCGTGTGAGTTTTGTATGAATAAGCCTTCTCTACAACCCTGGACGTTAGACGTGTGAAAAAATACCTTGGCTAGAAGGTTTAAGGTTGCTGATTTGATGCAATAAATGTCTTGTGAAATATTGGTCTGCCTAATATACCATTACGTTCGAGGTAAGCAGACTTTGCGTACGTTCTATGTATGCGACATGCTCTCGTAATTAAGCGTTAGGATATATTATTTCAGAAATTTACCTCAAGTACGAAGAAACAGCCAGCCATAAATGTTTATAAACGACTCCCTATCATGACGGAGGAGACAACCCTTCCCGCCACGAAATGATTCAGGCGACCTCGCCTAGCCAAATTCCGTCGGGTAAATTTAAAATAATTGCGTATAAAAACCGTCTTGTTTACTTTATCCACCCTGATCATACTCTTTCTCCTTAAAGTTGTTTCTAATGTTGTTCTTGTGTACTCTGTACACCGTACTCAAACAGCTATACAAAATCAAAAGAACCCAGTTAAACAAACAGAAATACAATAAATGTAAGAAAGCACCAATAATCGAAGGCCTCTAATCTGTCCCATAGAAAGCATGATTGACGACGCTAACACAGTTCAGGTAGAGTAAATGTACACTATTTGGGGAAATTGTTATAAAAAACAAAAAGCACAGAAATTAAAATTAAAATAATGCATCGCTAAACCTGCCTGTAAAAAATTCGCAATGTTCGTACCTAGCACACTATGAATTTACTCCCAACGGCATTCCGGCGTTAAAAAAAGGAATTACGAAATACTCTGTCTTATGAAACGTTAGATGTAGCACCAAATGGAGTCCGTTCACTGTTTATACAATAGAGCCCACATGTGGAGCCCGTTCGCTCAAAGCCCACGTAGAATTTGATACTTGGGCGACCTGGTTATCCTTAATCCTGAATTCACAGAGCAAACATGAAACAAGGATGACAGGGACAGCACGACACACAGGCGCTGACTTGCGCCGTGAATTCGAGATTCGAGAAATTGTTTGCGCTGTGAATTCGAGATTCACGTAAGCAGCGACAACAACATCATCATCAGCAGCAGCCTACTCAGGTCCACTGCCGGACGAAAGTGTCTACCAATGACCTCGAACCTCTACTGTCCGTGCTGCCACAGCCCACATTTTACCCCCGATTTTCTTTATTTCATCCGTCCATCAGGTTAATGGCCTTCCCCTTCCCCTTCTGGCCGTAACCCTGTCCTCTATCCTCTATCCTCATCCTCTATCACAGATCCTCTATCACAGATATTTGATGATGGTGATGATGATGATGATGATTAGTGGCTCTCCCATCAAATTGGAGCGCCGATAGCCCCCAACCGACTTGCCTTTTTTATTAAACTTATTTGCCCTACTCCTAGCTAACCTAATAGATTCGCCTCCCCCCATTTCCCCCTCACCCAGGTTTTAAACTCCCACCGCTCTCTCCCCTTTTTTTTCCTCCCCCGATGTTCTAAATTCTCATCTGTATGATTACTCCACCTGCGTAACCATCCCTCCTCTTCTTTTGCTCCAGCGCCATTCCAGCCACCCCTTTGACACCTTGAGCAGAGAACGCGGGTTCGATTCCCGGCCGCGGCGGCCGCTTTTCTGATGGAGGCGAAAAGCAAAAAAACGCCCGGGTGTTCGATATTTCGGCGCACGCTAGAGATCCCCAGGTGGTCCAAATTATGCCGGAGCCCTCCACTACGGCGCGCCTCATCGCCTGCGTTGCGTCGGCGCGTTACTCCTACGATAAATCAATCTCTTCGTCACCTCTATGGCTCTTGAGTTGAGGCTCCTCTGTTTTCTGGTGTGTAGAGCAACCTACCGGCCAACTTTGAATGCCCAAGCACGCCTGCTTTTAGCTATCGAAGTTTGAACAGTAGAATTGATGCATCACCATACCTAGAGTAGGCAAAAAATGGTCCTTGCCTGTGCCAGCGTTGCGGTACTTCCCGCTGGAGCACATCAGCTCACATCATCTTGGCCACACCCAGGTGTATACAGACGGCTCCACGAAGACTGATTCGACTGCTATTCGAGCGTGGATTCCACCGGTGCGACTTACTCTAACGAAAAACTGAGCAACAAGACAGCTTTAACCGTCAATGAGCTAAATGCTATTAGTGCAGCAGTCCCTTTTATTATCAATATTCTCGCAAGGAAATGGGTATTCGTTGTAGACTCGCGGCCGTCCTTACAAGCACCGTCTCTCCACTGTCACGGCGCATGCGCGGCCGGAGAAGTATGAGTACATTTTTTTTTTGCGAACTTGGAAGGTCTCACGCTCGAGCGCACGCCTTTTGCCTTTTCTATTTGAGAGATAACGATGATATCCATTTGTCTGCATGTGTCCGGCGAGGGCCAATGTATAGTTGGGGCTTTTCTATTCCAATTTTGTGTACTTTTTACTGATACAGGTTGCGGAAAAACATTTATCCTATCAACTAGAAACAAGCACACGAAAAAAATGGCGCTGCTAGCCATAGTGGTGCAAGGGTGGAGAAAGAGTAGAGCTGGCGGCCTCCCTGCCTTTAACGAAGACCCGGCACTTGCATCATCATCTTCATCAGCAGGATCCCAGTAGGTCCACTGCAAGGCGAAGGCCTCTCCCATCTGTACGCTCCACTCGAGTTGATTTTTTGCTTTCGAATTTCCTTTTTTCGTCCTTTTCATTGAGCAGTTGGCCTCCCGCTTCTTCTAAACCCGTCTCTCGGTATCCGCGGTATCAGCCTGGTAGTCCACCGATTGTCATTTTGCCTAATTACATGGGCAACTTCAGCTCATTTCTTTTTCTTTATTTGTGCTATGATATATTCTACCCTAGTTTGTTCTCTGATCCAGGAAGCTGTTTTCCTGTCTCTAAAAGTGTGACTCCGATCATTATTCGTTCCTTGCATGGCCCGTGGAGCCGACGTATAGCTTTAAAGTTGTTTCTTAATGCGCCAAGTCGTAGATCCAAATTTAATCACATCACATTTAATGCTGAACCTGCCGCTGAAGGATCTCAATGGCTGGCAGGCCCGGATCGTTTCTTTCGCAGGCTTTCACGTACCTCCCAAAGTGAGCCGCGTTAGCACGCGCTAGAACCCGCGGCCAAGTCCAAAGTCAACGCCCTCGGTTCGAACCCAAAGTAAATGCTGTGAGCTCGGAATGCAATGATAGCTCAATCTAATAAAACAATGATAGCTGCATCGGAAAGATGATGGTTTCATAACGCGGAGGACCCAGGTTCGATTTCGACCACGGGAAGCGTTTTTTATTGGCTCCACAAGTCATTTTTCCCCACCGCTGCTAACACGTACCCGTCGGGCTTGTGGGGTGCCCCAGTGACTAGGTTGCCGGTGTCACGGCATAAATGTCCAAGGTTCGATTCTCGGGAACTCCGTAATCAAGTGTTTTCTTAAGGCTTCGGAGTTCTCTGTGAACGATGGCGTATTTGTGTCTTCCTAAACACCTCTGCTCTTAAAAATATAACGTGCTATTGCTGCTCTCACGCCCTCTCCTTTCCTCCTCCCGAACTGTGGGTGAACCTGACGGCCATCTCTGACCTGAGCGCCCAACAACTACTGCTCTTCGGGGCTGAGAAGGACAAATCGTCACTGGGCCGTTGTATTGAGAAACCACACCCATCTCCCTACAAGATAAGGTTGTGCACTACTTCTACTCCCCATAGGACACTTCCCTGGTGCAGACACACATGACGCATATCAGCAAGGGATCGACTTTCCAGCCTACAATACTAATATTTATTAGGAGTCGTGCTGCTCAAGCCCGTGCCCGCATCAGCCCACGTGGTACGTGCCCAGACGGGAATTGTTATACTATATTTTTGAGCGGCATGCGACACTGAATAGAATATCGTTCTAGGAGAATAACCACAGTGGCACAGCCGTACATCAGCAGCTGCATTGCAAATTGTGTCACCTTTGGGGTGCCAATACACTATTTTTATAGCTATCGCTCGTGAGACGGTCCCCGGCCTTTCGTAATATCCTAGCCCTGTTTACGTACCTGTGGTTCTATGTGCACATGAAGAGGGCAGTGCTTTGGCAACGACAAGTTTATGGGGTGACCGACATCCTTCCCCTTTTTCTCTGTCTCAAAAAGCCCGGGCTTTATTGCCTGAGGCTGTCCGGTTAAGCCATCGTTTAGGGTCCCTGAAGGGTATGGCGAGGGCATACAAAAAAAAGAAACACGAGGGTTGACGAAAAGCTACCACCGCCGCAGAAAACTCCTGCGATAAACCAGGCTGCCTTGTTTGAGAGGCGCCGTGCTGCCTAGTACGCAACAGCAATAACGCTCTTTTTTGGCCCCACCATGTCTTCCTTGCTTTCCCCGGTATGTTTTGCTTGTCCTAGATATTTGCTTTTAGCAGGTTTGTGCTCAGTCTGACGCTTACCTTATGAAGCCTATATATCTTCCAGTTGTTCCGTACGCAATACTTAGTCGTCGGTCAATTCGAGGTCCAGGCTTTGTTCTATCCCGTGAGTTATCAAAAACAAGCAGGGTAAATTTAACAGATAAAATTACGCTCTATGTATGTGTCGCTAAATTTTTGTATTTAATTTTTTCAACCGAGCGTCTCAGAAATCTTTTTTATCTTATTCAACCTAATAGAGCTTCCTTCCTTGATGCTGGATGCCAAAAGTATTTATATTTCTGCTCATAGCACGAATGAACGCTCAATCTACAATACTCCCGCAAGAAGACGGCAAAATGAATAGCACTTTTCAAAACTCTTTTCTGCGGCATCCGATGGAAATTTCTCGAAAGGTTTACCAACCGTAAAATTTTATTACAGCGGAGCTCTAATACATACTTTGCGAACAATGATTGCTTCCTAGCGCACCTCAGTATATAGCGTTCCGGAGTAGGGTAAAACGTAGGCATCCTACTGCGCCCCATAACCTTTTCGTTAAGAATGATGACGCGGTTTGCCCATAAGAACCTGAAACGTTACAAAGAAAATGCTCTTTGCCATCCCTCTGCTATGAGGGCATTCATCAGCAAAGAATGTAAGGGTGGGCAGCGTAAGCAAAACGAACCAATCATCCAAGCACTGTCGGGATTCTTTGTGGCCCCACAGGTTATATATTACCGGTATTTAGAATCGCTGCATCTTTTGCTTCTTCCGTAGTACCGCCTGTCCTGCGAAGTAGTGTACGCTTTGGCTGATATTTTGTCTTTTTATGTGAAGCTTCCCCACTGGAGCTTATAATAGGCATCCATCGTCGATCATGTCTTAGGTAAACATCCTACCGGTATCTAGGCGGGTAACGGGTCGTTAAAAGCGAGTAAATGCAGCGTTGTAAGTGAGGCATGTTTTCTGGTGGAAAAAAAGGACGCGAACACACAGAGGAATGCGGGCCGGAAAAACCCTAGACATCATCTGAAAATACGAGACATTAAACCATGAAAATGCCGGTCAACCAAAAACCATGCATCTGCGCACACTACATCACTATGCGGATTTCTTCTTTAGATAGCTCAGTTCTTTATTTGATAATGCCAGTGAAAGGGTGCTTATACATCTCTCCGCCTCGTTGCTAATTTTGTATGCTTCGAATACTTCTCTATCTGTCTGCGCACAAAAGCTGCGCAATACGATTTCGTTTTCAAACTTTGAAACACATTTTCAGTAGCGGAAGCAATCCGCCGAATGTCCAGGTCCCGCAACTGATTGCACTGCTGCTTGGTGTTCACGCAGTCGGTCGTTTACTACCTCTACCAACCAAGGGTTCTGTTGCGACTGTTGGCGTCAACAGAAAACTCCCGCGAACAAATTAGAGAAATTACTGGCACCGCCACGAATCGAACCTGGAATGAATAGAGAAACGCAGCGAGAGCCCATTGTCTTACGAATTAAGCTGCGAGCGCATGCACGCGAAGACGGGGGAGACAGACGGTGTACTCACCGAGCACAGCTGTAGGTTTACCCACTGCGTTATGTCGGAATTCACGTGATAGCGTCCCGAGACCTCTCGCGCCGCGGTGCGCTCCGCCCAGGGCACGTGTAGCGGCCGTGTGCGCGCCTTGCGCATGCGCAAGGAGTAAGTAAAAATAAAAGGATGCTCACACCAACGCATGGTATCTCACTTCTCCTCCGTCACTGCTGTTAGTCTCGTCACCTCCATTGGCTGCGGCAGAGACGGAGGAGAAGTGAGATCGTCTAACACCGGGTTTGAGGCTCCTTTATTTTAGAAAACGTTTCCACTCATGTGCTTCACCAGTACGATTCAACGAACCACCACTCATGAATTATGCATTGATTGAACCTTGGCAAAGAATATCTAGATATTTTCCTTGTCTTTTCGTTTCTCTATTTGTAGAGCCACGCATGTGAATTCAAGTGTTGTCGCGTGCGTAATCGTTGTGCGTGTCCTTTATAGCTTCGCTTTCCAACCCTCTCCACAGAGTGAATTGGCACGCACTTTTTATCAATTTTGCGTGTTCTGGTTCATATTTTTCTGTTCGCATTTCATTTATCAATCACTCTACACACATTTCATAATTTTTTCACCGGACCGGGAAAACAAAACATAACAACCAGGAAAAGGCAAGGGTGCGGGAACCTTCGATAATGAACGAAAACAGCGTAGCTTTCACTTGCAACCATGTATTTCTGCAATTTTGGCTTTCCAACCTTAAGAACTTCAGAATGTTGCGTTTCCGCTTTTTGCGATCGCAAGAAAACACCACGCGTGGCAATGCAAGGTTCCTAGCGATGTCGACTCTCCGCGCTGGCTGCTTGTCTACTGTGTTTCGTACGTCAAGCTTTTTCTGAAGAGAAATCGCCTCCTGTTTTGTCGAGGCCATCAAGGCACGACAAAATTTGCGGTCGCAAGTTCAACTGTGTTCTCATAGCTTGAAGCGCACGATGACGCAGTGAGCGCGAGCTATTCTTGCGGTGGTGCTTTATGGCAAACACGCACTTCCGGAATTCCGACCTGAAACTTCCGTTTAGTGATGATGGTGATAGCATAGAGTAACATAGGACCATCTAGTGGTGACGAATCCCACCCGCGTGCTGCTTCGTGGAGTCAGTTACGTAGCCAAACCTGGCCAAGGCTCGTCAAACGTCAAAATGGCGGGCCACGCATGATGACCGGGAGGCTTCGAAGTGTCAGGTTGCGACGAACGATCCGGGAACGTACTCGGAACCATGACGTAACAGTAAGGATTTTAATACATTGGACTCTATGTCAGCTGCACCGGGACTAGCAAAAAGAACGTAGCAGCCGCGAGAACGCAGCACTGAGGAACGTAAGAGCGGCGTTCTGCTGTATTTATGTCAATATAATTTCAAATCAGGTGAAACGCGGCTTTCTTATTGAACTACTGCACTTCGTGTTTAAATTAAGTACAAGCTTGTTAAAAGAATAAGCGAACTAGGTAATTAACCCCAAGCAGGAAATGCTGCTCCACACAGAAGACACATGGGAACCGAATACTCTTGGCTACATTGTCTTATCATGCACTTTTAAGTAAATGCTTGGTTCACAATTTCTCAGAAAGCCTGCATGTACATGTAATTCATTACAGAATCAACGTGTAACTTTGTTGAAGACTTGTTTTTGCATCTTCAAGTTTTTCGACAAGACTATTTCAGCTAGTCAAGAGCGACGACACCATAAAACTAGTCTGGGAATTAGCCAAAGTGTGCTTCGAATGTGCTTGGGCGATGTGCTCCTGGTCGTCATTATTTTAGAAGTAATCTGCGCTGACCGAAACGACACAGTCGACCTGTTTCCGATGTGCCTCTCTATAAGAAGCTTGTGGTTTTGACGGTTATAAAGCAGTGGCTAGCTGCACTCGGCGAAACCAAATAGTCTATGGCTAGGAAAGAGGAAGAGAGAGAAGAGAAACATTGTTATTTGCCCTTCTGTAAGTGCTTCTGCGTTGCTGGGGTGGAGCTGCTATTACCAGTCACCCCCAAAGACTGCCTGAGTGTGTTGGAGGAGGCGCCTCCCAGTGCTCCACTTCTGTCAATCCTCCTCTCTTGGCTGTGGTCAAGACACGTTGCACCCGCCGAGCTCAAGCAGGTGTCCCACGCACACCCCATATCATCCATTACATAGAAAAGTAACCTGGCCACTCTAGCTGCCCACGCTGCGGTCATGGGTACCCTAACAAGCAGTACTACATGTGGAACTGCGCAGAGATTGTACAGACAAGTAACATATACACAGACTCCCTTTCCCCTTCTCCTGGCACTTGGGCGGCGTGGCTCGTACCCCCAGAGGTCCCCCCAAAAAGCTCGAACTCGCTCTCCACAAGCGCACGAAAAGCACCGGCCGGTACCCATCCTCAGTCAGACAGTCGACCACCTCTTCTACGGCTAGGTTACGGCAGATATCGTCACTTGCGTACAAACGGCGCGTAGAACAACCTTCGGCGTGTGGAAAAAAATCATCAAGAAATAGAACGTCCTAGGGCCTCCATCTTTTAATATAAAAGGGCTTATATCGCCCCTACGAAAATGTCTTTCCAGCGATTCACTTGTAAATAGAGGTGCAGCCGACTTTAAGGGAGTCTGTGCAAGCTTGGTTTTTGTAAGCTGGCTTTCCACATTGGGTTGCACAGTGAAACATAGCCATATACGGAGGTAGCATGGTTGCAACCCCACTTTATGCTCCTCTCCACCACCGCGACCTCTTTCCAGAGTCGTGTGTACTCCTTGCCAATCGCAGCATCCTCTCCCATTTCGACATTGCGCAATGCTGAGCGCTCTTTGGCGGCCACCTGTGCTGTGCACTAAGCACACACAGTGATTGGCGTAGCCGCGCTGCAATGAACGTCATTGTCCCTGCCCAATAACCGCGCGTGTCCTCGGTCCTCTGATGTACATATCGCGGCACTGCCCTTATTGTACCCTGGAAATTTCCATATTGCTGAACCTCAACATAGCAAATCCCACCAGAGCGCCCGCTTCGCTGGTGAGACCTTTTTAACTGGATGAAAGGGCTTCGATTTTCTTCTGTAAGCACACAAGATGTGGCAAAACATCTTGGACGCAAGTAAAAGGGAGGCTTATTTTTCTTGGAGCTCTCTTGGGACTCCAGAAATAGTGTATCGTGTATGCGCGGAAGTGCTATTCACATTCTTCTATTCTTCGCTTGAAAAAAACGCGTGACCTGTGTACTCGAGTTCTTAAAGAACTTCAAACATATGCGTTTCACACTAATTTATTGGTTTCATATTGTATCGTTCTCAGTCAAGTTAAGAATATATAATTTCTTCAGTTTCAAAGATGGAGCGCAATAGGATGTAAAGAGCTCAAGTTGTGCTAATGACGACCTCTGAAAACACACACGTGGCTTCAGTTGTGCAAACCATTGGACCACTTTTTTAAAAGACCTGGAACAGTTAGCGTCAACAAGGGTGGAAAATGAAAATCTATGCACATATTGCTCACGCTTCCGCTTTCTTTTATTACTGAGGGTATGTTGATTTTTCTTTGTTTTCTTCATTTAAGAATAAAGGCATGGATTCATATTTAATTAATCGTACACAGCTCTAGTTTAAAGAAATACTCTAAAGCAAGTTACTGGAACCGAAATTTATTTAAATACTGAGAGTGGTACAATAAGAAAAATTACGCTGAGAAAATGTTTAAGACTGGGTCTGGCTTCACCAAATTCTACGAGGAGAGTGTAACGAGCAGAAAGCTTGTTACCCGAATGGGGTAAGTAAACACGAAAAGGTCACCCGAGCAAACGAAGAGGGACCTAGACAGGGGCGGCAGGCGTCGAGCAGTCCGACGAAAAGAGCAGGGAGTCACGCCAAGCAGATGCAACAAAAGTTGCGACCTTGCTTTACATACATATTGGAAGTCGAGAGGCCAAGGTTTCTTTAAGGCCGCACGTGCGTACGTGCTTCGCTTGAAGTGTGGCTTGGCTGCTTGCTTGGGAGCCCCGGTCGAATGAAGTTGGAACGAATGAAGCCGGGACATCGAATGAAGGGAATGATATTCCGTGCAAATGCAGTTAGCTTTTTCCTTTTTTGAGTGTGTTTGCCGTTTCTTCCGCATCAAGGTGTTTTTTATTGCCTTCCTGAATTTTGGAAACGTGCCTTTAAGGGTCTCCGTGGACTTCTTTTGTTTGGCTAACCCTCACGGCCACTGAGTATGACAGTTCTTTTTCGGCTTTACTGGCGTAGTCTGGCTCAATGCTATCAAGTAGAGATTGAGACAGGGAATTAACATCTGTATTTACCACGGGTATTCTGTGGAGGAGGACGAATAAACGCCTTAATTGTTGGCACAATTTAATTACAATCTTTAGCAGGTAATGTTTTCTATGAGCTGAGCCTTGTTACAGGTAGCCATGTGAAATCTGTGTTCCTGGTGCTCCCGCAACTACCACGACCTGATGACATCGGCGGAAGCTGGACGGTAGCGTCTCGTGCTACTCAAAGGAAACAGAAGGAGAAGGTGCGTAGCAAATTTGAGTTCTGCGTGCGTTCTAGGAAAATGTGTCCACGTGATCTAATCGCACGCAGAATCCGCATAGGGCTCCATGTTGATTGGGGAACAGTTGGGGTTCTCGAATGGACTTGCAAACATCTTAATATGAACGATTTTGAGCGCGTACTCCTAGTATAGGTATTTCAATGAAAAGGTCACTCTTACTTGTCCTAAACTTAAAATATCGGCGCCGAAAACGAGGGGGAGGAGCGGAGGGGGTGTTTTCTCAAGTTTAGTTATGGCAGAGCTGCGTCCACTTTCTTCCTGTGACGTGCCTTCGGCCCTTCTAGGCTCCATAGGCTTCGCCTTTCCTGGCTACTTGAGAGCGAAGTGCATAGAGTCTTTTTTTAAGAGATTGCAAGGTGCTGTAATGGAAACTGAAGTTGATGTCTGTGTTTCTCAAGAAACATCACCAGCAAAAAGTGGCACTGGGTGATTTTCCCGTCGCAACATATCCACCTTCCATTTCTGCTCTTCTTTTGTGGCAATTTCTTTAAGGTGGCTACCAAATCTGTTTATTCTTCCAGCTGAAAGGGAGTCGGTCAATAGCCGCTACACCGCTCTAATGACGTAATTCTAGCACTCAAAGGACGCCAAGAGTAGAACAGATGAAAAGTATTTTGAGCAAGTTTCTGTTATCTGATGTTCGTAGATCAGTAATTTTTGGCTGGGGCACTTCGTGACCGCCTAATATAAGTACGGAGTGTGTTTGTTGGCTACAGTGTGAAAACCGTTGGGATTCAGAGGAAACTTGGGAAAAGTGTTGCAGGGGGCAAAAGCTGGGAACAACTCCATTTGTTTCTGTCGCTCGTTTAGCATTTACTTCGCAGAACGAATTGGGATATATTAGGGAGTTGGCAAAACCGGAAAATGTTCTCTTATTGACGGGAATTGTTTGCGTTTTCATTAGGTGTCGAATACGTTAACGGTTAGACACAAACAACCTAGTCTTTATTATGAAGGATGCAACAAAATTCCAGGAATGATAAATTAAACTAAGATAGTCCACACTCAGAGCGCATGAAACAGCCCGCTTCGGGAACCTGCGAAGGCAAAGATTTACCTTTGTATTTTTGGCGGTAAATTATCACAGCACATGTGAGGCACATTTCAGCCTCATATTTATTTAATCACATCGATGACCATTCCGAAGAGACAACTATTACAGTGACAACTTCATTATTGAACTGTTCCCATGTGCAGTTCAATACGCACTCCTCTTGTCTAACGTAAGGATTCGACTTCCCGTCTCCAATAATGTCAAAAATGATTTTCAAGCCCATAATCAGCCTAAAGCAACCACACACAAAGCAAGTTTTATCGTTCTTTTTCTACATGACTTGAAGTAAGGTCAACGTCGTCAACGTTAGGTAGTTATGTTTTAACTCCTTTTAAAGGCGAAATGCACAGACGCACGAGTATTGAGTTCGTCCAACTTGCACAAATCAAATGCCTGAATTCTAAAGAATCAATCCACAACGTCCTTCCTATTAGGCGTCGGAAAAATATCAACAGTTTTGTGTATTAACAAGGCGCACATTCCGTAAGGACCTCAAGCCTCGTAATGCGTCTTGCCGGGAGCATTGACTCCTTCGTGAACACAAAACGAGTCGTTCATAAACGCTGAGATCAAGGCTCAGACTAATCGGGACAAGCTATACTACGCTCGAACGAAGCCACTTTTCCTCGATACATTAATTTTATCGAATTTGTTTTAATCGAAAAAGTTTACGGCTAGCCTATTATCGTTCCTATCCCCGTCTGTAACGCTGGGTAATGCGACGGCTGCTTCGTTAAGACGCAGTCCTAAACGAAACCCGAGTTCAGGCATCCTTCCACCGGAACCTGGAGGCTACAGCAAATCCGCCGCCGTTACCGATGAGTGAGCGCCCTCTCGTTCGCTGATGCGAAGCTGTCGGCGAACGGCGGGGACCTAATGATTCGCTCGTTACAACCGAGAGCCCCGAGCTTTGCATGATTCACCCCGGCACAACAGTTGGAACAGATGGCACATGCTCTTACGTATAGCAGTCGTCCGCCATTGGGCAGCTATACGTAAGATCCAGTTACGCGTTCTCATCTTACGACCGGTTACTGACCTCGCCAACGGTGCCATTTCCTTCATTCTGCTTGCAATTAGATCTTCCTATAGTCTACCCACTGGCGCAACAAAACTGCAACTATATAGCTGAGCTGCTCTACAAGGTGATTAGGGGGATGCATAGTTGCTTAGAAAAACGTAGTGCGTTGCTTTTTTCAGCTGATATAACACACAATTCTCAGCGAAGTTGGAAGCTTTACATAATAGCTGTACTGCCGTGACAAATAAGGACGGCGTACAGTGTGGCAAGAGATCCTATACTTTCTGCAAAGTTCGCCCTATAAATGAACTAGGAGGATATGAAGGGCAGCTACCATTTTGGCCTTTCTATGTTGCGAACTAGGGTTGTTTTGAGTCCGAATAGTGGATATTTTCATTCGCACAATACAAGTTAAGCGGATGCGAGGAAGTGAGAACTACATCTGTGAAAAAAGCAAAAACTGCTGCCTAAGAAACTTTTCAAAAATTGCGAGTAGTCAGCCATTGAAGGCTCTCGGTGACACGAATACGACTCTAAGCCTTCGCTTCAAAGTTAGTGCCCGTTGCTGCTAAGACGACTTTTTTTGCATGGGTGTTCGCTCAATTGAAAATTTATGTACTCAATGAGCCCTCGACAAGCTAAGGAAAGTCGAACTCGGTAGCTTTCATTGACGGCACGGAAAATCACCTCTGTGTGAGGAGAGTGCGGCTGCCGTAAAAGAGCGCCTCTTGTAAATGTTCGGAGTACTAATAATGGTCACGCCGCGTGATAATGTAAACGTTTTCTGGAAAGTTAAGTGAAGTTGTGCCCGCAAGTCAATGATTTGCTTTACGCCGTATTCCGACGAACAATTTCTTGCCTGGGATAACATGAACCATCCAACAAGCCCCCAATGTTGTGCGGCACGACGCTCTTCAAGGGCTCTTCCTTACGCATGCAGTCCTTGTTAAGTCAGAGCGGAAGAATTAAAGACAAGAACATGGCGGAAGAAGTACGAAGCACCGCTTTGTTTGCGCGTTTTCTGTCTTCCTTGTCTTTATAGCTTTCGCTGGGCCTTACATAAGTCACCAACTTGTCCAAATTTTCGAGTTGCATTCGTTTCCCCGTCATGCCTTCCTAATACGCCCCTTTTGCCGTTTAGGAATTTTATGTTTTTCCAGGTATAGGATATAGTACAGGGAACATGAGCATTGCTATCAAACGTAAATCTAATCTTAGCCCATATTTACATTTCGTTCTCCCTATTTGACATCCATGCCTCGTATCAAGTTTCCGGATCACGTAACATCTCCCTTGTCCCGTACAATGTTCGAGATGGTTACAAAGAGGGGAATCAGACGAAGAAGAAAATTGCAAATTTATAAAAGGCGGGAAAGAGGGCACTAGAAGGGCCCCAATGACAAAAAGAAGGGGGGAGTGAGAGAGACAGCAAGAGAATAGAATGGGGAAACCCAAGTCCAGGCCTACATTAAGCAACACAAAGGTCGTGGCCGAGTCGTCACCACGAAACGAGCGTGTCCAGCTTAAAGGTCGCCTGTGTCGTCCTAAATTAAGTTTCACGTGAAGTTGGCCCGTGTAGTACAAGACTCCTCACAAAATATAAAATGAGCTCGGTGCGTTCTAATCTAATTTAGACTTCGAACCAGTGCCCCCTGAGATTTTCTTGGTTCACTCACTTCGCGGTATACGCGTGGACCTTCACTACCCCGCACAATGGTGGGGAATGGTTTTGTCATGTATTTTCTGGTGGTTTCTGGGGGCTTTCGCTCACTGATCAATCGAATTACACTTTGGACAATTGTTTTCATTGGGGGCAGGTTAGCTTTAAGCATTCTAGCAAAGGACACACACACACAGACGCCGACACACACACACACCACACACACGACACGACACGGACACGACACGACACACACGACACGACGACACACACCACACACACGCACACACACACACACATCGCACACACACGAACACACGCACCATACGGGACACACGCGCACACACGCACACACGCACCACAAGGCACACAGACACACACACACACACACAAGCACCATCAGCACACAGCACACGCAAAGCACACGAGCACTCCGCACCGCACACGCACACGCACACGCACACCGCTACGCGCGTACGCCGCACGCACACACACACAAAGAATGGACGCGCGCACGCATACACGGAGTATATGAGGTCGACTACCATCATACCACGCGCATAAGAAAGCAGTATGGACATGTAGTCTTTTGAGTAAAAAATGATGAGAGAATGTATAGCGTCCTCAATTGTATGTATAGAATTGTTTCAAGCTAAATGCCTTTTTTCAGACACGCGTATTTGATAAATCGCTATCTTATTGTGCTTTTTTCCTTTTCATTAAAATATGCTCGGACTGCGTGACCAACTGCGGGAGGAGGTATAACTTACTAGCAGATTCGGTGTCCTGGAACACATTTGCAGTTTGGTATTTCTCACGTAAAGTGAAAGTACTTGCAGACTTTTGTTTAAAGATTGAAAACTTGAGACATTGATTATGACCTGCATAAACAGCACGAATGAAACTTGAAGTGCGAATAGAAATAATTATTTATTTTTTTTTTGCGGCAGACATTGGTTAAGTCTCTGTTGGAGAGGACACAATCCGCTAAGCAGAAGCAAGAAATGCAGTCATTGTTATTGACCGCACTCGAATATTTAGCGTTGGAATATAAGCAGTCATGACCGTATTAGTAAAATAAGACAGCATAAAAGTTTGCATTCTGCTCCCGGACATGCGCTGGTCTTACAGAGGAAATTCGAGTGTATGGGGCTAGGGCAAGGCTGACCCAAGTGCGGAAAGGATAAAAACCAAGATAAAAGTTTTTTCCCGTTTTTAGGAGATGCAATGTCGTAAATTTTTAATATTGTAAGCGGGAGTCGATATATGTGTATTAATAGAAAATACAGCTAACGTTGATGGGCAGTGTCCCACGATATTTGGTGCGAATTTCTAGTTTGTAAATAACACCAAGAAAACCAAGCTCTAAACCATCACCCGATATGCCTTGCATAGTGCCTCAGTAATTTCAACATTCTACTGTTGATCCTGAGTCAGCGGTTTCGAATCCGAATTAGCACTGTTCGCACCGCCATGGGTTTAAGCGTTTTCGCTTTCGTTGAGTTACGTTGCACTGACAACTCACTGACAGGTACGGGGACAGAGCCACGAAATAACTTAAAATCGAGGTAGCGCTTACCAAAGTTTTTGCTCTGTTCTACTACACCCATAACGTAAACCAATGAAAGGCCGCGTGACGGCGCCACATATCGGAGCAACCGCTCCTCCCTGCGGGATACCACCTGGGTGGTTGGAAGCACACTTTGCGCCCAACCCAACGTGGCCTGGCCAATCGATCCCACGTATTAACCACGGCTACAGTCGCACAGCTGAGAAAACGAACCTAAAAAGCCAACCCAAAAAATCTCTCTGTGCAACCCTTCGGAGCTGCACTCGGGCAGATCCCGTCGGCAACAAATTAAGATTTATGTGGACATGCCATGTCCCCCTAAGTCCAGCGCCGTCTCACTGCAGTGGTTGTGTAGTTATAATGTGTTTCTGTTTCCTTTTGGTTTTGGTTTTGTTTTTTAGCCCGCGCCTATCCTGCGAGTGAAGTCCCAGAGAGCTTGAACGCACCTCCCCACCTGGCGTTGTATGCGGACAACGAATGGCAGGGGAGGGTGGGACAGGAGGGGGGGGGGAGGAGGTGCGTGGTGTCGCTTTGAGTCGAGCTCTACTGTGACCTAGGAGAAGAGTTCTTGCCAGACGCAAGCCATAAGTCACATGGCACGGATTATCCATTTATGGAGAAGAATTGGGTCGTCCCGGGAGCTCGCATTGTGCTGTGCTGGAAATAGTCACGGGGAGCAGCGGGGGCGAGTTCCTACTTTTTGTGCAAGCGGGAGGCCTGGGGATTGTTATTCCTTCTCTTTTCCTTGACTCATTCAGTTGTGGAGGGATTTTCCATAGGAATCTAAAGCCGGTAACTATAAAGCGGTTTTAACCGGCCAGTAAGGCATGGTCATTATAGACAGCTAAACGCATTATCCAGCAATCGTGGACCATTTCTGGTGTGCTGTATTGGTGAGATGATGTCGGTGGGCCTCTATGTATAGCTATCAAAAGCCCCTTGGTGGGTTTCTGCCCGAAGTAAAGGTTTCTACACGAAACGTATGCGAATGACCACTGAGATTATAATGAGAAACAAGGTTTTATTGATAATCCACTCAGGAAGATTCTAGGAACTCGAGAGGGCTTGCCCAACCATTCAGAGTCACCCGATGAATATATGTGGCGGTCTTACCGCGATGCTGTTCACAATACACGACTACGCCGTTATGCCATCAATAGTGGTATGGCCATAAACCTACGTGCGAGCCATAAGCAACATTAGCGGAACATTAGCTGTCATGTACGCGTATGCTTACTCGTATACTGTTTACTGTTTGTATACTGTTTGTATACTCGTATAATCGGCAACAGGAACTTTAGTGGAAACGCGTACCGACGGCACCAGCTGTAAAAGGCCAGACTTCATCAAGGCGCTCCGTGGGCACGGCAGAACATCGCGGATGGCAGCGCTACAACCGTATATCCTGTTTTTGCAGGTTGGTAGGTTTGGAAAATGCTGTCGAATGGATAATAGGTTTCTTGTTGTTCTGTCGTGCACGAAAGTGTGCCTGCAAAATGCCGTAGAACATATGTCGATGCTGCTTATTCTAGCGGGTTTCGTAGAACTTAACCCTGGGCTAGAAACCGAACAATTGCTCAAAGAACTTCTATCCGGACAAAAAGACATGCGCGAGGACATTAAAGAAATCAAGAACTCTCGAATATCCTTATCAAGGCAGGTAGATGATATGGCTGAAAAAAATTTCAGATATTGAATCTACCCTGAAGAAAGTTGAGGAACACGATGGCAAAATAGATGCACTGCCAAGCTCTAAGACATTGCTACCACCCTCCGGTCAAAGCAACAGAAAATGTCAGATCTGGAAGATCGTAATCGACGAAATAACTTAATAGTCTTTGGGATTCCCGAAACCCAGAAAGAAACCAGCGACGAAATTAAGCGGAAAGGGTTCACCGATGTCTTCGAACAAAAACTCGGAGTGAAAGTAGACACAGTGGAAATAATTCACATGCTTGGCAGAAAAAACTAGAACAAGGTGACCGATAGTCATGAGGCTTTTTGACTACAAAGAAAAGGTTGAGGTAATGAAAATAGCAATGAACTAAAGGGTACCAAGATATCGGTGTCGGATGAGTTTTCGATGCCCACTTTGACAAAACGAAAGAACTTTTGGGAGAGTGCAAAACAAGAGAAAGACGCGGGATGGCAAGTTCGGCTGGTATACGGTAAGCTAGCGATTGACAAAGAGACATATGTCTGGGATGACGTCAAATTATGCATAACAAAACTAGGCGAGACGAAAGCAAGGCAACCCAATTCCGATTGGCAATGCCACAATAATATTCGAGACTTCACCATAGTTAACGTTAATGTTCGCAGCCTAGCCAATAAAACACTGGAGTTAGAGCACCTTCTTTTTCAATACGGCCCGGATGTAGTTATAGTAACTGAGACGTGGCTACAACTTGAGATTGGGGATTCCGAGTTAGTATCCCCTACGTACAACATCATTCGCAAAGATAGGACCACCCGCGGCGGGGGCGTCGCCATTATCTTTAAGAAGGGCATTCAAATGGTGGAAATAAACAATACCCCAGAAAACGAGATCATATGGTGTAAAACAACATTGGGTGGTGCATCATATATTCTAGGAGCAGTTTACAGACCGTCAAGCGCCCCCATAGAGTTCCTAGAATTTATGCAAGACTTACTATCCAATAACGTCCCGGCTAACGCGCGGTTGATTATTGCAGGTGATTTTAATCTTCCGGGTATACAATGGGATGAACTTAAAACAGGCAATGTCTCTACCAAGCATTGCGTAGTGTTATTGGATTTTGCGTTTAGTAATAACCTTACCCATGTAGTAAATGAAGTCACAAGAATTGGCACAACTAGAGAATCTTTGTTAGACCTGGTTTTTATAAATAGTGTGAGACACTGTGACTACGCTCCTAGAACTTTGGGATATGTTACCGGCGCTTCTCCATAATCACCCACTATCATCAGTGCTAGCCCCGATAGGCTCGGCATCATCATCCCCTGTAAATAATCGTCATCACCGCTTGGTCTTCTTCCTTGGCCCGAGTGTTGGAATATACGGCCCCGCCAACTGTCGTCTCTCAATAGTAAGATCAGTGATTATGAAATTTCTGTTTCTGACGGGTTGAGTGACCACAAACTCGTTTTGTTTCGGGTGAAAAATGCCCTGCCTGTAAAAAGAAAAAAAGACAAACTGTCCTTGTGCATGACTTTTCCAGAGCTGATAATGTGAGTATTTTAGATTACCTTGAAATGTCGTTGTGCAATTTTGATGGAGCAACTGACGTAAACACTCTGTCGAACCAATTTAAATCTATTGCGCATGACAGCCTGAGTAAATGTGTGCCTAAACACCAGAAAACTGCGAAGAAACAAAATCCATGGGTGAACCGAGACATCACCCATTTGAAACGACAGCTAAAATGCAAAAGAAAGAAAAGAAATGGAGGTGAATCTTAAATCTCGCACCTCTCTCAGATATTGCGAGATGCACTAAAGGCCGCAAAGGAAAACTGTTACTCACATACATTAGCCGGCTTCATGAGAGAGTGTCCACAGTGATTTTGGCATCACCTAGCAACATCTAACGAAGACACGAACTGCATAGTTGACTCTGACTCCGGAGATGTAATTACTTACCCTTTACAAGTTGCTGACAAGTACAACAAATTTTTTCACTCTGTGTTTTCTGCATCACAAGTGGATGAAGATATCGAGATTCCGAGCAATTGTGCACCCAGTGCAATGAAGGACATATTTATAACAGAGGAAGGGATACTCACAGAAGGGATAACTCACAGAAACAATTCATTATCTGGCTGCAGCAATAGAGGAACGATCCCAAATAAACGACATATGTCTAGACCTATCAAAAGCTTTCGACCGCGTCTCACACTCACAACTCCTGACAAAATTATTCAACTATGCCGTTCACAATAACATGGTGAAGTGGGTTAAAGCCTATCTCTCTAATAGAAAGCAATTAGTAGAATTCAATGGAGCAAGATCTGAAATACTACCTGTAACTTCAGGCGTACCGTAGGGCTCGGTCCTGTGCCCGGTTTTGTTCTCATGTTACATCAACAACATAATGGCAGGACTCGACAAGAGTGTTACGCTGCGTTTATTCGCAGATGACTACCTAATGTATTCTAATGTTTCGTGTCAGGAGGATCAGGTAGCACTAAACTCAGCCTTAAAAACTGCTAGTGATTGGAGGGAAAAGAGGAAAATGGAAATAAACTACGATAAAACAGTATAGAAAAAAATAACCAAAAAACGCCCTAGCTTTCAACTACCAGCTAAACGGAAAACATCTTTCAAAAACTAGTCACTATAAATACCCCGGCGTAACTATATCGCATGATTTAAACTGGAAACTTCACATTAACAAAGCTTTGGTTCTTAAGACGTAAACCAAAAGGTACTCCATCAAATGTTAAATTGGCAGCCTAACTATCTCTTGTACGTCCTATGTTAGAATATGCTAGTGTTGTATGGTCTCCATTCAAAAAGAACCAAATCGATAAACTTGAAAGAATCCAGAGAAGAGCCGAGCGGTTTATTCTTTCGAAATACAGTCGAACAGATTCTCTCACTGGTATGCTGATTCAATTGAGCTTGCCGACGCTCTCCGAACGGCGAGCAATTGCAAGACTGAAATTCCTCCACCGGTTTTACACTAAGTCCTTTCACATTAAAACTGAACGTAACATCCAAAAACGATCATCACGGCCAGTAATACACAGCAGCCTCGATCAGATCATGCCTATGCCAGCAAGAACAGACATATTTAAATACTATTTTTTTCCACATACCATCGAAGCGTGGAACAGACTGCCACCGGAGATAACGCAGCTGAACTCCGTTGGTGCGTTTGAGAGGGACGTGTCGGGCTGTGTTATCGGCGCGCGGTAGTACCAAAGCGTGCAACTTTACATGTTTTATTTTGCAATCCTGTGCCGAAACATTGTCCGTATCTTGATTCTTGGGAATACTATAAACCTGCATTTGCATGTATAATATGTGTTATCCGTTTTTATGTAGCGCGTTTTCAGTGAGTTATACTGTGAAAAGGAAAAACTGGTTAACCCGTCCTGTAGAATGCACCATGTACTATTTCGACCATCCACCCTGTAACGGCCTAATGGCTAACAGTATAAATAAATAAATAAATAAATAAATAAATAAATAAATAAATAAATAAAATAAATAATAAATAAATAAATAATAAATAAATAAATAAATAAATAATAAATAAATAATAAATAAATAAATAAATAAATAAATAAATAAATAAATAAATAAACTGAAATTGGCAAGCGCCATAAAAATCCAGTCACGTTGTAACGGCTCGTGCGGCCCATATCGTACTTCGCGTTTTTAAGGTTTTTGAATTTCACTTAGCCACCATTACACGCTGTTGACATTGCGAAACTTCGCGTTATCTTGCATTGAGAAACAGGTAAAAATTAGACGGCTGTCCTTTTGGCGTTGCTTATCTAAGCACGGCCATCAGTTCGTCTGGCTGTGACCAACACCGTACCAAAAATCTCATTTTGTTGGGGGATATACGCATGTCTTTGTCACTTTCTTAAAGGGGTCCTGAAATACCTTCCGCCGATGCACGGATGTACATGTACCCAAATAAAGCAATGTATTTGCAATCTCCTCCCGCAAGAATTTTGTTAAAGCGATAAGTATTAGCTGAGAAATCGTAAATCAAAAACCGCGCATTATCGTCGCTCCGCGTTTCCTCCTCCTTTCGACTTACTCTCCGCTGTTGACGGCGCGCGAGCTTTGCCTCCCATGATGCTGCGCTCCGCAGCGGTGACGTACTTCCGCTATTGCGCTGCTACTGTCGTCTGCTACGGGCAAGCTTTGTTGACACCATGAATCCCGCACTTCGCTCAAGGCTGGAAAACCGAACGAAAAATCTGGCCGCATGTGTGCGGCGGCCTGGCCTTGCCCTTTCGCGCTGTTCGTTGGTGCAGTTGCTATCGGTGGCACGTGACTTTTTATCGGCGGCGAACTCGCAGCCGTACGGGGGAGATCGTGCGCTCGTTCCCTTTGATGCACCGACACTGTTTATCCAAAAAGTGCCGTATCAGATGTGGCCCCGCTGGTGCCGGGTCTTATTTTGCGGCGGTCGTAATTCCTGCCGGCGGCATGTGAAAAAGACATTTTAAATCGATACAGAACCCGTGCACAAAACCCTTCAATCATGTGACCAGTTCAGCTTGGGGCGACGCGTGGTGGAGAGCGGCAACGTTGGCAAAGCATGCTCCACCGCGGCTCTGAGCTTTCTAGCGCTGGAGCGAGCGCCACTTCTTTGGGAATCTCAAACATCGGTTGCCTTGACAACAAGGCACAAACCACTGTAGAACTCAGTTACGGTTGCGTGTTCCCGGTTCAGCTCGGGGCCCCACCTCGCGACATGTGGGCACTGCAGGCGTACGTACCACCCACTCCCATTGGGAAGTGCGAGATGCGTTTGACATTACAGGAGGCGATGGTGTGTGTGTGTTGTGCACGACCGGCTTTGTGCACGACCGGTCGTGGTGTTGTGGACGTCTTTGTTTCGCGATGCAATGCGACGTTGTGCTTCTGCGGGTGGATAGTGCTTCCCATGGTCTGGGTTATCTTTCTCGAGCGACGTACGACTCAACTTCGCATGGGGTATGTGCAGTGTGCGTGGCTAAAAGCCATCTCGGCATGTGCGCCGGAGTTAAGTGACTTGCTGTTCGTCCCCGCAAACCGCGCGCGAGGTGAGTGCCGAATTTACGACGGGCAGGAGGAGGCAACCCATCGTCTTTCAATCGCGGTTCAGACTTGCAACGCATGTTGTGACGTTGTGCTCGTTCGAAACCCATCTCTGGATTGTTTTGAAGTAGAATAAAATGTACGCGTCAAACCCGGGCATTCGGCTCAGGGCGTTCTCTGCGATTGCACGAAAGAAGTGCCACGGGGCTTCAACGCTTTCTTTACGGAACGTACTCAGGTAAGGGAATATCCATGTCTTGTTATGGCCGTGCTGCATTTAATACAAACGGTTAAACGTTTGTTTGCACTTGTTTCGTTTGTCGTAAAATGTCCAAGCACTCCGGCACTCCGCCAGCAGATCAGCCGGCGAGCCGACGCTGAGCAGACGACTCATCTCTTTGGCGGAAGTGCGTGAAAAAGCCGCCCAATAGCAGGATGTCTAGCTCATGACGAACATCTGGGAATCGATGATGTAGACATGTGAAGATGGCGGCGTCCAAAAACACGAAGGAAAGGGTGAGAAAAAAGCGACAAACTTTGCAACAAAAGTGTGAGCTTTCCGCTGCGCGTAAAAGAGTAATACAGTCGAACACGGATATATCGAACACGGCTATATCGAATTATTGTCTATATCGAACTCATAAATTATCCCCTTGAAAATTCTGTGTAAAAGTATAGGAATTCGTACGTTTATATGGAACCGTATTTTTCCCAACATTGCGTATATCGAACGCCGCGCGAGCTGGAAGGTGCTCTTCGGCGGTCTCTGCACCCCCGATTGAGGTTGAGGAGTATGTGGAGGAATGCGCGGGCATGGCGAAGAACGGCTTGCGGAACTAATCCCCCCTACCGGAACGAATTTGCGCTTGCCCAGTCGGGCCCCGCTACCGGCCGCCGTAGCGTTACCGGACGGAGCCTGGTATGCTAAATCTCTCTAGGCACACAAGCCCGAACGCTCGGAAAATGTGACAATGCCAGGTAGGGATGCCCTAGCGTCACTAATAAGCGTAGCTTATTTAGTGACCCCGACTGCGCACGTCCTTTTTTTTGTTTTGCGGCTGCGTACGTTCCCCGGCTTGCCGAAAAAGGTTTTTTTTTTCTCTCTCTCTCTGGGTCTGTCTTCCCCCGATGTCGTCTCGGGAAAGGGAAGAGGGAACGAAGGCGCTGGCGGCCTCCTCCTTTTGCATTTTGCTGCTGTTGCTGCTGTTTGGCGAGTTGTCCCGCACCTTTCGGAGATCACTGTTTCTCTCGGAGATGACCATCGAGAGCGCTTTTTTGGAGTCCGGTCAGAGAGCCTTGGAATTGTTACCTTCAAAGTTCTTGTGGTACGTGCGCACTGTTCTTTTGCGTGCGTGTTGTGCATGGTGTGCGAAGGCGCAGCGTACTGCTGGAATTTTCTAGTTGTGCAGCCTCGAGAAGATCGAGACCAGCGTCTTTAATTTCATTTCCAGGACGAAGAAGCAGGCCAAGATCAGCGATTTTTTTTTCACGGAAATAAAGCGTCCTGTTGCGTCGTGAGTGCGGAATTAGTTGTCATTCTTGAATGCGACGATCGGTAAGTGATCGTCCGCCATAGGTGAGGTCTCAGAGCCCATATTTTTTATATCGAATTTTTCATATATCGAACTATTTCGCGATCCCCTTGGAGTTCGATATATGCGTGTTCGACTGTACATGGCACAGATGACGTTGACGACCCAATCTAACGATTGCGCTAGTTCATTTAGTGTGCTCAAAACGCCTTTCAGGGCCCCTTTAAGGCAGACATTTCCCCGTCTCTTCAAAAAAAAAAAGCCAGAAACGAACTGCTCTAAAGGCGGTCCGGTGAACGTTTCGCATTGTTGGTAGTGTTGCATACGAGCAGGTATCGCCGCACCGGGCTCCGTCGCCTCCATCATGAGTGTGGTAGCATGGGGAAGGGGGGGGGGGGGGCGACAACGAATCTTGCTGCCTTAGAGACGACCGTCGACAAGAACCCGAAGGCAAATTTAACTGTTTTACTTTATGGCTAGAGGTGAGCCGAAGAAATTCGGGAACAATGCCCTTACGGGCGAAGTTACAGGACAGGACTTGATCACAGTGACAGCATTGATTCGCTGCTCCAACAAGAAAGGCACTTCGGCGCTTAGGACTCGTATTTATACTCAAATGGCTAACGGTCCAACAAGCTTTCCACTTGCTTTCTGCACACGAATCGACGAAATCACACACACACAGCGCTATTTCCAGAGTTCATGACAAGTCAGTTGTAGCAGCGCACGCTGATTCCTAGAGAGGGGCGGGAGGAGCTTTCCGACGCGACGTCTGCCTACCCGGGTCAAGTCTCAACTTGCTGCGTCTGCCGCCGCCGAACTTTCAATAACGACGAAAGCGAGGCGCCTTTGCGCCGGCCGTTCCCAGGTACGTTGCGGCGTTTTGGGATTTGTTGGCTGTCACTGCAAGCTTAAGTCACCGACAGAGAAGCGCCCACGAGAAAGGTGCACGTAGTGATAGCTCTGCCACAAAGCATAAAAGCACTGCTCGAAGCTTGCAGCACAGTGGCGCGCTGATTCATAACAGTAGTCATGCGAGGTAGGGAAAAATACAAGTGGCTTAATGGGCAACGAGAACTGGTCTGTGGAACAAAACAAGTATCTTGCTTCGGCAACACCTGGGTCCTCTGAGGTGGTGGTGGCAACAGAAGCAGCGACGAGGAAGTTATTCTCTTTGTGTCACACGCAGTACTGTTGTCCTCCTTTATTTCGCGCCCGCTAGCGACTCCTTTGTCCACGGTGGCGCGTTTCCTGCGGCTGTTATTTGACGGTTGCGCTTTATCGCACTCTCTTTGTACGGTTAGGCGCTAACCCATGGGGAACTAGCTTCCGCCTCTCCCAAAGTTTTGTCACAATGTTCCGCCTCTTGGTCTTGTACGAATTGATTTGTACAATCGACGACCCTTTGGTGTCTACGCGACGGGAATAAACTTCACTGGTGGGAATAGTTTTTAATAAATGCTGCTCATATTGTTCGCTACAAATGAGCTAGGGGAAAAAAACGAGCGGAAGCCAAGCCTATACCCCGCACGTCTAACAAACTTTCACGTGGCAGCAGGACAAAGACGACACGAACGATTAGATTGGGTGAAACGATCTATTTGCATTATGTACATGGAGTTCATGACAGCGCCCAGTCGGTGATGATGATGATGCCCTCGAAGTTTTTGGCACGTACCCACAAGGGTGATTGATAAGGGCAAAATACGTTACTCAAATTCGTGCGGCCCTCAGAATACTGTGTTATCTCTGGATTGAGAGAGGCAGTTAAATGAAAGTTTGTTAGGAAGAAAGCCCCAATTACCCAGTAATGAGTTCCCGTAAACAATTCAAGCGACCTGAAGCAGAAAGAAAAGCTTGAATACAATTATCTATATATATATATGTATATATATATATATATATATATATATATATATATATATATATATATATATATATATATATATATATATATATATATATATATATATATATATATATATATCTTTTTTTGCATACTCACACTTTGCCGCCGCAATAGAAAATATAAGCGGAAGAGATAACGTCAACCCCAAATGCTCAATAGGGTCCCTCAAAAGCAGTTGTGAGACCGTGTGCTGCCCTCTCCTTCGTCGTCGTTTCGTTCGTCGTGGTCTTGTTCTTTCCTAAGAATAATGTTTTGGTCACTTAAAGGCTGCCATGAACCCATTTTACTGTGGAAAAAGCCACTTCAGCGAAACTATTCCTCTACTGATGTCACCCATTCACAAGGACAAAAGTAACTGCACAGAAGTTGTGTCTTGTCTTTCAAGCAACATCTGTTCAATGCATCTCAGGTCAACTGTTCCGCCACTGTTGTCTGAGCCGTAGCACTAACGCGACGGAATCTTTTTACATTGCTTTCATCAAATATTACGAATTAAGACCAGATTGTTCCATCCTCGTTTTTTGATGCGCTTTTCCTGCCCCCCGAATTAATGTTCCCGAGACCCCCCGGCCCTTCCCCGCTTTTTTTTCGAACGATTGCAAGCAACGCTAATGTTTTTTTCCCTTAGGCTTAGTCTGTTGTTTCAGCAGCTCGTATGTGCCCTACATGCCTGGACGTAGCATTGACGCAATGCCGGGGAGTGTAGCGGAGTCACAGGACTTATAAACTCGAGGCACAGTTGCGTCTGACCCTGATGCTTATTACCAGCACCACGAAGGCGCACGGACGCTCTAGCGAAAGCTCAAGGCACCAAGAAGGGGGATTGGGCCCCATGGCAGACGACATTACCGACAAGCTGTCGCCAAGAAACAATCTTCTGGAGCGCGGAAGTAGCAAAAAAGCAAAAATAACGCGAAAAGTTTCATCTTCTCGTTGTCTCGCAACCGTTCCTACCTTTGCCTCACAAAGTAACAACCCCTCTCCGGAAGCTCGGTCGTATAAAGTTTACTACGCCGGCTGCTGTACTTTGTGTCATGCCTTACAACTACGTCTGTTTCTATTCGAGGAAGAAACAAAACATCCACACAACATCAGTTAGAGGTTTGGAAACTGAAGTGTGAGGTTATTTGCGGTCTTTTTCTTCTTTTTTCAGAGCTCCGCTTTGTAGTCGCTCATGAGTACAATAAGCAATAGTGGCTTAACTTCCGCAAAAAAATGTTTGTGAAGCATGGTTCTTGTTGACAAGTTCCAGTGATTAACCATTATTTCTTTCTTACGGAAACGGAGGCCTATATAGCTCTCACTTTGGAATGCGTCGATTAAGTACGGGTTGCATTTCATCCACTTAGCGTCTTGTCAAGCATTATTGTACATTCAACATAAAAACGCTGAGTCTAAAACCCAAATTAGGTCACGCACATTTTGTAGTCATCTTTCAATAAAGTTCCTCGACCTTGGTTTCCATTTACAGTATACAAGCATTGCTGATTCTCGCTGCATACTATGTTGCCAGTGAAATTTATTTTTCTCTAAAAATTGTGGGACATTCTACTGCGTTGAGTGCCAGTGGAAACCGGAAGGATGTAATGTACCAATATTTCATCGATGTAAAAGAGCTACAACTGATGTGGTTATACATACATTTCCTAATTTTGCACTCGGTGTATAAATTGCGCGTCCTTTGCAAACCACAATCTCTTGTACATAATACAGACTGCCCCAAAAGGATGTCTGCAAATCGCCATGGAACGGCAGCATCGGCAGGGGTAAAGTCTCCTTCGTGCCGGAGGAACCTTGATTGATCTCTACAATTCTTGGGGTGCACTACCAGGTCCTGACCCCACAGGCTTTTTTAACTTAATTTATTAGACTTATCGTGGCATTATGATTACACCCTTCCATTGCAAGCACGCCCCGTTCTCGTAAAAGCGCGGACGCAACATTGGGTGGTTTGTCTGAGTGGTTGAGCCGAACGCGTTTTGTCGAATCCCCCTTTTCCTGAGCATGCTCAGAGCTTTTTGCATCAGAATGCATCATTTCAAAATTTTTCGGGTCACTTAAGTCTCCTTACAGACTTTGAAGGTGGAATCCGGGCTCACTATTGTCACGGGTACCTTTTATGTGCACGTCCACACATCTACAGAGCGGACACGCCATGTTACAGTGGTTAACCACCTTAATGTATCTTAATCCACACTTCATTAATCTCAATTTACTATAATCCTATTATTTACCTTAATTCTCTTTTTATCCGCAGTCAGGCTACCTTATATAATTTAAATCAATATTATTTCCCTGCAATCCATCTTTATCCACCTTAATTACACCTTAAAGGCTATTACTTTACCTTCATCTGCATTTTAAGCATGGTTATGTGCACAGAAGGACAAAGGCTCCCAAAGATCTACAGCCACGCCTATGCAGTGCCTTATGGCCGATAGTGTGATTTTATAGTCATTGGGATGTCTTTAGCAAAGTAATCAACAAGATTTGTAAATCGTTGTCTGGTGAGGAAATGCTGTTTGTGGCCCAGGGAGCCTCACCTAGCATGGTTGAACCTATCTAGTACAAATTTGCACTATGGAGTACCAACTAGCTCGAACCCTCACGTTGTTAAGTTATATATCTAGTACAGCTTCCCGTGGTATCCGGCGGCGTTAACAAACAGGACCAGGCAGCATTTCCAACCTGGTACAATGCTCTGGAGGCGTAGCATGAAAGGTGCATATATACAGCATCGCGCTTTCCTCCCGCAGTTTGTTCTGCCCCAAAGTGCTTTTCTTCAATACCATTACCAAAGCAGCTTTGGTTAAACTAGATGTGGCAACAGCCATTAAATATTCGACCCGGGTTGTAGTAAAGTAATCAGTTTTAATAAAACACGCACTCCCACTTGTTATATGTGCAGGATAAAAAAACGTTTATAGAGAAACGTGCGATGGGTTCAAAGGTCTCCAATGCGTTTTAGTACTGTCGGGCCGCACCCTCAATGTGCGAAATTACAAGCTGTCTCCGTGAGTCAAACGGCACACCCTAAACAAAAATAGTGCTTAGGTAATAATGCCCCCCCCCCCCCCCCTTTACACGCCAGCTAGTTCTGTTCTTGCGCTGAGAAGCAATTTAGCGTCCTAAGGGTGCCACGGGCTTCATATATTTTCCAATGTTTGCTTTATAGGCATCGAGGAAGACAGTTTTTGCGACTGTAACACACTTCGCTGACAGAGTAGAACCACTCTGGGGTCCATTTGCAGCACTCAAGCAAGGGTCGCGTTATAGAGCAAGCACTTCAGCAACCGGTATTTACGACTGTAAACTAACGCACCATCTGACATATCGTGCTTCGCGTAATGGTTGTTTAACGGGATATCGGCGCTGCTACATCAGTTTCATATACGCCACCAGCCCCATTTTTGCCCAGTGGGCGCAGGAGAGGTTCGCAAGTCTTTTTATTGTTCTTCGTTTAATTGTGTGGGGCCTTCTTCTTTACGTGCATCGGCTCGAGTTTCAGTCGGCACACAGCGTACTTAATGATCTGGCAAACTATACAGCTTTAACGAAAGCAGGACAGTTGCAAGTTGGGCGAGTTGGTACGTGTTCATACTTAATCACAGCGCGAAGGACGGGACAGACAGAAGACTAACCACTGGACAGGCGCTGAATCTCAACTAAATTTATTGAAAACCCGCACAAACATTCATACTGAAGGCAAACAACGCCGCACGTGTCAAAGTAGCATACAAAAACAAACAAAACCAGATAAAAGGACAAAAGGGAACATGACTTATTTGTCGTTTTCCACGAACTGGACCTCTTTATCAGTAAGCACCACTGAAGGGTGGCTCACACATTTTTCTTCCCCTCTTGCTAATGAGAGTTTTAACGAAAGTGCTTGAGTTTTAACGAAAGTGCTCTTTCATGGGGCTTTCCCGCCCCTTCTGAGATGTGGTGTTTAAAGGGGCCATGCAAACAAAACACAAGTTTGGTTCATTCGAAAGATTGCCTTGTTTTAATCATACTGACGCTACTTTTGACGCAAACTTCGGTCAAATTAGCTATATAATTAGGAAAAAAGGCAATGGCCAAGCGACCCACTAGCTCATTTCCCGCAACGGAACCAATGGGGTCATATGACCAGCTGTGCGATCGGCTGAGGCCGGCAAAAGCAAACGCAAAATGAGGCAGGGCTGATAAGGTTGCCGAATGAGCTATTCGCACTTAAATGGAATGTCTGTTCATTCACAGCACAAAGAATGGTGGGGTAAACGGTGAAAGTTGCGAAAATACACGTGAACATAGAAGCACCGATGCGCACTGCTGTTGGTACTGTTACTACTGTGCGCGATGTATTTGTGTTAGCTGCGCAGCAGTCCGCCGCTTTGGAGTTGTCTTACACGACACTGGCCCATTGGCTTAAGCGACGTTGTCTTACGTGACCCTATTTGTCCAGCATACCCCATGTTTCACGAAACGATTCCTCTATACAATAACAGAAACAAGCCAAGTGTAAATACGGTCTAAAACAAAACAACGGCGGGAAACGGTCCGCGGTTGAGTATGGTAGTGCCGTCTGGAAGGACTGACGGTACGCAAGGCTGCAGAGCCTAATGACGCACTAGAAGTTCGTTTGAACACCCGTCGTTGTGACTTCGTGGTAGATGTCACAAAACTTCACGATTTGGCGGGAAAATCAAACTTATAACCTAAATTGATTAATTTTTCAGTGAATGCGGAAATGTTTGCTGCCGGACAAGCGCTGGGGGCACTATGAAAAACGAAATCTTTTGAACAAACCGAACTTGTATTTTGTCTGCTTGGCCCCTTTAAGAGGAGGTTGGGTAGTACCAATTAATTTTATGAACCGATGGATATTTTCGTCCGACGCTCAAAGCTACCTCGAATCCTCCCATTCTTTCAAAGACGGACATCTTGAACTTCAGAACAAACTGTTGTTTTGGTTAATCCTATCGGGGACGAGCTGGGTGGTGTACGTAGAAGCCCAAAACGCACACGCAATATCCTCTGACAAACTTACACAACACTTGCTGAAGCCATCAATATGAATGTGGATGTACGTTTCTTTTGCCTGATGTAAACTTTGCTCTTTCTGTTTTACATTTTCCGTTCAAAAGGCACCACCTAATGGGCTTCTATTCGGTGCTCGAACGTCCCGTTTCGAAATCGGATATGAATGGACAATACATCACGAAATCTGGACAAGAAGCACTGGTAACTAGAAAATACGCAGTGTCTAGAGTGCCGTCCGACGACACTAGAACATATAAGACTAGACACGGCCTTTTGAATATGACTACCTGACATGTGTTAGGACTGCACGCTTTAAGTGTGGCGTTTCAAACCTAAATCGCCTACCTGCACTTTATAGTACCAGAGTGAACTAGCATAGCTACACAACCCCTCACAAGTTCTACAGAAGTAATTTCCTGTTGCGGATACTTCTACAGCATAAACGCCATCATTCGTATATAAAGCGGAGCCTTAGACTATTTGGCTCATCCAAATTATTCAATAGATTTCGAAAATGTATCCAACAGCCAGATAAGCGGACTTTTTTTCTTGCCCTTTCCGTCATTATATATTCACGGTTACTGCCACTGCAGTTTGGTATTTGCACTGAAAAGAATCGCCTCGCGTTTCTAACGTTCCACTGGATATAACAAGGAAATAGTATTTTTCGAAACAGCAGCGCTTAGTTTCCTTTCCTCTGAGGAAACTGTAGCTGGTACGTACCATCTACCTGTTTGCGCAGGTGTGAAGGGGAGGCTGTTTTTTGTATGAGTTTATGGCATGAACTTTGTGCACGAAGTAAGTTCTTGTTTCGTTGCTCTTTCGATGCCGAATGTCACGTACATTAGCAAGAAGGTGGGGAGACACAGCCGTCGCTAGGACCAGACCGCCACCTTGTCTTCGTTAATTGCAGCGGAGGAAGTTTCCACAAGCATTGACATCAGGGACGGGTCATTCGTTCTCGAACTAAGTGACCCTTCAAGCACCGCGGCAGCTGTTCCGCCAAGCTTGCTGCAAGTTCGGGTCTTCCTTCTCAATTTCCCGTGGACAGGCTCCGCGCTTGATTGGCGAGCTATGTTTTTTTTTAAGCCAGTGGTGAATTCCTTGTATTTGGCTGTATTTAGCTGAGAGGCACGTCCATAGACTGTGCAAAGGGTATTTTTAGGGAAGTAAAAACAAAACTTCGGGAAAGACAAACTCCGTTCACTGAAACTAACTCTCGTATCGGGCATTATATTTAATACTTACGATTGGTAGTTCCCAGCCATGGCCGGTAAAAAAACATATTCCGCGAACGAGGTTGCACATACCTTCACACGTATCGGTTGCGAAGAAAGAACGATTATGTAACTTTGTGCGGAGTTGTTACAAATATAGTACGCGACTTAAATAGCGATTTTGCGAAAATGTACGTCGCTCAAATCTCGGAAGGAAAAACAATTTGACGTGGCCTTAATTGCAATTTGGGAAATACTACTTCGGAATACTAGAAGGGGGAAATGTATAGAGGGGAAGAAACAAAGGAAGAAATAAATAAATAAAATAAATAAATAAATAAATAAATAAGTAAGAATGAAAGAAAAGAAAAGAAAGAAAGAAGAAAAGAAAGGAAGGAAGGAACGGACGAACGTAAGGACAAAATAAAGGAAGAAGGGACGAAAGAGAACAAGAATAAATGAAAGAAAGGAAAAGGGAAAACAAGTAAGAAAGCAAGATAGGCAGAAAGGAACAAAGAAAGAAACAAAGAAAGCAAGGAGGAAAGAAAAAATGAAGAAAGAAAGAAAGAAAGAAAGAAAGAAGAATGAAAGGAAGAAGAAAGAAATAGAGAAAGAAAGAAAGATAGAAAGAAAGGCATAAATAAAAAACGATGAAATAAAGAAAGAAAAAAAAAAAAACAAAGAAAGAAGAACAGGAAGAAAGTACGGACGGACGGACGGACGGAGAGAGATAGAGAGTGAGAAAGAGAACAGTTTTAAGAAAGATATGTCCCTCAGTCCAGCCGTAGTGAAGCACGGCTTGCAATCACAAATGCGCAAAAAGGGGGCCGCGGCACCCGAACTTTCTCTTATGATGCGAGGAGCGTCTGCGGCTGCTATTATTGTCACTGGTCAATCTCCCGTGGTGGGCACGTCGATAGTGGGTGAGTGTGCGGCGCTTGCTGGCACGTAAACCCTACAGCGAAATGTAACCGGATGCAAGCAGATAAAATTAGGCGCCTCACTATCAATTGTGTATCCGAACCTCGACCTCTCTATATTAAGGAGGGCCGATAGGGGGCTTGTCCAACAAAATAATCGCGAAGACGTTGACTGAAATGAAAAGGGCTCTTATTGCAGGCAAGATTTGGATGCCAAATCAAGTTAATCACTTTATATTCCTTAGTTGTTAGTCACACAGCTTTGGTACTCGAGCATGATTGGTTCGCATGACTGCCACAACAAAAATCTTGCTCTTTTGAGACCCCCGGCTGAACGACTAGATCACGCGATTCCTCGGAACCTTAAGTCCACCTGCGCGCTTTGAAGGCGAAACTCTAGCGATTATCAGACTCCTTTATGGCTACCTCATGTTTCCGTATTTTGCTATCTTTCGTTTCTTCTTCTGTTGACGCGGATTACTCCGATAGGAGGGCTCGCCGCCATTAAAGCGACAGCTTTCCAGCATTCCGAGCTATCCTCCGCGTGCACCTCACGGGCCGTCACGTTAACCTGCCACGTGGAACGCACCAGGCTAATTTTTTTCCCTCTTACTTCGGGTTGCTAGTTAGCGCAGTGCTAACATTTTCTTTCCCCTCTTACGAGCAGTGGGTGGCCTGCCTGAAAGTCCGGACCATGGGACCTAGCGCATACTGGTGAAGAGGCATGGACTGCCAGCCAAGGCCAGGGCATCCCGGACTAGGGACGCCCCCCACCGGGCAGCTGCCCTAACAGCAGCACCAGCGCTCGTGAAATAAGCATTCATTCCTAATCCTCCTATTGTGGAGTCGCGGGTTCAAATGTTACACCGATCCAAATATCCTCTATTTCTTTATTTTTTATTTATTTCTGCGGCCGATCTTGTACCATTTGTGTTGACGCCATAGAATTACAGTCAGTTATCGCATTTTATGAGGACCCTGAGGTTTTTGCCTACATAAAGTAGATGCGGCCTGGAACCCGGTCAAGGTGTATAAGACAAAATGAATCTGCCGGGTACCACGATACATCTGAGTGTGAGATATCGGGGCCTGCTAAGTCTTTCGCATTAAGCCCTTTAACATGGCATGAGGTGATCCAGCACCGCCTTATAAAGGTTCTGCTATTTTAGCGTTTTAGATTCATGTCTGTACTCAGATATTTGCCGGCTCAATTTTTGTTCGCCAACTCCAGGCTACCTTTCCCATGGCGCGGCACATAATCACTGGAGAAACGCACATTTATCACAAACATTTCTTGTGCTACATAAAGCAATATTTTTACAAAACGAAAACCTTCATTCGCATGCAATTATTCTAGATGAAGCCTTTTTTTCTGCCCTATAACTCTTCGTTTTTGCTCCTCGCTAAAAGTTTGTGTCGTTCGGACGACAATGTTCTAACATAACAAAAGTTGTCAGCACCTACATTTTTGTACTGTCGGGGTCCTGTTTATTCAATTATTCATTTAGTAAGCGTTCGCTCACATTTCAATATCCTGACACTTGCTACACAGAGGTGGCAGCCTTGGGCGTGCCAGTTTAACGCCCTCGACGTATCGGAAGAAGCAGGAGCTTTACTTATAGCCCTCACTGCAACCCCCTTTTTGTTGTGCTGCGTAACGGTAAAGATGGGTTAGCCAAAGCAAGGGCAGGCAAAGCCGATATTGGCTTTTTTGCCCTCGAACGAGACTGCGTGCGTAGGCGTCTACACAGCCGGTGTCGGAAAGCTCCGCGTTGCGTCGCCGTGCAAGCGAACTTTTCCCCGAAAAAAGACGGATCGTAATGAAGCTATATCTCTAATTCCGAGGATCCACATTTGCATAGGGCTGGCAGCGGCTGCGCATAATGGGTTAAGGGGTTCTGACTTGCGAATGGAAAGCTTCCAAAAAAGCATGGTGCTTGCGGGTGTTTTTCTTCGTAGCTCCTTCAGATGGGATCACCGTTGTTAAGCTTTTCTCATTCTTCTCAGCGGAATACCGAAAGAGTCACTATTTATTATTACTGCAGAGTGTTAGGTTCAATCGGCTTTATGGGCAATTGTGTAGGCAGATGGTATGATTCTTTCGCCGCTGTGTTACGTGACCTGAAAAAAGCTTATGGGCGTTGTATCACGGCTCTTAATATTAGTGAATTAAAAGTAAGGAAACCCCAAAAAAAGCATTTTGCTTGCGCACCAAACATGACACGAATTTTATTTGTAACAATTATGAACACTCTATGGAAAATTAAAAGCGGTATCTTTTATGGGGTCACAAAGATAAAACATTTGGACCGTTTGTTTGGGTAATTCGGGTATCCGTCGTTCTGACTCTTTCTTTACTGTGTCGGCTTCTTGGATTTCTTTTTACCAGACATATTCTTTGTCATTTACGAGCGAGGACCTTCTAGTATGTTCGTAGCTGCGTATTGATAGTTAAGAATTTCGTTACACCTTAATTATAATTACACGAAGCTTACATGGCTAGGTTTGTATGTATTTTTGATTTCCAAGAACAAAAAAAAAATCGGCCGCGTATCAGCTCACCTCACAGCAAATATCGTCGAAAGACGATACACTTGTACCGCCTCAGCAACGCAAATATCTCTGTTCTCTCCCCCGCTAACCCCTTCCTTCTCACAGAAACCGATACATTTTCAGCTTCGCTGTAAAATGTATCTCATTGAAGGGTTTCGGAGCTTGTTACGTTACTTCATGTGTCTCTAATGAGGTACACGTCACATGGTTTCTTCATTCGACGATTTGCCATTTGTGTCAAAGACCACCTGAACGCCAGAAGCGGTACCGGACGTTTCGACAAAGTGCCCGACGCAGCAGCCTGGGGCAAGAAGCAGGCGACCATTTCAGTCCACACGCGTGGCACGTAGGAAACGGAGGTTTGATGCGCGCTGCGACGTGCTCAAAATACTGTGTCAGCCCAGTTCCGATAAAGTCACTTACATCTTCATGTGTGGTATGTTGCAATAAATCAAAGGCCGGAACGGCATCTCGGCTGCCTGCCCCCGGCGGTTTGACTTTGGAGGAAGCGCTCCGGCGATTTCTCGTGCGGCCTTTCTCCTTTCTTGCGTTTGCCTTTGAATTTCACGAGCTTTGTTTTCGTCCGGTTGAATTCCCTTCGCATATTCGGCCCTGGCTGCCTCTTTGGCGCTCTCCACGCAGTTTTCTGTATTGGTAATCATCATCTTTAGTAGTTGGAAATGATGTGCGAGTACGTGACCGGCGTCTGAGACGGAGTGCCGGCGATGGGAGCAAGCCTAACGCCTTTCTTCGGGGAACGCTGTTCATTTTTGTGTATGCGTGGCATTTACGGTACAATCTACGGGCGTAAGTGCCGATGGCGATGGTAACAACCTGCTGCCCCTACGCCAAAGCCGGAACGTTAAACATTCCTTAAAACTCTTGTGTGACACTTTCCTAAGTAGGCATTACATCCTACTGCATGGTACATCCGACATTACTGCATGGTATATTCGACTAGCGGGGTTCCCCAGTGTGTATTGTGATTAAGTGAAGACGTTCTCTTTTGTGCAATTATGACAGTATCGGTTCAAAAATGTGTATCATGTGTACGGGTGCTTGGTGACTGTCCTGTCTTGAATTTGCAAGGTTTCTAGCCTTATCAGGGCCGGAACTAGATCTTCAGTGCTATTTTGGCGGTATACTGACTAAGTGAGGTGGGCACCAGAAAAACAGTAAACGAAAAAAAAGTGGCTTTCTTACCTTTTATTCACTCGCAACCTAGGTTAAATATTCACGTCGGGCCCGCATATTTGACCTCTTGACCAAGCGGTCACATCAGCGAATGTTTCCGTTCGCTTTGAGCCGACGTCTCTTGTTTAGTGCATTCGGTGTTCTAACGTCGTCAGGCGAGCATCGTCTCGGTGATGGGATGACTGACAAACATAACTGCTTAACTTCCTCGGCCGCAGCATCAGGAGGAAAAGTGTACACGTGTTAGGCAAATGCCCTGTTAGCTGTGGGTAGTTTACGGCGCATCATTACCATTTGTTACAATTTTGTCTTGTACCTTGGCCATTCAAATATGGCGATATCTCTATATAGTCATTGCGCTCTCATGCACAGCATACTAACATGCACATTCTCTCTTTAGTGGCTGTTCTGAGTTTGGCCACTTGTAGAGCAAAATTCTCGCCCGAAACTGGCACTACCAACCTTATCGCTCCATCGTATCTATCCAGCAAATGTCTTACTGTTTTGTATTTCCGATGCTAAGTTGAATGGCAAGCTTCTCGCACTTCTTGTGCTTCATACTGAAACTTAAAGTGTCCAGCTCGAGCGCTTTCACAAAGTCACCTGCTACGTACCACGGGTCAAGCTCTAGCGGTGCGATGACTCCACTTCCCAAATGACAAGGAGTTTCACGGATTTTCTAGCATGCAGCCGGAAAATGAAAAAAAGCACACAATGATCTGCGCTACACATACATAAACTGCCATGTGTTGTTTTATTGTCAGGTCATTGCTTAAAATGTTCTCTCTTTTTTGCGGTCGCGTTGTAGCATCTTCTTGCAGAAGTGCAAAAATGAGTGCCTATTGAGCCAGAACTGAGGGTTATCCAAAGTGACCCCTACAAAGAGGGATAATGTGTGGCGAGGATATCTTTGCGGTTTGCGTCGTATGGCAGCAACACACACTGTAGAAGTCGTCACTTTTAATCGTTACGGGTGGTGCGTCATTAAAACTTTGTGCCTTCAAAGTGTTTACTTTCCGTTCATCTTTATATCCAGTTTGTAGAATTGGGAAGGCGAGACGCTTTTAAGCATTTCCAGAAAAATTATAATCACTCCCGGTGGTCGCATTCGCGGTACATTAGTTAAGAATGACCCTATTTCTTTCAAATTAGATTTAACGCGATTGCGTTGTAGTCTTTTCTATGGGTACACGTTCGACCGGCTCGATGCCAATGAATGTGTGGAGAAAAGGGAGCCGCCATTTAGTCTAAAAAGGATAGTTAAATGCAGGCGTACGCGGGGTAGAAGCATTTGCAAATTCCTCGTTTCAATGGGGCAGCCTTTATTATCATCATCGGCTACACTTGGACGCATAGGCATAGCGTCGTCTTCTGGCATGCTAAATAACTGCTTCAGCCGGACCACGTATATAGCACACCAAATTTGTGCGAATGAAGTAACGGAAAGGCAGGCAAGCGAATAGCGAGGCCGAATAATAATAAGCCTACCGCGCACCACTTGCTGGCCTACCAGGCACACCCGTTGTGCAAAATGTTAGAGGGTGTTTTTTGCATTCAAAATGGTTTTGCCAATGAGGCAAAGCAACGCTCATTTTATACTTTCGTCCTCGGGTCCCATATGGACAGCATTTCAGACTACAAGACGGCTGTACGAGTAACAATGAAGAAATACCTTTGTTGACTTAACCTGCTTGTACGAATATGGCAAACAACTGTCGTTTTTCTTAGCACGACTTTAAAGGGGTTTCTGTGCAATTTAAAGATCCGAATTCATTATCCTTAGTTCTCAGTTTTTCAAGGCTATGAGCGTTGTTTAAGTTTATTCATGCCGGAATAAAGATGCATGACATAGTAAAAAAAAGTACTCTGCCTATGCTTGATTATATATAATGGAGACGTAAAAGAAATGATAGAAAAGATGGGCCAGCGGAACATTTTTTTTTCTTCCCGATTTTTGCCCTCCGCTGCCTCGGTATGCCCGCATCAGTACTGGGCGTTCGTGAGTAATGTTAACGCATTGATAGTTCAGCAGAGCAAATAAAGCTCTCTGCTCTCTTCCGAGACTGCTTTTATCTGGGACTGCTCATGAGACATGAAATATGTCCCTCTCTTAAGTGGGAAATGTTTCGAACGCACGAACCCGAGACAGCGACGTACCCTGTTTGGCGACAGACTTGGGGATATTTTGGACGGTGGTTTTCGCTGAAAGTGTTAGCTACATTTAATAAAAATACCGCAGTTCTCAGGAAAATAATTTAGAAATTAAACGACCGACAGCACCGCAGACACGTTATGTATGGCTCTTTCTCGGCTATAAACAATACAAGTAACGGTCGCAAATAAAGACACAAAAACTAATAGGATATACTGAATACGCTAGTGTTCTTGAATTTCACTAAAACTAACGATGTTCTAAAACGTTTATACTATGGTGGAAGCTGCAGAAAAGTGAGAGGGAAAGAGGAGAGCTTAGCGTGTCTGCTCCCATCCTGAGGGGTCGTGAAGCTTTGCGGTATCTACAGGCTGCCATTCCCTATACCTGCGATTTGGCGAAATCAATGGCGCTTTTCCTGAAGTCTTTGGTCCCACCGCAAACCAACAAACACTCGGCCCCAGATATACGCCAACCCACGACGCACTTACTTCCAAAGCTTAGCGCCCTGGCTGTTCCCATCTCTCCGTGCTCCCTGTTTCACTTCCTTCACTTGGCTTGATCACGTTGAAGCGTTTATGCACTTTGGTATCTACCTCTGGTTATTGCTTGGCAATATTCTGTCGAGTCTTTATCCTAAAGCGTCACCACTATCGCATGCGGGATCCTCTGCGAGGAGTAAATAGCCGGGAGACCATTTTGATGTGATCAGAAGCAACTTCAAACAGCCGTTTTGTGCTCTCGCGCAGTCATTTGTATATGCAACACGACAAAAGATAAGATCACTTTTTGCTGAATCGCTTAACCAGAAGCTTTGCAACACTAAGATTTAATTTTTTGGCATGATAGTCAAAGCAAATCCAGAGTAGTGCCTTTTTTCATGCAGAGACGTCGATTCGTCTATGCCTCCTTGGCCTGGCTTACCTGCACTTTTGTTGACCTCGGTACGGAGTGTTAATTTGGCTGCTGTCGACCTTGCCTTTATGTGCTGTGCGTAATGGCCCGAATGGCGGTACAATAAGAAGACTAGCTTGTCAAGATATTCTTATTAGGGTAATTGTGTCGTAATGCTCAGGAAAAGCTTAGCTAAGGGCTCATTAGGTGTCATTAATGTTAGTGCGGCCGGTAAAGTCTTTTTAAACAGTTTCTTAGTTACACCTAAAATTTCCAGGCCACGAAAAAGTCGAATCGGAATTGTAATTCTAAAATGAAAACCCAAACACTTTGTGTAAAAAACTGTCGAAGGCGTTTTCTTTGTTACTAGTTGACTTTTTTGGGTACAGTCGAGATTTGAGTTTCCGCTTGAAATTCTCTGTTGTCTATAAGTAATGTTACGTGACGCTTTCAGAAGCACGGGTAAACGACGAAGAAGTGGCAGCACCCTGGGAGTCGTGCTGGTGAATCTTTAAGTCGATTTGCTTGCGGCAGCAAATAGAGTATATAGCGCAAATACACCCTATTCTAAACCTGACATCGTGGTAAGGTGCTGGGAAACCAGTACCTCCAATAACCAAAATAAAGCTTCTGCTAAACCAGAAGCATTTCACATACACGGGACTTGGATTGGCAGTATAACTGAAAAATAAGAAAACAAACCGCCTGACGATAGGTCAAGGCGCTTTCGACAAAGACAACCCTGCAATTCTGTGTATTGGGACCGCAGATCTGCGTTATATAAAAAGAGAGATTCCGAATTTTATACAACCTTATGTTTCCATGACAGGTCGCTTAAATTGATAGGGACGCCGCAATTTCAGCGTAATTAGGGATTTCAGTCATTTAACGCACATATTTTCAGCCGAGTAGAATCCATAAGCTGCAGCAGGTGCCCAGTCAACACTCTAGCCCTGGTCAATGCCGCCGTGTGGCTACATCCAACACTTCAACAAAATTATCATCATCGTCATCATAGTCGTCGTCGTCTTCGCAATCGTTATCTCGTGATATCGAAGATGAATGAGGAGCTAGAAAGACCAAGGTAAAACAAAAGCGTCGACAAGAACAAAAGAGCGTACCGGTACCAAAGTCTACGCAAAACGCCAGCCCAGGCCGAACGTGCTCGCCAATTAACAACGGCGGATTCTAGTTAATTAGACGTGATATAGTCAGTTAAAAATGAACGCAACTCTATTTTGTTGAAGTTTACTGAAAATTGCATAGATATTTAGACGATAAATTACATAAACAATTACAGCAATTACAGGATAAGTATCTGTACAAGGACGGTAGAAATAACAACGCTATAGGTGTGTGTTCCCTTCGCCGCAAGACTCACCAGAAATGAATAAATAAAACGCACTGCATAGACTGCAGCCCGACAGCGCTTTAGCTCAGCTCTGCGCCATAGCTAGAGTGCCGCTTGACGACATTCGAATCCTTAAGGCTGTTTTGGAACAGGGAAAAGGTTTTGCCGTTTTAGTACAGAGGTTCCGTCTTAGCTTCCTGATACCAAGGGCGGTGGTTCGGGTGCGGCTTTTACCTCCTTTATTCTTTTTTCACAGTCGATTTCCATCATACTTTCCACGTCTTAGGTTCGTTTTCGGTGTTTTAAATGACTGGTTCCAGCTTGTTAGGTTGCATGAGGCAGCGTTATGTTCTTGTCATTAGGGACAGCCAGACGCGGCATTTTTTTGCGAAACACCGTCGGGCGGCATTCCAGAGGTAGCCTAGGCATTACTCTCAGACCCACCAGGTTTGGCGTTTTCTACATTTTAACTTTTTTCTACTTCCTCGGGAGACGTCGTTTTTGTTTTCAGTACGCCTTTACGTGAGTTGAGGCTTGACAGAAATAACTTATAGTAGTAAAATCATTCACTATATCAACAAAAGAAAATGATCGGTCACAGCAAATTTTTTACGAGGTGGTGAAAACACATACTTTGCATCTCCTCAGCTACCGTCGGTGGGACCTGTTTTTATTTTTTGTATATGATAACGGTACAAAACAAAAATTATACGCCTCTCCATCTAACGACTACGATATTTAAAACGCGAAGCTTTCTCGCTTGCGAAAATCGAATGGCAAAATACCAGAGTCAAAACCACTACAATAAGTCTAAACTCAGACGACAGCAAGAAATCCCTAACGAGAAAGCTGAGAACCCATCGTCGTCGTTAAACCATCGTCGTCGTCCGAAATACAGACGGACCAAGTCCAAAGCCAACGCCCGCGAAATATGCACAAAGGAAAAGGACAGAGGTTCGAATCCGACCATGGGAAGCGTTTTTTCTTGTTTCATCATTATTATCCTCATCATGATGTGCCGTCGCATTGTGCATTGTTGGCTTTTGTGCAGTGCTTTTTGGTCACGACAACGCCGTCCGTTAGGCCAAGAAAGTTTCGCTTTAAAAAAACCGCTGAACTAAAACATTCATGATAAATTTGCCGTTTGATTCGAGGGGTTACGGCCAGCGGAGTCTACTATGAAACTGTGTTACCTTCACGTTCGACTTGCAGGTGACGTCAATTGCAAAATGTTAAGGTAACTTGACTGGTCTCACTGCAATGCGGAAGTCTCCCTTTTGATGATTCAAATAAAAGCAGCAATGCAATAAACCGGAAGTTTCTTGTAAGAACACGCATGTTAACTTCGCGACGAGTACGTTGCAACTACGCCAAGTTTTCTTCCCAAATACACAAAAACAGTCGCTTTCAGGGTCGAGCCCTTGAAGTGTGGTCATCCCCGTCCTTTGGGAATTCTTGTCAGAGGCACTTAAACCATGTCAAGACTTAGCCCGCCCATGTTTATCTGCACCAAACTGAAGAAAAAATAATCCTGTCCTGTCGTAGAAGAGTCCTCATCATTCATCTCCTCTGAGACAGGTTTGCTATGAATACAGCATGAGGCAAGCTGTTCAATACCAGAGCCAGTTCCGCCCATGTCCCATTCGCCCCGCGAACAGCGGCCACGCCCTTTATCAATTGAAAGTGTTCAGGTTTACGCCTTCTTCTGCCCACCTTTTCTATAAGAACGCCGTACAGTGTGCTGTGCAGAGGAAGAAGGTACAAGCACGCATTGTAATATGTTTGTTTACTTCTCTGAATATGGAAGCCGGGTTACAAAAATTGCGTTGAGTTTAATGCAATCTGAGTATAGACTGAGATATCGCCGGAAGTATCAAGGTATCAAAGTAGCTGAGAGGTGTTGTAAATTATTGCTTTGCTGTTGATTATGTGGTGTAGTATGCTTTGATAGCTGCCTCAGTGCATTGCACGGCTGATTTATTGTTCAAGGCACAAAAACATACTTTAACAAACCGCACGACGAAAGATTGGGTCTGTATTCTAACCGGAAATGAAAACATCTTGCTGTGCTGTACATTGTATATGAATACCCCGAAGGACAAATATGAGATGGGAATTGAGAATACTGTAACCTTTGTTGAATCGCAGCTTATAAAACATCCGCTTTGGTAATAATTAGGTTGGTAACAACGTATATGCCATAAATAAATTATGGGGATATAGATACTACGCGTCTGAAGCGGTTTCCATCATTCCGTGGTTACGACCTTACGTGCACAAGAGTTCTCCTTCCTGAGATGCCCGGTTCATGATACTCAACCCCACCAAACTTTGTCTATCTTTTTTCAGAAGCTGCCCCTAGTCATAACGCCGGTGACACAAAAATCGAGGATGCTTCAAAAGTCCTCTCACTGTGGTCTTTATTTAAGGGCAGTTCAACCGACATATGTGCAATGTATTCTCTGAGAGTGCAGCATTTGGAGCCCAACACAAATAATAAATAACATTAGTATAAATGTGTTGAATCATTCGGCGCGCATCTTTTGGGGTGTTCGGTTGAAACTTTGACCAGCGCTTTCCGTACTGCGCTGTTTTTCGCAGCCGAAGAAGCAGTGGCGTCATCTGTTCCTCATAATATCGTGCATTAGCACAAAGAGTAGATCCGCATTACTTTTCGAACTACTAAACTTGGGGACTGTATGTTACTTGTCGGCGTTCCTTAGCAAACAGGGAGCCTTAACCAGCCTTAGGGCATAGACCAAGTTCAGAAAACAAAAAAAAATGAATCTCACTTTATTGGGAATTAAGGTTGCATTGATTTTCCGTAAATAAAAATTGGTTTCAAAAAGGTGTCGAAGAGACGCTTGATAAAGGTAAACCAAATAGATATAAAAGTAAAAATACTTGGGCTCGTGCTGGGGCGAGTGGCGCCAAATACAACAAAAACGCAACAGGATTTGTTTTTGCTGTAATCATTTACCCTCAAAAGAAGGCCATACGCCCATAGTACCGGAAAAGGGAAGCAGAGGCAAGAACATGTAGCCGAGATGTAAAAATGGTCAATCCGTTAATTCCATAAAAGAGATTACTGCAGTCCTCAGAGCAAAACAAAGGTTTGAATCATACGTGTTAACAAAGCTAGAACGACTGGGATATACCTCGACCTACACTAACCTTAAGAGACCTCTCTCTCATCCCAAATAACCCTACTGGTGTGAGAAAACTAGGCGCTTCAAAGTGGGGCCGCCCTAACAGGTGACAGAGAATTTGACTAGAAACAAAAGATAAAGAAAACCTGTTTCTACGCGCTGTCGCGGGCGGAGCCTAACAGAAAGAAAACAAAACGTACAAATGCGCTTGGCTGGTTTAAAAGGGAAATCCGTCAGACTCCGCCAAATGGCCTGGAAAAAAGGCGCAACATTGAAAATTCAACAATGCGTCTTCCGCACTATATGACAGCTTCTCAAGCTGTGTTCGGGCACAACTTTTCAGAGCGAAGCTCTTTAGCAAACCAGATTTCTTTCGCCCGAAGTTAAAAATACAAGAAATCGACGAGCGCTCACATGTGCGTGCCTCGCCGCGACCGGCCAGCGTCATCGGCGCAAGTTTGCAAGCCAAGCGTACCCACTTGGGAGATTGGCCAAAGATTGGCCAAAAAAAAAAAAAAACTCCAGCGTTCGCCCTAATCATGGTAGCACTTGCTTGCACCGAGGAAGATACGTCATAGCGTACGCCCCTCCAAGGTGATGTCCAATGATTATCACTTCCAAAAAAATGAGGGAAGCTCACACTTATAGCAACAATGATAGAGTATAGATCGTTACGGCAGGGTAGAAGAAGAAAATCGGCTGCAATCAGGGAGGTAAACCATTGTAATGGTCATGGAGGTTGCGTATGGCTTCGCTATTTTCAAGTCTTACGGGTTAGTGAGAGATTCCTTCACTTTTTTCTCTCTGATTCTGTTAGAAGTCTGGCAAACTGTACTTTAAAATACTCGTATATGCTTCCGTAAAAAATAGTTGCAGAACACGAAGAAACTGTTTGGTGACGGGCCCTGTTGAAGAATGATGTTAATAATGATCGTTAATAGTTTCACGTGCCCTTTGTTGTTTTCGTATTGCCACCACCACTCTTTGTTTTACACAATTACAGAGGCTCGCAAATTCTCAGATCTTGTAAGGCTACTTCTGAGCATGACGTTACAGATGTGACATGTCACCAGAGTCGGTAGCGACCTCCAAAAAATATTAAAACAGGCATAACATAAACTGAACCTGCGCCTAGTGCGATAGCGAACACAGTTATTAGTTCGGTGGCCATTCCCGAACTATGGTAACTTCGGCAGCAGGTGCTCATAGCTGATGCGCTTTGTTTGATAGCAAGGTGCTGCTCCGTAGTGGAAGCCTGTGAGCTTACCAAAATAAACAAAACTCGGCGTCCTCGGCGATCTTACTTTATATGTTAAAAAAATGGTCTACACAAAATTACAGTGCGACAACTCCTTCATCAAAAACTTAAGACAGAAAAAATTATGAAAACTTAAATGAATTGACGATTATTTACATTGGCATTCTGTGATTCGCTAGCTGTTATAGAATATATTTTCCAACAGAATAACCAGTGCAACACAAATTTCAATGCAGTGTTAAGTAGGTAAACAGTCGTACTTTATCTTTTACACCCCTGAAAAGGGTTGAGCCGTTTGAAGCGTAAACAAAATACTGTCTGTTTGCTCAGAACAGCTTCTCTAATCTTTTTTTTGTAAATATGCTGAGGCTCACAGAAACAAGCCTAAGCAAAATTCATTAAAGAAAGCTTGTGCAGAACAACCAATTTCCACAGTGGTTAAAAGAGAAACGCGAAAACCATTACCGAGTGTAACCAAAGAAAAACGTCACACACCTACATGTCGCTGAAAAAACACAGCACACAGATCGAGATTCGCGAAGGACGATCATCACGGAAACGTTCTGCATTCCCCAATGGTGCAAAAGGAAGCGGAGAACTCCGAAGGAACGAGACAAGAACAGTGCGGAATGACAGAACAACAGACGGTGACAGACCTTGGTGTTTACCTCAAATACTAGAAAGTGCGACCGTCAGTATATAAACAAATCCACGCCAGAAAGCAAGGTTCGTGGGCGAAAAAAAGTAAGAGGAAAAGTTTGTGTTTCCCGAAGAATCCCAAAAGACATGCACGCACCCACAGATGCCAATCAGACGTCATTCGTCTATACGGAACAATAAGCAGAGGCCGCCGCCAGTTCGGGCTAAAAGGCGCTGTCACCATCCTTCCACCAGGGCGAAATGCCATGATCCCGAACTGTTCACGAATACCCTGACGTCATTCCCAACAAGGCGTAGTATGTATACATAGAAGACGCATGACCTACATACTGTAGTGTACAGGAGGCGTAAGTAAAATTTGTACTATAGAAAAGTTGATTGCTGATATTTTTTTCTAGTTGATTCAAGCATTAACAAAGGAATTTCATGCACCCCCTGGAGCCAAAATAAACAGCTAATCACATCTTATGGGGGTTCCCCGCCCTTGAAAAGAACCATCTGATTTCAGTGACTGCATGACTGAATATCTCCCATGCTGTCTGGTGGCACACGATGAGAACTTCTCTCTCCGTGTGGGTATGCGCGCTCCACGGGCGTTAACCGTCGATATAATTCATCATCCCTTTCCCCTCCTCCTTTTGTTTCTCCATTCCCTATACTGCCCAAAGGAGAAGGTTGCCCGAGGCAAAGTTTGCTGAAGTCTCCTTGTGAAAGGAAATTATTAGCATTTAATTTCAAGACGCTTGTTTAGCTAATGTGTTCATTGAATGAATGCAGCAATGTGAACCTGTTCGTCGAACTTGGAATGCCTGCCACGGTAGCATTCAAGACTTTCCAACAAAGTACATTTGGTGGTAACTTTTTTAAGGGCGACAGAATGGGATAAACCAGCAAATTATGACAAATCCGTTGCCGAAATCCGCGCCCGCAAAAATTTTGTCGCATACCGCTCTGAACCAAATTTAACATTTGCAAACGTCGTGAATAAGTTCGTTTCAAGAAGCATACCACATCAGCATCGCTGCGCAGAAAACTGGTAGCAGCTTTACTTCGCTGTCAGGTGTCGCTTTGATCGTCGAGTGCGATATATTGCATTCGCTTTCACGCCGCGACGAAAGGTCTGTGCCTGAATTCTTCCGTGAAAAATGGGTAGAGAACTGAAGCAGGAAAAAAATGATCACAAAGATGAGGAAAGACCCTTACAGGGTACAATGCGTTCCCCTACAAGTAAACTTTGATGCTTCATGGGTCACAGCGTTTGTTTTCGCTACGGGTAGCCAAAACAAGGGGCTTTTATCTTCCGCCGAAGACCCGTGAAACCAAGAGCCTCCTTTCCGGCTGGATTCGCACCAAGCGTCCTCCTTCTCAAACGCCTCGCGCTCGCCCATGTTGACAGCCACAAATGGGGGCCGCAATCTTATGTATTGTTCGGGGGTGCTACATTTTGACCTCGCTCGACTGGACCGTAAATTTAAGAAAGAGGCAGCCTTTCAAACCGCTCTTCCTTGAAGCGCCGTTCGATAACCCTTACTTTTTGTGGTTGTTTGTTTCTTCCTTTGTTGCCTTGGTATTTTGATTCATTCAGCTAAATTGTATATAGCGCGAAATTATTTAGATTGCATTAAGAAGCAGTTGAATACCAGACGCAAATGCTTAGTTGTATTTGTAAGCGGGTTTAACTTCGGCAATCGAATGGCGCCAGCTGCATAACTGCACGGAGAAACAAATGCGAGCCGAAACGTACCTCAGGAAACAGAAAATATCGCCTTTGTTAACATCAACAGCAGTCGCTTGTGATATATATATATACCACACACGCGGGGTGATTTTTTATGGAGTGTGTCCAGTGCAGTGTAGGCCTCGCCCTGTGTGGGCGGGCCAGTATCAGGGCGCATGCGAGGATGAGGGTAGATGTCGTTTCTGGGGACCGAGACCGAGCCCACCCGTTTGTGAACACGGGATCCCAAGTGCTATTTAACAAGAGCTGCACGAGGTTCTTTATTTTAAACTCCTTGATAATTTGGAGCAAATCGTTGAGCAGCGTGCTAACTTGGCACCGGACTGTGCCGAGCACATGCTGCTACCTTTACAAATCCTCCCTCCTATTTATGCACGTCAATCGCTTCTTGACTTTTGGAGGAAGAGCTTTGTCACAGCCTATAAATGCTCAATTCCCTTGGCGGTACTACCTTTGGTGAATGCAGCGGAAGGCTGTCCCACTGGCTTTTTTCATGGCGAATTGCGCAATTCTTGTCATTGTGTGCCGGGCAGGCTTTAACCACACCACAACGTAAAGGGTGTGGTGTGGGTAAGACAGTTCTGCTCCACCCCGTATCTTCCCTCTACCCGTTCCTTTATAATAGCAACTTTGCTCTACTGTAATGGTTTCCAGGGCATTGTGACTGGAGATACGGAAATGTCTGTGTGCATTTTTTTTACCTGTATTAGCTGTACAGGGGAACCCCGTTTATACGTTTTCACCTGACCGGGAACTCAAAGCGTAACATCCACGAAAAAGCAGCAGTGAGGAAACCTTCGAAAATAAACGAAAACAGCGTAGCTTTGACTTGCAACTATGTATTTCTGCAACTTTGGCTTTCGAACCTTAAAAAAAGCTCGCGAATGTAGGATTGCCCATTTTTGCGATCGCTGGAAAACACCAGGCGTGGCAATGCAAGGTCCTTAGCGATGTCGATTCCCTTTCGCGCTGGCTGCTTCTCTACTGCGTTTAGTACGTCAACCTTCTCGTGGAGGGAAAGCGCCTCCCGTTTTTGCGACGCCATCAATGCACGACGAAGTTCGCGTTGCAAGTTCAATGGTGTTTTCAAAGCTGGAAGCGCACGATGACGACGAGAGCGCGTGCTATTCTTGCAGTGGTACTTTACGGCAAACACGTACTTCCTTCATTCCGAAGTGAAACTTCCGTTGTAAGCACAGTGATGAATGTGATAGCATAGAGTGACATAGGATCATCTAGTGATGACGAATTGCACCCGTGTGCGGCTTCATGCAGTCAGTTCCGTAGTAAAGCATGGCCAAGGCTCCTAAAGCGTCAAAATGGCGGTCCACGCATGTTCCCCGGGGCGGCTTCGAAGTTTCAGATTCCGACGAATGATCCGGGAACGCACTCTGAGCCACGACGTGACAGGGATGATTTTAATACAGGGGACTCTAATGTGAGCAGCGCTGGGTCTATAGACAAAAACTACGTAGCAGCTGGGAAAACACAGCACTGTGGAACGTAAGGGCGGGGTTCTACTGTATATGCAAGTATTCACTGCTCTCTTAAAACAACATAGTACTTGCAAAAACGGTAATAACAAAAAGGCGGTGCCGCCTTAGTTGCCGGTTTCTTTCGTCGAGCGTTGACTCGCGTTTGTTTGAGTTTGGTGAGACAGCTTCACATGCCATGGAAAGTACGTTTTGATGGTAAACAATGTAAGACATGATGCTAGGAATATATTTCATATAGTACCTATGGCTAATATTAGCACTGCGAATTACGCACTTAAACGCCACAGGATTCTATGCAAAACTGGACGTAATTCCTCAAACTAATGATCTCTTTCTGGCGTTTATCTACGAAGATAGACCTTCACAGGTGATGTTTTACTTGTTCCGACTAAAATTTTACCAGTACTGGCTTGTTACAGGCGCGCTAATGAAGTGTGAGCCTGCAACCACCGATTATTCTAGTTGAGATATCCGGTGCAAATAAGCGCAAAGTTACAAATTTAGTTATTCATTTATTACACTCTTGTTGAGCACAAATGCCCACAGCTCGGACACCGACACCCAAGGCGAGCTACACTTACAGGAGTTCACGCCAAACATGTTCCGGCCACCAGGCGCAGCTGCGGAAGGCATCTCGCATTTCTCGCTTTCCGGTCGATTCTTGCGGGGCTCATCACGTGTTCGTGGCGCCGGCCTCCGAGCGGGTTCACGATACTCGAGAACAACTGACCCTACCGGCCGCTTGCTGTCAAGAATGCTCAGAGCCGTTGCGAGCCAGCCCAAAGTGACAGCCCTTGCCAATCTTCGGCTATCGTTTTCTTCTCGGCACACTTATTACGGGTGCGTCTATACCTAACGCGCATGCGCCTTCTTACTTTTGCATCCTCTCCGGGCTGCTGATTTTGCCGAAGAGCCCTTCCGGCATGCCTGACTAGCTGTCCCCAACACTCCTCTACTTTCGTGCACCGACTTCCGCTTCGCCTTATCGCCCGGGCGAATGTCGGTGCAGTCCACTTCCCCACCGTCCCTTTAACCTCTTCCCTTATAACTTCCCGCCAGGCCTACCGTCTAGCTTCTCTTGGGTGTGGTGTTGACGTTGACATAGGCATATTGCATTATCTGTCCTCTAGGCTCTGTTCACAGAAATGTGAAAATCTTGAAAGCGAGGATAATTTCACGTTTATTTCGAAACCCTAAAATTAGAATTAAAGTTGCGTTTTACAGGCCGAAAGCTGTGCACCGATGTGAATAGCTATAAGAATCATTTATTGATGCTGGGGTTCTGAATGCGCGCTGAAATATCCTACACAAGGAGGCTCTCCCCTTTTCGCCTTCACCCGAGAAATATCCGCCATGGCTAGGAACCTAACAAGCGATTTCCCGCTGAGGCGGCTGCACCACTTCTAGTAGTGCACTACTCAGCTGGGTAATTGTTCGGAGGGAAATTTCAAGAAATATATTTCCATTAAATAACACGGCATCTTCTGCCAGGGTACGCAACCGCACTAAAATAGGTATATGAAGTTACCGAGCAACTCCACTCTGCACTCTAAAAAACGCGCAATAAAGTATTATGGAGAGAGGAGCCCTTATTCCACTACTAACAGTGTGATGGCAGTTCCATTTGCGATGACATAACCCCTTGCGGCTAATAATGTTTCTCTTATTTCTTTTTTTGCTGAAATAATGTTCACATCCTTACAAGAATGAATAGTTATCGGACGTACCTGAATCCGGGTGCGTGCTTGTATATGCCCGCATGTATTATTATCATTCAGTTCTCCAGAAATGCTGGAGCTGAAATGTCCAAATAGCTTACTAAAGAATGGCTCAGGTTTAACCCTTCTAAACCTAGTTATCACAAGCGAAGGAAGGACTATGCGCATAGTGTTGGCTGATAGCTTGTCTTTGCTTAAAGCCTGCCGTTCATCTACTGGGCTGCTGGATTTATCATGTCCCTTGCCCTCAAGGGTACGTCAGACAGTCCAGCTAGAGCCATCGATGGCGAAACTGTAGAACCAAGCTCCGGCAAAGCAGCCGGGAAAATACCGCTTTCGTTTGCGCGCATCGTGTGCTTCTGCAGCCTTCGTTCCTGTAACCTCAGTCAGCACAGTGTTTTCATGTATCAGTCGTCAAACTCTCACCTAGTCACGTGGTTACTTCCGCTGAACCGTACCCGCAGACGGCGCAGCTCCGCTGAGCGATAAAGCGCAGACGAACCGGCTGTTTCACTCTCGTATGGTCACGTGGTACCGCCGCGGGGAACCTGGGAGCAAACGAAGCGATACAAAAGTGTGCAGCTTGCCCGCTGGAGGCTGAAGACCATTGCGCGATGTCAATAACCCTGATAGATGTAGCGTGGTAGTGCTTTCGATCTTAAAAGTTGGCCATTTTGTTTAGCGCACTAAACATCCTTCCTTAAAACTAATTGCTTTCACTTGCTCTAACTGTCTCTTAGTATCTGAGGTGCGATGGTAGCTTACTCAAGCCAAAAATCCCGTATTTTGATGTTTAGCATGGTTAACCAGTAGTAACCCGTGGTTTTTAAGGCTTCAGACTGATCCGCGTTTTTTGTTCTGCAGTGGCTTTCCTGTTCGGAAAAGCCACTTTTGGCATCTACGTATCTTTCGTTCCACCATACCAGAAGTCGATAGTATAGTAGTCGAATCCTTCCTAAACTGCCAACACTGGTGTGATGGTACATACATGCTAATTTTCTGAGCGAACAATTGTTTCGCTCAAATTGGCACATAACTATTCCTCACAGTGTTCTCTTATCCGAAAATGTCTATTCAAGTTTTTGTTACGAAAATATTTCAGAAAGGTTATTCAAAATGATGGCGACCTCACACGCGTTTGACCTCACATGGCCGTGACGTCGCAAATTGGTGGCGTCACACGTGGGGCTACGGGAAAAATAAATAAAACCAAAATCTAGGAAAATTACCTAACAGGGTTACAGGTGTCAACGAAATTCACAGCCCTCAGGCGAATTTATTTATTTATTTATTTCACGTACCTTAAGCCCCAATGGAATGTAGGGGAGAGTGGGCAAAACAGTACATTAGAGGTTGAAATGTCGAGGCAAAGTAAAACAACGTTCTTTGGCTGTGGGATACAAAACGATGAAAATTATTAAAGGTAAGACATTGTAATCAACGCAGATACGGAAAAAAACTGTGCCGAAATACGCAGTAATCATTCAAGAATCGACCAAAAACGAAACAGCCAATCACAAATATAACCAACAGTGGTCACCGCGTCGTACAAAATCCCGCAGGATTATCGCAGTGCATTAGTGCAGACAAGGTCTGAAGAAAAATTAAGTGATTAGAAATGGATACAATATATGGAGGAAGGTTATTCCATTCTTTAGATATTAGGTATGAATGAGGGATAAAATGTGTGATATGAACGAATGATAAACTCAGGAAAGGGAAAAAATGAGAACGAGAATCTGCCAAACTCTGCTGCGGCCGCTACCGGCTCGAGCGGCGCCGCCGATGTCGCAGCGGCTACGTGACCCGCCGGTTGCTGCTAGTGAATTCGCACGTGTGGCGCATACAAACCTGAAAAGAAATCGCGACGAAGACAATACAATTATGAATGCCCAGATGATTGTTTCAGCGCACTACTCAACGAGCAGTCGCAGGCTGCCTAAAGCGCTGGACAAAAGAGTCACTGCCAAACCGACACTGAGCTCTGCGGAACGAACTTAATTAATTATATTTCTACACAATGTAAATATTATACCCACACTGAAAGATTTAGAAAGAGGAATACCGTCGGTAACGTAATTGAAAATCAGGGAACCGGGAAGAAGAGCAGTCGGGCTGAATACTAGGGGATAACTTGCGCGTTTTTACTTTTTCCAGGCAATCCAAGATTCAAGGCAGCAACAGCGCAAAGTGGTCATTCTGAACTACAAAATTTCGGCATTGATTTTGTGTGTGTAATTTGTCTTTTCCTCGTTCCCTCTGTTACCCTCATTCCGCCTGAAAATTGAATTTTCGTTTGAATAACGTCTCACTTTGTTATTAAAAGAGTTGACGTTTTGTGCTCGTCTTGTGTGCGTGTCCCCTTGTTTAATCCTATTTCGGTATCACAGATAACAGACAAGCATGAATCCATCCCAACAGGCCCACATTTTAACGCTACTGAATTAAACGGCATCTGGCTGCACTTACTAATCCTGCAAAGTCACCAACGTTCCGACACGTACGTAACGTGTTGCGTAGGTGTACGGAATTCAAATTTCATACGCCATTTCACCGACTGAGAACAATTTATTGCATATCTCAGCCCAAAAGTTCCAGTCAGAAAAGGGACACAGACCTCTCTTATTTAGAGTGCGGCTTAAAATAAGCGCTGTTACTTCGCCCGACCGGCCTTTGTTCGGTACGGCCTCGCTTGCGAGATACGGGTCCCCGTTCTACCAGCTAAAGCGGGATGGCCGGGGCCATTAGGCAACTAAATGTGCCGCAAAGACGTAATTGATCGGACGCAGCGTCCTGCGGCGTTTCCCGAAAGCGACTGGGCCGCTGTAATGATCCTTGCATGACTTAGAGCCGTCGCCATGCTGCACCGGATTTCGGCTTCGTATAGCATGTATTTCTTTGTTTTGTTTAAGTTCACTAAGTACTCTTTTTTCCCCGAAAAATCACAAATGGCCCAATGGTTAACGTTGGCCAGTCGATTGCATCCCCACCGGACGTTGAGCAGTCGTGTTAGGGGTGCGCACAAAGATCACAATGAAAGTTTGCTGACATGTCTTGTCTGTAAACAACAATCACGAGGTAAACTCACTGTTATTCGACTTGGTATGGAATCATTTCCAATATAATTATCATTACTGTGTGCAATGACATCGCGATGATAGGGCCCATCGTTTTTGAACGTGGTCTGCCATTCAACCACATAAAGCGCGAAAGTCGCGCCGGCTCTAGCGGCTTATCGTGAGCAAGGCGCTACTCGCCACCACAATGCTTGTTTCTGTCTATGACTTGATTCATCGCGTAGCCACCAAAGCGGCGACTCGGACAAGACAGCGGACTGGCTAACCATTAAACACACCCCACGGCATTGCGCACGCCAGCAAGATGCTATTGCACACGAACCTAACCATACTTACCGACCCTTAGTGCCCTGGCCACAAGTTTCCTTGCTACTCTATGCAAACAAGCACCACAAAAGTAATAAAAACTAGTATTGGGTGCCTAATTCACACATCCGTTTAATCATCCCGTTTCCCCCTGGCCACTGTGGTGCTCCCGGCTGAGACCGCGCACATGTTGCAGCCTCGGCACAACATGCCAAGCTGCCTGGTGATACCTGCCAATCACATGCATTCCGTCAAAACAGGAACCGTTCCCCTTGTTACGTACCATCTGGATGTATTGAATTTTCAACAACTATATTTCTCCAGCTGCACCAGGACATGGTCAACGGCTGTGTCGGATCAAGGAGGAGGAGGCGGAGACGATCGCACCTCCCTCTATTCCGTTAATGGTTTCCTGCAACACTGTCTAAAACAATTTCACTCTTTCCTTCATGCGCTGAAGTCATTTCGAAGGATATATTTAACGCCAGCGCAAGGGGCACGTCGGGATTCGCTGGTAGCAGCAGGCACATCTTTTAGGTGTTCATTTGATTTTACTTGGGAGTTTTTTTTGAAGTGGCTGCCACATGTGTTTATTGAAGCGACTGAAGGAAAGCCGACCAACGCCGATATTTGGCTTGATTGACGTCATTCATGCCCTCAATGCCTAGACAGCGAAAGAAGAATATTTTAGGCGTGTTTCTAAGTTATCTGATAAGCGTAAGCTGTTATATTTGGCTTAGGTAATTCGTGGCGACCTAACCTACGCGCTGAAGGCGCGCGTCGGCTATGCTCTAATAGCATTTCAGCTTTTCAAAACACTGCAAAGAATTTTCATGGACCTTCAAGCATCCAGAAAATTAGCACTAAGAACACATTACGCTTTCCAATCCCTCTCTCCTCCTCTCCATGGTCAAAGGAATTTCCTCCTCTAACAAACCACCCGCTGTCGCATCACACAACAAATCGGTGTAGTTGATCCTGCGCCCAACGATTTCCGCTTCCTCAGTCTTTGCGAAAAATGAACGGTTAGAAACTAGCTGTAAGTGGCTGGGCAAGCGCATAGTAAACATAGATAAATATTCAGCAGAAGAAAGGTTGCTTTAGATATGCATTCTGGGCAGATTGGTTATCAATATGCACAATTTGCAATATCAGTAGATTCAAAATAGAACTGTGTACGTGTATTCATGTGCCTTTTTCAAAACATACCACGTCAACGTTCAAGAGAAATAAAACTTCCACGTACTTTTCGCCTTAATTCCGTGTAAACTCTATGTTGTGTGCCATACAGCTTCACTGTCATCCACATACACACAGTAGAATGTCCCATTATTTTTTCCGTGAGTCGATGTCGGTGAGCGAGACGGTTGGCGCAGTCGTAGCCGAGAGATGACGCAGCGTTGTTACCTGTGCGCTCGCCGGTCAAAGAAGGCTGCGTTGCGGACGCTGCCACGTCGTCGCCAGTCTCCAAGGCCTGGAGGTAGACGTGGGTTCGCCTTAACGTCTCCATGGCGTGGATGTCCAGCTGAAAACTCGCCAAGACCTCATCTTTCTCCCTGTCTCCGACTTGCAATCCACCTCACTGCCGCTTCCTCGCTTCCTCGCCGCTTCCTCGAGTGCAGCCCTCTGGCAGCCGTTACCTCGGCTTCACGGTGTAGGCGTCCTCGTAACCGAGTGACCGAGTTTATTGGAGCAAAAGGAAAAGGGAGTAGGGTGGTGGTTAAGCGTCCCTAGGATGCCTCTTGACTGAGCTGACTCGATGTCCCGAGAAGGCCGCGAGGGACTTTTAAAGAGCTGTCTGTGACTCTTCTTCCAGTTGCGGCTGCGTAAAGAGGAAGCTGAAATGGGCAAGCGCCGTTGGAAGATAGCAAAATTTTGGTACATTTTTGTTGTCCATTGATCTAAATGACGGTCGTATTGGGAGAAATTTAAAGTGTTTTATCCTTTGAAAAAAAAAAAAAAGGCGAAGGGGCGTAAACTTGTTGTTAGTACTCAATAATACTAAGCACCTATAGTCATCCTCGACTGACGAAATAAGTACTGACTGTACTTTTAGGATTTCTTCTGCGGCCTGAAAAGTTCGAAGCACCGGGCGTGCGAAATGCTTAAGAGGAAGAAAGAGAACAAGAAAGAGAAGAAGAAGCAAGAGAAGAAGAAGGAGAAGAAGAACAGCCTGGCGAAGGAGCAGCCATGGCCAAGAAGAGCCCGCCGCTCCCACCCAACCCCAAAGAAGGCGGATACGACTACCGCCTAGACGTTTCTCAGGGTGAGCTGGCTTTGAAATACAACTTTTATGTCAAGAACGGGCCGCTCGGTACGTTCGCTCGTTAGGGAAAGATACAGCGTCATGGTTCGAAATGCCAACTCGAGGTAGTTTGTGTTACCACTTTAAATTGCGTGGAATGTGCTTTAATCATTTGAATTTCCGACCAGTTTTGAAAGCAAAGCTTCTAGCTCTACCAGCCAACGGTTCTTTCCTCACGTGCGGAACCACAAACACCCAACGCAGCGGAGACGGCGACGAGAGGGAGGAGGGGGGCGGAGGGTTTCACTCACATAGCACACTGTAGATGGCGCGGCGAATTTACCCAGCGTTCCCCGCGCGGAAGTGCCCGCTCGCCGGCGGGGGTGGCGGTGGTACGGCTTCTCGTCTGCTTTAACGACGGTTGTTTTGGGCCTGTCTTAAACACGTTTACTCTCTCTCTCTCTCTCTCTCTCTAGCTTCGCGTCGATTACGCTGCGCTTCGCGCACTGCTTTCGCGCGGCTTGATTAACTTGATCGACAGCACCTCCAGGGTAACGCGTACCCGAGGGAATGAAGTGGTCGTACGGCAAACATACGTTAAGGATTGGTTTGCAAGGCGGGAAAACAAAATGTACAAACCACATACACACATCTGGCCGCTAGGGAAACGCGACCTTTTGCGCACTGCTTGCCAGGAATGGTTCTGCGTTTTCTAAATTGGTGAATACCTATTCGGTTATATTTTAAGACGTATTACAAAAGGCGAAAGTAGCAACTGGCTCTGATAAATAGCGATTATAAAAGTTCCCTCAGCTTACTCGCAATTCTCAAACTTACTAAACTAACTAGTTTAAATCGGTATAAATGGGAATCACTAAGCTCAGATGCCGATTTGTTTCAGTGTCTGCGCTTATGTCGCGAGGTGGTGTAGCCCCAAGCTAGTACATCAGGATGGCTAGGTTCCGCTGTCTCACCCTTCGAAAGAGGCTCCTCCGAGCCCGTTTTCTTTCTCTCGACTCACGGCCGGGCTACAGCGGCGGCGTCCGCCGCTCCACCCCGGCCGTGGCCGACGCTGCTTGTGCGTTCGGGAAGCCACCCCCGCGTATTCCAGGTAACCGCTAGTGGAATGTCTGGGTTCAATCTTTGTAGAGCCACTCGTGTGAATTCAAGTGAAGTTGCATGGGCAGTTGTTGTTGGTCTCGTTTAAAGCTTTGCTTTCCAATCACTCTCACAGCGTGGATTGGAGCCAATTTTTTTCTTGCCCGAAATCCGCCTGCACAGTATCATATTGGCAACAAAATTTTTGTATGTTCAATCATTATTGGATACATGATCCGATGGAACTGCTGTTTATGGACACCTACAATGAGATAACAAAGAACAACCTCAGGTAAAGCACTTTGAATAAGAACTGCCCAATTTTGCTCAAACCCCTGCATCCAAATTTATTCCAGAAACTTGTAATGTCAAAGCGGCTGCTCGCAAAAGGATGACTGCTTTTTCTTTAGATAGGAACAAAGTGCCCATGTTTACCACTTGAATAATTGCTTGAACATTTCAGCACTTTACCATAAAACGATCGTCGAACTTTCGATCGGTATCGAAAAACACATTGCCTTATTAGGCATGTGAAAGCCAGCCCCCCCCCCCCCCCCTCCCAACTCCCGCAGATAATTTACTTGGGTGCGTCTAGTCTCACGGCAGCCATGAGAATTACCTCCGGGAAATTCTCACGGCAGTTTCCTTAAAAGCTGGCTGGACTAAAATTTGCTCCATAATATTACGCCCCAACGTAACCTTACATAACGTAACCTCACAGTACCTAACTTAACCTAACCGAACACGTCATAACCTATCCAAATCCAGCCAACCTGCAACAAACCTAATCTAACCCAGCCCACCCCAACGACACAGAACACAACCTATATACGTAATTCAACTCATTGTAGAAGTCATGTTTGTCGATCTCTTGGTATAGTAAAAACCAGAGCAAAAAAAAAGCCCGTTAACAAAATCACGATGACGGAAAAACTACGAAGTTAAAAAAAATCATCGAAATGTCTGACTCGAACCTGAGTCTTCTCGTTTAAAACCAAATACTATTCCACAGCGCTACAGGGGCAAGTGCAAACACGGCTATTCAGGGAATATTTATCCCATAGGATCTCCGGGTAGCTTTCTTAGCGAATGAGAGGCGACTGCCGTGAGAAATTTCTGACGGGAATTCTCACGGTTGCCGTGATAATAGACACTACCAATTCACTTCATGCTTTATTACTTCGCCCGATATCGTCAAATTGCCCTCGTGTATTAAACTAAACACTGAGATAATTGTTTGCCTTACAAAGAGTTCAGCCCCATTTCATATCGCAGAACGCTACGCACGCAATTCAGAAACAGAATACCCTCTAAGTACATACGTCGCCATGTCCACCCACAACAACTTTATCGCCCTCTACACGCCCTCCCGCTGCAATGTGGTGGCTATTTTGACTTCGCCTTTACATTTATTACGTGAAGGAATTGCGCGCGCTCTTTTGCGTGCTACCTATAACTGCTTAACAAAATAGCAATTTACAAATATAAACAAATCAAAAGTGGGAGCTGGTTTGATTCAGTGGTTCAAACATAAAAATCCTGGTTTAAAGCGTACATCAAAGGCGCTTTCACACACCATTAGGACATTAGCCATGCAGAGTTGATAAAAATGGTTCGATGTGGTATAAGTACGCTGAGCTGCGTACTGATATCTATTTGCTAAAGACGGACAGATTGGGCCAACCAATGTATTTTTTAGATTTAAAATTGAAGGTGACGCATGTATTTTTATCTTCGTTGTTGCGATGAGCTCAGATATACCCCACCTTGTAGTTGCACAGGCATTTAATTTTTGGTTGTGTATTACCTGAAGCAAGGTGGCACCCCACTAAAATGACCGCCTTATCAGTTATCACGTACTGCACCTTTACCGTTGATGTATTTTGTGGCGCGGAGCTGAAGAACACTCTTCAATTGCTGAGCATCTCTTTGCCGCAGAATCCTTATAGGCCTCCTGCGCTGGAGTTTTGGCGACATGCAGCGCCGCTAGTGGCCGACGCCTCTGGGTAGTACAAAAGCAGACGACCCTCACCGCCCTCCATGTGTTTTCAATTGCAAGCCAGAGCGAGAGTTGGTTGTACTTAATTTAATCACATTGTGGTGCGTTTATTTGACTGAATACCGAATAAAATGACCTTAAAGTAGTTGTAGAGGCTAAGCAAAATAATATCCCCTACAACCAGCCGATTTATCGACGTGTCTTTTTTTTTTTTTTGAGCGAGCCGTCGTGACCGTCGCGGCGTGGGCCACGTCGGGTGGTCTAACTTCTTGACGATAATTATCGTTCTTTCTTCTTGCGTGAGGGCGACAAAGAAAGTTCACAAGTAGCATAAACAGAACGTTGCTGAGCCTGAGGTAACTGTAAATGCTCGCTTCAGCAGGAGCTTGCCTGCGGACGTGAGGAGCGCAGCCGATTCAGCGGACGCTGCTGGCCTGGCAACGCCTCGAAAACGAGTGGAAAATTTGTTTTGTATTTTCGGAAGCTAAATAATTCTTGCTTAACATTTTACGCCACACGGTTTACGAACGGCAGGGTACACGTATACTAGCGAGTAGGTGAGGCAATACCGTCAAATAAACAAAGTGAACGCTATTAAAGGACGCGAATCAAACACCGAATCGCAAGTCCGTTGCCTGCTTAGATGTGTAACATAACACAGTCGCATACACGGTGCATGGCCCAAATATTTACATAAGATCGTCACTGGCTGTGTTGGTTATCTTCTAGTGCAGGGATCGTCGGTAATATGAACGCCGACACGCCAGTTTCGTCCTCAAAAGGGTTTGGACGGCGAGACAATAACAGATCATAATTCATCGCTTCCAGTTGCATTGTCCCCCATCTTCACACTTCGCCCGATTATTGTCAAATATTATAGGCAATTCGAAGATTTTTTTTATTTTTCCTTCAAAGCCACCCCCCCCCCCCTCCCTCCCCCCCGATTTGCCGTCCAGCCCTCCGCCGTGTCGACTTCATGCAACGCGGCACTGTACCTCGAAACGTTGCCAATCCTTACTTTAGTCTATTAAGAGCGAACTTGGAATATATGATGCAAGAGCGTAATTAAATACCGTGAGAGCATCAAGAAAACGCAACGGCCACTCAGTTCGCCCGGACCACTTTGTTTTACGGCCACTACTTTCCAGAACCACAAACATATTTGACGCTTATGACGCTCGCTGCATTTTGTGACTGAGCCACGAAAAAAACGACAAGCTAGCGCTTCAATATGTATTCGTAACGCTGACGCAAACCAGCAGTTTATTGAAAATGCACGCATAAGTGCGCAGGTGCGCAGAAGTACGGCTCACCGGAGTGGACGAGCCCGCGGTCCGCGAGACTCGTTGGCTTTTACGCGCGATCATCGCCGATTGCGTTACTCTGCTTGTTCGATCGGCTGTTGTTCAAAAGTCCTTGTCACTAAGCGTATTAGTCTAAACAAAAAGCTTTCACTTCAAATTTCACTTCATACGAACATCGATCGGTTAATCTGCGTGTAGCAGAGCGCAGTCACTGTCCAAGCACTTTCGTCGACGCTGTGAAACGTATTTAGCGCTGCAAACCTTTTTTCCCTAACGCCAAGTTGATCGCCGGACGAGATCGGTCGCGTGGGGATGGGCTGGAGACCGTGTAGCAAAACAATCGGCAGTATCAAGCTCATTTTGCTTCTGTAAACACGGAATCTTATGGGACCCCCCAGCTTTGTACTACCCAGAAGTACTGCCCGGAAGCCGCTTTTGCAGCGCCCCCTGTACAGCGCAGGAGCTCTATTTTAAATCAACTGCTGCTTCCCTGATTTCCAGTGACGTCATTCGTGATGACACCACTAGCAATGTCCTTGTAACCGGGACAAATGACATAGGAGAACACACCGGTTCTGAAGATCATCTGTATCGTGAAGTTGTTTTGAATTTTCATGAAGTTAAAACAAAATGCAAATTATAGTTGTTCGGCTTGATGGTCACCTAAAAGGGACGCTGAAGTAAAAAAAAACGTTGCTCTATATTGATTGGTTAGCTCACCGAAAACACGCATACATTACTCTTACCCGCAGCTTTTTAAAAAATAAGGTAGAACAAAAGCGGAAACGTGAAGATCGGTGCCGCCGCCACTGGGTGCGTTGTGCAACTTGTACGAACAGTGGTAAAAGCGTCTGGCATGCGAAACGTCTTTTTTGACGGCCGCTTGATGGCGCTACTCGTCCAGACTGGGGGCGGTGGTACGGCTTTTGGAGCAAGCGTGCAAGCTACGCACAAGCGGTTGGTTCAACGCCAACGTTCACGGGGCCCAAAAAGGGCATGTTTTGCTTCGATAAAGCCCCAAAACTGATCAGGAGCCCCACGAAGGAACATTTTGTGTAATGGTACTGAGATACCGAGAAGGTGGGCGTTCGGGAAAGCACGACTGATTTGACCGCAACTGAACCAACCGCTCGCTACGTGGCAGCGTTGAATTCGGTTGCTAATGCACTGCAAAACCTCGCCGCTGCCTCGCTTGCTTTCGGTTTGTCGGACGGCGTTCACCAGCTGCAATCGCTGTTTGCGTGAGGTTTGATTTACGTTTTATTATCGATTTTACACAATTAAGGCATCATTCGGAAGCAAATCAATGCTAAAATGGCTATGGGAAGGTCAGACTTTCGTTTGATACTATTTTCCTGGCTACCTTCAGTGACACTTTAAGGGCCTGCTATTCGCCTTGTAGGCACCCCGCAAGTGTACCTTTAAGAGATTTCACCGCACTTACTGTAGCACGAAGGTAGTCCTGGTTGCAGGCAAGTCGACAACAAACAAGAGCTAAAGTCATCCATTTTCGAAAAAAGCTCAACCGTTCTTTAGCTGAAGTCAGTGATGTAGTTCACGAACGGTTCACCCACTTTTATATTCCTTTTACCAGTGGACAAACATCTCAGGACGGCTTACGTGACACGCTACGTGCATTCGCAGGTGACAAAGGAGGCGAGCGTTTCTGGGGCGCGGAGATAATCAAGCCGAGCAAGAAGCTTTCGTTTGAGCGAGACATCAGAGTGCAGGAGTTCCAGAAGGATCGCAGCTCGAGCGAAGTGCGGAAGATCGTGCTATCCCCTGACTGCAAAGAACGTGCCCCCGACCCCCCGCTCGACGGCCCGGATTCGTCGCGAGTCCTGGAATACAAACCACGCCAGAGCCATCCTAGGCGCAAGAAAAAGAGCAGGTCTATTAAGAGGAAGAAGATAAAGAAAAAGAAATCTAAGAAGAAAAAGAGAAACCTTAGCGAAGCCGAACGCATCGGGAATATTACGGGAGCCGCGAGCCCTCCGGGTCAATCTACAAGTGCTGCAACTGTAGAGTCGACGACGGCGCCTCCCGCTTTAGGTGCGCGGAAAGGGCCACCACCGGGCCAACCCGTGAGTGATATGGCCATGAACACCGACAAAACAAATGGGTCGCCGCGACTCACAACAAAGAGGAGAGGGCGGTCAAAGAAAGGCCAGAAGCGAAAAAAGAAGCGTCGATCGGGGTCCGAACACCACGGCGCGACGTCTCCACCTTCTCCTAACGGACAAGCGCAAGCAGATACTGCAGCCGCGGGCTCACCGTCCGTGAGCGGAGCTGATTCCACACTGCCCGTGGCAGCAGGCAGTTGGTCACCGGAAATCTGGACAAGAAAGAAGAAAAATAAAAAAGGCAAAAGGCGCAAGAAACGACGCCATTCATTGTCTCCAAGTCCACCAACAGGAGAGGGAAAGGCGGAACAGTCGCGGCAAGCTCAGTTGCAGCAATACTTATTAGAACAGGCGGATGAGCGACAAAGGTACCAAAGAGCAGAAGAGATGGAAAAAGCTTACGAAAAGGAGCAAAAGGAGACGTTACGAAAGGTAAGGCTAGAGGGCCAGGCCACGAAACTTGAGGAGCGGCAACTATCACTACAACCAGAGCACGACGCTAAGGGCGAGACGTCCCCAAGACTAGAGGAAAAGCCAAAGGCAAACGGCATGGGTCAAAATGCACCTCAAAGTAGCATGTCCCAGAGGGAGCAGAACGTACTACTGCAGCACGACAAAAAAGTTGAGAATGAACCGCAAATAGAAAAGAAGAGCCTCGCCGACGCTTTCAAACAAGCACAAGATAGTGAAGCGCACCTACAACACCAGTTAGACGAAGTGCAACTGGAACGTGAGGAATTGTTGAAGTGCATTAAAGAAAATACCGATACCTACAAACAATTTGAAACGGAACATCATCAAAGGGGTATAGAAACTGAACTTCAACGACCATCGGAAGAACTTCGCCGAATAGGAGGACAATGGAATCAAAGTCGACGGCTCGCGAATCGCGTTCTTGTCCGACGGAAGACCGTTACAACTTTGTGTGCCCCACCTAAATTCCAACGAGCCCGTGACGCAGAAATCGCATCGCTTCCTTCGAGGAATACATCTATTGGAAGGACAGTCATTCTTGGCGATGACAACCATGTCCGGCATGGCGGGATAGGATCTGGCAAATATGCTGTTATACAAGAGACATCTGTCGCCAAAGCGATATACCCGCAACCAGAGCGGGGCCTTGCCAAGGCGCCGCCCATCGTAACCGTACTGGACACTAGTGGGAGCCAAGACGCCAACTTCCGAAGCGGACGTTTTTTGTTCGATACAACGCTTAAAACGAACCGCGGAAAGTCGCTCGGCGCGCAGAAGACTCCAATTCTAGAAATGCCACCGGAAGATGTCATCCATCCCATTGCAAATGGGCTCGAGAATCGGATCGACACCTTCCATATGAATAACAGAGAATATAACAAAAACCATAGGCTCAAACAAATTTGAAGACGAGCTTTCCGAAGATATCCTACCAGAAATACCGCCATCGCGATACTCAAAAACGCCGGGGCCTGAAACTGTGGTGGAAGCCATACAAGACTGCCTTCGAAGCCATGGAAGGCGTAGTGAGGACTGTGGCAAGCTCAACGGATAATGAAACGGCCTATCTGAGAAGCCTGCGAGCCATTGAAGATCGAAACAGAGGGGTTGAAAATCCGACTGACAGAACCAACGGTAAAGGATTAAGCTCAGCATGCCAGCTAATGGAATCAATAAAACAGTGCGTTGGAAACGTCATGAACAGACATTTAAGTAATGTGCAAGCCTTTGCGTTTTGCACAGGAGACCCGCTACTATCAGATGTTGAGGGCGCTGAGAAGGAAAATAGAAAGAAAAAGAAATACAGGAAGAAAAAACGAAAACACATGAAACGAAAGAAACGTAAGGCACAATCAGGCGAAACGGAGTGGGAAATGAAGTCTAAAGGGGAGAAGAACACGTTCGAAAACAATAATGAATCTCAGAATGACAGAAAGCAGGAAAAGAAGACCACTGCCGAGAGTAGGACGGAGGAGTCTACGTTTACCCCAGCCTCGATTCCTAGCCCGTACACGTCAAGTAAAGATCTATACGGCAAACAATTTGGAGCACCAGGTAGGCAGTGGTCGTATCCTAGTGCCTCAGACGCTTCCTTCTCAAAATGGCTTCCTGCTCAAAATGGCTCACAATCGGGCGAAACGAAGTTGGAAATGAAGAAGTCTAAAGGGAAGAAGAAGAAGAAGAAGAAGAAGAAGAAGAAGTTAAAAAACCACAATAAATCTAAGAATGACGGGGAGCGGGAAAAGACCACCACTACCGAGAGTACGACGAATGGGTCTACTTTTACACCAGCCTCGATTCCTAGCCCGTACACGTCAAGCGAAGAACTAAACGGCAAAACATTTGGAGCACCAGGTAGGCAGTGGTCGTATTCTAGCGCCCCGGACGCTTCCTGTTCAAAATGCAGCGCACCGAAACGCACTGCATCCTCTTGCTCCATTTGCCAAGGGATCTCCAAGTACCCCGTGATAGTTGAAACCTCCATAACAATGGAAAAACCGCATAAACAAAACCATTGGCTGGACAGCTCCGATGGACGACCTGGAGTCCGCGCACGAACAGACAGTCGGAGGCAATTGCCTCCCTCTTCCTCGTTGAGATCCCAGCGCTTGGTTCACCCGACGCACTCCTATCACAACGTCACGCCACACCCTCGATGTCACATCTCAACTTATGAACCACCTGCTATGTACAAATGGCCTTACGTGACGTTCCAACCACGTGGAAGCCTTCTGCCACTGTCAGGTCCAATGAAGTTCACTGTTATGAAGTCACACGCCCGGATGCAACCACCTGTACTTGCTATGGCTCCGCAGATTTCATTCGCACACGGGCAACAAGTCGGAGTCCATTTAAATGTAGCACCACCACACTCCTCACTAGCAATAGAGCAACAGCCACTGACTATTCAAAACCAAAGGACGAGTACGACTGCCCCTTTATACACTTGTTCGGCGCCACAACTGGGTAATTGCCAAAGCGATGCTAACCCAGCAGGGACAACCACTACGAGCAGTGGCAGCCAAGATCAAAGCAGTATTTCATCCTCCCTTGTTCCTTCAACGAACAGCGGAACAACGCCCTTGTATTTTGATGACACGCTCAGCATAAACGCATTCATCGCGCCCTATACTGTCTTGACACGTCAGTTTGGCCACAGGAACATTGGTTTGACCGTTTTCTTGGTGTTTGGCATTGTAATTTGTGCGAACACCCTATTTGGCTACCGTGACCACTCGCACTCTTCGACTCGTAAGCAAATTCCGGCAGAAGAGCAGGGAATCATTATGCAAGGTCCATGGTTGTTTAATATCTCGAGCATTACGTCGCCGCTTGTAGCCCATGCTTACAAGCTGTGCCACACGCAAGACTGCAAGAAAGAGGCCAACCGACTGATGCGTGTACTGGCCTCGGGGCCGTGTCACAACTTCTATGATTTCGTGTGCTCGCGCCGCTGGGCGTCCCACCGATTTCCCGCCAACGCACGGAGCGCTGAAGAAGCTGCGATTCAAGGAATTCAAGACGGCATCTGGAAACAGATGGAAAAATCAGAGAACAACACCTGCGTAGCAGTCGCAATCTGGGAGGCTTGCATGAACACCCTTGCGATTGGCATGGATGGTGCGGCCCCTTTCCGCGATGCCCTGAAAGCTTCAGGCTTGGCAGGTTGGCCATTCTTCACTGCTCCGCTAGAGCTAGACCCATGGTGCGTCGCAGGAAACTTAATTAGATTGTTCGACCTGGCCGCACTGTTCGGGATCAGTGTAGAGCACAGCGTGAGTCAGAGGTTTCTCATCAGGCTCAACAACGGATATACACTACTAAACTTGCGAGATTTCGGGAACAACGTGACCGTAACTGCTTTTTTAAGAAGAGTTGAAGGAGCTATACATTTTTTGGCACCAGAAGTGAAGCAGACTTCCATTCTTGCAGCCGAGGTGTTAAATGTTGCTCTACATCTAATAAAACTCCAAGCACCCAATAACGGCACTCCGACGTTCAAAGTAGATATATCAATCAAACATTTTCTCCAGGCTGCGTTTAAGGACATTATCAACTTATCAAGGGAAAGCATTCGCATCACATTCGAATCGCCAAGATACGCAAAAAAATTGGAGCAAATGGTAATTGTTGTAGCACCTCGAACTGTCCTCAACTATTTGGGCTTTTACTTGGTAAAACACTTGTGGACCTTCTCTCCTCATGACGCGGCCGAAACTCTCCCGAATGGCTGGCGCGAACGCAAGTGCCTCCAAATGGCCGAGAGGGCCGTTCCATCTCAAGTATTAGAGATCGGGTTGCGCGTCTATAAGAAGCAGATAAATTTCACACACTTCAGCGCATTAGCGGATGAAATGAAGCGGCGCCTAATCCGCAGTATTGCGTTCTTGCCTTGGATGGACCATGAAATGAAGGCGGTCCTAATAGAAAACCTGAACAGAATTCGAGTGCAGTTCATACTCCCAAAGCAGGTTCATTCAAATTGCTCGACACCCAGTGAAGACTCTCCTCCGCATCTGCAGTCTTCCAGCGCTGTCACTGTCTACCAGCGTGCCATGGAAGAACGTTTCGCGTCTTCCATTCTTAGGATTGTCCGTGGGGGTGACGCAGACCAGCCTCGCAGCGTCTTTTCGAGCCAGATTGAAGTGGACGCCGAAGGGAATTTGTACGTCCCACTTGCTGCAGCAGCCAGCGCCTTGCGTCAGCGTGACATGTCACCATACGTGGCCCTGATGCGCGAGACGGGCTTCATGGTGCGATTGGCTAAAGCGCTTTTACAGGCAATCTTTGGCCGTATTAATAACTACCAAGCTGCGTGGACCCCTTCTGCACACGCCCACTACCTCCGAGTGCAAGCATGCTTCCAGAAGCATTTCCCCACCCTACGCGATCCATTGACGGGTGTGGTGGTGCGAAAGCCGACATCCGCGGCGGAAGGCGATGTCATTGAACACGTTGCCGTCGCCCTAGCGCACATCGAATTCCGCAGAGCCGTGCAACGATTCCAGGACAACTTTTCCGACTATAGACTGGCCGGAGCGGAACACTTGTCGACGGAACAGCTGTTCTTTATCTCGTACGCAGATTCGGCCTGCCAGGCGTACGATGACGAACGTGATTTTCGGTTCTTTTTGTCACGCGGAGAAAGCCCCTCGAGGCAACGCGTCAATGTGGTGCTGTTGTATGACGCTACCTTCCACCGGGCTTTCCGCTGCCGCCGTGGGCACGCTATGGTGCCAAGTCGTAATTGCAGTTTCTGGTAAAGCCAATGTTCGACCGACTGTCATTACGGTATCACGCCACGAACCAGCCAGATAGTTATTACCGTATTGTTGCGGCTTATAAAAGCAAACAATACGACAGACATTTCCGTCCAAATAACGGATCTGCAAGGTGTATATAGATGCAGTGCGAATATATCTATTGCCGGAAACAGATGACAAATCCGTAGGTTACTCTGTGAAAACTGCCAATACTTACGACGTATTTATGTGGCGCTTAATGAATTTTACTCGATGCCTCTTATAAATGCCCTTTGGGGAAGGTTTTGTTGTGCGTGAATAAACGTTCGTTTTTAAATCGTTCTGACGTGCTTTGTCTGTTTCGCCTAAACGACAAAGTTCGAAATATAGAGAAAACTGACGGGGAGTTTTGTTATCGCTTCAGCCATTGCGCTGTGGGCTCACAATAAAGTTATGCGTAGAAAATGAATGCATTGCTCAGCAAGGAATGTTATACACTCAAGACATAACTTGCACAATTTAAAATTTTGTTTCGTTTCTCGTTTATATTTTTGCGTAGAGGTTTCTGAGTTGTTCAACCTATTTTTCTGGCGTACTATTAACTCTCGAGGGCAACTGTGGAAGCTACTGACGCGTGGTAATTTATGTAAACTACCCAGATTTCATAAGTATATTTGTCTGGAATGGAGATCGTGGAGTTCGTTGACGCGGTAAATAACTTGGTACGAACACACTTGTTCTATTGCACGAAGTGATCCTAAAATACAAAACCAAAGGTTCAGTTCAACAACCAGAACACAAACTTTCAGTTTGCGCCTAGTTTAAAAGCACAGTCGAGCAATCCTGAACACGCAGAACAATTTCACAATTGACCAGGCAGTACCAACCACCACGTGGCTTCCTCGCACATTGGTTATCGCGTCAGTGCGAGTACGCCGACATATAGCACTCAGGACTAAGCTTTCTTACACCCTCTTTGGCCTATACTCTGTGTGGTAAACATGTGCCATGGCGAGTACCCTTTAATGGCGTTGGGCCAAAATGGTGCTTGCAGGAACTGTTTCCAAATCTAGGGTGTTGCACTTGCCCACTGCATTACTAGCGCGCAGTAGCATACAGTCTTACACCGGTTTACTCGTACACTCAACACGCGAAAAATATTCACAACCACTCCACGTGACAGGAAGCAACAGAATCTGCACTGCAGAAGAAGCCTGAGTATACAGTGTCGACGAGGTGATGACAAAGAAGAAAATGTTGCATAACGCTGAGTCCTACGCCTCCGAAGAAGATGCAGATATGTGTGGCCGTTATACAGAAGGCTATGGTGTGGCGCGTGGCCTAGCTCGGCCTAGCTGAAGGCCGAACTGTAGATACTGGTAAATACAAACCTCACCTTCCATGTTTCGTATCGCCTTCGTCCTACCGCCCCGTAACAACACCAAGTTTACCTTGCGTAGTGCTTGCGCTCCTTGCTTTTATAGAAAGCAGGAGACAAGTATTTGCCATTGCTAGCGGGCTCGTTGCGACAATCAAACATTTTATCGTTGATTTCTGCAATGGGTATACGAACGGCGGTATACATAAGTCAGTAGGCAGGCGTACAGGTCTTTTCAATACGAAAGCGCAGTTATAATGTTGCTGAATTTTTATTTTATTTAATAACAGTTGCCGTGGTCTGAATCAGTCATCTATTAAAGGACCATGCCACAACTCTATCAACAGCTTTTTATCGGGTTACGTGGCCTCAACTACGTGGAAGTTCGCTCAATGCGCCCACAACAGGAATATCGAAATTGTGTGGACCCCGGGACACTTGTCACCAAGGGGAAATAAATTTGCCCATAGACAAGCCTTCCAACTCTCCTCCCAGGCCTCTGAGGAAACACCGAGTCTCGCTCCCCTGCTCACATTTCAAGACATCACCCAACACTACCGCCAATCAAGACGACATTTTCCTCCTTCTCACCCGCAGATTACTCAAACAGAAGTAATACTTCTTAGCTTCAAACAAACACCTTTCCTCACCCAATTTCGCTACATCGGTAGTGCCCCACCCAATACGCTGCCACATGTAAATTCTGGCCTAACCCATTTACCCTCATATACATGACCTTGGGGTGCGCACATAACCCAGCCCTCCCCCCTTTACCCACTTCCCTTCCCCTCCCTGAGCTGTGGGAGAACCTGACGACCAGCTCCGGTTTGGATGCACAGTAACTCGTGGTGTCCAGGGCTGAGACAGCATGGTCGTCCCTTGGTCTCCTGGACTGAGGAACCACTCCTACATCACCAGGCTCACAATAAAGGTTTTCCTCCTCCTCCTCTACAAAAGAGCCGACTTTGCTAAGTCTGTCTTCCCCCTTTCCGTAACTGAATGTGTGCGTAAAACACAAATAAGGGAGTATCCCTCTAATACAGAGAATGTATTCAGTTGTAACATCCAAATAACACAAATTCCACACCTTTTCTTCTTAAGTATTACGCTGTAAAATCTTTAGTCTGCAGCTCGCTTTCCTCCATTCGAACACCGTAGGCGCTGTTTACAGTTTACAGACATTGCAGTTCTCGCACAGGAGCACCAAAACTGGAATGCGTTAATTCAATTCCTTGCTTTAGAGCCGGACACTTTCATGCATGGTCTACCGATCTAGGGAAAGCTTCCGCTGCACCTCAGCTTCCTCTCATAATATCTGGATGCGCGTGCTTCACTTGTCGTTAGCTTCGAAAGGACTGGTTGGTGGCTAGGTTGGCATCGTTTGCAAGAAAAATTGGTGAATCGGCCACCAGCATCTGGCGACATACTGTTTTAATCTAGGTATGAGCACGGCACTTTCAGTAGTGATGCTGGGACGTTAATTAAACGTAGTCATAGCTTTGTCGTAGTTTGTAAAGCTACCTAAGAGACACCAAGTCGGTGATATTGATTAAAACGCATAGACTCGAAGTTAAGAAACTTTTTAAATTTAAAACACAAAGAATGTTTACATCCGCTGGGGCTCGAACCATGCCGTCGGCGTAAGGATACAGAACTGTACCTTTACCCCAAAGCGGCCAAACGTCAAGATCCTTTTCGCAGTTGCGAAGGCGAATAGCATGACTGTTCAAAGAGAACCAATAGGTTGCGGCCGGTTGTACAGGAAGTGCATGCAGTTGTCGTGGTGCCCTGCGGTCGTTGTCACTGGTCAATCCTTCCGAGTGACTATGCGAGATGCTTGGGTTCGGTATGTCGACGTAGAGCCCCAATCGGGATTTGTGAACTGGCCATAAGCTCCTCATGTCACCTGACATCGTCATTGGCCAGTGCTCTTCAGTGCAGGAGTGCGTGTAAATTGGGAAGGAGTTGGTAAACCGCACATAATTGGGAATGCTCAGCATTGGGACAGGTGTCATGGGCACTGGCCAGACCAGCTGAGGAGGCATGTTGTTAGCCTACCGCAGCTGATGCGGAATTTTGGTATTTAGGGCTACATGCAATCAATGAAAATTTAGTTGAAAAGTTTCGGGCAATATGCTGCCAATCGAATTTTTTAAAGCAAAGCTTTCTAGCTCTACCAGCCAGCGGTTATTTCATGGCGTGCGGGTCAAGAAACCCCTAACGCGTCGGAGGCGGCGGTGGGGGGAAGGAGTCGGGGCGGAGGGTTTCACTCACGGAGCACAGTAGAGATGGCACCGCGAATTTACCCTGCGTCCCCCTGAAGGAGTGCCTGCAGGCGAGCGCGTCGGCGGGGTACGGCTTTGATGTTTGCTTTAGCGACGGTTGTTTTGCGCCTAATCTGGCGCAGCTTCGCGTCAACTGCGCGCTTCCGTCGTACGGCTTGATTAACTTTTTCGACAGCACCTCATGGGTAACCCGGACCCGACGGAATTAAGTGGTCGTACAGCAAAGACACGTTAAGGATTGGTTTGAAGGGAGGGACAACAAAGTGTACAGACCACATCCAGACATCTGGCCCCTAGAGAAACGCTACCTTTTGCCCACCGCTTGCAACGAATGGGACTCCGTTTTCTAAATTGGTGATTACCAATTCGGTTGTGTTTTAAGAGGTACTACAAAAGGCGAAAGTAGCAAATGGTTCTGATAAATAGTGATTATAAAAGTTCCCTCAGATTTCTCGCAATTCTCAAACTTACTAAAGGAAAAAGTTTAAATCGGTATAAATGAGAATCAATAAGCTCACATGTCGAAGTGTTTCGGTGTCTGCGCTTGTGTCGCGCGGTGGTGTAGCCTCAAGCTAGCACATCAGAATGGCTAGGTTCCGTTGTCTCACGCTTCGAAAGAAGCTCCTCTCCGTTTTCTCTCTCCCGACTCACGGTCGGGCTAGAGCGGCGGCGTCCGCCGCCCTAGCCCGGCTGTGGCCGACGCTGCTGCGGCGTTCGGGACGTCACCCCGCGAATACCAGGTAACGGCTGGAAGAATCTCTGGTTTCACTCTTTGTAGAGCCACGTGTGTGAATTCAAGAGACGTCGCCTGGACAATTGTAGTGGGTGTCGTTTAAAGCTTTGCTTTCCAACCACCTTCACAGCGTGGATTGGAGCTAATTTTTTTTCCCTATTGTCCGGGAATTGTCATCAGAGGTTTTTAAACCGTGCCAAGGTACGTTCTGCCCCATTATATTTGCTGCCAGTGAAAAAAAAAAAGAAAAAGAACAACCTCCGGAATTGGGAAGAGCACAATCATTTATGTCAAGCCGAGACAGGCGTGTATGAATACAGCGTGACTCAAACTGTAGATATCGGTGTGGGCTCCCCCTGTGTCACTGCGGATCTCTAGAATAGCCGCCACACCCTTTCAGGAGTGAAAGTTCTAAAGTCTACGCTTTGTTGCGACCAATGTCCCGCTAACAGCGCTGTACGCTGTGCTCTCCACCTTCAGAGCTTGCTGTAACCCGTTTAACGTATATCTGCGCGAGCACGTAGGGGCTGCGCGTGTGCTTTGCGAGGCTTTTGAGTTCGTAACGCTTCATCTGCAGACATCGTACCGGATTCTTCTGCCTATAGGTGTGGCGTCTTCTCGTCAACTTATCTTTATGCTCGGATCATGGAAGACGGTCTACAACACTTTCGCGGTACACAGTGTAAGAAACCCTTTATAATGACATGTTAATTCTCGCCGAAGTTGCGCCGCAGCTTTGAAAAAAAGAAAACCGCTTTTCATCAGATATCACAAACCAAACTGAAGTTACACCATAATTTGTTCCGTAGAAAAAAGGGAAAGTTAGACTTCGCTTATTCCAGTTCCGTCACATGTTTTAAGGCCAAGCTTTTCTCGTCTAACTGTAGGCGTTGTCGTAATAAAAACGCGCTGCAGGAAAGGCAACTTTACATTGTGGGAGGGTCTAATGATGACGATGCAAGGAACACCCGCTTCCTGCCATTGGAATCGAATCTGCTACTCTCGCGATATGGAGCCGACGTCTATCCTATTGCGCATCATCGCATTCCGGGTCCCCCAGCTTTTCCTTGGGTTCGTTGGGCGGGCGTTCACTTTGCACTTCCAGTTGAAAGTGGACTTTAGGTTGTAAATGAGGATTCGTTTAACGACGACGATGGGTGGAAGGGGACGGGGGGGGGGGGGGGGCGCTTCAGCATTCCTGTGAGATAGTGTAAACATATTTATTGTTTCTAGAAAAGAATCTTTAGGGTGGTCGCCTCATTCCAGGAGTCCACTGGGACGGGTCGCGTCTTCTGCGCTCTCCACCAAATTGCTGCTAAACGTCGAGGGAAGAGCTGGGCAAGGCGGCCTTCCAGAGCTATCAAGTGTGGAAGGGATTTGGCCGGTCAAGTGGGCTTTGTGTACAGCCGCCCACCACAAGAAAAAGTGTGCCGGATTCCTCCCAAAATCGGCACGAAGGGGTATACAGGGAGTGTGCTATGTAGTGGTGTATCCTCGGGGAGGGGGTGAGGTAAGTGCTAGTTTATCATGCGGGGAGTATTTTCCCGTCACCCTTGGGGATTCGTTTTACTCGCAGGCAGTTGCACTCCGATCATTGACTCTTGGACTTTGATTTTTAGGCGGATTTCACTTTCATCGTAGTGGTTTTGACTCTGGAATTTTGTGATTTGTTTTTGCACACAATAAAGATTCGCATTTTAACCGTCATCGTCGTTGAACGGGGGAGATTTTTACTTTTTGTAGTCCAGACGCTAGGCCACTCGATGTCATACTTATCTAACGTTGTTAAGCGTTTACATTCTTTCCCGTGGGCCTTGTGCTCCCGAAAAAAAAATTCAAGGGATTCTTAGAACTTTCTAAGTCGATAGCCTAGTTGGGCCTCCTGTTAATCTCCTATTAAACAGTTTATTTTATTTTTCATGTTTTTCTTGTACGGCCGCTGCCCCAGTTTCATTCATAGCCGCTTCCCTCCGATGGCGTTTACTACGAGCGACATCTCGAACTGTTCTATAGCCTCTTCCGCCGTGGCATACTTTCTAGGTCTTCCCTGCCCGCGACTAGGGCCTGGTGCGTCGTCAAAAATAGCGATGTGGTATGAGGCTCTGAGCCTACGCGGTGCGCCCAGAATGTTATATGGTCGGTTGACCTTTCTCAAAGAACTCATGTGGCGCTCTTGTATCACTTTCCTGGCACTTGCTCCCCGGCTCGAGCTCTGATCTTCTGTGGCCCCCATTTTTTGTACGATTTTCTTAACTACCGCTTTCCACGAAGCAGAGATTTAAGGCTTTGGCCTTGAAGAAAAAACACTAGTGCTACGAAGAACTACGCTTTGGTACAAGTAGATTTTGGTGTCAGAACGATCATAGCCCTCTGCTCCTATTTCTTCGAAACCCGGAATGTATCTTTAATATAGTTTTCTTTATGCTGGATGGTAAACTTCCGGAAAAATGTGAGACAAGAACAAGCGTTCTAAGCGCTAAAATTTGTGTTATCAGACCAAAGGTATCCATATCGCCAAGAACACTTGATTACGTGTTCTGTTGCACGTATTGCTGCCTAAGTTGCTTTTTACTTTATATTTATTCTTGTACGCGCAGTTCGTCGCGTATCTCACGCTGCCAATATCATTGTTGAGCTGCTCTGACCTTAGGGGAGAAAGCCGAGTTTGCCTTGTCAGTGCGGCTCAGCGGTTGTTGGCTGAAAGACCTGTTTGACGAAAGAAGAGGAAGAGAACAGACTGACATCTTTTAGAAGGCCCCTGAAAATTGCTTGCCTGAGCACAGGGAACTTTTCACGAAATAATGACTGGGCGCTCTCACTGCGTTCTGAAACTCACGGTACTGGAATTTTTATTCTTCAACTACGCGCATTACTCGTCAGGTTATAAACAAAACTGCAGAGCATAAACACATACAAAAAAATGAAGGCTCTGCAGCCCCAAGCGTGTTCATTCCAGAGCGCAAGAGCAAGGAAATGCAATTAGAAAGCACCGGACCAGCACAAAGGTCAGTGGACCATCACAGCGTCCTTTTTCTGACGGTTCGCCTTAGCGGGTGGGAGTATGTCATTTGAACCGCTTCCAAGATCAAGGTCTGCAGCTTTGTATTTTTATTGTGCTGCTAGTTCAGAAGTATTTGAAAGAGGTAAAACTGGTGCAAATAAGTATTAGTGAAGCCGCTGAACTTTCTCGACAAAACCGCTTTAGCGAGAGGGTGGGAGGTTCGGTACTAACCGCTATTTTGCAGGGAACTGCATGAACTTGAGAAAGTTCTCCAGTTTTCTATTTCGAAAGTAAAAAGAAAAGTACTGAAGTCAGTGCTTCGTGACATTTGGTGCATTTATCTTAGTTTTCGTCATATGACTCATTGTAGTGGGTTCCCACAGTAAAAACAAAAGATCTTGCTGTCGCGACGTTATAATATTCGGCTTCCTGTTGAAAGCTAAAGCGAATAGCGCCAAACCGCCATAAAACGCGCCCTAGATTGTGAAAATCAAAAAACGCAAAAAGGTTGTTTTCTTCACGATTGCCGCGAGAGCTCAGCATGGTTACAAGCTTAAAAGGCTACAGGTTTAGCCGAAATATCCTATCATAACTTTATCAACATAATCTAATCGATTGAATCATGAATGGATTTTTGCATTCCAACTGGTTATCAACTTAACCTAATTGATTGAATCATGAGTGCATTTCTCTATTCCAACGCACGCACCTACGCTCATGAGCGCCATCTGCAACGACTAACTATTTTGAATTATCCTCACTACGGCGTGCCTTCAACACTGCGATGCGCCATTTGACAACGCCAGGGTTTCCCGCAGTCTGAAGTGCGCCTGCAGTAGTGCTCGGCGCAATGTCACCTAGCGTTCCTGGGTCGTTGCCGCAGCAAGTGTGGCTAGACTTGAACTCAAGTACTCGGAAGAGTATACATTTTTCTCTCAGAATTTGTCGCTTGCTTACATTGCTACAACCTGCTCGTCCGCAACTCTGGAAGCAACCGCCCATATTTGGCGGCAATCTGGTTTGGCGCAGAACGGACGGGGTTACGTTCTTGTCAAAATGGATGCGTAAAACGGAAGTCGCATGACTTATTTTTGAAAGCACCTGTTCTCATTGTTCAGAGCCAGCACTGCCCGTTGCTTTCCCTTTTATTAACAATCACGCGCTGAAAACTAAAATACATAATCGTTTGTACGATGACGCCGTTAACACACTTTACAATACCCTTGCACGCGGAAATGCCGCGAACTATGCTCTGAAAAAACGACTTCGTATCATAGCGTTGGCTGAGGGGTCTAAGGATTTTGGATGGGGGAGGGGTGGTTAGGATACGGAGACTTAGAATGTGGAAACTCAAGAGGTGTAGGAGCTGGGGGAACCTAGGCTGAGGGGACACTGAGAAATTCTGCACGTGCTGCGTCCTATTGAATGTATAGTTCTTTATGAGCTGTTGAGAAATAACGAGATTTAAGACGTGACCTTTTTGGCCTCGCGTGAACAGTGCTACCAACTCATCTAAATTTAGTTAAATATAATTTGCGACGAAAAGATTATTTGTGGGAGCTGAAGCAGATAATATTTGGCGAGTGTGCACTTTTTCTAATAAATGGGCGCATATTGAAACATTATATCTTTTGACACTAAATAACGACCAAGCGAAGAAGAGTTTTATATCGTTTGTTTTTTGGTGCCTAGAAACTAAACATGAGCAATATCTTGGAGTGTCAACATACTGCTGCTGCCGGTTGTCGTTTAATTTTGCAGTTTGGCCGTATAAAAAAAAACTTTGGAAGCTTTGATTTTGTGAAGTAATTTTTAGGGTTCCTTGCAGGCTAGTCAGAAGAGCAGAAATTGCGCAACCTTGCTTCCGTAAAGATGCTAGAGACTACATTTTGACACACAAGGAAGGTGACGCAGTCTACATAACGAAAAGCAGACGCTTTATGTTGTTAATTTTTGAATTTGAGCTTCATTTGCCGGACATTTTGCACACCCTATATAAAGATTTGGAAACATTGGGCTCGTCCTTACGTTAAAAACAAGCCCATTTGCTACGCAACTATTGGAACACATACCCGTAACGTAAGCAGAGCTGTTAAACTCTTTCCACCGAGTGTCACATCCATCTTATAGGGTTGAATGTCGCATTCTTTTTCACGCTAAAACGACGACATTTGGTCAAAAATCGTCGTGGAAAAATGGGCGGAGGAATCGAAGCAGGGAAAAAATTAACGAAACAGTCTTGAATGGCCCTCACAGGCTACAGTAGCTTTAGCTAAAAGCAAGACGCGTTCTCGCGCGAAGCGTTTGTTTGCACTTTGTGTCGGCCATCCTCGGGTTTCAAAAAGCAAGAAGCTTTTATCTTCACGCCGATGACCCGTGAAAACCAAAAGCCTCCTTTTCCGGCTGGATTGGGCGCCATCCGCTCTGCTCTACTTAAATGCTCCACGCTGGCCCATTTTGACAACCACAAATGTGGGCGAAAAGGTGGTGCTGCTTTCCTCTGCCAGTTTCTCTTCTGACCTCGCTGGAGGGAACCGTATATTACGGAAGTAAGACGCCTTTCTAACGGGTCTTTTTTTAAAACAGTAGACAGTGTTTTGTACTTCTTTCGACGTCTTAATAAATCTAATGTTAATAAGGATGTGCTGAAAACGACGCAACAAAAAAGATTGCGGTTGAAGCCAGCCATCCGGAGAGGTTGCGATACCGGGCCGCCACAATAGGGGGTGAATAATAATGCTACGTCCTGTGAAGCGCGAATCGTAAGGTGTGATTTGTGAGCGGGTCCTACTATCGGAGTTGAGCTCGCGGCATGAATACGACGTGCTGATTACAAGAGGTCCGAGCCGAGGTATACGGCAAACTAGAAATTATGCAGTTACTTTTCGTGTCTAGGGGAACATGTGGTTTCTTGGCAAAATTGTTTGCTACTTTACGCCCAGCTTGAGGTTTTTGGTTTAAAATTAAATATTTGTGTTCAGGATGACTATGCAGCCACTGTTGCCTCCTCCAGCCAAATTGGTGATTGCTTTAAACTTGAGGCGACTGCTTTGAGAGCGACGTCAGAACGTTGAAACTGAAACGCTCTTCAGGTGAAAGCGTCCGCTGCGGCTAGGAATCGAGCCCGATTACATGGGTTCTGCAGCACAGCGCTTTCGTCACTGAGCCATGGCGTCAAGTAACTTTACCGTCGGCGTCACTCGTTGGTTCGGCGTCTACCCTTCCGTGCTTAAGATGTTTTATGTAAAATGTCTACGAATTGTCTCTGATTAATTGTGGGGTTTAACGCTCCGACGCTACACAGGCGATCAGGAGCGCCCTATAGTGGAGGGCTGCGAATTAATTTGTACCACCTGGGAATCTTTAACGTGCGACGAAATCTGGAACACACGGACGTTTTCGTTTTTCGCTTCCATCAGAAAAGCGGCCGCAGCGGCCGGGAATCGAACCCGCGTTCTTGGGCTCAGCAGCACAACGCCATAGCCAGTGAGCCATGGCGGCAGTTGCCAACGTGTTGTCTCTAGGAGGCGCATTCACTCAAAGTGAGCCACTGTTGCCTTTGTGGATGACGCTAGGTAAACCCAGGTTGCCAGCTGGCTCAGTGGCATTGAAGCGCCCTCCTGTAAAAGTAACATCGAACGAGCATCGTCACTACCGGTGCGCAACAACACGAAGGACTGAAGGCGCTTTAATTTGGAGGTAGCTGTAATATTGAGCATATTTTTATTCTATAGCTTGTGCAAAGCACAACATGAAAGTCAGGCTCCCAAACCACAGTGGCGTATTGGCGCCACACCCACCCACCCTTAGGTCAGCATTCCCTGTTATATTATGGGCTAATATGTTTGAAAACATCTTTGATTACATGTTTATTTGGTCCTTTTTTAAAAGCACTTCATCTAAGCCTGTTATCCAGCCCTTAGGCAAATCGGGGAAATACCCTTTAAAAAGGGCGGCAAAGCTGCATGGTAGCTTGTCGAGTGCGTATTGCCGCAATCATATCAATGTGCGCCGCTTAGAGAATACCTAGGATGTTGTGTATCCAACACCGGGGAGCCAGATTTACTCTAGGAAAGGTGCGGTGTTAGTAAGGAAGTTCTGATTATGTATGCATTGTTCATCTACTCGTTCTTTAAAGCTAACCATTTTAACGATATTTTCAATAATCATATGAAGCATTGCATTGGGCCGGTCCCCAAAGAAACTATCTCACTGCATCTTTTACAGTGATGCTGTATAGGGCCAACCCTCTTACCCCCACACACAGACACGCACACATCGTTTTCATTCCGGGTAAGCAGCTTTGCTCTGGAACCGCTACTGTTCTCCTCGTAGCCACCGCTGGCACCTCTTTCACAAGTTTTAAACCCTGGCATCCACCAAAGCCTCTATAACAACCTCCGCAATCCGCTGAAAACGCCGCTAGCGTTGTTACCAGCGGTTGCAGTTTTATGGGACGGACGCGGATCGTTTGTTCCGAGGAGCAAGAGTGGTATATGAAGGGGCGTCGGCCCGCACAAAAGCATGAATGGGCGGGAAAACAATGGACAGCTGTTGCCGCAGAACGTGCAGCCGCCGCCATTGCTGCGTCAAGTGTTTCGTCATCGAGTAGCTGCGAACCCCTTTCGGATTAAGGAACTTTTACCGCTTGGAACACCGACGTAAGCCAATAATTCTTGTTCAGGTTGAACGGTTTTCGTAACGACATTTTCGTCAGTTGTATTCATATGTAAGCACGCGCACATCACCGTTGGCCGATTTGTGCATTCACAGGGAAGGGGGGGGGGGGGGGGGGGGGCGGCGGCATGCACGTCCTGCTAGGCTTCAGGTTCTCACCGATGACATGCCCGTTGTACTGGTGGCAGATAGACGTCTCACAGACCGATGCGACTTCGCTGGCATCCTCCATCGAGGGGTTTGGGCTGGTGTATTCCACTGAGATTAAGATGCCTAGGGCGCAGGAGGGAAACGAAGAACCGGATGTTTATCCGCTTGAATAACGCTCAATCTTGCCAATGTTTTATTCAGATAATTGGCTACGAAGTATGCTCAATTGCACATTACAAAAAACTCAGTGTCTGGACGGCACTCCGACGGCACTCCAGCTCAGCGCTACAGCCATGGCTAGAGTGCCATCCGACGTCATTCGAATTTATAAGCGTGAGCTGACGCCGGCTTGGGTGCCGGCGTGCTTAAGAACTTCCGTCTTATACCTACTACCTTACAAAAAAAACTCAGTTGCTAGACGGCACTCTGACGGCACTCCAGCTCAGCGCTACAGCCGTGGCTAGAGTGCCGTCCAACGTCCTTCGAATTTATAAGCTTGGGCTGACGCAGGCCACACCGTGTGCCGGCGTGCTTAAGAGCTTCCGTCTTGTACCCCTGTTCTAATGCAAACTTAAGGTTATTCAAAGCGAATGAAATTAGCTGGTAAAGACATTCGGTTTTGGCCATGCGGGTCTAGTAGGCGAAAGATTGCAACTCGACTTCTTCCATGATTTTTAACGGGATTAGAAATATGCATTATAAATACATAACTACAGTTATGTATTTATTATAATATCTAATTTCATTTATAATTAACAAATACCTAATTATAGATAATAGATATAATATATTATTGCCTGTGTAAGAAGGAATAACACTTAAAGAACTGTTGAAATATCGAACAAATATAACCCTGTATTCTTAACAAACATGGAACCAAAAAAGTTACAGGTAAAGAACTACATTAATCTTAACCGAACAATGGATCGTATACAGCGGATCGCATACCGAGATGTCAAAGGTACCTTTACGCTATGAGGCGCGCCGTAGATGAAAGATGCTGATTAATTTATACCACACGCTGAACTTTATAGGCGCCGAAATTTCGAAGCAGAACACGTTAAACACCTCTTTGACGTTAAACACCTCTTTGATTTAACAGCATTGAAATGACGGCTTTTTCAGTGCTAGCTCGACCTATGAAAGCTAGATTGTCATGCACAAGTTCAAACATTATTTGTCTGAATGCATGCATAATATCCAAAGAAATCAAGGCGATACGCATAAAGGCCATTAAATTTCACAAAAGCTCACCCCGACTAAAGGTCTTGACTCCATACCCAGTGACACAGGATTCAGACACGAATGAAGCTTCCGTTTTTCTTCGCCGGGTAGTCAGGGCGGCATAAAATTCACATTTTGTCATTGGAAATGCATGGAAACGGGCCTCAGGTCCAAGCAAGCGTCAGAGACTATGAATGATTACCGCAGCTGGAATATACCCTCATGTCATTTTGAACGAGGGCTAATATGTGCCATAGGGTACCAAAGCCACGTGTATTCAGGTATCCAAACGTCGCCGACTAGCATCATCGCAATAACGCATGCATTTTTCGACTCCTCCACGGTAGTTTTCTATCGGGGTGGAGTGAAGACCTTTTCCTGGGGTGCAATCTCCTTGGAAGGAAAAAGTTTGCAGCCGAAACCTCTTTGGGGGGCAACCTGTCTGGAAATTTTTTCCCCAAGGCTGAAGCGCCTTCAACAGACTTCCCCTAACCTCGTTGTCCGATTTTTTGACCAGCAAAGTTTTTGAGTGAGTGTAAACCTATTGACGAATTTCGGGACAATTTTGTAACCCAGACAAGGTTATCTACGTTTCGGATACTTTTTGTGGGGGCTTGAGGGGTTGTGTGTTGCTACCCTTCCGTTCTCCAGAAGTGATTGCCGATGCGTCTTCATTTTTGGGGATGTCGAGTCAGCATTTATTTGTCATGGTTGCTTGGCGCCCCCGGTTGCTGTTTTGTAGCTTGCGCAGTGCGTCAAAGGAGTAGCGAGAGCGATACGGTCGTCCTTTGATTTTATTTGTTCCTGTAAAATATATGCTAAAAAAACAGGAACGACAAAACTGCTTGGTCGTGATACGGGAGTGAAGGTTACAGCCGCGAAGAGCAAGTGTCGGCATCTCTTAGGGCTGGCCACTTGAAAGGAAAAGATCCCCAGATTAACCTTGACAAATTACCAGAGCAAGGAGGTCGCTGACCCGTGAGAGAATGCTTCGCCATACTTTCTCCCTACGGCGTTAAGCTTTCTAGATTGAGCGTTTGCGTCCCCAGGTTTTGTAGTGTCTCGTATGATTTTGTGATAATTTGAATCGGCTTGACGACCGACGGCCATTGAGGAATTGCACAAAGCATATCGTTAGAAAGTCAAGCTCTTTGAACAGATATTTCAGACGGCAACATCTCGCCTGGATGTCACTGACAAAGGAATGAATTAAAGAAAGAATTTATGCTGATATTAACTAACCTGACTGTTGACTGTCTTGGAGGAAAGAAAATACCTCAGTGCTGGTCACAGTATATGGGCTGTGGGAAACCCCGACATGTGTTCTATTTATTTCGAGGTTGTTATGTTGCGGATTTTATTTTTGTTGAAGGTTTCCCTTTGTAAAACGTTACAAAATCCAGAGAGACACAAGATTCCTTATGTATTTTATGGACAAAAGCTTTAAATGTGTGATGTCCCTTGCGAAGTTCGGCCTTCGCCTCCCGCTGTCTTAGTCCTGGATCCTGCTCCCGCTTTCGACGTGTAGATTGTGCATCGCATTGCCTTAAATATTCGACGAACTGTCGTTCCGCATGTCGTAAACTTGCATGGTCCTCCTTTGGCGCCGCGCAGGTGATGGCGATGGCTCAGGATTTAGGTGTGACGGGCGTCGCCCTTTGGTTAGAAGGTGGGTAGGTCATCCGGTTTATTTAGACGGGAGGTTGGAAGCCAATATACCTCCGGCTACTCTATTCCGCTGAATGAAGACAAATGAACCTGGTTTGAAATCACAAGTTCACTGCAAAAATGCCCTCCTGTGTTTGTATTCGCGGGTTCGCGGTAAAGGGCTTTCACTCACGGTGAATATTTTGAGGCGACACTTGCCGATATAAAGAACGGGTTTAAGGCACGGACAACCTTATTTTTAAGACCAGCGACAGGCCATGGGCCCAGTAGAGTTGCTAGACCAATCATACGATGGTCAGCTACTGGCAGTTTGTGGTACAGTTTACGGCTTCGCCAGGAGTACAATGGGCATACTAAGAACACGGGGAAACACCTCCCTCAGGCTCTGCGCATGCGCAGGATGGTCAATTTCCGAAGGTTATTCTGAACAAAACTTCAGTGCCCCTGTACTCTATGAAGAAGGGTGACCAGTGAAGCTGGGGCAGTCCAAAGAAGGCACAAAGCACAACACGCTTGTTTGTACTTTGCGATGGAGGATACTCCCTAACAAATTAGCTCAAACTAAGCAGGATCGAGCTTTATTCTAGCGGGTCAGCACGGGATAGTCTGCTTCCCTGCCGCGTCCTATCTTACTGTGTGTGTCAAACACCAACCAAAACCACTTGACGGAGGAGAGCAGCCAGGTTGCATTGGGACGTGAGAAGCCTTTCTCCCAACAGTGCAACTGGCATCTCATCGGTAAGGGTCTTTGTAGAGATGTGTTAAAGGGGTCCTGAAATACCTTCCGCCGATGCGATGGATGTATATGTAACCAAATAAAGCAGTGTATTAGCAATCTCCTCCCGCAAGAACTTTGTTAAAGCGATGAGTATTAGCTGAAAAATCGTAAATCGAAAACCGCGCATTATCGTCGCGCGGCATTTCCTCCTCCTTTCAACACTTTTCTCCGCTGTTGACGGCGTGCGAGCCTTCCGTCCCATGATGCTGCTCTCCTCAGCGGTGACGTACTTACGCTTTTGCGCTCCTCAGACTGCCGTCTGCTACGGGCAAGCTTTTTTTGGCTTTTTCATCTTTGTTGACACCATGGCTCCCGCACTCCGCTCAAGGCTGGAAAAGCGGGCGAAAGACCTGGCCGCATGTGTGCGGCCTGGCCTTGCCCTTACGCTGTGTACGTTGCTGCGGTTGCTATCGGCGGCACGGGACTTTTTATCGGCGGCGAACTCGCAGCCGCATGGGGAGGGTCGTGCGCTCGTTCCCTTTGATGCACCGCGCACTGTGTATCCAAAAAGCGCCGTCTCAGATGTGGCCCTGCTGGTGCCAGATCTTATTTTGCGGCGTCGGTAATTCCTACCGGCGGCATGTGAAAAAGACATTTTAAACCGATTCAGAACCCATGCACAAAAAGCGCCGGTAGGGATCGCTTTATCAGTGGCGATGAAAGGGATGGTGCAGAGCAAACCAGCGCCGCACTTGAGCAGCGTGCACCCGTGTTCTGACAAGCTGCACCCATATCTTGTGAATGGTAGTAATAGAGAGTTTAGAATAACATACGCAGCCGTACGCAAACAGTTAGCGAGCGCTATTTTTTGCATCGTTCGCACTGCGAATGCACCGTACGTTAAGACGCTTCTGCGTTTAGCGGATGGAAGAATAGCGAGGGCTATTTCAGCAAAATAGCGTGCGTACGTGAGGCCGCTTGCGTTTCCAACATGGCAAGAGTGCAACCATCCACGGTTGCACTCTTCTGTGGACAGTAATTTTATTCCGAATAACTAAGTTCTCTGCCCCTGTGTTTTTAAATACATCGAGTGGTTAGCACGTCGCCCTCACGCAGATCTGTATAGTCGTAACATCGTTGACTGTCCAAACGAAGCTTGCAGCTAAGCCAAGCCAGCGACCGAAGCTGTGTGTGTGTGTGTGTGTGCATCGCCTCCTGTATTTTTTGCAATATCAAACGCATCAGCCCGGACCAGCCAGACCGGCCAACCAAGCCTTCTCCTTCTACTCTCGCTACTCTTCCCCAATCGGTACCCTTCCAAGCGCTTCAATCATATGACCAGTTCAGCTTGGGGCGACGCGTGGTGGAGAACGGCAACATTGGCAAAACGTGCTCCGCCACAGCTCTGAGTATTCTAGCGCTGACCGGCGTGAAACGTGGCTACCCGTGCAAATCCCTCTTCACCTCTCTGCGCCACGCCAGTAAAGGGGCGGGTGACAGGTGATGTGCACGGCATGCTTATTCGTGAAGACGGCGACCAAAACGTTGCACCGCGCGAGCGCCATTTCTTTTACAATCTCAAACATCGGTTGCCTTGGCAACAAATCACAAACCGCTCTCGAGGTCAGTTACGGTTGTGTGATCCCGCTTCAACTCGAGGCCCCACCTCGCGACAGGCGTACCACTCACTCCCATTGGGAAGAGCGCGATGCGTTTGGCATTGTATAAATACAGGATGCGATGGTGTGGGTGTTGTGGACGCGTTTGTATCGCGAATAAATGCGATCTCTGCGGGTGGATAGTGCTTCCCATGGTCTGGTTTATCTTTATAGAGCGACGTACGACTCAACCTGGCATGGGGTATGTGCAGTGTGCGTGGCCAAAATCCTTCTCGGCTTGCGCGCCTGGGTTAAGTTACTTGCTGTTCATCGCCGCAAACCGCGCACGAGGTGAGTGCCGAATTTAAGACAGGCAGGAGGAGGCAACCGATGGTCTGTCAATCGCGTTTCAGACTTGCAACGCATGTTGTCACGTTGTGTTCGTTCGAAACGCCACTCTGGATTGTTTTGAAGTTGAGTCAAATGTATGCGTCAAACGCGGGCATTCGGCTCAGGGCGTTCTCTGCGATTGCACGAAAGAAGTGCGACGGGGCTTCAACGCTTTCTTTATGGAACGTACTCAGGTAAGAGAATATCCGTGACGTGTTATGGCCGTGTTGCACTCAATACAAACGGTTAAGCGTTTGTTTACACTTGTTTGGATAGTCGAAAAATGTCCAAGCACTCCGGCACTCCGCTGGCAGATCAGCCGGCGAGCCGACGCTGGGCAGATCACACAATTCTTTGCCGGAAGGGCGTGAAACATCCGCCGAATAGCAGGATGTTTTCCGCCATGACGCACTCCTGGGAATCGATGACGTAGACATGTGAAGATGGCGGCGTCCAAAAACACGCTGGGAAGGGTGAGAAAAGGGCGACAAACTTCGCAACAAAAGTGTGAGCTTTCCGCTGCGCGTAAAAGAATAATACTTGGCACAGATGACGTTGACGCCCCAATCTAATGATTGCGCTAGTTCATTTAGTGTGCTGAAAACGCCGTTCAGGGCCCCTTTAAAGTGTCGTTTTTTTGTATTGTACCCCTCCGGTATGAGTCTTCGAATAGGCTTACAGTATGAATAAATAAATAAAATAAGCCTAGCAGCACGTGCATGCGGCCTCCCTCCACCTGGTCACGCCCAAACTGGCAACCGGTGATGCGCGTGTGGCTTAGATGTGAAAGCAATTGACAAAAACGTCGCTAATAAAGGCATTCAAACTCAAACAGAATTTTGGCTTACGCCGGTGTTCCAAGCGGGAAAGTTGTTTTTCATCCAGAGAGAGAGAGAGGAGAGAGAGAGAGAGAGCAAGCATTTTATTGATACTCAGGGATCAGGGCAGGCTGCTGGGGTCGGTCCAGAGGGGTTTCGCGACCACCAGGGCCCAAGTGGTCACCAAGTCTTGACTCGATGGCTCCTGTTCGCGCAGCGCTGTCAGAGGGCGGGGGGAAGGAAGGAGGGGAAAGGGTCTGCTGGGCACTCGCACAAAGAATGATAGTGCTAGTAGAGGGCCCCCCAGGCAATGCATTTTGGGGAGTCAAAATGGTGTGGGAGGCTGTGAATGAACTGAGTGCGGGAGGCGAAGGCTTGGATCTGAAGGACGCGCACGCAGTGAGCTGCCTCTAGGTGAGTTGGGGATGTGGTGGAGGGTACTGGTGGCGGAGGAGGCGGTAGTGAAGGGTGATGTCCTTGTAATGCAGGAGTCCGGCGGGGCTAGCGGCAGGGGCCCCGCTTGTAGGGGTGTTCGCAGCTACTCGATGTGGTGGAACTTGAGGCGGCAATGGCGGCGGCTGCACGTTCAGCGCCACAGCCTTCCGTTGTTCTCAGCCACATTCGGCCCTTCTGTACGCGCCAACAATCATTATTATACCACTCCCGTTCCTTGAAGCGTACGACACGCCTTCGTCCAACGGCCCTAGCGCCATTTTCCGGCGACTGCGCAATTTTGAACGGTGCATCGGTGGTGCCGAGGGTGTTTAAGACTGGTGTAAGAGGCGTCAACGGTGGCGGGGGGGAGCGTAGAATCGCTACCGAGTAAACCGGCGTCACCGGAATGAAAACGGGGGAGGGGAGACCATATACAGCTTCGCTGTAAGAAGAATTCGTATAGGCAACGCTGACTCGTGTACCATGAATACCATTTGTTTGTTCGTTTGGACAAAGACAATGGCGCAGTATCCACTCTGGGGGTTCAACCAAGTTGAAAGAGACCCCATTGTGGAGGGAGGTTGGGAAGTAAAACTAAACGTGCTTGTTGTGCGGCTTGCTTGCGCTCCCTCACGTCGTTTTCCGTGGCATACTTCTTTTGGCGTCCTAGTTTCCCGGGTGCCACTGAGGTTGACACGGCATATCATTTAGGCACGACTTCAAAGTAAAACGTGGTAGATAGTGCAATGCTTTAACGGTGATAGGATGTTTACATGGAGGCTAAATGGGAATTGGTTAATCAGCCGCGATCTCCTGCCGGCAGCTCTAATCGTCGTCTGCCGGTCCCCTTGAGCGGGTATATCAGAATTTGGGTGGGTATTTTGACGTCCCAGTCAGTGAGGGATGTGATACCATAGTACTCACACCGAACGCAGGATCTGCGGAAAGCGGGCCATACGAGGCTTTTTGCGTATGAACAGAAAGCGGGTCGCAGAAAGAAAATTCGGCCATTCCCACACTTCATCACTTCGCTCACTTTGCCACCAGGCACCAGTATGATCGCTGAGCACGACGAAGTTATAGAATTCGGCGGTTAGCGGGCTCAGCGTTCAACGTGACTAAAATTTGTCCTATATGTCTGTATTGGGCAAGATGGGCGCGGCATTTTATAACGCATAATGCTCATGGATGCTCTCCGGATTTTACAGCAAAGCTGTATACCTTTGCCTCCCGACGGTTTCATCTCCGGGCGCAGAAAGGCCAAGGCTCCAAGGCTTAAAACACCGGACTCATGCTCCAGGATAATCAGACATATAGCGTAGAACTCAGAATTCATTTAGAACCCGCCGCGGTGGCTCAGTGGCTAAGGCGCTGCGCTGCTGAGCACGAGGTCGCGGGTTCGATTCCCGGCGCGGCGGCCGCTTCTCTGATGGAGGCGAAAAGCAAAAACACGCCCGTGTGCACGAGATTTCGGCGCACGTTTAAAGATCCCCAGGTGGTCAAAATTAATCCGGAGCCCTCCACTACGGCGCGCCTCATCGCCTGCGTTGCGTCGGCGCGTTAAACCCTACAATCAATCAGAATTCGTTTAGAGAGACCACAAAGCAACCATCTAAACCGCTTTACGGATGATAAGGCGCCTGTGAACAATAACACCATCCCCCCCCCCCCATTTGTTCCCGGTAAAGATTATGTTTGCAGATTATCTTTGAAGGCTGGGCAGGACTAGTGTCACTAAATAGAGCGGTTCTTGCCGAAGACGCTGAGCGCAGGCGCCAGGCTAGGCAGGACCCTGCATTTGCAGGCAGAGAAGCCGAACGTAGTGTCAGTAGATAAGGTATTAAGGTAGATAAGGTCAGTAGATAAGTAGATAAGTACCACCACTGAGGCACGCAAGTCAGCAACGGCGGCCATTTTGCCGTTTATCAGTGTTGCAATAGTGCCGGATCTACCGCAACACCGTTGACTTCGACAGGGTCGTTTGTTAACAACACTACCAAGGATGCAGCAAAACGGCATCCTCCGACACACTTCTGAGCTGAAATGCTGTACACGCGTGACCTTTTTTATTTTTTTCTTTCATTTTCTTCGAGGGCCCCTAACAGAAGGGACATTACATAAGGGGTGGGTATACAAGGCATTTGCAAAGGCAAAATTGGATGTGCAGCACAATCAAACAATAAAAATTATAGGATATAGCTGAAGTGGAAGGAAAAAAAGAAGGGGGGAAGGGACAGGTACAGTTGTTTGAGGACTGAGGATGAAATAATTTTGCGGTTGCAAAAGATACGACTTCAAAGGTACCAAACATTGTCAAGTACAAACAATTGAAAATATACACGCCGTACGAGTAAGATAACACTGGGAACCGTTGTACAAGAAATAGCACGACGGGACACAAGAAAAAAAAAAGGTTAAGTACGTTCGAAAGTTATCTGGCAATGTATTACCGTTCAATGATGGTTGTCAGTGAATTTTCAAAGGTTTCCGCATCCTGAATGCTAGCAATGGTATCTGGTAGGGTGTTCCATTCATTAGCTGTCCAAATAAAGAAAGATTCTGCAAATGTGGTACTTTTGGGGCGAGGGTAATGTACATGCATAGTGTTGCAACAACGATCAGAGATGTGGGGCTTGGGGGGGTGACGTAAATGCCCGGTGGGGGTGCGTGATAGAATTTGTGGAATAATGCGAGTCGCGCAGCTTTTCGGCGGTGACTAAAAGGAATGAGTGCGCCATGTTTCTTTAAGTCTGTTACACTGGTGAACGATGAGTAAACGGAAAAGGCGAATCTGGAAGCATGGTTTTGGATGGCTTCTAAGCTTTGGATGAGATAATTCTGGTGTGGGTCACAAACTGCTACGGCGTACTACAGTTTGGGGCGTATTATTGTGGTAAAAGCTGATATTTTTAAGCGGCTGAGAGCAAACTTTGGTGTTCGTTGAACATACCCTAAACATCTACTAGCTGCTGAAATGACGTGATTGATGTGTAGGTTCTATGATAGGTCAACTGAGATAAATATTGCAAGGTACTTAAAAGAGTTACTCGATTGTATAAAACCGCTATGTAGGGTGTAGTTGTATGAAAACGGATTAGTACGCCTGTGAAAAGAGAGTGATCTACATTTTAGATATGTTTACACTCATCTCCCACTTTGGCACTAATTTCGAACGGCTGTGAAGTCTGCTTGTGAAGCTACTTGATCTGCATGACTAGCGTTTATTGCGTAAATAACGCAATCGTCGGCGAATAGTCTTAAATTGTTAGTAATAGAGTGTGGAAGATAGTTGATGTAAATCAGAAAAAGCAGGGGGCCAAGTACCGTTCCCTCTGGAACTCCGGAGAGGACGGGAGAGATTTGGGACCGAGCTGTATTTATGACGACGAACCGTTTCCTTTCAGTGGGAAAGTGATGAATCCAGGACAAGACAAACGGGTCGAGGTTAAGCAAAGAAAGTTTGGTTATAAGGCGGTGGTGAGGAACTTTATCAAAAGCCGTTTCAAAGTCAAGAAATATGGGGCCAGTTTGGATATTACGGTCAAGATTTGTGTATGAGCCATGAACGAAGGTAGCGAGTTGCGTTTCACACGACAGGACTCTACGAAAACCATGTTGGGAAGGGTGAATGAAGTACTGCTGTTCGAGGCGATTAATGATGTTGGTAAACAAAGTATGCTGCATAATTTTGGATCGGACACTTGTCAGTGTAATGGGCCGGTAGTTGTATGGGGGTGATTTGTTGCCATTTTTTGAACAATGAAGTGAGTCTGCCAGTTTCCAATCGCACGGCACCTGTGCCTGTAAAAGTGATTGCGAGAAGAGCAGCTCAAATGCGGCGCTAATTATCATTGTGTATTCTTTCATAATTTTTCTGTTTATGTTATTAATCCCACTTGCAGATGAAAGGTTCATTTTTCTAATTACGATACTTATTCCATTTATAGAAATTTCGATAGGTGACATTGGCTTGCTTATGATAGAATTAGGGGTCCCTCCGAAGTTCGCACAAAATCTATGTTCGCGCGTAAAAACAGAACAGAAAGCATGGTTTAAGGAATCGGCCGAATCTACTTCACTGAGTGATTCGTCGTTAGTACCGGAGAAGGTTATCGGCAAGATGTATGTTCGTTTTATCATTCGCCAGAATTTTCTAGGGTTAATTTAGGGTAGTGTTGGGTAGTGTTGTTCGAAAAAAAATCGCGTTTCGCTTTTTGAATGTTAATCGAGAGGCATTTTAAGGAATATGTATATTCTTTCCATAGGGATGGTTGGTTCTGTTTTGTCGCACGTCTGAACAGGCGTTTTTTCCGGTTTATCAGTTTTTTAATCGCGTTGTTGAACCGAGGGGCGGATGCTTTGCTTTTCATTTTTGTGCTTGGTATATATGCACCAGTTGGTTGAGTTTTTCAACTAGCAACTTCACATTCGTTTGCATTCGGAAGTGATTTGCATTCGGAAAAGATAAATTTAAAGAGGGTGGCGACGTGTTAGGACAGACCCACCAGATGGATTACAGCCAGCTGTACAACAGGAAATGGTGGATTGGATAGTGGGTCGACTGGACCTGAATAACGGGCTGGGATTAAATGATTCTTGTACTGGATTTCACTTCGGTAGATTTTAGCCAAATTCGTGGTGACCCGTACATTAGTGAATAGGACACACGGTAGGGCCGTGCCTCCTCCCTACCCCCCTCTTTTTTGATGTTTCGGCACTGTCACCGTCTGCCGAACCGAGGTTAAGGGGAAAGTGAGGGGGGGGAAATGCTTGGGGATATGTGAATATATAACTCAAGAAGGCACTTTTTTTGCAATACAAACGACCAGAAAGGTGTCCTGTTGTTCAAACTCAAGCTCCCTCTGCGTGTGTTTCTAAACGTTTTGTCTGCATTTCCTTTGTTGTACGTCTAGTTGGGATCAAAAGTAAGCACAGTGAATGAATAACTGATTGAATGAAGGCAAAAGCTTCTAAGCAACCAAATGTGTTGTCAAGGCCTAAATATTTCATCTACTATGCAAGGATCATTGAGGGACAGCGTTGTTCCCCACATGGCGTTATGATTAGACATCATGGCGCTGGACCCTCGGCATTCTCCTTGCTGTTAGACCCCATGAGCACGCCCCTGTGCTTGTTCACTGAATGCCTCGCACTGTTTTTTTGTAAACTCTGGGCCTAACTCACCTCTAAGTCTAGTTTTGCATAGCGCAGGTGGCTTGAGAATGTAGAGACATTTACAGATACCACTGCGACATTGAGAACGCCCAGTCGGATATCTTCCACGAGCACAAAGAAATATGGCCCAAAAAGTCCGACTTTTTCCCCCGGGTTTGCTTGTAACGTTAGAGAAAAGACGTCAGAACCAATGCCCCAGGCGGAGAAACAGATATCCTGCAACAAGCGCGAACAGGAAGGCGTAGGAGTAAAATAAAGTGGACTGTCGTAGCTTCTTGGTCTCGAAGGAGCTGCAGCGGTCGTTAAGCGGGTAGAGCATCCTGGCGCGGGAGTCCAGGATGGCCTGTCGTGCGCCGGGCCATCGATGCGGGCCTTCGAGCCTGTACTGGTAGGGGACGGCGGGCCCAAGCAGAGCGCGGAACAGCCGGTTGTCGGTGAAGAAATACTTGAGCATCTGAGGCCTGGCGCCGATCATACTGGCCAGCTCGTCCATGTAGCTGATCCAGTCCACTTGGATGGCGTGTCGTGGCGAGTTCACGTAGCGCCGTCGCGTGAAGTCCTGTCTGCGGCATATTTCCTGGTACATGACCTCAGCGGGGGGCAGAGATCCTCTTTTGGACAGAAGTTCGGCCATCCAGCGGCTCTGCACATGCGCGCGAGTAAAACGGGAGTATAAGAGGCGAATTTGTTCAATGCGGTGTCTCGGCGAAATTCGAACCTTAGCCTCTGATTCACACTTTCCTCGATTCTCGTGGTGGGAGTCTAGAAAGTAATGGAAAGGTGGCCTTGAAATACCATCTTTGCAAAAACACTTACTTTTCAAGAGCGCCACGCGCCTTTATCCCATGCGTGATTATGCCAAATAAACACAAACGGAAGAGACAATGTTTCAGTTGTGGCAAAGGTGGGTACTAGCATTGTAGGTGGAGGTTAAATTGTGTTGTGTTAAAGGAGGTACCTAAAGGAAACTTTGACCCCATATGTAATGCGAACTGTGACATTAGATGGTTTTCTCAGCACAAGTTGTCAGATATCTACTTTTCCTATGTTCCCAAGTGAAAGAACATCATTTTTCTCGAGTGAAATAACGTGGCTGTTTTTGTGATAGTGGATGAAGTGATTAAATTTAATAAATCAACTTGTACCTCTGCAAGCTCTCCTCTAAGCTGTAAGTGAAAAGAGGATCAGGGCCCGTCAAGCTGTTCAAACAGCTGTTTGTATCGCCTCCTCCAATTAAAAAAGGAAATAGAAATGGAATGAAGGAATGAATATAATGAATGAATGAATGAATTTGAGATTTGCCCGCGTGTCCCAGGGGAAAGGTTAGGTCTCAACCAACATGGTTATTATTGCTTGCATTCTGCATCCTTGCAATCCTTTGCTCTGGTTAGCTCAGGTGGACGCCTCTTAAAGGGACACTGAAGTGAATTTGTCAAGCTCCCGGTTTTGCTTGCACTGCGTAGACTGGCTCAAATTACCACACTTTTCATCGTTTATCCGGTTCATAAGTCGTTAATTATTTTATAAACCGGTGAAAGAAGAACAACTACCATGCGTGGTCTGTGGCGGCAGCACCAACTAAAGGGTGTGGCGTCGGGAGGAGGTGGCACCGTGATAGGACCATGTTCAAGGTTAGCATTCAAACAAGTTTCGGTTTCGGTTCTGTAAAACAACATGCTTAACATCCAACGGCATCGTTGGATGGGCATTATTGATAGCTCAGTAATCGTCGTACCTTGCTTCTGCCATGTTGTCGGCTGTAATATGCCTAAGATAAGCCTCCCAGGACGGCTTGGTATCGTATAAATAACTAGCCGAGGCCTGCTCAGTGTATGAACGCAATCCGCGTCACCGCAGACGCTCAAATGCTATGCGCTTTTCCCGCATATTCGGAGCTTGCCTCACTCATGCCTGTATCGTAAAAGGCGTGTTCGCACCAGGCCAAGGGTCTGCTGATTCTGGCTTGTTCCCACTGCCCGCAAGCAGTCCGGTGCTTGTGGCAACAGCGCGCCAACGAGAACTCGCTAGCGCTTCATTGTCAGCCTGCCCGCGTTCTGCGAACTCGCTTGTGGAGCAGTGAACGTTACGGCCTAAAAATGCTGAACTCAGTTTAGAAAACATCGGCCCAAATCGAAAAAATCAACTTACAAAAAAAAAGAAGCACGTACCCTCGGGTATTCAGACTTGCAACTTGCAAACAACAATCCTAGCGCCTCAGACCACTCGGCCACGAGCCATTTTTTTTGTCTTTATTTCCTTTTTTTACATTTTTACAAGTCAACGATGTGATAAAAAGCGCCTGCCATGTTTTGGTTGGCGGAAACTATTATAAACATCAAATGATGTCAATTTTTGAAGCACTGGCAAAATTCCCGCGTCGGGATTTTCCACTTTGTACAACTGGCACAGATAGTTCACTTTTTTCCTGAAATATTCGCTCACAGTTTGCGCATTGACATCCACATGGCGCACCGCAATTCGAGAGCGCCAGATACTATACAATCCTAAAAGCATAATCATATCAAGCGGTACATCGTCTTCATTGTTTACACTGAGGAACCTGATTCCATAGGGTGTCACGGGCTACTCCTTCTTTAGGGTTCTTATGAGGACGTCCCAGAAGAAAATGGCATCCCAACAGTCTATAAACACATGTTCGGTATTTTCATGTTTTTGACAAAGAACGCACAAGTTGTTCCAAGCAACAAAAAGACCTCGCTCTTCCGTCCATGTTTTCACAGGGAGTGTGTTGGTGTGCAATTTAAAAAAGAAGGTTTTCACAGAGGCTGGGATTACCATAGCTTTCACCCTGGACAAAACATCCTGTCCTCGGCCTGCAGAGTACACTGCTCGGTACAGAGGTACGGGAAAGAGAATTTCTTTCAGATCTTTTTTCAAACCCTTCCTGGAAACATTTGAGAGATATTCCAAAGAAAACCGCACAGAAAGGAATCAAACTGCGTCAACTACTTCTTTCAGATAAACTCTAATTGTAGGCCATTCCTCTTTGCATGAAGAAACGATGAACTGCGGTAAAGCATTGGTAAGCGCAACTTGGAAAAAACTTCGCAAGAAAGGGTCGTTTGAGTCCCTGAGGAACATTAAACGATTAAGAATTTGTCTTACGTATATATGCGATAGCCCGAGCCCTCCCAGCTTCACTATTCGAAAAAGAGAACTTCGGCTCGTGCGTTCCCATGTTGAATTCCAAATAAAGACAGCAAAAATGCGATGCAACTTATTCACATGAACACGGGAACAGTGAATAGCTTGCATCACGAACCACACTTTCGCCAGAAAAAACAAGTTGCAGACAGTGGCCCTTGCGAAGACGGACTCGGCCACGAGCCAGCGCTGACGATGTTGGATATATAAGGTATATAATGTGCAACCAGTTGACACTTTTATATAGTCTTAGCATTTCAAGTACCTTAGGTGACTATTTGTTGTATAGCGCTCATGCAGTAAGCGTCCTCCAAAATTCTGCTGTATCTCACGTCTAGCAATTACATTTCTTCGACGGAAAAGCGTTCGCAGATGTGCGGTCGTGCTGCTGACCGCTGTGCTTGTTTACCTGGTTTTGTGCTGTACGCTAAAAGTTTCAGTTGCTTTTATTTCCTTAGTACGTATTGTCATGAGGACAAGGACGACGCAGTTGTCTTGAAGGAGAAACAAGTTTATTGGAGCGAACTTGTGCTCCCCTAACAACTCAAAAGAATACAGGGGCGGCGAAGCAGCGGTCAACAAAGTGACTTGCGTCGGCGAGCGTCGCAGAATCAAATGCCGCGGCGTCTACTGTGCAGGCTTTTAAATGCAGAACATTTCTTTAACTCACAATGTCACCCGGCGTTGTCGGCGTGCCTCGGCGTCCGCAACAGCCGTTCCAGGTGCGCCCTATCCCCCACTCCTCCTCTCCCGCATCACGCTACCCTCCTCGCTCTCAACAACAGGTCCGCACCACTCCCCCTACACTATATAAAAAAATAATACTTACCGGCGCCTGGTTTCGATCCAACGACCCTGCGGGCGGAACGCAAGGTACATGGTGCTCTACCCACTGCTCCACAAAGCCGACACAGAATGGAAGGCTACGAACGCGCCTTATATCCTTGACTCATTCAAACTACGTCAAGAAGCTGCTGATACAACGCATTCACTACCTGTGGGCGGAACGCGAAGTACATGGTGCTCTTCCCACTGCGCCACAAAACCGACACAGAATGAAAGGCTACGAACGCGCCTTATATGTTTGACTCATTCAAACTACGTCAAGAAGCTGCTGATACAACGCATTCACTACCACCAACTCCCCAAACGCTAAACGTTAACGCAATACACCCACCCCCTACGCGACGCATTTACTCGAGTCACCGTCGCGGGGAGATGGGCCCTTTTTATCTTTCGGCGCGAGAGTTTCTGGAACCGTCGATTCACATCCAGAACATTGTAGATCACAGAAGATTATTCTGGGCTAGCGGCGTTAGGGCGAAACACTCTGCTTATCTGAATGAGATAGCCGTGCGGCATACAAATAAAAAATGGAACACGCGCTTCGCATGGGACACAGATAACAGAGCCGGGTGCGGCCGGGCATTAAAACAAACAATACATAAACAAACCGGTACATGGTTCGCGGTGTTACCCGCCCCCTCTAAGAGTGCATCGACCCGATGCTAAAATAAAACAACAGTCCGAACAAACAGCCACAACAAAACAACAACAAAAAGAGTTCGTCATTTTGCGAAGTACGGTTTGAGGCGAACCACGTGGACGACTTCGGGTCGCGTGCGTCGTCGTGATGTGCCCGAATCACCACTGGGGATCACTTCGTAGGTTAATTGGCCAACGCGTCGTAGAATCTGGTAGGGTCCGAAATACCGTCGCAGAAGTTTCTCACTGAGTCCGCGTCGTCGAATGGGAGTGTAAACCCACACACGATCCCCTGGTTGGTACTCGGCGTCGCGGCGTCGGAGGTTGTAGCGGTCGGCATCCACCAGCTGCTGGTCCGTTATACGAACTCGAGCGAGCTGGCGGGTCTCCTCCGCACGTTGAGGGTATCCTTGGACGTCGGCGTTGAGGTCGTCGTGTTCTACATGCGGAAGCATGGCGTCGAGCATCGTAGTCGGCCGTCTTCCGTAGACAAGCTCGAACGGTGTCATCTGCGTAGTTTCCTGCGTCGCTGTATTGTACGCAAACGTGACATACGGGAGGACTTCGTCCCAAGTCTTATGTTCAACGTCGACGTACATGAACAGCATATCCGTAATCGTCTTGTTCAGACGTTCCGTTAGTCCGTTCGTGTGGGGGTGGTACGCCGTCGTTCTTCGGTGATCCGTGTTGCTGTAACGTAAAATTCCTTGCATCAGCTCCGCGGTAAAGGCCGTTCCGCGGTCAGTGATTAGGACTTCAGGGGCTCCATGTCGCAGCACAACCTGGTTTATAAAGAACTTGGCGACTTCTTGTGCTGTTCCCCTCGGAAGAGCGGTGGTCTCTGCGTAGCGCGTCATGTAGTCTGTCGCTACGACAATCCACTTGTTCTGTGATCGTGACGTAGGGAACGGGCCTAGAAGGTCCATTCCGATCTGTTGAAATGGCCTCGACGGGACGGCGATTGGTTGCAGTAATCCGGCGGGTCTTGTCGGCGGCGTTTTTCGTCGCTGGCAGTCACAGCAACTCCGAACGTAGTGGGTGACGTCAGATGTAAGGCGGGACCAGAAGTACTTCGCCTTAATTTTTGCAATAGTGCGAGCTGTGCCGAGATGTCCGGAAGACGGGTCGTCGTGGGACGCTTCCAAAATTTCGTCACGAAGGTCTGCGGGGATGACAAGTAGATAATTCGTTCTCGTTCCGGGGCTGAAATTCTTCTTCACGAGGACGGAGTTTTTGAGGCTGAATGCTGGTAAGTTGCGCTTGAACGCTCTAGGCACGGCGACGTTTCGTCCTTCGAGGTAGTCGATCATTACGCGAAAGTCGGGGTCGGCACGCTGCTGGGCGGCAAGGTCGCTCTCCGTTACAACTCCGAAGAACGCGCTGTCTTCATCGGAGTCTTGTGGTGGTAGGTCGACAGGGGTGCGGGACAAGCAGTCGGCGTCGGAGTGTTTCCTGCCGGATTTGTAGACGATTGTAACGTTGAACTCTTGCAGGCGCAAACTCCCCCGCCCAAGACGGCCAGAGGGGTCCTTCAAATTGGCGAGCCAAGACAGCGCATGGTGGTCTGTCACAACCTTGAATGGTCTATCATACACGTATGGGCGAAATTTTGAAATGTCCCATATGATTGTCAGGCACTCTTTTTCGGAGGCAGAGTAGTTTTTCTCCTTCTTCGACAGACCACGGCTTGCATAGGCGATTACCGTTTCGCACCCGCTTTGCTTTTGGACGAGGACGGCCCCCAAACCTATATCGCTGGCGTCCGTGTGCATTTCTGTTTCGGCGTTTTCGTCGAAATGAGCGAGCACGGGCGGGTTTTGCACGCGTTGTTTCAGCTCGGAG